>OY986048.1:32807400-33407400 GCA_963920205.1 Stenodema calcarata | reverse complement strand
CCGAGTCGGAACATTACCGACCCTATCATGGAGGGGGAAATCAGCAATGCAGGGGCCGGAGTGTGGGTGAACTCTAAGTGCAGAGTGGACTAGACTCGTTGAGCCTCCATCAACGTGGCTGATGGTGGGTTGGAGTTGGGTTAGCAGTCGGTCGGGTATATGAAGGCTTAGCCATAAACTCTCTCCGCCACCATAAAGTGCGTCAGAGCAACTGAGTGTGCGTTGGAGATAACACCATTATGTTCGAACCCGGTTCCCGCTCACACTCTTTCACTCCTCCCTCTCCCACACTATCCGACCAATATTCACCGTCTACTATTCTTCTGTGTACATCTGACCATTTTAAGACAAATAAATAAGCTTGAGTACATCAAGTTCCCAGATAAAACAATTGGGAGACACAAAATTGAATCTGTTTTTAAAACTGAGTATGATGTAAGTATTATGTGTGATTAGGTATGCCTAAAAGCAAAGACTGGGGTTTTAAGCTGGCAATTATTTTCAAAGTAATTGCAATTGATTACCATTCCTGTAATGGGGGTAACGGGGATGGTTAGAAGCAATTACTTATTCCAATTACATGAAATGATAATTTTTTTCTCAATTACCATTACTTGATATTGGGAAAAAATGGGTCCTTCCAATTACCCCATGCCCATTACAGAATTTCTATAAAATTTTGTATTTATATTAGGCAGGTACGAAAATAGATTGTAAAGTACCCTAGGTATTCCCCCCTACCACTAGTGATGAAGGGGGGGGGGGGGGGTGTGATTTTACAATTATTGTCTATGAGCTCAAATGAAAGTTGTTGACGAGGGGATTTGAAAAAGTGATGCTTTTGGTTTATTATCTTCGATAATGAACCATTGGAATCGCCCAAGAATAAGTAATTACCCCCCTCAAAACTTGAGGGTTTACATTTCGAGATACGCAGATTCCAAAAATCGAAATAAAAAAATTTAAAAAACTCAGCAAATTCTTGACACAACGGCTTATTATATTTTTCGTGCAGATCACTCGTCTGTCTAGATTAATAAATGATTGAATAATTATTATCAAGTAGTGAAAAACAGTATGAACATTGACCCGACAGGCTGCCACATGATTCACTCTCATGTTGACTACTTTTGAACTGCTCCAAATTTGAGGTCTCATTGTTAACGAATGGCTGGTCTTACAAACCCCTCATCTTGAACGAATGGTTGGTCGTACAAATGGATGGACTTGACAAATTTTTTTAATTAGAAAATTTTCAAATATGAACTAAAAACTATACCGTTCAATCTGAATTTTTCGTGTTATGAATTTTTCAAAATTTCAAAATTGGTTTAAAGGACCTTCCCATTGACCTACGGTTATGAAAAGTTTCAAGGATCATTGTGTGAATTATGCGGCAGCCTGTCGGGTCAATGTTCATAATAGGCCAGCTGATTCGAACAGCACATGGTTTTCAGATATTGAGTTAATTAATAATTATTATTATTAATAAATAATAATAACTAATTAATCATTTAGTGATTTAGACAGAAGGGCGATCTGTACCTACAGAAAAAACCGTGGTGTCAAGAATTTACCCAGTTTTTCAAGTCCCCTCGTCAACAACTTTCATTTGAGCCCATGGACAATAATCGTATAATCTCGACGTAAAATCCTAGATTAGTTGTAAAGCTAATATAGAAAGTTGGAATTTCCACTTACAAGTATGCTTACAATCTTACAACCAAATGAACAATTTTAAAAACGGATTCAATCCAGTCAGTTCCCTGACTAACTAAAATGGAATGTAACAAACATTTTCAATCAAGTCAATGAAATTAGATCATTCAAATGAAGCCGATATATGTATCTATAACTTGCTGATTGTTGGGGAGGAAGCTGTTTGGTCCGGATAGACAGTTACGAACGATTTAGATGTAGAGATCCTGAAATACGTACTTTGGAAATAGTTGGTCAAACTCTCCAAAGTCGTGAAAGAATGGGTTAGAAGTTTATAAAGTGTATAAAGTTTATTTTGCCTTAAATCACAACAACAATAAATAACAAAATAAATGAAGTATTTGATACTTCATATACAAACAAAAATATTACTCTTTTCTATGCGAACAAAATAAAGTGGAACGAACTTTACGTTATGACGCCAAACTCTTTTTTTTGTGATTGGAATGAATTACCGTGATTTTTGGTACATGAAAAACTGCATTCATTCAATGATATATCTCCGCATTCTGTTCCACATGGATGGGTTACGACGCATGCTCTCCAATTCCATTATTTATTGTAATTAGCTTATGACAAGAATGATCTGTACGATGCCTGGTTGGCGCATGAGAACACTCCACACCAATCGTCAAACTCCTGGGATTCAGGGGCTTCGGACTTCCCAACTTGTTAATAAACATAGAATTAATTAGTAGACTCATCGCTTTTAACCTGGAAAATATGCATGGATTTGCATTCTCAAGTGACTCGTGATGAAATATTGCTGGCTATGTTCTCCAGCCAGACCTTTTTAAATCTTATCACATAAGAGATATCGTTGGTGATATGAAAAGTTCAGTCATGCAGCATGACTATAAGAGTGAATGTTAGGAGAAATTAATTGTTTTTATGTAAAATGTGATGATGGGAACATCTTATTCAAATATGGGCAATCTTAAACTTATTGGGTAATTATTGGTTATAAGCTATTCGGTTAATTGGGTATGCATCAGGTATGGTGCTCTCTGACTAAAGATCGATTGTCTTCCTAATAGTTACTTGTCGTCTTGGAAAGAAAAGGCTATTCCAGTTCCCTCTATGTCGTTTGTGTTACTTATTAAAACACTTTACCGCTATAATCATGAAAATGGAGATTTTGATTTGTTTAACGATTCTTTGCCACAACTGAGGAGGACTGTTGGGCACTGTTGGGACTGTTGGGCTGTATTAGATGTTTATTTTTCGTTATCCTTGGATTATGTTTATCCCTTTCTCTTTTTTTATTTTTTCATCTAGGTATCATGTAATTGGGCATTTGCCCGTGTATTTCAATAAAAAAAAAATAAAAATAAAATAAAAAATAAGCCAACTTCATCTAACTTACGGAGGTAGTGGATTCATGCGAGGAAATGGGAAAATAGGATCAACGCTACTGTGGATTTTTGCATATCTAGGATTTTGATCGGGTGAAGCATGCAAGAAGAGTTTAGCGTGGTGACAGTACCTCTGGAAATAAGCTCAACCAATTGAAGGCACAAAAGTAGAGTAGTTCACCGTGAAGGTACACTACATTCCATTCCACGGTATGGCAGAGGATGGGAACAGCAGCCCACTTTCCCCGCCCGCCCTAAAGAGATTTCCTAACCACTTCACAAGCACCGTACCCGTTTCGAGATCTCTCATTTCCTAGATCTTCACATCGTGCAGATCGTCGCTTCGCTCGCGCCCTCCTCGCATTCTTGATAGGTTGGTGGGATATGAAGGGTAGGACGTAATGTTCGAATTGCTGATCTGCGCGGTCATTATTCAAATGTTGAACATACCCATACCCACGTACTTGAACCCAAAATAATACCTACCCATTATTTAACCTGATATTATTTTTAACAGTATTCTCAGTAGAATATACAATATTATACCTAATGGAATTATTACCTAATTATTATAATTATAACATAATATTATTATGTTGTATGGGAATATAAAAAAGGCAGTCCTCGAATTTAAATTTTATTCAACATTTTTAGACCAGTTTAGTTCTTCCTCATCCCGCTTTACAGTAATCACCAACAGGAATAGCTCGGAGGGACTTGTCGCAAAATTTCGAAATGTAATGAGAATTAACTCAACCCGTTGCGGCGGGGTGAGAAAAAAATTGATTATTGATTCGGATTTGGAGCAAATACACCTCTCTGATGTACCTCTCGGATGGACTTTTGTTCAATTTTTTGAATTTGGAACATGATGACCGCCATTAGTCAAATATATTAAAAAATTGGTGGGATCGCCCTTTTCTGAGACGTTGCTCAGTTGTATCAGGGTGAAAAACATTATAATGATTGGATTGAATACGGATACCGAACCCATGTTCATATCGCAAAACTTGGTTTTTAAAAAGCACTTTGAACATCTACCAGAAGTTTGTTTACACTTTTTGTGCAGAGCGTGACGCGGGAGTAGAGACGCGAGTGACGGATGGTCTGGACCTGAGCTCTCAGTTGATGGGAGCTCGCTCATTTATATACACTCGGTTGCTGACGTCAGCGTTAAGTATCAGTCGTGACTGTAACTCCTAACTCATAAGGATTTTTTCGATATTCATTAGAAGATTCGTAAAGCTGTTGTAAAATATCGCACCTCTCTGAGGATTTTCGGACTAAGATGGGTGTTCGGCCCCCAAAGCTTGTGAGGCCTCAGTTTCCTTCCTCCATGCGCCCTTATTCCATGACCCAGTTGCCATTAGTTCCGTAGCCCACTAGCGCCCCGACCATTCACTATACTACACATTACCACCGAATTACAACACTAATACTATTCACCCGACACATAATATTTCCAGATTATTATTTCCTAAATTATAATGCCAGTTGGGGTAACATGAAGAAGAAAAGGGCAACCATGAAGTACCTATATAAATTACATAGCAGAACTGCGTCGTGTGACGCCATCTTCCCCCCCCCCCCCCCGCGACTCATTCAATCTAATGCTCTCAGCCGTATTGTATTCGCTTCCCGTTTTCTTTACCTTTGTTTCACTTTTAACTAATAAAAATACCGATTTTACCGACATCCGCTTGTGTATTCAGTTCGCCCAGTAAAATTAAACAATGGGGAAAATTCAATTATACAGCTAGTTTTTCAAACAATACATTGAAAATAGAATCTGAATAGATTTTTATTAAGAATATTTTTCAACATCATTCGAAACGTTGTACATTTCACAACCCGCTTGAACTCAGTGTTGAAAAGAAAGAAAAAAAAATTAACATAAGCGTGAACCAAATCGTAAAACTTCAGGTCGCTTCTCATAATGGAGAACAATTGATTCAGATCACTCTCAGTTTTGTGATAATGAGTTTTTTTTGCTACTTCCTGGTATAATTGATTGCATATATATGTAGATAGGCACAAGTAGAAAAACATGAAATAAGTAGGTGATCCTAAAATTGTTGGGAAATTAACGAGTCCTTCACTGAGTCCCTCTACCCCACAGAGAAGACCGTCTGGTCACCTACTTGAACACACAATAATTTACCCGAATACTCAAATTATTCCGTATAGTTATTATATTACATGGATACTGTATATAAGTAGAATGGAAATCCAGAGAGAAAATAATATAATAATGGATGACGGAAAATTCGCGTTTTTATCGTTGAATGATTTTTTAATAAATGCCACAAGTTGTTTGAGTCATGAAAGTCACCTGAATTGTACGAAGAGTGAATTCATTTTACTCAAATGGGTTTCCCACGAGAACAGACTTATCCTCAGGCCATTGAAAGCCATCTGGCCAAAGCCAAATGTTTTCGTAACTCTGTTGTAGATAGTAAATTCTGTTTTAAATATAAATAAATGAACGTCCGGGATCACTGATTATATTTTAACGAAACCCGAGAGATATTTTATTGAGTAGTTGTCGTTTCTTTCAAGTGATGAAAACCCTAAGTTGAAGCTGCTCAATCGACCATTCACAGCTCGGTACCATTCCACCCTAATGGGAGAAGTTGGTGTGGTGCCGACGACGAGGGAAGGCGGCCCTAAGGAATATGCATGCTCCGCAGTCTTTTGATTATGTAGGCGGGAAAGAAGGAATCGGTATAAAAAAAACGGAGCCCAGACCTGAGTGTGTCCTTAATTTTTAACCTTCTGTTTAATATTGATGGGGTCGGGGTCTAACAATGTTTCTCGACTCATCTATTATCCCGAAAATCTCATTCAACGAGTGGAAAAATCTATTAAGCTCAGCGCGTTGAATTTCAATGAGGTGGAAGACGCAGCAATTTTCATATTGACTGGAGTTGAAGAAGTTTTACTTCAAATTTTCTATAAATAGGACGTTTTTTAGACCGTTAGTTGTAGTCGAAGTAGTGAATCCGAGGATGGTACATCTAAGTGGTTAGTTTCACTTTCTTTTTTTTGTCGGATATTGGAGTACGAAAACTCGAATTGAAAGTTCTAAGGAAGACTCTTGATTCAAATGAATATATTTATTTGTGGTATACGAACGAAACTGTAAAAATGAACATGGTATCATATTAAAACTAAAGGAGGAAAAAATTACTAAACAAATCCCTTGATAGAAAATAAATAAACTTGATGAAGTGGATTGAACGTGAGATAGCAGATTCACACTTACCGATGTGATACTTCGCGGTGAAGATTAATCAAAATCCACCTCTAGGACGGAAAAAAGGAGAAACTGTGAGGAACATATAGTCCCCTTAGAAGCAAAAATGACTATCTACACTCTCCTGATTTCTCAGTATGGTCGCTCGAAGCTTTCGAGTTTTGAGACTTTCGACAAATTGTGTCTGCGCCGTTGTTTTGTTCCCAATTTTGAACTTTTCAACCATTTGGGAACGGTGGGGCCCCGCATTATTCTGAAAATTCAATTACAGCTTGCTTTGTCCATTTAAAAACCTGTTCTTCAAAAAGGATGAGATCTGCAGTTGGTCATTTTGAAAATTGAGTGAATGTTCCTTAATGGCGAGGAAATCATCATTTAGGATGTTCAACATTGATGCACAACAGCCAGGGATGAAATCCCGAGCGTCCACATCGCAACAGGATCAATTTCCATTGCCCTGAGACCATTGATTCACTTGGTCATTTTGGTTTATTATCTTCGATAATGAACCATTGGAATCGCCCAAAGAAAAAAATTTTTTAACCCCCCCTCAAAATTTGTTGGTTTACGTTTCAAGACACGTAGATTCAGAAAATCGAATAAAAAAAAATCCGTCCGTCCGCCGTACGCCGTACACCGTACGCCGTCCCCCGTACGCCGTCCGCCGTCCGCGCCACTTTGCCCAGTTAGCGTTGAGCTAAAATTACGAAATTTGGTTTCTGGGTTTGGACCAGCCCCACAATGATCCTCGAAACTTTTCATAACCCTAGGTCAAGGGGAAGGGGTTCAAAACGAAATTTAAAATTTCGACAATGTCATATCTCCAAATATTGAACTGAACCGTGTAATTTTTAGTGCACTTTTGAATGACCCAAAAAATTACGAATCTTTTAAGACCAATTGGATTTTTGTGCGAGCAGCCGTTCGTTCACAGTGACCGCGCAAAGGTCTAGGAAAAACACTAAACTTTCGCGTCGAAAACGGCCGTTATGTGACCCAACCCCCAGAATAAAACTACCTTTTTTCATCTTCCCGGTAAACTACAGTCTAGAAATTTTAACCGTGAGTCGGGGATAGACCGCATTGCAATATTCACTCGGTTTCTCATCTGTACAATTATTTAAATAATACCTTTTTGTAATAATACAAATTAAATTTTCATGATGAGGTATTGACTTGAAATTTTAAAAATAGGTCAGAACTGGATCAAAATGCAATATTCACCCGGTTTCTTGTCTGTAAAATTGTTTAAAATATTACCTATTTGTTTAAACAAATTAAATTTTGATGATGAGCTAGATACTTGAAATTTTAAATATAGGTCAGAAATGGATGACATTTCAATATTCACTCGGTTTGTATGACATGGTATGAGTATGGTATGGTATAATATTGTATGTATGATTTGGTATAGTACAGTATGGTATGATAGGAAAGAAATTCGTATGGTATGGTATGAGTACGGTGAGAATATGGTATGGTGCCGATTTGCAACACAGTCTGGTATAGACAGAAGGGTGATCTGCACAAGGAAGATAATAAACCGTTGTGTCAAGAATTTGCAGAGTTTTGGTTTATTATCTTCGATAATGAACCATTGGAATCGCCCAAAGAAAAAAAAATTTTAACCCCCCCTCAAAATTTGTTGGTTTACGTTTCAAGACACGTAGATTCAGAAAATCGAATAAAAAAAAATCCGTCCGTCCGCCGTACGCCGTACGCCGTACGCCGTCCGCCGTCCGCCGTCCCCCGTCCGCCGTCCGCCGTCCGTGGCACTTTGCCCAGTTAGCGTTGAGCTAAAATTACGAAATTTGGTTTCTGGGTTTGGACCAGCCCCACAATGATCCTCGAAACTTTTCATAACCCTAGGTCAAGGGGAAGGGGTTCAAAACGAAATTTAAAATTTCGACAATGTCATATCTCAAAATATTTAACTGAAACGTGTAATTTTCAGTTCACTTTTGAATGACCTGAAAAATTACGAATCTTTTAAGACCAATTGGATTTTTGTGCGACCAGCCGTTCGTTCACAGTGAGCGCGCAAAGGTTTAGGAAAAACACTAATCTTTCGCGTCGAAAACGGCCGTTATGTGACCCAACCCTCAGACGCCCAGAATAAAACTACCTTTTGTCATCTTCCCGGTAAACTACAGTCTAGAAATTTTAACCGTGAGTCGGGGATAGACCACATTGCAATATTCACTCGGTTTCTCATCTGTAAAATTGTTTAAATAATACCTTTTTGTAATAATACAAATTAAATTTTGATGATGAGCTGTTGACTTGAAATTTTAAAAATAGTTCAGAACTGGATCACAATGCAATATTCACTCGTTTTCTTGTCTATAAAATTGTTTAAATAATACCTATTTGTTTAAACAAATTAAATTTTGATGATGAGCTAGATACTTGAAATTTTAAATATAGGTCAGAAATGGATGACATTTCAATATTCACTCGGTTTGTATGACATGGTATGAGTATGGTATGGTATATTATTGTATGTATGATTTGGTATAGTACAGTATGGTATGATAGGAAAGAAATTCGTATGGTATGGTATGGTATGAGTACGGTGAGAATATGGTATGGTGCCGATTTGCAACACAGTCTGGTATAGACAGAAGGGTGATCTGCACAAGGAAGATAATAAACCGTTGTGTCAAGAATTTGCAGAGTTTTTTCCTTCAACACTACACTCCGATTTAGCAGTTGGTAATTTCAATAAAAACAAAGAATGAAATTAATTAAGATTTCAATTAAACACAAGATAATACTTCGAAAAAAATTAAAATCTTAGAAACATTTAAGAAAAAGTTACAACGGTAGTGTCTCTCGATACCCAAATAATTAGTTTTGTATTAATCGTTGTCGGAACATGTTGGCTGAGACACGATATCCATCGGCTCTAGATATTTTAAAACTAGTTAAGTCAACTATCATTTAAATTTCGGACATTTCTACTCCGGCAACCTTTCGATTCTTTTTCTTCGTTGCTGGAACCAACCACCAGCGGTACTTAGTTTGATGAGATCTTCCATCTTCACTTCGGTGATGGTGATTGGTTTCTTATAGAACGGCGTAAGATTTTCCGGAAAATGTTTGGGAATTTACCCTGTCTTCTTGTGAAAGAGCTCCTTGTAGTCTATGTGAAAGAGCTCCTTGTATTCCTCATCGAACGAGTGAGAGAAAAAAATTCACGGTTTGGTGGCTTGTCAAACATGAGCCGTTTAATTTTGAGCCAGTTTGCCTCCATCTGAATCCACGGTTCTGTTTAGAATCAACGATGCTAAAGGCTTTTCGAGGACTACAATATCCGAGTAGACCAACTCTTTAACATTGTAAGGCATCGACTTTTTGTTGTTCCTGGTGGAGCGTGCCGTATTTACCTCTAAACAGATTCTAACCTGCTCAAGTGCCAGTTGGTCACTAGAAAGTTAACTTTTCCACCAAGTTTTTACCTCTAGGAGATGAAATTTATTCACGTGGCGAGCAGGTGTCATACTGGGATTGGTCGAGCCGATGTCCGTAAGGGTACTGAACCTATCAAAGCCACCACACCAACCGCGAGGGACTTTATAGGTATAAATATATGGATTGTTCTGATGGGAGTATTGTGTTACGCAAGAAACAGTAAGATGGGGTATTGGTCGAGATGCTGATTATGACGGGGCAGACAAAATATACGGCTCTCTTCGTGAATGAACAGAACATTCTCCTAATTGTAACGTCTTCTTGCACAGCGGCTTTCGTTGATAGCAGCTCTTTCAATTCTGGTCTTCTTTTCTTTGGCTTTCTCTCATCCGCATTCACCGCCTCTCCACAACAGAGTACTATCCCTCCAAAGGTATACCGACGTTTTCAGTGAGTCCGTTCAGTCGACTTCTGTTGAATGGTTTAGGTAGCTACGAACCCCTTCTGACACCAAATTATTCAATTCCAAGCTTCTTTCATTACCGACTAGTTATTAATTAAGAATCATTTGAAACTGGAACTTTATCTTGTCGAAAAGCTTATGAGTCGTCATTACGTTAGTGGTTTTGACGTACAATTTTCAAGGCCAATTAGCCACAGCTATAATAGCTGGTTTGTCTATTAAACTACTACTACGAAGTTCAAGCAGACGGTTTTAATAACCATTCACATCGACAGTATTTGGTACCCTCCAATTAACCCGGTGAGATCTATTAGCTCGAACTTTGTTTTTGAAGGTATTAACGGGGTGTTCGAAACTACATCAAACAAGAGTTGATAGGACAAAGTGTATCCCTTTATCGAATGTGCCGATAAATTCAAAAACGTTGTGATTGATTACACAGGCCCACAAAAAAGAAAAGTGGTCTGTACTTTTGACGAGACCCACCTATCCTTATGTATTTTTTGACGCTGAATCCGAATCTGTACTCAAAATATGGGACCCAGTCGATTTTGGAGAGATAATCTCGAAACACTCCAAACAATCCCATTTTTCTATAGTCTTTTGAGGTTAGAGAGAAAACAAACGGGGAAACGATAAATTTGATTCAGATTTGGATTCTACGGAAAAAATTACGTTCAAATTGCTATTTCAAATTTTTTTTAGACATAGATTAACCTATGATATAGCTCGGAAACCGGCGCTGCATCGGAAATGTCGTAATGAAACTCCAATCCTATCATCCAAAAATCAATTTTCGATATTGGAATTCACCTACCAGGTGTTTTTAGGACCGCTGATCACGAATACTTATGTCAGATTTGTAATTTAGTTACTCCAGAGGGCGCTTATCGGCATCGATGTATCAAATGTATCGGTTTGTTTTGAAAAATTGCCCAAAATCGGCTGAACCGGAATGAAAAAATAAAAAAAATGATGTTGCTTCATCTATATAATTAAATTTAGAGACGATTTTCCTGTTCCCGGGGTATTTTCGAAGAATTTCACTACAGTTATTCGTTTCGCGTGAAATGGAGTCGAACCATGCCGATTTTGAATTTGGTGTCTGTCTGTTTGTCTGTCCTTCAATCACGCAAAATCGGCTAGATGGATCGAACCCTTTTCCCGTATTTAAATGTTTCCGTGATCGGGGAAGGACATAAGGGTGGAGGTAAAAAATTGAAATTCCCAAAAACGGCTCAAGGGATCGAACCCATTTCCCGTATTGAGATGTTATCGGTGAAGTACATAGGAGGGTACACTCCCGGATCCGATGCATAGGGGTGGGGGTTTATGGGGAAGCCGAACTATGACAATTTTATATTCTCGAAAACGGCTCAATGGATCGAACCGTATTCAAATTTCTGTGATCGGGGAAGGACATAGGGGGGTTCACTTCCGGATCCGATGCATAGGGGCGGGGGTGTATAGGGAAGCCGAACTATAAACTATAAATTCTCGAAAACGGCCTCGATATTATAATATCAGTTCAGTTGAAATATAATGCGTTAGACGTTCTCGCTTGCGTTTTCGGCAACCGTAACAACCGTAGCTCTGGAATTACTGAGCTAACTCTTTGACATTTTCAAATGGGTGGGGGCGGGGGGTGTATGGCCTCCCATAAATATTATTGTGATCGGAGTGTAACAAGGATCTGCACCTCTGTTAACTTGGTACCTCTTAACTCCCATGTCCATATCAATAAATTGGCTCTGATTTTAATGAATTGTTCGATTGTTTAGAAGTTTAGTATTTAAATGGTCTATTCCCTTGATTTAATACCGATACAAATGCGATAATACGAAGCATACAAATGTGCAAACGTCAAATCTGTTAAACCAAGTGGTTATGCAAGATGGTACTCACACGTCTATTCTAACAAATATCTATATTTTGCTCACGTCTCCTTCCTCCCAAGTTTGGTGAGCATCTGAAAGTAGTCCCTCTGTGTTTAAAATCAGTCTTGAATGTCATCCGATCATAATATGATCGGATGACATTCAAGACTGATTTTAAACACAGAGGGACTACTTTCAGATGCTCACCAAACTTGGGAGGAAGGTTTATATTATAAACCCTTGTACGGTGCGAGCAAGCCTCGTATATGCTACCTAATCAAATCATTACATTACGTTCGAGCGATACGGGATGTGGCGATCCGCCCGGGGCCGATAGGTTATTTCAAAGGTGTTATTAACACGTATACAGGACAAAACCCGATCAAAATGCATTGAATAAACATGAAGGCGATAATGTATGCGACTCATAACCTCAGTTCTATTCTATTTGCTGTGGTGAGTTTTGGAGATTCATTCAAATTAATTTATCATTTTTGGTGTCTTTTGGCAGTGAATTCAGGATGGTCTAGAACGGATTTTGGTATAAAAATGTTCTTTAAAATTCGAGTTTTAAAAGTTTTGGACCGAGAACATACACATCCTGTCTTTTAAAGTTAGCTAAAAGCCGAGAAATAAATCCAAATGGAGTTGGGAATTAACTCATAGTTATGTTTGGTTTCCGACATGGGAATTCGAATTTCGATATTTCAAATTCAATCCTCAGAATACTTACAAAGGGTGAGGCTCCAGATGGCTGATCATGGCTATAAAAGTTGTTGAACCTGAACATGCAAAAAAATAACCTGAATCTGCAACATGTTTTTTAAAGGTTGAAGGATTTGATGAAACTCCACTTCGGTAAATGAACCTTGAGGATTAAGTTCCCTTTGGGAGGAGATCTAGTTATACTAAACCGGGGCTCCATTTCTTGATTGCTTCTTCCTGCAGTACAGAATTATCGTCCCTTGCGTGCGAACCATGTCCTTCACTAGATTGGGTTTTACTTTTGGATTATTATTGCTGATTTTTCTCAGGTAAAATTACCTGTTGAAAGTGCGTCAATATTTGAAGCTCATTCAATTAAACCTCCCGACTATTCATAAATTATTTCACGTCGTTTCCTCAAAAGATTTTCCTACGTTACATGCACTCGATTCATTTATTATGGTTACTCAATGTAGCCAGCCGCCTGATTTGGAATAGACCTACTTTCGATATACTTTTGTGACTCGAAAACACGGTTTTAAAAATGATTTATTTCACAATGAACAATCAGAGCGGGGAAACAGGAAAAAGTTCCAGTCATGCAGCATGATCGAATGAGCGAATTTCTGAAACAGTAGATATTCGTACGAATAAGTAAAACAGGAGTAATTATATTCAAAGTAAAATTAAAGGTGGAAATCTTTTGAATACTAGAAGAGTTTTGGATACGTAACAAATTTTGTCTCGATTTTTTTGCCGATCAACACCCCAGTTTATAGATTTTTCAACGCAGAACTCGATGGTGAAGTCAAAATTACGATATCTCATTCCGTTATCAGATTGGAGCAGATGAACCGTGAAGAACATCTAAGTAACAACCACGTTTCTTCACCTTAAATGCGCTCCAGTTTGAGAACAGGATCTCCATCCAGCATCTCCATTCGCGAGAAGTTTACAAAACAAAAAACAAGGCCGCGACTATGTTGACACTTCACGCTAACTCACTATTTAGATTCTGGCCGCTCGGAGCATCGATAGAGACTCGATCAGAAGTTGATTGGTCAATGGATTCGAGCAGTGAATCCACTCAGCCACGGAGATGACTTTTATTACAATAGACAATGATTGGACACAGATGGCAACAGATGATCGGAAACCGACCCCAAGTGAAACGTTAACCGATCGAGCGCATCAATTTTTCGATGAAAGGGGTGCACTATTTCCCAAAAGCGTGATCCGTAATTATTCCGGCAATGAAAATGATGCTAATGAATAGCGCTTTCTAGTAAGCCCGGCCCAACTATAAGGGTAAATTTGGCTCATTAGGAACTCGGTAAACAAAGAGGACGGCAGGAAATTGCAAGTTTCGGGTAAAAAATCATTTACTCACAGTTCGTGTGGATTCGAAAATTCCCGTAGGCGTCCGTTGATTGGCGTACATTAGTGAACGTGCTGCTTCCACTACCGTCCAAATTTTCCGCTCTATGAAGCCTTGTTGTTCAGTTTTCTACGGCAAGGTCAATCGAAGTTGGATTCCGTTGCGCTGAAGAATATTTCTTATACTCGTATTTCCACAGTCGAATTCTCCTCCACAAAGCTCAATTTTTACTCTATGTCCACTTATAATCACCTCAGCTAGCATGTTTTTCAGTTTTCGGAACACTTCGAGATATTGTTGAGTAAAATATAACATCCGATATCTCGTAAAATCGTCTTTGAACAGAACGAAATACCGATTTTCAGACATAGATCTTAGAAAGGGACCACAAATGTCAGCTTGTATCAACCACCTCCTGTACCAAATTTTCAGCTATGAGCTTTCCCTATAAATACACCCTTCACAAAGCTCCCTAGCCACATTGACTTCAATGTCTAGTTCACGTTCAATCGTTAATTTGACGTGGTGTAGGTTTTGAAGAGCTATCCTATCCTGGTATAACTGTAGCGGTTGTTTTTTGGTCACTAGGTTTACTAGTTGAAGTTGGTTTGATATTTCGTACGACTGATCTGAAGGGACACCCGTTTCTTCCCCATGCCCAATCAGTATTTATGACAAATGAACAGTCTGTTCTTCTAGTATGAGCAGAAAGTACTGGAAACAAGTTCTTCCAAGACAGTCGACTTTCCACCAACTCCTACTTCAAGATCAATTTCACCCCTACCAAGAGCTTTAACCGAATTATTGAGCAATCAGAACAAAATGTGTGAACGATTTGTACCATTCAGCAAGTGCTCTATGAGTAACATGGTTTGTAGCAACGTTATCCACAAACTATGTATCAGCCACGGGATACACATGATCCTTGTTAATTGATATCCATCGGTTTTCCGTTGATCGGAGTTTTCAACAATATTATTGAAAAAAAATCAACAAATAATCCACCAATTCATTTTCACGAGAAAGAGAATTTCCAATAGGAAATAGGTGTACACATGATCAAATAGAGCACTTGCTGAACGGTCAGAACTGACATATCTAACGACTGTTGAGAGCTGGGACAGAGAATCAACGTCGATGTTTCATCTATCAGATAATGTCGAGTGTACTCACTATTACGTTTGTAGAACACTCCGTTGAGATTCGGGACCTGAGAAGTCGAACGGCCGGCTGTAATTATGTTGAACGACCGCTGAACTATTGAACAGTTGAATGCAGCAACTATCCATTTTAGGTGGATAAAAAACGAACAACTGATAACTATGAACAATCAAACAACAAGAACATACGCAGAAGAAACAAATTGAACGACTAGGATTTCTAAAAGTTTCTCCATATCAAATCGATGGATATTATCGATCCTCCGCGTTCCATCTACCTACGCCCGCGATAGCAATCATACATCGATGTTTTTGAAACATCGATGTTTTTGCAAACATCGATGTTTTTGCGGAAAACATAGGGATAGCAATCATACATCGATGTTTTTGAAACATCGGTGTTTTTGCGGGAAACATCGATGTTTTTCCATCGATGTTTTCTGTGTCGATGTTTTTGGAACATCGATGTCGGGGTTTCGATGCATCTTTTTGCCATAGGCTGCTGAATGTTCTAACGTTTTTCTCACATACCTAGGAATATTATTTCTGAATTTTTATTTCCTTTAAATGAAAATATCGAGGCGTGTTGGCTGAAAAGTATCGATACTTCCAATATTTCTTCCGAATAGTATCGATACGGATATCTCCGATGTATCGGAAGTCTCGTGACGTCCCTTATAATAACCTTCTTCTTCTCTTCTCTTTTCTTGTCCAGACGAGAAAAGGCTGCATCGTCTGGACAAGTAGATGTAGCCTTATAATAACCTTATAATAGCCTTATATGTAGCTATGTAGCCTTATAATAACCTTCCCTTCCCATCACATCCACTTTTTCCACTATTGTCAAGGCATCGCATGGTTTCGCTTTCGTTTCTCCTTCTCGTTTCTGGCTTCGATTCCGTTTCCTACCCCCTCCGTTCACGTTAGGTATACGATTTCTTTTCTTGAAACTGAATTATAATGGTAACAAATAAAATAAACCTGAAAATAAAAGTAGTTTTGTTCTTTTTCAGAGCTTATCATTTTTTCTTTCCGTCTTGCATGAAAAAAAAAATAAAAGAAAAAAAATTGATTGAAAATCATCGATACATCGAAGTTTTTTTTTTTTAAACATCGATGTTTTTGGGGTCCGATGTTTTTGGAGCATCGATGCCGGCCTGTCGATGCATCGATGCATCGATACATCGATGTTTTCTTTTTTTTTTTTTTTTTGCCTTCCCTAATTACATTTGGCAGCGCAAAAAGAACGCGGTGGCCCGCCGAGTGGTAACCATCGAAGATAGGTAGCTGTTGGTAACTGTGGCATAATGAGCGGACGATTCAAATTTGCAATTGAATGTTTTACTGTATTCTCAATAGATTTTTTCATCATTAAAATTTTACCTTCATTGTTCATTTCTTGCGGGGAAGCGCCGCTTCCTGTGCTCCCCCTGACGCTACACCCCTGGATTTGATCGATGTTCATCAATGCACGAGTGTCACTTCATCTATTGGTATTTAAATTGAAAAATCGTATCCTTCTTCTCTAGGTTGGACTTGGAGTGAAGGAATATATCGATTTGGGCACCTACATTCTGCGTTGCCATATTTCAGACCTCAGGCCGCCGCTGTGTTCATATGAATAAATGGTTTTTCTAGATGGTTGGGGGTATCCGACTAGGCTAGAGCGATGATCGTTCTCAATGTCGCCGGTCGGGGGAAAAGTTGACACCGTCACCAGTTCACGCCCCGGTCAGGCATCGATTTGAGCCTTGAAAAGGTTGAACGTGCTTTCCTCGAGTGTGATTATCTCCTCACCTCCGATTAAATCATCTGAAGCCTTGGGAACCAGAGCTCAAATTGGAATATAGAGTCACGTTGAAAACTACCCTTATGGTGCAAAGGAAACCCTTGTAATCAAACAGAAACACTGATGAAAATTGTCTCAGGTGATCCTTAACTTGTGGAGGCAGCGTAGATCGAGTTTCAGAAGTCGCTACTTCTAGAAGTGATAGTGATTATTATTGGACTTTAGGTGATTATTATTGGCTTTTAGTACACCTTGAAATAATATAAGTTATAAATAATTTTTAATGGTTGTATTAGCATATTGGTTGTAACCTAAGACATAAATGAAGAAACAAATTGTTAATGAGTATGGGAAGTGGTTGTTGAGTTGTGTTTTGACATTGAAATAATAACTCAAGGGATGCATACACAAGTATTGGGAGCACCAGGGTCTTCTACAACAACACTATAGCTTGGATGTCGATGAACTCCCGGCTACTTCTTTTTAGGAAACCCAAGGTGTAATCTTGATTACACCTTATAAATGTACTTCGTAATGAAATACGCCGTTAATTACAAACCAAAATACAGTTATTATTTAAACCACAGAGTGTTTTTTTGAAGGGGGGGGGGATACCACATACAGAAGAGATTCAATATATGAATTCTCTCATCTATATACTTAACTACATTTGAAAACGATTTTCGTGTTCCTTGGGTATTTTCGAAAAATATCACTACAGTTATTCGTTTCGCGTGAAATGGAGACGAACCATGCCGATTTTGAATTTGGTGTCTGTCTGTTTGTTTGTCTGTCCTTCAATCACGCAAAAACGGCTCAACCCTTCTCCCGTATTTAAATGTTTCCGTGATCTGGGAAGGACATAAGGGGATTCACTTCCGGATCCGATGCATATGGGTTGGGGTTTTTTAGGAAGCCGAAATATAAAAATCTTAAATTCTTCCTTCCCGTGAGACAGATGAATATTATTTTTAGTATTTACGATTATAAGGGTTTGTAAAGGGACATGTAAGAGGTATAATCCGTAAAGCGACAGGTAAGAGTGGCAGATGGATCCATCCCGTGTTCTGCCCGTCCAGGACAGGTAACAGAGGTAGATGGACACACCCCGAGTTCTGGCCGTCAGCGACGGTCCCGACTGCTAGTTTTACATCTAATTTGTGAGTCTTTGTATGAAGTTCACGACAATATCTTTTCTCGGAATACATTTCTCATTCATTCATTCATTACCAACTGATTGGGGTATGAAACAAATGGAGCCCAATTCAAGAGCAAATATTCAAAATTCATCCAAACTTTATTCAATTCTACTATTTGCTAAGTGTATAATTCGCGGATGTGAGTGTGGAATCAATGAATCGCTTAACGGTCATGAAGCACTCATCATAAGAGTTGACGCTCACTGCGTGAAATATTGTTGTTGGTACGATCATTTCTCACGCTACTCACAAAATGTTGGGCACAATACGGTCACCCCAAGCTTCTACTCGTAGGTCTTCCTGTATATGACTTATATTGGAAGGCCTGGACCGTTCGGGAAAAGCTGGATGAGCGAGTGATAGTGGAGGGAGAAATGATCGGGTGGAAGCGAGAAAGTGAGGAAGAGGAGAGAAAAAAATCCTCCCGTCCATATTTGCTCATGTAACTGAGCAGTGATGAATGGCTCGCGACCCTTGACAAGTATTGCTCTATATTTTTCACAGGCCACGAACCCATTTTTACCCATCAATAGGTTATCAGAGACTTGATTTCAGATTAGCCCTCCACACCGGATCCCCTTTGGTTCCTCGTTGGCCACCAGGAGCCCACGTAGCGCACAACACCCTCGCCCCTCTTCTCGACTTCCTTCCGGGCCTGACCCTTCCTCCTCCTTTGTAATGCTCCACTAAATCATCTCCATCGCCGCGTTTTAATCGCCTCCCCCCCCCCCCCCCCCCGTAGGGATAGTGGGTCGACCCATGAAATGAACACAGTTGCTTCGGGAGCTGTTATTAATTTCCTTTAAGTGGCCCAACATCGGGGAATAGGCCTCAATGGATAAAACTAAAGAAAATAACTAGGTAGGTGACTTTGTATTGACGCAATCAATAAAATTCCAGTAAAAATGAAAAACTCTCAACATCAGCGGGGAGGAGGGGGGTGTAACTAGCTCAGTGATCGTTAATAAATTATTTATATAAATGATAAATTGAAAATTCAAGTATGACGAAACATGAATGAGAAATGTATCTCACAACAAGCAACTTGATGGGGCAAAACAATGATGTTTGAATCAGCTGTTCCACAGGAAGACCGCTGACCCGACTTGCCACCGTTTGATACACGCTCTCCATGATTTGATTGGCTCAACATTTGAGGTCTAACTGTAAACGAACGGCTTGTTGTGAGAAGCTAAGGGTGGTCTTAAAAAATTAAAGTCTATCTAGATGTGTATAATAAACTCTGCAAATTCTTGACACACCGGTTTATTATCTTCTTTGAGCAGATCATCCTAATCTAATTCACGAAATGATAGATACAAAATTACGAAATTTGGTTTACAGGTTCAGACCAACCCCTCAATGGTCCTCGAAACTTTTCATAACCCTAGGTCAATGGGAAGGAGTTCAAAACCAATTTTTATATTTTGAAAAATTCATATATCGAAAAATTCAAATTGAACGGTGTAGTTTTTGTAAACATTTGAATAGAGTTTAATTTTTAGAATTGTTTATGACCATCCGGAGTGTTGTACAACCAGCCGTTCGTTCACAATGAGGGATCAAAGGTGAGCAGATCGAAAGTTATCAACACGAGGGTGAATCATGCGGCAGCCTGTCAGGGTAATGTTCATACTGGCCCATCTGATTAGAACATCACATGATTTTGAGGTATCAAGTTAACTAATCATAATAATAATCAATAATTATTCATTAGGTAACAATAATAATTATTATTACCTAATAAATAATTGTTGATAATTTATTATTAATTATTATTTTTAATGTTAATTATTAACATTAACAAATACTAATTAATAATAAATAATAACAATAATAATTAAAAAGGGTGATCTGCAAAAAGAAGATAATAAATCGTTGTGTCAAGAGTTTGCAGAGTTTTTCATTCAATTGTCTGAACCTACGTATCTTGAAACGTAAACCAGCATGTTTAGAGGCGGGAAAAAAAGTTCAATTGAAAAAACGTTTTATTGCAACTAATTGTTACCTTTAACTTTTGAGGTCAGTAGTGTTTGCTGTAAATGAAGAGGTAGTTGTAAGTAATTGAATTTTGTAATTTTCAAAACGTCATGTCTCCGATATTTAAATATATAATATATTATAATATATAATATAATATATTATAATATATTATATAATATAATATATATAATATATATATTATCTCGGTTTTCATAGTTTAGCTTTCATAATTGAATAAATTCAGACAATTATTTAAGAACACTTGGAGCGTTTTACGACCAGCCATTCGTTCACAAAGAGAGCTCCGAGGTAGAGCCCATAAAAAATTGTCAACATGAGCGTGAAACAATGAGCTGTAAAACTCTGGGCCAATGTCCACACTGGTGAACAGATTATAAAACAACACATGGTTGGGTGAAGTAGAGTTTCTTCGTCTATGGAAGAAAATAATTTCAAATATTCAAACAATATTTTAGCTCATTACTCCTGTGGTTCCGAATAGTTATTGAATTTGTATACAAAACAGTGATCTGCACAGAAGGCAAATCCACAAACGACCAGATGTTTTCACGTCGGCAAATCGTGGAAAACGGAGTAGAGCATCGGATCTGTACCAAGCTATGTTGGACGTGAATCCCCCCCCCCCCCCCCTCGCATTTGCTCTGATCATGGATATGTCTCTTAGCTAACAATAGGTCGTTTAATATTCACTACAAATACTTTTAATTAGGTTTAGGAGCCACCCAAAACCGTAACGAAAAAATTCTTATGATTTTCACGTACAACCAAGCCGTTGGTAGGGAAATGGAACTTCCGTAGTGTTCATCGCACAAAAATCTTTCACCAATTTTTGGAATCGTCTGCTTTTTTTAGAAAACTTTTATGATACTCGCTACCCTCTCCAACCACCGGAAGTGTCCCAAAAAACGTTACAATGTTTTTTTTTTTACTTTTTTTTTTAATTTAAAATTAAATTTGTTTTGATGACGGAAATTTTTGACTGACCCCCAGACAATAGGCATATCCATGTCAAAAGAGATTGTGATCCCGATATTGGCCAAGTAGTATGACTGAAATAGGCTGACCATGAAGAACGGGACGTCGTGATCGCAACTGGAGGCCGATAGCCCAGGACAGGGTTGTATGGACTAGAGTGTTGGCGAAGTGTATAAAGGACATTCTTTCTTTAATCACTCATACCTACAAACTTATATTGTTGCACCAAGGATCTATGTTATGGTTATGTTTCTACGATAATATTTTCCCAAACGCCGTCTAGCCACTTGTAAGGCACCCCTCTATAACTCCATACATCTACGTTTATTTATAATAGTTTTCTGATGAAGCGTGATGTGTTCATTTTTTAATGTGCAGCAATGAATAAACCACTAGCCGAAGAATGGAACTCACGTAATCGTTAACCTGTACGAAAAGTTCGCCTTTCAACTCAACGTTATCGTCAGAGGCTTGAAAATTATAAATCAAAATAATTGGTTGGACGACAAGTTCTGATCTTACACCATTGCTCAAACCTTAACTTTCCCTATTATATCTGGGAAGGGGGCCTCTGAAAAATTGTGTTGGAGCGCCGTTCACTCCAGTCTTTGTAAACGGAGTGGGAGCGGGGAAGACAAACTTCCCGTAATAGAAATACCCCAAGAACACCGCCGAGCCGAAGCTACGGCCTTTAATCCTCAGCAATCTGACCAGGAGTTGACCCTTGGATAACGGCCGGACATGTTCAGTTTGAAAAATTATTCTTTGGAACAAGTCATTCAGCCTGAACTCCTTTTCCCCTCTCAGGGAAAATGTGTTTCAAAGACCAGACAGGAATCGGGTTAAGGAAGAATATTGACATGCGTATTGGCGAAGTGAATGTCAAGCATTGAACATGGGATCATCAAATTGACAACAGTGGGGGGGGGGGGGGGGGCATTGCGAACTGGCATAATAAACTCAAATCTCCTTATTTTAATACGGGAGGAGCAACAAGATTCCTTTCCCCGCACCCCGCATCGACCTCTGGGTTTGTAACAATTTTTCACCCAGGTAGTGAACCTAAATGATCTTGGAACGTAATCGATGAAAATATGGGCACATTTCGTAACCTATCATTACGTTACGTCAATAACGTCGTTAATTATGGATAATTGTGTAATCACCTACAAGGTAACTAATGTAGATGTAACGTACTCCTTCAATGATCCAACCAATAGTGACATAAGAATAGGATATTCAAGCGAACAATTAGAGCGAGGAACTCTTAAGAGTTTTTGCATCTTTTACTTCGGGCAGCATGATTAACACCAAATCGTCCAACATGTAGAGGTTTTCCACTGCTATGGTCGTAACCAGTGAGAAAGATTCTACTAGGAACTGTTAGTGGGTACATTGAAGCGCTGTGTTGGAGGATTATCCGAATTGCAGATCATAAAAGGTGCAGGACCCTTTCACCCCGTAAATTGGCGCAATGTCCAATCATACGGGCGAATGCACAGCTCCGAGGTCTTTCATGAGCCGGTTCCCATCAGTGTCCCATTCGATGTCCCTGGTGATTCAGTAAATGATGGGTGATAACTGAAAGTGATGGGCGTCTGCTTATTGAATAGTACGGATGGGCTTTCGGATCGCTGCCTTAGCTTTATGTTTCGGATTTTGGTTAGTACCTTCGATAGAGAATACATTTCAAAGTAATAGACGTTCGTATTGGCCTACTCATTTTACGGTTGAGTACATTGAAAATTCATTCGTGAATGGAACCGTCTATTGCAACCTATCCCCAAATAATCGGTGAAAAGAGAAGAAAGAAAAAACAGATGAAATCTTCATCGGTCTCAATCCTTCAGTGTGCAGTACAAGACAACGACGAAGGCCCTTACTGATACGGGATATACTTTCATGACGGAATTGGGAATGATCAATATAAGAAGGGGGTGGGGGGGGGGGGCGTTGTTATGTACTGTGACGGTGAAGAAGGGGTAGGGGAATCTCAATTTCCGCTAGATTACCGCTTGAGGGGACACCAAGCCGCTTGGCTAATTGCCTGGAAACCCAGCTGGGCTAGGTCATACTGTTTACACAGCCTTCTCCTATAGTATCATAGCACATGGTATTAAACAGTAAATGAACTATTTCAATCAGGTACATATTTCGAAATCAATGAATGACAGAATGGATCGTTATGTTTATTTATTTGATTTCCTTTATTTAAAGTGACTCGGGCGAGAGCCCAATTTTACAAAAGCGGTATAATTATGATCCGTCTAGAGGTGTTACGCAGTAAATACATACAACCAAAAATATAATTGATTCATTTACAACAATCTATATAATTTTCATAGTTAATAAGTACAAAGAATATTTGAGCTTATATTGATTTCACCTCACCCATTTGTCGGAAAATTGTAATTTTGTAAAGGTTATCTTCATTTAGCGAATTCATCAAGAATGTCGGTAGGTAATTATTAATAGTTAGTTAATAATAAAATAGTGAGATTACCAAACCCCTAGTTTCACCTGCCTAATAAAGTACAATTGGGGCTCAGGTACCTGGAATTCCGGTCAGGTCTATTACCTCTGAACAGTAATTATTTTGGGAGTTTTTCTATTTTATTTCAATTTAGAAAGCACAAATGGCTTCAAGAGCCTTCAAAACGTCTAAATACGAGGTTTCACACTCGAAAACCGAAATTATGCAAAATATGAAAATTCCGGGCTCTTGTAATTATATAGGGTTGGATAAGTTTGAAGACCAGCCTTTTTGGATTGCAACATAATGGGTTCAGTTTGACAATTACTAAATGTCGTCAATGTGTGTTCTAATTTCGAATTTTTAAAGATTTACTCGTAGGACCCACCGGCATCGGTGTTCACGTTAAGTATACATACGTGAACATATGTTATATCGGCCGTCCAGCACAGTGCAGATCCCCTCCGATACCAAAACCCACTTTGTGCACAGTATGATGCACCAAGCTCCCTTGTGAGAAACCTACAACAGTATAGATATCTATACAAACCTATACACGTTCCCTCTATAAGTACGTAAAGATTTGATCGAATCCTTCCCGTTCACATTTTCTCTCATTTCCGGATTTCGCATCTCAATAAGATCACGAACGGGAGACGCTCATCAATCCCTGGAGGTACTGGAAAAATAAAGACCTCAAACCTACCTAGATAATAATTATATGTACCCGCTAAATAAATGTATTTCCGATAGCACATGTTAATATTCGTGAATATGAGGAGTGTATAGAACTTATATTATTATTATTATACGATTATATTAATTATAATATACACATGTGTTATATTATGCTAAACCAACATCTAAAGTTGAAGATTGAAAGTGGAACATTGACAACGAATTGTTTGGAGAATCGGAGAAATAATTTCCGCTCTTCATCGTATGTTGAGGAGAAGCTTTGTATGGCTCATTATTGGTTCGTTTACTATGTACATACAAGAGGCACAGTCATGGAGCATTGCAATATAAGTCTCTCAAGTATCAATGAATTCAGCGAAATTTCAACCACCACTATTCGACTTCAGGTACATAGTTGTTTATTCTCCATCGTCTTAGGAGAGTTTGAGCAAAATGGTCGGTTCATATTGGCAATTGAAACGAGTCTATTAACTAGATATCATTTAGAAATAAGTGTATGTACGCACCTGCCTACCTATATGAACGGGAATGCTCGCTGACCCTTATCTCATGACGGAAAATTCCATGTGGGTTATTCTCTGGCGTATGAATAAGTTCGGGTTATGCAGGCTTAGCGCGATCGAGTACAAAATGCGATAACACTCCGGTGTTAGTCCTTGATTATGCATGGGAAGTTGTCGAATGTAGACTCTATTGGCCCTTGCATATTCATTCGGAGAAATATGAATTGTGGCAGGCGCTTAGAATAAAACCGTTCTTCTGTCACTCTATACATACATCGTGTGTTTTTTCGGGAGGAAGGCCCAAGTTTATGTCCCATATTAACTTCATTGTTCCTATGCACCTTGGAATACTGTTATAGTTGAACTATACAGGACGATTTGATCCGTTGCTACGATGCTGGCACTATATTTTTCATCGCAAGTACCACTTTTGCTCTCGCAGTCCATTTCTTCGAGACATTATGAGCTTTCAGTTTGAAGAATAAGTTAATTCTACGATAAAACCTCTTGCGGGTTTTTCACAATCTCTCATTATAATATAATATATCTCTATTATATAATATAATAGAGATATATTGTCCTTAAGGGTAAGAGACTCAAGAAGAAGAGTGAGGTGCCTCGGGCTAGAAGATGGCGCCCTGATGCCCTTATAATAGAACAATACGTGATCAAGGGACCATCCCATCTTTGCCTCCTAACCACCTCCATCTGTTCACATTTAAATTAAAATTAAAGTTTATATAATATAATATAATATATCTCTATTATAATATAATATTATATTATAATATATCTCTCATACTATGTTCACTTGAGACGTAGGTAGCTACAATTCCTAAAAACCGTGGGGGTGAAAAAGGATAAAATTCCGACGCATCACTCCGGTCACTTCAGACTAAGAAAGACATATTATGAATTGCTACAGCTTTTAGCTCCTACACCAACTTCTACTTCTATATTTATTAGAAGCTAATGATGAAAAATGTTGACTTGCAACTCCTCTTTATCGTCCTTTACGGTTGAAATACGGTTTCGCTGGATATTTTTCCCTCTCTGAGCATCCTCCAAGGAGACGTATCTGGTATAATTCCTCGTTTAATGATGGACCCACTGAATTTGTGAGTTCTAGCCCTTTAGGCGCTTCATTATTTTCGCTCATACTGACCAATTAATAATGTGCATGTATAAATGCATTCATAAATTCAAACAAAAAATAACCCTCGAAACGATGTTTGGTGTCATGGAAATATTGTATCTATATAATTACCACCACCAGAATGTTGATTTTACGGTAATTGATTATTTTTTATTTATTTTTGTCAACCTCATTCCCAGAACAAGTATGCACAAGGTACATTGAATAGAAGTGACCATGAGCAAGTGCAACTGTGTGCAGAGTGTATTTCTGAAACCTATCAGGCGTTCCCTCAATAGTCAACAGAGAAATACGAGTATGTTACACTGATCGAGAAATCGATTGAACTTGATCAACAGCCAATCACATTAAAAGAACACAAGCCTGAGATTGAATCTCGGTGAGGTTCCGAGAAACCTTAAAACGGAATTGAGAGAAATAATTCT
Source organism: Stenodema calcarata (assembly GCA_963920205.1). Classification (NCBI taxonomy): domain Eukaryota; kingdom Metazoa; phylum Arthropoda; class Insecta; order Hemiptera; family Miridae; genus Stenodema; species Stenodema calcarata. Next base: position 33,380,850 of record OY986048.1, on the reverse strand, counting down.
TCCATAACCCCCATCAATATTTTTCACAATCACCAATAACAAAATGTATCAAATGGTTTTTTATTTTTTTTTTAACGGAAAATCACAAAAATAATCTGAAACATCTATAACATTTCATGTTCCAGGGAGGTTCTAGCGAACGGAAGTTTGCTGCTCCTACCGTTTGGAAGTGTGCAGAGCAGAAATGACATACACTCAACGACTTACAGATGCTTAGCAACCAACCCAGTCGGTAGTATCGTATCGAGAGAATGTAAGCTAAGACCAGGTAATCACTATTTTGGTATATAATTTCATTTTCATACATAATCGGGCACCAAGAGGATATAACGGGCATATAATACCATGGGCACCAAGAGTGTGTAAAAATAAATTTATAAACATTTGATGGAGAACAAAATGAGGCGCCTCAAAAATTTATAGAGAAACCAACTTTTAACGGAAAACGAAAGAAAACATAATATTTCTACTTCTCCTAATATCCACTTTTTACTTAAGATGTCAAATGTTGGCCCGCTTTTGATATCTACCATAAAATCTAACTCTGGTGCGCCCATTTTCCTTATTAAACATTTTGGACCTAGAACAATAGGTTCATTTTCTTCGAAAATTCTCTAAAAAATCTACAAAACTATAAAATAATAAGGGATGATGAATTGAGACAAAAAAGGTGATTCTCGTGGCCCATGCATCTCCTGTTCTTGTACATTCATACAAAATGAATGTGGAACGCCGCACATCTTTCATCTACTGAGATGTCACCAGTAAAGCAATCAAAAATATTACACGCTTGAAGAGGAATACACGTGAATTTATTAGCATTAATCCTATTGTGTATTTCTGAAAAGGACTGGTGATTCCTGTTTTGGAGTATAATTTGGTTGTTTGATCTTCCGTCATACCCAATCCACAAAGCTCCACCGAACAGAATCCAGCGGAATCACTTGGATTACGAAGCTCAGCTTTTAACAAAATTATCCCGACCATGTCAATCCGGATAGCATCAAATGTCGGCTCAATTCGTTTGAAGGACTGGAGACGGATTGTAGATTTGACTTGCCTTCATGATCTGCTGAGCGGAGAAGTGAACTGCTTGGCTCTGCTGTCATAAGCCCAAGTACGCTTTTCCCTCATTCCACGAAGGACCCTTTTCTTTGACGAATTATTTATATCATCAACACTCCCCATGCCCCCCAAATGAGTTCCTCGGTGACTCCAGTTTGACTTTTTTCTGGGCTCATTGACCATACTAAAGCACTTGAAGTAACGTAATATAAACGCTACTTCAAGCGTCGGCTTTACGTCGGGGTGCCCTACCTTCCCTAAAAAGAGCATGAGTACGCCTGGAAAATCACTATTATTCATAATTGCACGTGATAATACATTACGGAGTTAATTTTTTTCTTTTTTGTCATTCATTGAACCAATTTCTGAATATCAAATCAAATCCTTATTAGGTAGAATAGTTATTATAAATTATGTTCTGATGTTGCCTGAGTGGTGATTATTAGTTACTATGATTTGAATGTTGAAAATTTCAAAATGCCAATACTTAGCAATAGGCTTGTTCTCATTGAATAAATAGGTACATTAGATTCTATAATGCAAGTTATTAGGTCATGCTGCTTCACTGGCACATTCAAATTCAAAAGTAATTTTCTGGAATCCAGGAGAGATGGTCTGCCTCTGATCATTGTTTATACTCTCTGGATTTTCCAATTTTCGGCAGAGTTCTACATTTTCAAGCCAGATGCAAGGTTGCAGATCAGATTAGTTCCAGATCCTGATTTTAGGATGAAGTGATTGATTGAATTCGCTCTACAGAGAAGAAATGTACCAAATCCTCCCAATCATCAGCATCATTGGATTCCGGAAAATGTAAACGAAGCTATGGCGATCGTTTCTTCATCGGTGCTCCCTGAGGATGAACAACAATCCTTTTTGGTTTCCTGTGACTGGTGCTTCGAATTTTAATGTGCGTCTCGGAGTGAATTCTAAGTAGTCCTGAACGAAGTTTATTTATTGGGGTGAAGTTGAGTTTTTTTTTTTTTTTTTTTTTTCATTGTTCACAGTCGTTTGGTAGTAACTGCTTATTGACCCAGATAGTTCAAGAGTCATCGGCAAAAAGGGTGATCGACTTGACCCCTAATTTTGTTATATTCCCTTGACCAGATACCAACCCAAATTGCTCAATCCATCAATCTAGAACCGTCACATTAAGGCGAATGGAGAGTGTGCAAGAGAGAGGGAAAATAATCCCCAAATTATCTCCACAACCGCTCAGTCAATTTTCATGAGATTGAGATTTCCGTTTACAAAGTAGGATTATAATATTTAAATATAATAATTGAAAAAAAGAAAGTAAAGTTATGTTTGATTCATTGATTCATTAATTGAATTCATAAACTCACCTAAACTGTCAAAGGAACCCTATTAATATTATGTATTTTGTATGACTTGACACTTTTTTGTGAACCAGCCTGAGATGGTGATTTTGGTTTATTATCTTTGATAATGAACCATTGGAATCGCCCAAAGAAAAATATTTTTTAACCCCCCCTCAAAATTAGTTGGTTTATGTTTCAAGATACGTAGATTCAGAAAATCGAATAAAAAAAAAATCCGTCCGTCACCCAACCGCCGTACGCCGTCCCCCGTACGCCGTCCGCCGTCCGTGGCACTTTGCCCAGTTAGCGTTGAGCTAAAATGACAAAATTTGGTTTCTGGGTTTGGATCAGCCCCACAATGATCCTCGAAACTTTTCATAACCCTAGGTCAAGGGGAAGGGGTTCAAAACGAACTTTGAAATTTCGACAATGTCATATCTCTAAAAATTCTCATGAAACGGTGTAATTTTTAGTTCACTTTTGAATGACCTGAAAAATTACGAATCTTTTAAGACCAATTGGATTTTTGTGCGACCAGCCGTTCGTTCACAGTGAGCGCGCAAAGGTTTAGGAAAAACACTAAACTTTCGCGTCGAAAACGGCCGTTATGTGACCCAACCCCCAGACGCCCAGAATAAAACTACCTTTTTTCATCTTCCCGGTAAACTACAGTCTAGAACTTTTAACCGTGAGTCGGGGATAGACCACATTGCAATATTCACTCGGTTTCTCATCTGTAAAATTGTTTAAATAATACCTTTTTGTAATAATACAAATTAAATTTTGATGATGAGCTATTGAATTGAAATTTTACAAATAGGTCAGAACTGGATAACAATGCAATATTCACTCGGTTTCTTGTCTGTAAAATTGTTTAAATAATACCTATTTGTTTAAACAAATTAAATTTTGATGATGAGCTAGATACTTGAAATTTTAAATATAGGTCAGAAATGGATGACATTTCAATATTCACTCATATTGTTTGTATGACATGGTATGAGTATGGTATGGTATATTATTGTATGTATGATTTGGAATAATACAGTATGGTACGATAGGAAAGAAATTCGTATGGTATGGTATGAGTACGGTGAGAATATGGTATGGTGCCGATTTGCAATACAGTCTGGTATAGACAGAAGGGTGATCTGCACTAGGAAGATAATAAACCGTTGTGTCAAGAATTTGCAGAGTTTTTCATAATATGCCTATATTATAGGCATATTTGCCATATATTTTCATTTACCTATATTTTCATATACATACGAGTATATGTCAAATATTTTTCACATGAGCATATAGGCATTTCGGATGTGACAACCTTTTTTTTCTTAAATGAAGAAAGATGGACAAGGAAATGTTTGATAAGTTCACGGAGGGTCTGGTTCAGAGGCACATCAAAAAGGAACGGTTAGCCGATAAGAAAATCTCGTTTCGAATTAACAGAAACGATCGAAGGACGAAGAAATCCAGGCAAGTATTCACCCTGTCGAGGCCCACAAGTTTGCATCCGCCAGGGAGACAACTGAACGAAGGTGAGAATCAGTAACGCGGCCAGGGAGTGGCGGGGGTGTCCAAAACCAGGAGAGTCCGGGGGTACCTGATTTTAACACTTGTATAATACAAAAAACTTAATTTTTCAAAGAAGTATTTTTTTCATGATTTTTTAATATGTCTCAATATTGGGAGGGGGGGGGGGTTCCCAAACGACGACAACCCCCCCCCCCCCCTCCCGCGGGCAACGCCACTGGTACGAATGGACTTTGTAGGTACAGGTGGATAATATTCTATATTAATTAATTGGAAATTACGTCCTAGGTTTATCAAAAATTTCCCTCCGTATCCCTGTGATTCGATTCAAACAAATCGATGTTTCTTGAATCTGTATAGTACCTATTATTTTTATGCAAGAATACTAAAAAACTGGATAATATAAAATAAGAATAACTTTTGTATATATAGGTAGGTAGTATTAAAATGACCAAGCTAGTCTTTTTTTCGTGTTTATTTTCTCACGTTCGTGTTTATTATCCCATCAACACTATAGGTAGGTATATATTATTTGTATTTAAACGACCAAAGAAAAAGAAGACATTTTGAGAAAAACATCGATGTTGAAAAAACATCAAAGAGTAAAACATCGATGAAAAAACATCGTTTTTTGAAAAATCGATACATCGATACCCATCACTCCCTTTCATGATATGAATCTGAATAATTATTTCCTTCTACACTAAACTGTAGTGGTGATTGAAAGAATTGGAAGAACACGCTCAGTATTGAGTGTGTCTATGCTTCTGCGATCTACCGGATTTGTTACGCCACTAGTTTTATCGCTATTCGCTAGAGCGCAGGTCACCTGCGTTATCGTTTCCAGAGGTCGTTATTATTGTTATTAATAATATTACAGGATCGGAATTTAACGGGCGTTCAAGCTATTAATCATTAATAAATCAATAGACTCCTAGGTACTATGAATGCTAGATTCATCACTATTCTGTAAAAGATTTATAAATTGAGCGTTTTTGGATTCCACATTGTCGAATTGAACTAGTCACCAATTCAGACCTGGTCGAAACTCAGACAAGGTGTGATCACTAGTCAACCTACAATTATTCCAATGGGGTTGCGTGACCATTCTGATCTCTACTACAGCATCAGCGATCGGTCCATGCCCCTCAAGAGTTCCACGTCCAGGTTGAATAGCAGCTGTTGAGAGAAGTAAACGTGGTCGACCCAAGAAAGGTGCTACTCTGATGCCGAGCACCTCCAATAACTTATTGGCAATAAGGCTCTCGATTCGTGATCGGGGTTGCATCGAGAGATGCCCCCCCGATCACGACCCGTAAGAATGGCCGAGCTTCATCCTGGAAATGAGAAGGGATGGCAAAAAAAATGATGACATCGATGCATCGACAGGCGGGGCCCACTCTCCGGATGTCTGGATTCGATACTGTAACATCGAACCCCAAAAACATCGATGGAAAATATCGATGGTTTTTAATCAATGTTTTATTTTATTTCTATTCTTTTTTTTCATGCAAGACGGAAAGAAAAAATGTGGTCTATCCCCGACTCACGGTTAAAATTTCTAGACTGTAGTTTACCGGGAAGATGTAAAAAGGTAGTTTTATTCTGGGCGTCTGGAGGTTGGGTCACATAACGGCCGTTTTCGACGCGAACGTTTAGTGTTTTTCCTAAACCTTTGCGCGCTCACTGTGAACGAACGGCTGGTCGCACAAAAATCCAATTGGTCTTAAAAGATTCGTAATTTTTCAGGTCATTCAAAAGTGAACTAAAAATTACACGGTTCAGTTGAATATTTCGAGATATGACATCGTCGAAATTTTAAATTTCGTTTTGAACCCCTTCCCCTTGACCTAGGGTTATGAAAAGTTTCGAGGATCATTGTGGGGCTGGTCCAAACCCAGAAACCAAATTTCGTAATTTTAGCTCAACGCTAACTGGGCAAAGTGCCACGGACGGCGGACGGCGGACGGGGGACGGCGGACGGGGGACGGCGGACGGCGTACGGCGGACGGACGGATTTTTTTTTATTCGATTTTCTGAATCTACGTATCTTGAAACGTAAACCAACAAATTTTGAGGGGGGGTTAAAAAATTTTTTTCTTTGGGCGATTCCAATGGTTCATTATCGAAGATAATAAACCAATAAAAATGATACGCTCTGAAAAAGAACAATACTTTTATTATCAATTTTATTTGTTACCATTATAATTCAGTTTCAAGAAAAAAGTTTGAAGGGCTGATAGGACCCATGAGATCTGTGTGAAGCAAGGAAACTGGCTGTATCACTGATAACAACGTATCGATTCTCGTTATGAGATCATCAAGCTTATTGGCTGATTGTGGTGAATGGCCTGCGAAATGTAAACACCATTTATGTGGGGGAATCCACATAAGAACATCTTGCATACGAGTCTGCAACCCTGTGGGACATTTTATGTCTTACCGCCCCCCTACCCTACCTCTTCCATACCTCACACTCTACCCATTATTATTATTTTTTTTTTTTTGTACAAAAAAAACGAGAAATACAAATTATAAATTTTTATTGAGAAGATTCCATACATACATCATTTGTCGCTCGTTCCTTGTCCGATTTAGGAGGTTTACGCTTTTGTATTGGTTCATTTGCCGATTGTTTAGTGACGTCGTTAGTCGTCGCAATGAAGTTCGTATATTGTTCAGCCGTAGTAGTTCCCGAAGAAGACGGCGTATCGCGTAAGAAAGCACGAAACTCTTGGGACTCCATGTTGACTAACGATATATCGTTAGTCAACATGGAGTCCCAAGAGTTATATATTATTATATAGATATATATATTACAACACACTTCTCATATACACGCTCATCGAAACTTTGTTTAATCGTAGTTTTTTTTTCCCCCGTAAAGTTTTGTAGCAACGAATCGGTTGTAAACAAAAATCATCAGAAATTTTCGTGACGATTTCGTGTGACGCTTTTTATTGTGTAACGTTTTTCGAGTTATGTGCCAGAGTAAAGACATAAAAAGTCAAATTGTCAAAAGTATGATCCGGTAATTATTTAGATATCAATCCTCTGTTGGTCGCCTGCGGTGTGCGAAAATGGAGCTCGCCCTAATGCATAACCGAATACATGCTCAAGGTAATGCATAGCGAACCGATCAGTTACGTCTGGAACTACATAAATTGCAATCATACCGAAGAAACGCTCAACAATTCCACTCGTGTTCGATACAGGTTGAATACCAGGATGGCAACCAAACTCGGCTATAACGGATGCCCTCAGGGATCAAATGGACTCAGCGTATATGCGAAATCTCAACTCAAAATGCTCTGTCAAAATATCCTGCCAATCTCTACGTCTCACGTGACCACAAACGGGTGGGGTTTCATTATGTCAAAGTGTAACGTGAATTTAGAGCGAGGGAATCCTCGAAATAAACGATGTTAATCGAAGTACCCAGTGGGTGATGTGCTTGGCGTAGCTTCACTGTGAGGAAAACTGTTATATTAAGACAGCAAAAGTCAAAATTGGAAAGTCCGATTAGGGACCCAATAGGGTTAGAGATGTAAACACAAGTATCTAGTGAAATAAAAACAAATCCCTCTACCTTTGAAACATCCTTTATTTATGGTTAAGTATTAACAGAACATAATTCGTATTGATATCTTAGTTCGATTAAGACCACCATTTAGATCAGTTGTGAGTATTATACAAAAAAAATTTCAATAATAATCATAAATGACAGCTTCAATTGAAGGTAACAGAATCTGATACCTTCACTTGAAGCTGCCATTTACAAAACTCATAATTGAAGCTGCCATTTACAAAACTCATAATGTACCATTATAATATAATTTTTGGAAGATTCACTTCAATTCATCCCTACACTATTAAGATTCACCTGGATTCACTTTGGGTCTAACAAAATCATTTTTTAATTGAACTGATAAACCAATTTTTACTAGAATCATGAGCGGCGCAAAATGAATTTTAAAAACCTAAAAACTATACCGTTCAATTCAAAAATCTCGAGATAAGTCGTTTTAAAAATTTCAAAATTTATTTTGAACCCCTTTCCAATGACCTAGGGTTATGACATGTTTCAAGGATCGTCGTTTGGCTGGTCCGAACCTGTAACCCAGATTTCATAAGACCATCCGGAAATTTATACGACTAGCCGTGCGTTCGCAGTGAGGGCTAAAATGTAGAGGCAATAAAAAATCGTCAACAAGAGCGAGTATCAAATGTTCATACTGGGCAACAGCTGATTCAAACAACACATGATTTTGTCACATCGAATTCCTTGTTCTGAGATAATTTTTGTGTCCACAAAAAAAAAGGGAACTTCGAGTATTTGATGGTACGTACATCCTGTTATTATTTATTGCCAATGTCGGTGCTAACCTATTATACCAGTTCAAATCAATTCTAAATAATGTTTCATAAAATAAAAATGTTTCATTTATTTAAATAATGTAAATAGACCATTACTGACCTAGCTACCGACACCCACCCCCCACTCGGAAATGACCATCTGGTCACCTATTTGGACCATATTTTAGCGCATTACCCCTATAGTTTCGAATAGCTGCTGTAGCGATAGCCCAGGGCTCATAAGGATAATATCATTAATAATATTAATATTAATAATAATATTAATATTATTACCTATACAGAACAGTGATCTAGACAGAATCTGTACAGGGATCTGTACAGGAGATAATATAATCGTTGTTCAAGAATTAGCAGAATTTTATGTGAAATGATACTCCACGACTTCATTGCGAGTAATTCAGTTCGTCTTCGCGCTAAGTCAGTTCATTATTCGAGTGAAAGTTAATCCGTAAACACGCCGCAAACCACCTCTTGCCTTGAAACCAACTCCAGATAACGATGGCACTCGGCAGTGGGAGCCGCCCGTACTCGGATGACTGAAGGAAATTCCGCTAGATGTCACTGAACTAGCTCGTTTGGGGTGAGAGTAAAGCACATCGCGTTTGAATTCAACAGGTGAGTCATCCTATTCCTGGGTGGGTGATGGCGTCAATTAACGCCTCTACCAAGGAGATAAGGAGATACACTTATTTACCGCGATAAATGCAATTTTATAATACAACAGATAAGAGTATAATTTTTAGGGTCAGCCCCCCAGACGCGATGCGGCACTTTTAAAGCAAACTTCACCATCCTTGTTAGATTTCAAATTAAGCGGCAAATAGTTGAACTTTGTTTTAACCAATCAGTCACTTCACGGTAACTGCTGCTGACGAGGATGAGTCCCACAATTTATGAGCGTTGATATCTACGTCAACCAAGATCGGCGGAACCAATTTACCTTCCTGCTAATTACGGACTGTTATATGAGATTGATGAAGCGGCCTCAACTTGAACAGAACCTCAAAATTGTAGGTTCTTATTTAATAAGGCAAGACTAATAATTAGAGTACAATTATTGTACAAGAACATGTATGAAAACTGCAAATTCTTGACAAATTGATTATCTTCTTTGTGCAGATCATCCTAATCTAATTCACGAAATGATAGATGAAACTGTAGCTCATGATCCAAATTTAATAATACAAATAAGCGATTTAGAGACAAGAAACCTAGTGAATTCACCCCATCATCCTTGTCCATCATGCCATCCATCTTCAACCCATGTTTAGGTAAATTCATTTTGGACCACTTGACCTTGAGGGTTATGAAAATTGTCAAGGATCATCGTGGGTGTGGTCCAAACTTGTAATTTCGTAATTTTCGCTCAACGCTAACTGGGCAAAGTGTCGCGAATGGTGGACGGACGAACATTTTTTAATATTCGATTTTTGGAATCTACCTATAGATACGTAGAAAGAAAGTGGAGATCTCCACTTTCTTCGTAAGTATAATTTTTGAGGGGGGTGGGAGTAATTTTTTCTTGTGCGATTCCTAAGGTTCATCATCGAAGATAATAAACAAAAAAATGTAGAACGAATGAAGATCTATTGTTGTAAAGACATGTAGTAATCAAGGAGTTACGTAGTAGAGGGGAGCTCGGAGGATTTGAGATTAAGGAAGCACATACCACGCCATAGCGGCTGAGGTCATCTGTTCGAATCCCAGTGCCTCCTCGTCCTTGTTGGAGGCCTTGATTATATGATTGGAACAAATTTTAAGCTCCCAGAAAAAACAGCAATCGGTTATCTCATTCGTAACCCTGGCGGGCAGTCGGACGTAACTCTCAGGATGAAATGCGTACTGACTTACTGTACTTCTCATACTATACTTCATATATTCATTCATACCTTCCGACTCCGGTTGTATTCAAAGAGCGAAGTCGGAAATAGTATACTCACCATATGGACTCATAAACATATGCACCTATGTATGAGTTTCATAACGTACACAGGAGAGGTGATATTATGGAGAAGACCAATTTGCCACTCCAATGCAGCCTTTTTCAAAATTCATTTTACGCTTGGGTTTCTGTCCATTCACTATGTTTGAATATTGCCTTACTGATATTATTATAAACATCGAAGTGTTTTACAGAGCCCCAACTAACTCACACTGATGTCCTAAATAAGCCTCAATGATCTTGATACGTGAATAGTAACAGCTTTTTCTGTGTTCTTTGTTGTTGTTTTTCAGAGATATTGTCTGATTACCAAACCTCGGTCGAGAACGAGTACACAGTTGAAGGAAACGTAGGAGTTTTGAAGTGCAGGGTTCGAGGAGGATCGAATAGAGTCAGGGTGGTAAATTGGCTGCGGCAAGATAGTATAAATGCCCCACGGAGAGTCGTGACGATTGGCCCTAAGTACGCCATGACCCGCTCTGGTTCCCTCCATATTGCCCGAACTACGCTCAATGATGCTCAAGCTATTTTCTACTGCCAAACGGTACATACTCTCACCGGCCAAAGAAAATTAAGTAGCGCTGGTAAAGTCTTCCTCGCAGGTAAGGTATACCCAACAACCTCTTGATAAACTGCACTACCATATTATGTTTAGCCAAATCCATACTTTTCTCTTCACCAGAGTGGATTCACTCTAGTGCTCAACTGGATTCCAATCAATTTCTCCAACTCCTTTCGTTGGTAGTTGTGTATATAGTGCCATCTAGTCCAAGGTCCAAGCCAGGACTCTCGGGTCAAGACAGATTGAGCCGTTCAAAAAATGTGGGTTATCATCTGAGCTCTAGCCAAAGAATGGGTAACCTCAGCCCCTGTAAAAATTTGGTTATAAGGAGAATCACTTGGTTAACCTAATTTCTAATGATGGGTAACTCATCAAATGGATGGTAGATAGCTCCAGAGCTGAAGACGAGATGGGAACTGAATGGAGTCAATAGGGAAATTAGACAATAAGTGGATCAGGCTGAGTTGACTATTTAGAAAGTCGACAGTTTTGAAAGCTTTTAGCTTCCAAATTTTTCCAATAACGGAATGTTTAGTACTGAAATTTCTCACTTATAAAATGGAATCTCATATTGGGTCCACGAGAGGAAACTAAGAGAACTCGATATCACATTGTACAGCGTAGGCGTGAGTTCCATCATATGTACATATACTCGTATAATACGAACTCTGAGAAAGACAAAATCTTTTGTACTTGAATATTAAAGAATGTCGCGACTCCAAGTACTCACGTGATTCATGGATTCACGATGATATCAATCCCATTCACATACCTGAGCTTCATATAACTGCCTACCTTCCACATCAAAGTTATATGAGGAGTGACTCTAGTGCCTAGAAAATCTATTTATATGTGATATCCATCCAGCCTCGCTTCGTCTGCCTAGGACTTTCTGCATGATGAAATTTCCAGCACAGGATCCAGGGAGTTTGGGTGATGTCCCCCTGGATACGGAAGAGATGTGCGTAATAATTTATGATTTTCATCGTGGGAGGTTAATCCATTAATTATCCAAATCCTCAAAGACAAATCGGGCTTAGAAATCCAATTAGTGTCGCTGAAATACGGTACAAACGAAGCGCCCTCTTCTGGTTTTTTTATCCCCTTGTTGCTCGATTCCTACAAAAAACCAATTGGGACCAAATTACGTCAAGCGCTTTTCCCAACTCTTTCTGTTCACCGTTCATACGTTGGATTATCATACGTCGTCTTTTTGAAAAGTTCCCTGCGATGCCAGTAATGAAATAAACTCCCACGAGGTGGCCACTAACGTTGAGTCCCTGGATATTGGGGAAGGCTACGAGTAAATACACGTGTACTTACCATTACGTACTCTGCACTTCTATTTTTCCTTAGATCTTTCGATAAATATTTGATTTTTTTTTACAGCTGATGCTGAAAAGAATAGTGCACCTCGCATTGAACATGCTACAACGAATGTATACGCTAAAGCAGGTGATGCTGCTGACCTCATATGCACTGCGTATGGTACCCCTCCTCCTGAATATAGGTATGAGCTCACCTATTCATCTCCTTCATGGCCCCTCTCCTAATCCACCGGTGAATTACGATTATATTCATTGAGTAGCGTGTCACCTCTATATTGACCCAGATGTTTGATCTTGATGCTGACCAACCTATCCAGCCAAACGGGTAGTGTAAATTCGTCATCGTTGCTTGCAGAGGTAGCTTCAATGTATGTTAACATTTACCTAATAGAAAATCAATTTCATTTTTCATGTGAATTTTTGGGTAATTCTGCTCTATATATTTCGTTATGTAGGTTTTCAACAATAATTGAACACTAGGTACATACATGTCAATATTTGCTTCAAAATCTAGACAATCCTCTTTATGTTTGGGGGAAAGTTAGCTTGTGAAACGGAAAATACGGATGTACGAGATTTTTCACGAGGGGAGAGAGATAATGATTTATTAATATGAATGGTAGAGTGAAATACATGTAACCCAACGAGAGGCATAGCCCGTGGTCTTGAGTCAGAGATCACTTTTCGAGCTCCTTAGTGCTTAATATAATATATGATTTTAATTATGGTTAGTAAAACTTTAGGATAGCTAGTAAAATTTGATTTAGGATAGATTTATACAGATCTCAATGATCTTATCGACCATCGCAATTAACCAAATGAGGATGCTTTTTTTTCCGGTCTTGTATCAGATGTGTCAGGATGTCCTGTATACCTGGTGGTAACACCAGTCTAGGTCTGGGATTCACAACCTGCCCTGATAATTGGAATCGGGTTGACGTGGGGCACGGTTGGGCCTAAAAACACGAAAGTTTATGGTAAAGAAGTAGCAGACATTTAGCGTATAGTTGCTTGAAGGAAAATCTTTTGGCGTGCCTGAATAGCTCATCCAAGGAAAATCTGTGGAGAACGTCACGGAAAGTTTTTCTGTAGTTGACTTAACAGTAGTTTACATGACAGTAAAACAGTAGCTACTTGATCCATAGAATGTTAGTTGTTGTGTCTTGTTACAGGTGGTACAAAGATATCAACGGTGCTCTAGAAGAAGTGAGGAGGGGAAGTTTGCTCATAAAATCATTCGATTCCATCCTAAGGTTTACCAGAGTCCAAAAACAAGACAGTGGCCATTACGTATGCTTGGTAAACAATATAATGGGAGAAGACCGCAAGAAATTAGCTCTAGTGGTGCATTCTCCACTTTCCGTTACTATAAGACCTCACACTCAGGTAAGAACTACTCATTGTGGAAAAAAAAGTTACAGCCATTGCAATTATTGTTGTTAATATAGGTGCACATTATTCATACGCTAATTGAAGAGTTCTCTACAAATGAGTGAACTGAGCTTTCAGTATCGGTAGATACTATCTAAGAATGAAGGGTCCGATAATGGGGAAATCGAAAGTTTTATATTCGAAATCATTAAATGAGCTACTTGACGTAGTTCTCAAAACTGTAAACACTTTTTGTAAGTATAATTAAACGCTTAAGTATAATTATTAAGTATAATTAAAATTTGTAAGTATAATTAACCTAATGTAGTCGGTATTCAATGTTCTCAAATTCCCTTGAAGACTTGAAGATCCATGAGAGATTTTTTTTAGGGTGATAGCAATACTTTAATATGACCCTTCAGGATGGGTGAGGAAAGTAAAAAGTTGAGATTTCAGAAATAGTTCGGCTTTTCCAGGTTTTTACTCAATTTGCAATTCAACATAATCAATGTACATACCTGCTAACAAAGCATCGAGAGAAAGTCCAACTAAGGTCTATTTAATTTTGCAAGGTGGTGGACGGTGGGAATGTTGCCCAATTGAATTGCAGCGTGGAAGGCGGAAATGGAGGTCACAACGTAGGCTGGCTCAAGAATGGACAATCCATCCATGATGATTCCCGATACCGATTGCTCAAAAACAGTGAAGTACTTTTAATTACGAACGTCCAGAAAGAGGATGGCGGGATGTACCAGTGCCTCGCAAGGACATCAGATGAGACTGAACAATCGACTGCTCAAATTTTGCTTGGAGGTGCTTACACCACTCAAATCGTCGGTAGTTCGTGTTGCAATCAATATAATGTCAACGGATGCACTAATTGGCTAAATTCATCAGTAGCTGACCAATTCCAAGTATTTGATGTATTGTAAATCTTAATGGTGATGTACTGCGTTTTTCTTACAATGAACTTACAGCCAGCTCTCAAATATCAATTAAATATAGGTAATGAACGAAAATTATTTGGCAGCGTCCGTAGCTGAAAGTGATAGAAAAAGGCTTCCTTAGGCTGACAGGGAAGTGGTATGCCCAAAAAGACTAGGTATCTACTCAATGAAATGTTCATTTCTTTCGCCATACTCATGATTAATTTTGATTTCCTCAGCATTACCGCCCGAACTGAAAGGAACGTTCATAGATCAAACTATCCAGCCCGGATCATCTGTGTCTCTGGTTTGCCAAGCTTCTGGGACGCCCTCACCTCGAATCTCCTGGTTCTTAGACGGGAGTCCGGTCGTTCCTGATGAATCAAATATGCCATTTTCATTTCTCGATTCCTCTGGAGACGTCATCAGCTACCTGAACATCACCCGGACCAAAGTTCACCATGGAGGTTTCTACTCATGTTTAGCAGAAAACAGCCTCGGTACCATTGCTCATTCAGCATCTCTAAATGTTTTTGGTAAGTTCTCTTGAGTAGCATCCTTCAGAAATTTATCGAGTAGTAATTCTGCCCATTAGTATTATGTACAAAATGTCATAAGTTTCCTCCCGTCTAATTAACGTTTGAAGACGATTGGAATGTGTCGGTCGAATAAATTTGAGGTTTATATTTGAGGGTAGCCCAACTGGAAATCTGCGACCATCCGACTTTTGAAATCAGAAGCGGGAGTTTTTCGGGGATTGGTGGCATAATCGCAGTGAAATACTGATTTGAACCAAACGTGATAAATAATATAAATGAATATAAAATAAAATGTAAAATAAGTACCTAGTGTGTTTTCTACGATACTGGCACACTGACGTCACAGCTTTGACGTTTAAGAGGGTGGTTAGGTACATGTGAGAAGTGGTGGGAACGGCGAGAGTCGAGGTGGATGACGTCAGAGGGGGCAGGGTGGTAAGAATCGGCAAAGACGTGAGCGGGGGTCGGGTATTGTGCGGAATCTTAATGACGTCATTTGATGGTGAGGGGGTTAGAAGCTAAGATGAGGGGGTGAGGTGGTGATCCGAGAGGGGCGGTGTTAAAAGAGAATGGGGAACCCTTGGGGATCCAATCAAAAAGTAATTGATAAGAGTGAGGGTACGTAGGTACACCAATTGGAGGGGGAATGTTGATGTATAGGATAGGTGCGGGGGAATGATGTAGAACTGGACATTACCGAGGTGTGAGTTGAAGAGGTAAGGATCATGTAGGGGTCGGGTGTGTTGCACAATCTGGATGACATGAGTGGTCAGTGAGGGGGGAGGGGGGTAAAGTGGCAAGCGACTGGTTGCGTAAAATTGGTTGCAGTGTTGAAGGCCAAGAATGTTACTACCTTGAGCGACGAGAGAAGGGTTCTAATTAATATTCACATATTCTGTAAAAAGCGCGGTATAATACGCGCAGATTCATCATGAGTAGAAAAGAAGTTGAATTACGTATCTATAAGGTATTTATGTAAACTTATAGACTAAAAGCTCTGCAAATTCTTAACTCAACGGTTTATTATCTTTTTGAGCAGATTACCCTAATCTAATTCACGACATGTTAAATGAAACTCTAGCTCATCGTCCAAATCTAATTAAACAAAAAAGTACTACTCAAACCATTTTACAGCCATTTAAACCATTTTACAATAAACCAAGTTGATATTGCATAATAAGCTCCTCTGTGAGCTCCAGTTGTTTTACCAACTTCCAGACGTCATTAAGATTCCTCATGTAGCATTCTGGGTCTGGTTTTTCGTTGCCTAGGCACAGAAACCGGGACCTAGCTAGTCCTTCGCAATGGCATAGGACGTGTTCTGCCGTCCCTTCCTCCTCAAGGCAGAACCGGCACTCACTGTCCTCGGCCACCCTGATCCTGCAGAGATGTTTTCGGAGTCGGCAGTGTCTGGTCAGTAGGCCTACTGTTATCCTCAGCCTGGGCCGGCTGAGATTGAGTAGGTCTGCCGTAGTTGCATGCGAGGGTACACGACCCACGTTTAAAATTTCAAGACTCTAGCTCATCATCCCAATTCAATTTGTCCAAACAAATAGGTATTGTTTAAACAATTTTACAGCCAAGAAACCGAGTCAATATAGCCTTGTCATCCATCTTTGACCCATGTTTAAAATTTTAAAGTATCTATTGAAATTATGGCTCAACATCCAAATTTAATTGTTTAAACAAATAGTAAGGTAAGGGTAAGATTCAGCACAATACATGACCCCCGCTCGCCCCATTGCTGATTCTTAGCACCCAGCCCCCTCTGACGTCATCCACGTCACCTTTCTCCCTTCCTTCTACTCCCCGCATGATCGTTACTACCGTCCACTCTGTGACGTCAGTGTGCCAGGATCATAGAGAACAAACACACTACTCAAATAAACGTAGTAGTATTGGATTCTAGAGCCAAACAGAGATGCGGTATGAAAAGGGTCCATAGACCAACGTTATAAATGTTTTTATATACGTCATTTATGTACGTTTATGACTCAAGCCTGAATATCTTGTACATCTGTTCTCACATCAACTCCATTTATAGGGCCTCCTACTCCAAGAAAACCGATGAACTTGACCGCTGTTTATGGAGGTGACAAAATACTCCGATGTCCCATTGCGGGGTACCCTATCACAACCACTTCATGGCTGAGCCGAGGTGAGGCTCTGAGTAATAAACACCAAGTTTACAAAAATGGGAGTTTGTTCCTACGAAATCTGGACGATTTGGAAGACGGAGGGGAATACACTTGCACGGTGAGGAACCAACAAGGACAAACGGCTAGAAACTTCGTGTTCCTGAGGATCATGCGTGAGTATTGCTTGTAGGCCTGTTTTCCTAGCGACAGGTTTTTTGCGCCGCTGACAACGTGATACGCCAGGCGTATAACGTCGACCACTGGATCTCTTGAATTTAGTTAGGGTGTTTTCCTAGAGAGCGCATCACGTCGGCGCAGAACGTGTTGCGTTGACGCGGTTGGCCCGACTGGTCAAGAAGGAGTCTACTGCGTAGTAAGCTGGCGTGATTGATTTGGATTCCAGTGTTTGTGTTGCTCCAATTTCCGATTTCCGAGGTTTTCAAGATGACCAATGCGCTAAAGTGCTCAAATGTTCAGTAAATGTTCAAAATGAAGAAAAACCTTTCTCTGGTCAGTCTAAAGTATCTTTGGAATTTCTCTTCATCGCCAAGAAGATGATTCTTGATTAAACTGCTGAACATTCCTTCATTTCTGCGGTTTGAGAATACATCACTCACACGTTTCCTTACTTTGGCATATTTTGGTTTATTATCTTCGATTGTTAATATGAACTCTTCTTCTTCGTCACCATCTATTACTTCTATAATTATAATTAAAGAAATATCATTATCAATGCAGCAATTACATTTCTCTTTCTCATCGCGTTCTCCATTCCAGCAGTAGGTACCTAAATGTTATCACACATGTGCTACTTCAACACAATTCAACGCCAACTGAACAGATAATAAAACGGCGCTAGGAAAACACTTTTACGCAGCGCAATATATTTCACGCTCCTGCCGACGTTTTTCAGGCAAATTCGGTTCCTGCTGCGCAAAAAACCTGTCTGGCCTCACTGCAACCAGACATTTGTACTCTTTGAAACTCTAAGGACAGGTTTTGGGGATTTTTAGAGAAGTGGAGGGGGGATTAACCGTCAATGACCGAAATGATACAGTTCGACAAGTGACACCTCATTTTAAAGGGTGTTTTTACGCTGAACACGATGGTCAAATCAGAATTACGATATCTTATTACGTTCTCAAACTGGAGCACATTGAAGATGAAGAAACGTTGTTGATACTTGAGATGTTCTTCATGGTTAGTCTGCCCCAATCTGATAATGGAATGAGATATCGCAATTCTGACTTCACCATCGTGTTCAGTATTGAAAAATCTTATATAACTTATAAATCGTATAGCTGAGGGGGTTTTTGGGGAGTTATGAGGGGGGGGGGGGATTACCCATAAAGTCCTGAAATGAAACAGTGACACCTCATTTTAAAGGTCTTTTTACTTGTGGGGCCGCTTTCTGCGCTCCCCCTGACGCTACGCCCCTGTAGCTTATCTAATATAATTTTATAAATACCTGCATGAAGAATACTCAACTTTTCTATGGTCCTAGAATACATCTGCTCCATATTGTACGACGGACTGGACCCTTTTAGCTCATCAAAATACCCACCAACCTCGTCTTTCAACTTCAATAGTACGCCCCTCCCTCAGCTAAACGTTCAATCTTACTAGCCTAGTATCCAGAGATCCTTGCCATACGCACCATTCAGGTTCTATCCAACGAGTTTTGATGAAACTATGATGTTCCAAGATCGTGAATTTCATTATAAGGTCTGCTCGTTGGCACACGGAACATTTCTCAGAGTCATAACTGCGATAACCCCAAATGGTTTCATATTATGGCTACAAGGAAGCTGTATGACACACCGAAAAAAAAAATGCTGTAGTTCTTCGTTTTCTGATTGAATATTATTTCGCCTCTCGGTCGTAATGATCTGAATATCGCAGCTTTATCCGTGAAAATGGTTCATATGAAATATTGAAGTTGGAATTTAACTTCCAGCTGCACATATGCAAGCTTTAAATCGTTCCAACGCTAATAAGTTATAACTATCCAATGAATGGATGTAATGAACTGAAATTCGGAGGTCAGTTGTGGCTTTTATTTATCGCTTGAGCATGAAGTAAGATCGAATGTTAAATACGGTTGCAATAGACTGTATTTTCGACGGCAGGTAAGGGTAGGGCCCTAGATAATCCCATTGGGTTCTCATCAAACGGTTCAAATTGATTTAAGCACTTGGTCTAACCGTCACATTCAATTGATCAAAGCGGTGGTCGGACCGTCGGCGTCATAGACATAAATAATACATCGCTTGTGAGGTTTGTGGCGGTATATATCTGCGGTCAGCGTCTTCCCAAGTCAAAGAGGATGGTGAGGTGAGAGTGAACGACCGAGACATCCCTGCTCAACTACTACCGGCCCCGGTACTACCCTCGCCCACTTCCCGCTTACATTACTGTGATGGTATTCACACCTGTTGAGTTAGGGACCCCTGTAATACTTATTACTTATTTATTTTTATTATCGATGTACTTAAGTGAACTCGACTTATCAATAGACCTCTACTGATAACGTGAGTTTCACATTTCGTCGTAATAATTGATTCTAGATCCACCAAAAATTCAAGAATTCCATTTTCCGTCCAACCTCCAAGAAGGAAACCGAGCGCACGTATCCTGTACTGTCATATCTGGAGATCTACCGATTGAAATTATTTGGCTAAAAGATGGGCATCCTATGCCGCATGAGCCTGATGTGCAAGAAAAAAATCACCAGTTCGTGAGCGGCCTTTTATTTAGCAACCTAGCCAACCGACACTCGGGTCATTACACTTGCGTCGCCAGAAATGCTGCTGCACAGACAAACTTCACTTCAAGGCTCGTCGTCAAAGGTACTTGGATGTTATTCATATGCAGGTTTCCGCTATTTCAGCCGAACTCTGGTATTTCATGAGTGTTCATCCGTTGAATGCGAAACATTAGAGATTAGATGAAGAAATTATATTATCGTTTTTGGATCGGAAGAGGTGATAGGAGTACAAAGTTCAAATATCCACCATGTTACTGTAATCCACATTTACCTCACTATTGAATTGTACTTATTGGGTTTTCATCGTATGCTACTGTGACTTACTACTTTTAACTTACTAATAAAAAGTAATGAAGGTAATGTAAAAAAGTAAAAAGTATTTCTTTCATTACAGTGGCACCTACGTGGAGAATTGAACCAAGAGACACTCATGTTCTATACCAACATACGATATTTATACACTGCCAAGCTGATGGACATCCTACTCCTAAGGTCACATGGACCAAATCTAAAGGTACGAATGAAGCAAATTGTAAAATACGAACTTTTACAAAAACCTTTTTTGACGTCTCGTTTTCACTTCATCCATTATATGGCCCCATTGGACGCAGTTTTGAAATGAATGGTTTGCTAACGCGTTGAGGAAATGTGATTTCAAGGTCACCAATCTTCACTCAGATGACTCATTGTATTGAAACATGAACACATTTTGGATTTCGGTGATACTCGTCCACAGCTGGTCCAGGAGTGGTCATAAATTTCAGGAGATGGAGAACCAGAACTCTGCTACAAGGTGGCTTCCGTATGGTGAACCAGAATTGTTTGGCATCCTATCCCTCCTGTTAATCATTAAAACAGAGTGGAAATCCACTGGCCGTATCAAAAGGACGTAGCTAGAATTCTGAAACCATTCTCAAAGAAAAACCTTCCGCATGAAAGTGATGCCCTAATTCGTTACAGAATATAAATGTGACTGTGGTTGGATAAAAATTCATATAGGACGATTCGTGGGTTAGTGACTTTCATTCCCCACATTTCAGCTCATATGGATTATGTTTTTCGCTAATTGAGGAACCTAATTTATAAAAATGACAGGGGCATACCTATTCGGCCCGATATATTCCCTTGTAATAGAATGATCAGTTGGCGCGTGTACCAACTGCGGATGATTACAATATGAAGATATAGAGAACCAAATCCCCAAGAAAATGGGGGCTACCTGGTTCAATTTTTTTTTTTTTTTTTTTACATTTAATTGGAGCCCCAAGGGGATTAAGTTTCATATATTATATTAAATCTATTAAAATGAAGAAATATTGTATGTTGGGGTTATGTGTTGGTTGTAGGTTAGCGAATTTTCAAAAAAAAGGGAGGTATTGTTAAAACTCGAATTTCCGAAACATTTTCATGCGAAAATCCTGAATTCACTGCCTAAAGACAACGAAAATCATAGGTATGTATCATAGGAAAATCATAGGATGAGCTGTCGGTCAGGGTCTGTGGGCTCTGCCCCGTATGTGTCATTCCAGACGCAATAGTTATAACTCCCGATAGATTTGAGATGAAAAGTTCAAATTTGCACAAAAAATCTGTCTTGGCCATCAAAACGCTAAGTAGATGGGCAGAATCGGGCCACTCCAAAGGGGGTTTTGAGGAGTTGTAAGGGGGAAAAATTAACCTGACATGTGATACCTCGTTCTAAAGGGGTTTTTTTTCACGCTACACACGACGATGAAGTCAAAATTGCGATATCTTATTCCGTTCTCAAACTGGAGCGCATTGAAGATGAAGAAACGTGGTTGTTACTTGAGATGTTCTTCACGGTTCATCTGCTCTAATCTGATAACTGAATGGGATATCGCAATTCTGACTTCGCCATCGTGTTCAGCGTTGAAAAATCTATAAACTGAGGTGTTACTCGGAAAGGAGACAAAATTTGGTATAAAACCAGTAAAAAATAATGTATATCCTCCCATTCAATTTATGAGTAAGCATAATGCAAACCACATGGCTGGCATGGTTTGGTCCATGATTGCCTAGGCAAAATACATAGGTACCGATCACAAAAGTAAGTTACTATGGTGGTAAAAACCAATTAAAAAAACTCTTCCCCTAATCTCAAGTCTGTTAATCCTCCAGGTCCACTCTCAAGTGCATCTCTTCCTATCGAACCTGGTCAACCAAACTTAGAGTTTGCATCGAATGGAACGTTGATAATTCATTCTGTGACTCTTCAGCATAAAGGTCACTTCACCTGTGAAGTTGACAACGGAATAGGCAACCCATTGCGTAAAACAATATTCCTAATGGTTAATGGTAAGGTTCTTTTGAAACATCTTTTATTGTTACCTATTTATTCAACCTCTGAGTATATGGTAGTTTGTATTCCTTCATAAAGAACATTGTCTCTAATTCGTTCAAGTTCCTGCTTACTTTCGAACTCATCATATCAATCTGAGCGGCATTGCTGGAGATTCCCTCAAACTAGTTTGTGAAGCTGAAGGAGACTTGCCACTGGAAATCAAATGGATTGAGACCCCTCGTGACCAGCCCCCACCAGCTCCGCACGTGAGATACACGCCAACTGGACTAGCTTCCGAGTTGGAACTTCATAATATCATAACTAATGACGCTGGGAAATACCATTGCCTAGCCGAAAATGAATATGGGTCGGATACTATGGTTATTCATGTTTCGATTTCTGGTAAGAATGGCATGAGACAATTGTTGCAATCGTAGGGTTTTTATTTTCCCTAAAAACTGTATTCGCCACTACTATCTACTTGTTTATTCAAAATTTATTCAACAAGAGAATATATTGTTTTTATGGTGGATATATGGCCTAATAATTCAATTTTTCCATTAAAATCGCCTCCATCTTTGCCTACCGTTAACAATAATTGTTAAATTCAAAAACCTATAGATTTCCCCTTTTGTAGTTCCAAAAACCATTATTTGTAGTTCCAACAAGACTCCTGTTTCTTCCAATTTTCACGCATTATTATTTTTGAGTGACTAAAATGGGGAAGTGGAAATTTCTCTACCAAGGTAGTACTCAAAAATTTAAATCACTAGAATTAGATGACGAAGAAAAGCCTGAGCATGAAGCCACACATCAAGAGGGTGGCTATCACATTCCCACAGTTTTGGTCAGCTAATCTTCGGCAGTGGCTCATGTCGAATCTTAGTTTTACGAAACATTACTTGTTTTCGCTTTCTCCAGTGAAATACTTGCACAAGTATATGACCCAATCCCTAATCCGTCCAGAAATGATATGTACGAAACCTTACGTTGCTACTGAGCAAACTCAACCTTCGAGACAAATAGAGCTCAGAGCTTTTTTCAACTGATGCTTACTATGACGTCTTATTCGATCTATATTATATGCTTATTTACATATTCCGATTATTACTTACCTGGAGCTTAACACTCATCATAAATGTTTTTATTTAACCCATACATGTTAACACAAAGTGTTAGTTATTCATCTTTGCCACTCAATATATGAAATAAGTAAATATTATTATAAAATAGATTTTTGGGCCCACAGAAGCACCAGAAGCACTCAAGAACGTTGAAGTATTCGACATTGGAAGCAGATGGGTGAATGTGAGGTGGCTAGCACCTGAATCGCCAGGATCACCTATCACACACTTTGTTGTTCAATTCAGGGAGGTTCAATCAGAGACTGTTTGGAGTAACTTGACTGTGACTGGCTCGACGTTCAGTGCGAGGTTAGGAACACTGCTCCCTAGTGTTGATTATGAACTTCACGTTATGGCTATGAACAAAGTCGGAACGGGACCTCCAAGTGCAAGGATTTCTTTCAAGACTCTACAAGAAGGTACCTTATGTAGCTCAGATGTCCCACCAAGTTAAGCTATTCTGCATATTGGCGCTTATCCTTTTACATCAATATGTTAATTTTCAAGCTCCTTCTTTCGCACCCACTGGAGTAGTCGTTGAAGCAACGGAGGCTGAAACTCTACTAGTAAAATGGAAGGTAAGCATGGGTGATTGGACAACATCTCGCCCGTATAGGAGGTTCTAAACCTAACATACAGTTTGAGCTTGTACCTATAAACACACGTTCTGTATTATGTCGTTGGGTAACTAAGTAGTTCGTCCCACTTGTACTAAGTTTACTAGTGGTGTGTAATAAGATGTACTGGACTCTCGGACATGTCGAGATGCTGCAAGTCTCATCCAAGTCCTGAGTAATTGTTACTTTGACATTCCACATTGCAATCTTTCTCTCATAGCGTAAAAACTGGAATAACTTCGAATTGTAATATTTTTCAGCCTATCGACTTGGCAGGGGAATTTAAAGATGTTTCTGGCTACCAAATAACGTACAAGGAAGTTGGCTCTCCGCACCGAGGAGTGAAAACAATACGAGGTCACTACAAATACCAAACAAAGATAAATGGCCTCAAGCAGTGGACCAAGTACGAGATAACTGTGCGCGCTTTCAACCACATTGGAAACGGACCTGAATCAAAGGTTGCTGTCGTTACTACATTAGAAGGCTGTGAGTCATTGATAGAATATTGTTGCGTTGGGAATATGTGTAGATGCATTATTATACTTACGTGAAGAAAAGGTGAGGTTTGTTGTAACTCCGGGTACATCTTTTTAGCGAGTTTTTGAAGAAAATGAAGCTATTGTTCCCGGTCCAACATTTTTAAAACTTGAATTTCCGACAAATTTTCATACCAATATCCGTTCGAGACCATCCTGAATTCGCTGCAAAAAGACTCTAAAAATCATGTATATCATCATTTATCATCCATGTTCGGTTGTGGAAATGAAAGCACTCGCGGTGATATAGGTACTGGATAAATATTTTCACAGGAGGAGAAAAAAGAAGGATATATATATATATACAATAATATGTGTTGATGGGATTGACTAGTGTGAAGAAGCAGGTTGTATTCAAATGACCAAGCTAGTCTTTTTTCCGTGTTTATTTTCTCACGACGTTTTGGCAATGGAACAAAGCCCTATTCATGTGAGATTACATGTAGAAGTGAAAATGTTTTACATTAATGTAAAACAATTTAATGTAAAACATTTTCACTTCTACATGTAATCTCACATGAATAGGGCTTTGTTCCATTGCCGAAACGTCGTGAGAAAATAAACACGGAAAAAAGACTAGCTTGGTCATTTGAATACAACCTATACAATAATATATACAATAATTACTAATAGAATAACGCTGGAACGACGCTGTAACGCGAAAATTTCAGTAAGCTTTACAATAATTGTATAAATGTATAAATTATTGTAGATTTCGGGTAAGGATGACCAACACTAGTCGTTGTTATCATTCGGGTTTATTACGACGTTTATTACGACTAGTGTTGGTCATCCTTACCGGAAATCTACTGTTTCCTAGTCACAACAACCTCCACTATTTAAATTATTGTATATAAATTATTGTTTCTATCCTTCTTTTTTCTCCTCCTGTGAAAATATAGATAGATCTATCCAGTATATCATTTATACATATATTTATGTAAATAGTGGAGGTTGGTTTGACTAAGAAACAGTAGAGTAGTTTGCGGGTGAGGATGACCAACACTAGTCGTTGTTATCATTCGGTTTATTACAACGTTTCGATCGTGGAACACGATCCTAATCATTAAGATACATTGGATCCGCATCACTAGTCATTAAGAGAAAACTCAACACCTACAGCCCAAATACAAAAATCTCCTTTTACAATCACCCAGTCAATAGCAACAAAAAACTCTTCAGCCAACTTAAAGACCCGATAAAAAAGAAGAAATTAGCAATATAGTTTATTCTGCCAATTGCCAAGACTGCGACTCTAGATATATAGGTGAAACAAGACAATTAGGTACTGAAAGAATCAAAGGTCACGTACGAGACAACAATAAAGCATTGCTAAACAACAGCTCCAATCCTGATGATTTTACCTACGCCACAGCCTTTGCCAAACACTCAGCCACACTTAAACACAACCCACATATCAAAGATTGGAAAATTAAATGCATTGAGCCCAACTTTGAAAAAAGAAAAATCAAAGAAATGGCGTACATCTTAAAAACTCATAACTCCATGAACTACAAAAGAGACGTCAACAGACTAGCCACAACATACCATAGACTTCTAAAATGAACCATCCCATTCACAATCCAAATCATCCTCCATTCTCAATAACACAAGTACCTATAAAAACCTCCACACCGTAACTTTATAATATCCATCCCAACAACATCCATCCATCTCATGCATTACTTGTCAATTACTTGTCAAACATTACTGTGTCGCGATAGAATGTAAAGCAATCGGACAATTATCATGTAAGTTTATACCTTTATTCCATTTATAACTAGTTTGTAAGTCACCATTTCTGTTTAACCATAATAACTCTCCCATATTTCTGTTTTGTAGGATACATGATTAGGATCGTGTTCCACGATCGAAACGTTGTAATAAACCGAATGATAACAACGACTAGTGTTGGTCATCCTCACCCGCAAACTACTATATTTATGTATGTGTCAATCCAACTGGAGCACTTTGAAGATGAAGAGATGTGATTGTTACTTGAGATGTTCTTCATGTTTTCGTGTTCCTTGGGTATTTTCGAAAAATTTCACTACAGTTATTCGTTTCGCGTGAAACGGAGTCGAACGAACCATGCCGATTTTGAATTTGGTGTCTGTCTGTCTGTTTGTTTGTCTGTCCTTCAATCACGCAAAAACGGCTCAATGGATCGAACCCTTCTCCCGTATTTAAATGTTTCCGTGATCGGGGATGGACATAGGGGGGTTCACTTCCGGATCCGATGCATAGGGGCAGTGGTTTATAGGATAGTCGAAATATAAAAATCTTAAATTCTTCCTTCCCGTGAGATAGATGAATATTATTTTTAGTATTTAAGATTATAAGGGTTTTTAAAGGGACATGTAAGAGGTATAATCCGTAAAGCGACAGGTAAGACTTAGTGGCAGATGGATCCATCCCGAGTTCTGCCCGTCCGATACAGGTAACAGAGGTAGATGGACACACTCCGAGTTCTGCCCGTCAGTGACGGGCCCGACAGCTAGTTTTACATAAAACCAGTCATGTTTTCTAAAATTCGCTCTTTTGGTCATGCTTCATGACTGTGGATTTCATGGTTTTATGAATGTTATGAACGATATTGAAAACTACTCTAAAAACGCTGCAAATTCCTGACCAATCACCCTATAGATCACTGTTCTGTTTTATTTTATAACTAGCTGTGTACCCGCGCTTCGCAACGGTAGAATAGACACCCCCTTTAGGACAGGCCCCACTCATAACAGATACTACCTCAGGATTGACAAAGAGTGGTTGTTAGCCACGGTTCAAGGGTGCGTCCCAAGTGAAAATTATGGTATGAGTAATATTTGGTTATCAACATTTTCCCTAAGTTTCATTCAGAATCTCCCCCCCCCCCCCCCCCCCGCCTACAAACTTACTAAGGACTCTCCCTACCTGGTCAGAAACCTTCCCCAATGTTCACACAACACATTTCAAAGTTTCACTCCAATTCGTCAAGTAGTTTTTGGATTGCCGGTAGACCCCGACATACGACCTGTAACCCCCCCCCCCCCCCCTCCCACTCCTAAATTGGTCAGAAACATTCCCCAATGTTCACTCAACATATTCCCGAAGTTTCATTCAGATCGGTCAAGTAGTTTTGATACATTATTTTTAATACATTATAGGAGCTCCCACCCCGCCCTCCTCGGTTAAGACCATCTGGTCACCTACATGATCAATATTTTAGTAATCGTTTAGTTTCGTAATGGGACACACACGGTTATTGTACGCAGGAGGGGGGAAGAATTAGCAGATTATTCTCTTTTGTCCCTTCCATGTAACTCCCACCATAGATCACAAGTTCATTGGAATTCCTGAAGTTCTAGGTGCCATAATGCCCGGTAACAAGGTGAATAGAGTCCAATCAAAATTATGATGAAGTTAGCAGTTAAAAAACGCGTTTGTGTCATTTTAAACACGCCTTTGAAAAATTAGGTTCCCTTCTACTCGTGTGTATAACTACTACCTATCATGTTTCTTTCTTCTTTTAGATCCAGATGCAGCTCCGGTGAATATAAGGTGTGAGGGTCTATCCTCCAGAACATTAAAAGTATCATGGGAGCCTCCCCCTCCAAAACTACACAATGGCCACATTCGTGGGTACAACTTGCTCTTCAAACGAAACGACCATTCACGAAGGAGAGGTAATGCTTCAAACATTTATGTTTATAGCCCTATAAAAGTGATTTTACTGCAGATGATTTTGGAAATACCTATCGGGTAAGTTACGATCCGGTCTCAACTAACAACTTGAACGAATATTTTATAATGCAGCCCTTCCCCATTATATTTTGTAAAGTAACTAATAGCACATCATCTTTCGCAGTTTAATATCTACAAGGAGCATTCTTATCATTAACTCATGAGTTGCGAACCACCATCCATTAATGAAAGTGGTCTTGGATGTCGCCCACCCCTGTTTAGTAGTACCTACGTAGTTCACGTCATCATCATCATCATTCCCGGAAATTCTCAAAAACCCGGGTCCATAATTTTCCCTATTTTTACTGTCAACATTTACGTCAACACCGTGTATGGGCCAATTCTCATCACAATTCCATAGTACCAGCCAGCCCCGTCTCAGCCCAGTTTGAATACAGCCGCAAACAATTGATCAAATCAATGATGAAATGGAGCGAGTTACTCACGAAGAGTTGATGTTTTGTTAGGATTCAAAATTTGTATATGTGCAGATGGTACTATTGCCCTGGTCTCGGTGGAATTGAACAGGGATTTTCTAAACATCGAACTGACCACTCTGTATTTCATTAGAACCGGCCGAGTTAAACAAGAAATATGGACGATATATTTGCGCTATAATTAGGTAAATCGGTCCCATAAATCGATCAAATTGATTGAATAGATCTGAAGATAATATCTATAAGATATAATATAAGGTCATATTGTGATCGTTATCAGAGTAAGAGTAGAATCATATTTTCTTCGCGATGATCCTTTCGCCACCGGGAAAGAGCAAGTCGACTCATCGTCTATTGTACCTTATAGTTTGGTACTTTTTTTTTTCAGGAATTGTTGGAGTGGAAATAAAAAAGACAAATAACTTGGAAGAGTTTATTCACGGTCTGCTACCTTACACGAATTACAGTATTAAAATTGCTGCTTACACCACCGTAGGTGAAGGAATTGAATCTGACAGTCACTATTGCAGCACTGAAGAAGACGGTAAGAACCTGGCAAGAGAAATTAGTGAAAACTGGAGTCGTTTGAATCATGTCGTTGATACATCATCTCCATTTTCACAAACTTGTATATTTCGTATTGGCGTATAGCCCGACCGCCCTTGGACACTCGACCAGAAATTTGCGGGTACCTGTGGGAACTCAAGTACGAGTACGTAGTCAGAAACGTTGACTTTGCTCATCGAGTCTGCTCATCGAATTCGTGATATTTCTAGTAGCAATGATGGGTCATAGTAGACGGAAAAAACCCTTTATAGTCTTCACTTGACCAAAATATAGCTCTTGGGTAAAATACAAAACATTTGATTAATAAAAAGACATTAAGTGAATCGATGATATTAGATTTCGTTTCTTTGTTTTTTCTTTAAATTGGATTCTGTGTTGTACTGATGATGGCGTAACAGCCAAAACCGGTCTACAGTGTATTATTTATTTTTGTGGACCTTTTCGTTTTTAAAACCTGTCTTTTACTTTTGAAAAATTGAACTCTACTATCTTCCACTATCTCGTCCATCAACTTTACGTTAATATTCAGTGTTCATATTTAATTCCGAATAGATGGTTATTATTTCATTTCAATCTAAGGTTCCCTTGCTCCATAGATCTACATTGAATTCTACACACTGTTCTATCAAATGCGGTAGAATTTATTGAACTGTCAAAGTTGCGCTTTTCTGTATAATGCACAACATCTGATCTGTTTTATAGGCTCATGAAGAGTTTCACGTTACAGTTCCAGGTCCTCCTGCACAAATTAAAGCTATGGTAACTTCTTCAGGAAGTGTACTGGTTTCATGGACTGATCCAACTGAGCCCAATGGAATTGTCATCAAGTATAACATTTACATACAAAGTAACAATGACGTAAGTGCAGTTGATATTTATGTATATTATAATCATTTTTCTTCAGTCAGTACTACTCCATTACTGGCCCTTAAAATTCATCAAACGTTATTTGATGATAGATTATCATTTTACAATAACACGTACCTGCTGGTATGCCCTATCAAACGACCCATCAAAACAATGTCGCCAGTAGGGATGCAAATAAATAATCGGTTATTTGACCCCGAATAATTGATTGATTATAATTGATGTCTAGCTGTCGATTATTTTCATTAATCGATTATTATTGATTAATCGGTTTCGAACACATCAGGATTTGAAGCATCCTAAAATGCTTTCAAAATCCAGATGTATTCGAAACCCGATTAATCAATTAATACAAATTGTTACTAGCTTCATGGATGAAGGAAAGAGGTTTGGAGCCTTGGAGAAAGAGGTAATCCATGAATTTTGGCGGAGGAGGCACTTTTGCAAGCAATTTCAATGACATTTTTCCATCAAATGATTCTGATTTGACATAATTAACATAATTTATGATAGCCACTTATTTTATGATACTAGCCACCATGCTCCGTGAATATCGTTCACCCATTTTTGCAAGATATCAAGATATTTCGATACATTTCAATGACATGTTTCCATTAAATGATTCTGATTAGACCATAACATAATTAATGATAGCCACTTATTTGATATACTAACCACCATCCTCCGTGAATATAGTTCCTGTTGTCTTCTGATCCATCAGAAATCCATGAGTTTAAGTCATAGTGAATTGAAATCCATAGTGAAGTCCATGAGTTGAAATCCGTAGTGAAGTCATAGTTCACGGTTGTCGTTAACACTTCACAATTCACTTGACTTTTGGTGGAGTAGGAATTATTGCATGCAATTTCAATGACATGTTTCCATTAAATGATTCTGATTAGACCATAACATAACTGCTGATAGCCACTTATTTGATGATACTTGTGCGTTTGAGTAAGGGTTAAATAATAAAACACTGATCTCAAACTGTGCTGAGTGTAATAAACTAAAAAACTCTGCAAATTCTTGACACAACGGTTTATTATCTTCCTTGTGCAGATCACCCTTCTGTCTACACCAGACTGTGTTGCAAATCGGCACCATACCATATTCTCACCGTACTCATACCATACCATACGAATTTCTTTCCTATCATACCATACTGTACTATACCAAATCATACATACAATAATATACCATACCATACTCATACCATGTCATACAAACCGAGTGAATATTGAAATGTCGTCCATTTCTGACCTATATTTAAAATTTCAAGTATCTAGCTCATTATCAAAATTTAATTTGTTTAAACAAATAGGTATTATTTAAACAATTTTACAGACAACAAAACGAGTGAATATTGCATTGTGATCCAGTTCTGAACTATTTTTAAAATTTCAAGTCAACAGCTCATCATCAAAATTAAATTTGTATTATTACAAAAAGGTATTATTTAAACAATTTTACAGATGAGAAACCGAGTGAATATTGCAATGTGGTCTATCCCCGACTCACGGTTAAAATTTCTAGACTGTAGTTTACCGGGAAGATGAAAAACGTAGTTTTATTCTGGGCGTCTGGAGGTTGGGTCACATAACGGCCGTTTTCGACGCGAAAGTTTAGTGTTTTTCCTAAACCTTTGCGCGCTCACTGTGAACGAACGGCTGGTCGCACAAAAATCCAATTGGTCTTAAAAGATTCGTAATTTTTCAGGTCATTCAAAAGTGAACTAAAAATTACACGGTTCAGTTGAATATTTTGAGATATGACATCGTCGAAATTTTAAATTTCGTTTTGAACCCCTTCCCCTTGACCTAGGGTTATGAAAAGTTTCGAGGATCATTGTGGGGCTGGTCCTAACCCAGAAACCAAATTTCGTAATTTTAGCTCAACGCTAACTGGGCAAAGTGCCACGGACGGCGGACGGGGGACGGCGTACGGCGTACGGCGGACGGACGGATTTTTTTTTATTCGATTTTCTGAATCTACGTATCTTGAAACGTAAACCAACAAATTTTGAGGGGGGGTTAAAATTTTTTTTTCTTTGGGCGATTCCAATGGTTCATTATCGAAGATAATAAACCAAAAGGAAGAATCGAAATAAATGAAATTGCGGAAAAAAATTATGATCCCTAGAAGGAGCTCCTTGAAAATGATGAACATAAATAGCGGCTTTCGTAAATAATTACGAAGTAATAATTATTATTAAAAATAATCAGGTTCGATGAAAAAATAGGTATAAAGGAAAGTTCTGACCGGGATTCGAACGTAGAATTGCGAGTTGGAAGATTGAGTCGTAACCGACGAGCTCCGGAGAAGACGAAACGTGGCGGTCTCGAGTTTCCACAAGTCCGGAATTTCCCGAAATCGAGGTGAAGCGATGAAATTGTCGCTGTGAATGCGACGTAATATGATGTTGTATGATGATGTAGTCTGCTTCCTCGTCTATTTCGGCTCTGCAAATACATAAATCATGCCTCTGTTAGGCACATGTGGGTTGCGAAGGGAAACTTGCAGGCGAAATGGGAAAATGTAAGTACTCACTGGACTGTAGAAATTCTGTATGAGATCCGTTTCCGTGGAATCCGGCGAAGAATATATGGAGATTTGGGATTCTGAGTACCCTTGATGAGATGGATGTAAGAGGATTCTGGTGACCTCAAATATATGATAGAAGTGTATTACGAGAGGATTGAGTAGAGACTGACGATCCTACGACTTGATGACGACGACGGGTGGGTGACGTCACGACCCCACTTTCCGATTTCCACCAATCACTCGCGAATTGTCTAGATCACGCCACTCACAAGTCACGGCAGGATTATATTATCTTAAGACTAACATGTTGTGTAAATAAACCTAGTTCTAGGTGTTCAGAGTCCTGAACAATACTTACCACCATCCTCCTATCCTTGAATATAGTTCCCGTTATCTTCTGATTCATCAAAAATCCTTGAGCTGAAGAGCAAAATTGAAGTCATAGGTCGTTAACACTTCACTTATTTGATGATACCCAACCACCATCCTCCGTGAATATAGTTTTCGTTGCTTTCTCCTGGGGCGCTCTCTGTTCCCCCAGTTTTGATTACAGCCTCTGTCTGAATGCTCCTTCCCAACCCTCCTTATATGATCTCCGTTTCCTTCTAGCTTTTGCTCTTCCCAAGCTCTTTCTTCTTGTGTCAACTCTGGTGGTACCTTCCACTGTCCGAATGATCATAAGTGGCGGTGTCAGCCCAGCCTCTAAGCAAACAGCTCGTGTTACTGCCAGTCTCAACGTTTCAGGATCATAGCCAATCCCATTTCTCGTACGTAGATTTTTCAAGCCATTTATGAATTGCTCCATGGCGATAATTTCCCAAGCGTCTCCCCCTGACACCACACGACGAGCTAAGCTTTCAACATCTGCTGCAAAAGTTGCAATATCTTCCCTGGGTCCCTGTACTCGTTGGCGTTGACGGGCCAAGTACAACCTTTCTTGGTTTGCCCCTGCGATTATTTGGAATTGTGTCCAATAATCGTCCCATGGGGTGGACCCATCAAACGTTGACGGCTTCACAATATCTCTACAACCCGTACCCTGTGAAATGGAACCTTAGCCCCCTGAACTCATCACCCTAGAATGGCTTCCCTGCGCACCTCGATGGGATGGGGGTATGTGACTGCCTGAGCTTAACATCCCTGTTATCTGGTTCAATAACTGCTGGATCACTTGTCTCTTGTTGTCCACCTTCCTCATGGCACCATGGAGAGCCATGTTGAATTGTGTGGCTGATAGGGAAACTCCTTACCTGATTCCATGGCTTATCTCGAAAATGTTCACCGCGTTTATTCCCAATCATCACCTTCGTGATTCATCCTCGTAAGATCATATCAATTGGCATATTATACCACTATCCTGCTTGTAGCAGATTACAAACATTCCAGGTCGCAAATCGCAGTGCCTATGAAGTGAGCCATGGTCAGGCGGCTTCTATTTATCTTGAGTTTCGTAACAGTAGTTTACAGATACACTCGATTCATTCAAAATTGCATAGCTGATAAGTCGAAACCATCTGAGGCAAGTGGTACCACTGACAGCCACTGCGATGATTTGCCCTCCACACGTCGTCGCACTGCCCGTTGGCGCCGTGAGGGGAGCCTGCCTATGACAATGGTACTCCATTCCAAGGCCGCTGCCTCCTGTCGATGCCGGCCCTCCTTCAGCGCCTCTGTCACTGTTTGAGTGTGATGGAGATTATTTAGCGTGGAACCGGTAGTGATCGCTGTGATGAGAGGTGCAGCCCCTGTTTTGGATGTAAAGTGTGCGTCTCCCGGTGTTTTAGTGCGGTCCTCCAGTGCTAGCCCCCCTAACCTTGCAGGCAGGGCAAAGAGGTCATGATCTAGGGAGCCCACCTCCCGCCCCATCAATGCTGGTGTCAGGACGTCCCTAATTATGTCTCGCAGTGATTCAAACTGGTCCTCACGGTCCCTGATGACACGTTGGAGGAATGTCCACTCCCACTGCAGGCATTTAACTAAGGAGGTATAAGCTGCTTGAGGGTAATTTTTTGCAGCTGCCGCCAGCTTCCTGACACAGGCCTCCCATTCCTTCACCTTGAAATTGACATATTTCTTGCTTGATCCGATGCCAATCCCCCCCCCCCCCCCTTCCCATAAGAAGCGGAAGTGATGTACGATTTTCACTTGCGTGCCACTAAATATATCCCGTGCTTTCTGCTCAAAGCCTGGTTTTAAAACCAAGTAGCTCTTGGGAGGTTAGTTTTTTCAATAAGTCTTGCAATCGGAATTGCATCGAGTATTGTGATTCATAGCTAAGGTCCACACTTACAAACCTACATGTAATATTTTATATACCTGTATGTGTTTGCATGACCCTCAAACTTCAATTTTAAATCACTCAAAATAAGTGAGTAAATACTGAATTTTATTTTCAGAATTTGATGACAGAGACAGTGTTTGGTAGTAAGTCACTGAAATACGAGTGCAGGAAACTAAAAGAGCAACAGAAATATGATTTTTGGGTAACAGCTTCAACAAAAGTCGGGGAAGGTTCCAAGAGCCAGATTGTTTCTGCTATTCCACTAGCGAGAGGTAAATGAGATGGTATTTAATTTGAATTTCCATTTTTTCATAAGTGGATGTCTCTCTCACTTGATAATAATTATCTAAGAAACACCATTTTCTCATCACTTATCTCACTTATCACTTTTCTTTTCTTATTTAAAAGTTGAATCCCCTTTAGTTCCCAAACTCATATATGCAGTTCTATTCATTCTCCAAACTTCCTACCAGCTTGAACACATTTCTCATCTTTTACTGAACCTAACGGAGATTTGAGATTATTTTCAGCTGTTTATAATTAGCTGAAATAATTAGTATAAATACTAATTTGAATGCAAAACTATATTTGAATTTGGTAGTACTGGCGAAGTAGTGTTTTGGGATTGAAGTACCTTTCCCATGTATGGTTAGCTCATGTTTTATACTATTCAAGGGTCTGGAAAGATATAGACAATTCGAATGATTACATCCAGCAATGTTTTTAACCAGGGCCCAACGAGGTAAATGAGTAAGTTAATGGTGTTACTCTCATGCTGAGGCACATACCAATGGAGCTATTGCAAACCTTTTTTTAACGGCCAAATATATCATTTTGGCAAGGCTTTTATGTTATATTATTATGGCATTTGAGGCTTTTGTCTGGGATTCTCCCGGTTTTATCGAGCTAATAAATCATATCCCGAAATTTTATCGGCCTACGAACTAAAGGATTCTCATTCCAATTAATTCAATGATTTTCTATACGCACTAGGCAAATTTTGCTGGTATGTTGGAAAATGGGAGTAGGCGCATCAACAAAGATACATACCTCATTGCCACTTGTGATTTCAAACGTATCTCTATCTGCGCTCGGGGTTTAAATGGATGTCGCTGGCATGCGTTGCTCTACGGCCGTACTATAAAACAGGAGGATGATATTCGGAATCGACAATTGACGCGAATTTTCCATTATCAGAATGGGAACTTTGAGAAATTTGTGGAAAAACTTGCAGTGTTTTTTGCCCTGGTGACCCTTGCGCTGAGCCACGACGCATAATATGAGCTCGTGTGAATTGTATAATACTTTGGTTTTTATTCACTGCAATAATGTGGTAATTTTTATAATATTTCAGCTCCAGCTCGTATAGCGTCTTTCTCATCCAAAGTATTCAGCGGAGACGGTTCAGTACTTTCTCTTCAATGTCACGCGGTTGGCCTACCAGCACCGGGAAAGGTCTGGCGAGACCCTGTGGGTTACGAGCACGCTGAACCTAAAGAAAACATCAAAGACGTTGGGAATGGAAGAAAGTAAAGAATTATTGTTTTTACATATCTCATAATTCCACAACCTCGAGTTATGCGTTAAGAGGTGAATACCAAACATGAAGGTCCACTGTACAACAGAATATTGAGGGCGTAATACAAAATGATATAAGTGGGTAGCGAACTGAATCGCACCGACAGTTAGGAATCCCGAAAGTTATTAATCTTCAAACGTAAATTCTTTCCCAACCCAACTCATCAACAGACTGAACAGGAAAAGAAGCATTTGCCGATATTTTATTTCAAAAACCAACCAAAAACTCTGCAATTATTTATTATCTTCTTTGTGCAGATTACCCTTCTGTCTGTATCACTAAATGGTACATTGATTATTATTATGTAAAGTACACAAATTATGTATGTATATTAGGTACGTATGAGAATAGGTCATAAAGTACCCTCAGGGTGAAGGGGTCCTCACGAGTTCAAAAAACCTTTATTTTTCAAATCTCCTCTTCAACAACTTTCATTCGAGTCCGTAGATTATAATCGTAAAGTCTTTTACCCCCAGCGTTAGGGGGGGGGGGGGTGTTATGTTCAAAAAACATTAATTTCGATATCTGAAAACCATGCGCAGTTTGGTTCACCCTCATGTTGACAGCTTAAGATATGCTCCAACTTTGAGCCCTCATTGTGAACGAACGGCTGGTCGTACAAAACTGTGGGTGGTCTTGAAAAGTTCTAAAAAATGAATTCCATCTAAATGTGAACTAAAAACTATCCTCGTACTGATTTCTGCCATCCCATTTCCTCTGACCTCACCCATCTACTCCCTTGCCGTACCTTTCAGCAGAACAAAATGATATGATATGTGATATGTCTAACGTGAAATCCTTGCTAAATGCATAACTCCGATTCTTTTCAACCGCATTTGATGGGCATTCACAAATAATCTTGTACAAAAAGAATATATTCCAACATTGAGTTAGTGCCATCTAATTCACATGACATTTTTATGATTTACTTTAATGTTTGAATATTATGTAGGTACATAAAGTTGACAGTATGTTTTTTCTATTACCTACAGAATATTATCCGACAATACCCTGATTATCAACCCTATAAGGCCTCAGCACGCTGGTAACTACACTTGTGTTGCAAACAACGTGTTTGGAATAGATAACATTGTGTACCAGGTGGTAGTTGTCACAACTCCGAAAACCCCCGAAGTCGCTATAATGGACGTAACAACCAAAACTGTG
The DNA here is from genome assembly GCA_963920205.1 of Stenodema calcarata. Classification (NCBI taxonomy): domain Eukaryota; kingdom Metazoa; phylum Arthropoda; class Insecta; order Hemiptera; family Miridae; genus Stenodema; species Stenodema calcarata. Next base: position 33,343,236 of record OY986048.1, on the reverse strand, counting down.
GATGTCCAATGGAAAGTGCCACCAGAAGATGAGCCATTTCTTACAGGTTTGTAAATATAAATTATGTGATTTTATTCCTCAGTCTTCGATATATTTCCACTTGTTGCCTATTTGACTGCTGCTCCACTAATAATGCGAAGTAATTAGCCGTCTATATTATGATGCAGAGTTCCTTCTTCACTACAAAGGACCAGAAGAAGATTGGTCTCGAGTTAGTTTAGAAGCCGATCAAACACATTACCGCTTGAAGAAACTAAAATGCGGCACCATGTATGTCATTACTGTACAAGGAGTGAATGAAGTGGGCAAGAGTGACAGCAGTAATACAATTGAAGTACGGACCAAAGGAGGATGTAAGAATAACTCCACTCTTTATCATCCTTTCGTGCAGTGGTTGATCCAGTTATCCATGAGGAGAAGGAGTTGGTTTGGCCTCCATTTCTTAAGTAATCTTATACGATGAGCTTATGCTATAAGCGTTTTCAATAGTTCTTCGGTTTGGATATCTTTGCCGATTGGAGAACAGACTGCGATCAAAGTTTCCAATGAAAACCACGGTTTTCTCGAAATAAACTTTGAAAGGGCATACATATATATCTGTGGAACGGAATGAGCTAGCACATGCGGTTGGCGGCGTTTAACTACAGTTTGGTTTATTATCTTCGATAATGAATCATTGGAATCGACCAAAGAAAAAAAATTTAACCCCCCCCCCCCCCTCAAAATTTGTTGGTTTACGTTTCAAGATGCGCAGATTCAGAAAATCGAATTAAAAAAAATCCGTCCCTACGCCGTCCGCGGCACTTTGCCCAGTTATCGTTGTCCTAAGATGACGAAATTTTTTAACGGGTTCGGACCAACCCCACAATGATCCTCGAAGCTTTTCATACCCCTAGGTCAAGGGGAAGGGGTTCAAAACGAATTTTGAAATTTTCAAAATTTCAAAACTCAAAAAATTCAAATGGAACGGTATAGTTTCTTGTTCAGATTTAGTTAGAGTTTATTTTTTAGAATTTTTTAAGACCATCCGCAGTTTTGTACGACCAGCCGTTCGTTCACAATGAGGACTTGAAGTTGGGGCAGATTGAAAGCCATCAACATGAGAGTGAATCGTGAGGCAAATTGACGGGTCAATTTTTATACGAGCTCAGCTGATTCGAACAGCACTTGGTTTTCAAATGTAGAGTTAATTAATAATAATAATTAATCTATCATTCAGTGGTTTAGACAGGAGGGTGATCTGTACAAAGAAGATAATAAACCGTTGTGTCAAGAATTAGAACTATTTAAAGTAGAGGTGGCCCATGTGGTCATCCTACATGACCGAACATCTCTTCTGTTTGAACTACCTGTACATTTATAACCCTATGGAGAACACTGGATCGGCTACTGATTAGAAATTTTGTTATCTACTTGCATCAATTGGCATGTGAATTTTCACTGATGAAAACGTTATTGATGCTCATGTTGATGATTTAACTTGTCGTTCACATTAAGAATTCTCTTTTCCATTTATGAGATCAACCATTGGTGGTTTAATATTTCTCAACCTACAGCTAACTTATTTGGCTAATGTTAATAATGAATTTTGTTAATACTTACCTTATATTTTTCTACGCATATCGCGGAGTTTATGGTAACGTCATGTTCCAAAGGTGCCACGGTCTCCTTATTCAATTGTCTGTTATTGAAGATACTCATTTTTCTGTGTGAAATCAAAAATAGATTTTCCTTATTGTTTGCAGTACCTCCTGGAGCCTCAATTGATGACTTTCTCTTAGTAAACTCAACTTCTGTCACACTATTCTTGGATAGTTGGCCAATCAATGGATGTCCCATTCTGTACTTCGTCATCTCTTACAAAAACGTTCACCAGTCATACTGGACCTCTATAAGTGAGAAGATACCGCCTTCTGATGATTTTCAAATCAATGAACTGGTGCCTGCTTCCCGATATAACATTCATTTAACAATGGTCACCGACGCAGGGTCATACAAACATGAATACACCTTCACTACTCGTACGATAAATGGAGGTACCTACTAATGTACAAGGAATTAATAATTAATTATGTAATACGATTTGAAACTACTTCTTCAAAATTATTCTCAAGTACTGTCTTTAATTTTTGGAATACCTAATTAAGGTTAGGATCAACGGTGCAGATCCGTTATGCTTTTTCGACTACTGCAAGATGGTGTAGTTGGAGAGTTGTTAGATTTGCACTGTGTGGCCACTGTGGTTTATACTCGAATATTTATATAATCTGAATACTGTTCAGAAAATTCTAATATTAACCTAAAAATGCTATCGGAGAACGTCCATTACAGTGTTCTTCTATTTACGATATAATATTTTTTTAAATCACACTCATGCAGCATGACTATAAGAGCAAATTTTCGAAGAAATGCCTGATTTTATGTAAACTGTCCTCATTTTACTGGTTTTATGACAAATTTTGCCGAGTAACACCTATGTTTATAGAATTTTCAACGCTGAACACGGCGGAGAAGTCAGAATTGCGATATCGCATTCCGTTATCAGATTAGAGCAGATGAACCATGAAGAACATCTCAAGTAACAACCACATTTCTTCATCTTCAAAGTGCTCCAGTTTGAGAACGGAATAAGATATCGCAATTCTAACTTCACCATCGTGTTCAGCGTAGAAAACCCCTTTAAATGAGGCGTCACTTGTCAGACTGTTTTATTTTTGGAATTTATGGCTTAATTTTTCCCACATTTAAATTCCCCCCAAACCCTCCTTAGAGTGGCCCGATTCTACCCATCTACGAACTTATAAGACTTTAATTATATTTATCAATAAATCTTCAATATAGCTCGAAGGACATTTGAGTCTGAGCCGCACTCGAGAGGTCAAAGAGCAGCATGTGGCTCCGGAGCCACATTACTTAGTAATGTTTAATAAATGAAATAAAATAAAATGTCCGTTAATGATTCAAAAATGTGAGAAAAAGAGTCATCAACGTGGCGAACATTCCAAGGGGAGAAGGTGTAGCAATGAACCCAGGTGGGCTGCTTGGTGCACTTTTAGGTGAAGAGAAAGGATTGCACGAGCTGTAACGGCCAAGAACTGGAAAGACGCATTGTCATCCTAACATGGGAAAATGGCTGAGAGTGGGGAAAAAAAGGAGGAAATAGGGTCGTTTCACCAGGCCATTCATATTTCAGTAGGAAATGTGAGTATTTCGTAGTGGTTGGCTAATCACCTTCAAGACCTTCATATTTTTTGTACGTGCCTGAGCCACGCCTGGACAACGTGAACCCCACAACCAAATATTTTGCTTACAAGTAATTCTGATTTCTCAAAATCCACTGGGTAATTGGGTGGTTTGGTTCTTTTTGGTTATTGGATAGATCATTTTCCATAGAGCAATTTCACGCTCTTTCGATTTACCAGTTAGGAAACCAGATACCACCAGATACTATCTAAGGATATATGGGTATATTAAATTCCGCTCAATCCTCCTCAGGCACACTTCTATAGTGTGATCTGGCAGGGATAGGTCATGGCGTGCAGGTTATTCCCTCCCTGCTGCTTGGGGCCCTATCCTGGTCGTGGTCGCTGGGGAGTGGAGATAGGCGTGGGTTCCAAGCCCCGTCTGGTGGAGTGCTCCCTCTTGCGAGAGGGGCCTGATAATAAGAGCTCCCAAGAGCTAAGTCATTTTCCTATTGCAAAGTGGCCCGCTAAAGCCATTCTTTGAAATGTGCACGGTATAGAGTTCATAAAACCGGAGTTAATAATATATTTCGGAAGAAGTGGGAGAATTTTTCCAAGGGTACATCGACTTCTGTCTGAATGAGGATTGAATGGTGCTAACTAAGGCAAAGAGCTCAATATCACCCGACTTGGGTTTTGCTGGTGTATCCGACAGCTTTTCTATTTAAAATGGCTCGTATTTCTCATGATGGGCGCCTTGGGATTCCGTCCCGCTCTCTCTCAGCGTTGATTAGAAGTCTTTGTGAGCAGCCAACATAAACACGTTACTTAGTTTCACGGTTTTAAGTGAAGATCAGGAATGGCTAGTGGTTCCTCCGATAAACCTCCCCCAATCAACTGATTAGTACCATATAGGTTAGTTGGACACATAGATCAAGTGGACGGGGTTGCGGAATAAAAACATCCCCTAATCAACTGATTAGTACCATATAGGGTACTGCCACAACTGGCCTTCCGTGTATATTATATTATTAGTGTATATTATACTATGATATGTTTCACAATATCTGTAGTTTTTTTTACTTTCCTCAGGAGGTTACTTTCAGTAGGCTGGGTCCAAGTTGTTGGGACGGAATCCCAAGGTGCCAGTGAGCCCCACGCTAATGGTAGGGACGGAATCCCAAGGTTTTCTAAGCCAGCTTAATATTTTAATGAGGTTCCGGGACGGAATTCGTAGCCGCCCCTCATGATTTAGATAATCACCCGATTTAGGGCCATAGTTACGTCCATGCTTGGTAGTCTATATACGCATAATGATTTTGTCTGTAGACAACGACACTGAAAATGACTAAATGACATTCTAAATTCCGTAAATTTTTAGTACTCTACAACAATCAAATTTTTACCGCGTCAGCTTTTCGGTACCTCCACTCTAAAGACTGAATAACAACTGAAAATGGAGGCTAGGTAATGGTATGAATAAATCAGATTAATCATTTCATTTTTGTTCTGGTGGATATTAAACTCCCTAGTTCAGTTAATGCTGGAAACCTTCTGAATATGTCCATCGGATTTACCTAAACGTGCATCCCCCGAATAAATCGATTGACAAACGAACTTAGGTTAAAAGGGTTGTGTTTTAGTGAATAAGAGTATGATGACACTTGAAATAGGTATTTCAACAAACATGACTACTGATTTGTAGTACTACTGATTTATATATTTCTATTTCAGATATTGTTCCCGACGATTCTTCATCAAATACATCAAGCTCAATTCTGTCAGACACAGTGGTAGCTCCTTTGGTCTCTGCCATAATTTGTGCTTCCCTTGTGTTCGGATGTTTGACGTTGTACGTAAAAAGAAGGTAAAACCTACATTGCGCTAGCGGAAGAAAACTGAGTGAATTTTATAGAGTTGACTTGAATTTTTTTGGGGCGAGTCCAACTGTTTTTGCTAGTAAGCAAAATATCGCCATGTGATCTTTGAATAACTACTCAAATTTCTAACACTGTTTCTAACACTATTTCTATACCCTGAGTAGGTTGCTTATTGGTTTGGGATCTCGCATTATTAAAATGACATGAAGCAGTTATTGTACTCGAAGTTAAATGATCGGAGAATCGATAAATTCCTTCTCCCTCTGTTCTTCGTTATTTCAAGTTCAAGTTCGCTCACAATGGACGGTTTTTGGGAACGTGTCAAGGTCCTTGTTATGAATGTTCTAGTGATAGTAAGCAAAAAGCACGCTTCAAACCTATTACTATCGAACAGTTTCACTTCGCAGGTATTTTTGTAGGAGCAATTCCTCTTCAAAAGCCCTCATGGAACTAGAGAACAAAAGAAATGATCATCAACAGGGCAGTCATGCTTACTCCCCTTCCCCGGGACGTAAAGATCCATCTTCTCTCATTGTTCATAAAGGAAGTGACACATCAGGTGAAAATTGAATGCAATGATTTTATCTCGCTATCTGTTAGTTACCTCAGTCGCCCGCCATCATTAGTTGAACAGTTTACGTTCTGTTTTAAACATTCTTCTGCATTTATTATGTTTTAGAGATTTGTGCAACGTTTTCTCCTGACCAAATTATATCAGAAACTACATTCAATGGTCGTGGTATTCAAACATTGTTATCGAGAGAACCATATCCTGACCATGAACGCAATGTCGACCTTGGAGAACCTCAAGGTGAGAAAATATCACCAGTATGCGATTTTAACTAATTTTTTTAATAATAATATTAATCCATTGTGTGATTTCAAAGAAACAATCCACTTGAATAGGGTGTGCGCACTCTTTTTTTCTTTTTTTTTTCTCTCTTCTTAAATAAGACGCTTCAAAAATTGATCTCATGCGCGAAAATTTCCTTCTCCTGAATTTATAGAAAATAAACTAAAACGTTAGTTTACACATTCGTGGGTAAATGAGGATTGATGACGATGAAATTATTTGGCAAGGTGATTGGCTTACGCTTTTAGGAGTACCAAATTACTGAAACTTCTAGAGACCAAAATCCCTCAACTGAGCGAAGTCAGCGCTCCAAGCGGCCGTTTTCAGGCTGTTTTGCAGCTGTCCAAAATATTTCAAACTGTCACTTTTTTCTTGTGGATTTTCACTTTAACCAGAATGAGTTTTGACCTGACAATTGGTCCATAAGGGGTTTGGTGTCAAAAATGCGAATTTCCGACCCATGTGCACACCCTATTGGAACCTGAAAATAACAATTCGAGTTGCTAATATGATATGTAAATGGTAATTTTTGTGTTTATTGATGATTTCAATTAAATTTATAGACAATTCTGGGGGTGTATTCTTGAATTTCCCAAATCCTATTTTCACCCGTTAGTGTTGAGAGGCACATACACACTACCAAACTGTGTATCATACCACTCAACCAAACTATTTGACCCCATTTATATCGTATAAATATTTAATTTGTATTTATTTGTATCCAATTAAGATTTGATGGATTCGTATTGTGATTGCAGGTGGATCCAGTTATGATATATACCCCTATGCAACGTTCAGTTTACCAGGCCAACCAGCAACTCATTCATTAAGGCTTAAGACGTTCAGTCAACATGGATGTTACTCAGGCGTTCCACCACCCAAGGAACAGCAGCAAGCCAGCAAACATCGCTCCAAAGCCACTTCCAAAAGCCCACCGGATGGCCTGAGTCTAGGTTGTAAAATCAAATCAATTCGTCATAGAATAAAGAACATAGATACATATTGCTGAAATAACTGTAATAGTTACATTACAGTTTAATAAACTGAATTAATTACAGGGGAATGATCTGTAATTATTAAGAGTTTCACAACACTCAAATAACATCGTCAGAGCTCACTCAAGTTCAGATCATACAGGGTTGTCCACTTATTGGAAATCAGGCATTACTTACCTTAAATGCTCCGCTGAAATCCTCAAGCGGTAGACGGAGAAATCATATCAAAAATCATTCAATAATACGTATTTGACTACGAGTATAGTTTGGTACGAGCTAGGTAGGCACCCCTCAAAAATGAGTGGTTGACTGAGGCTGTTATAATATTTCTGTGTGTTATAATGTGAACAAATTCACCGATAGAACTGTTTTAATGTTCTGTCGTCTGCACCAGCTAATGGGACTTCGGCACATCTGATTGATTGATCAAGCTTTTTATCCCATAACCAGGGATGGGAATTGGGGCATACGTATGTGTTGCTATATTGAAACGTTAGTGCTGAATCTGAATATTTCTATTTCACCTATCTGCCGATTCATTCACAGGATTATAGGATTCCAAAGTTTATTTTCTTACAAAAAAAAGTTTGACTTAGTTTCTGAACCCTCATTTACGAATTGGTTTTGAAAACCTATAACTGCGGAAATTACGGATGAACATTTGGTACCTACCTCAATAAAGCTCAAACCATTAAATTACTTGCTCACTTCGTGGTCCCTGTCATTGAATTGTGAGCTATACCGACGGTTTTCGAATAGTAGCCAATACCAGAATGACTGCAAGACTATTCCTTTGCTTCTTCCATTCAACTCAAATGTGGTAAATTCACCTTCTACTTACATATCGTCAACCTAATGTTTATGTTTAATATGTAGGTATATAGAAAACTGACTACTACTCTTGATTTGGCTAGTAACCAATTTCAAGAATGTAAGGTAGACTTTTCAGACGATATCAAAACTTTGATACCTATCAGTTTCTACCATCCATCCAACGGAATATGGTCCTTCTCAATTTATTCATAGCCACTGAATACAAAATAGTTCTATAGCAGGCCTTCCTCTAACATACCTTACAGTTAGAGTTGGCCGTAGATTCTATCTGCATGACACTAGGTGTGATATTTCCAATGGCTTTATTATATCTCTGCCTGACTGATTTTAGAGGGAATAATCAAATTGCTATAATCTCGCAGAATAAAAGGAACCTTATGTGATCATGTTGAAAATTAAAGTTATGTAAAATGAATTTCGGGCGGATTGAGCGATTTATCTCAACTAACTCTTACTTGCCTTGGGTAGGTACTGACTATGAGGACAGGCGACGTTATAGGAAATCTCTTCGCCACAAGATATACGAAGGTGAGTTGAGAGCTGTGGGAACCCCTAATGAGCCACGCAACTGGCACTACAATTGGTTGGGTACACACTAGTCGAAGCAGCACATCTAAATGCACAGTAGGCCGTGTGAAATATAATAGGAGGGTCCTCCACTGGAAGCGTTTGGACGCGACGAAGCGACAACGCGTTTACGGATTCAAGCGACTGATCCCATCGTGAGAAACTGAACTGGGGCTTCTCCACTGTAGGCGTCAGTTTCGAGCGTTTCGAAGCGTTGGATCCAATGCCGATGGGATCTGTCGCGCGAAAAGCCCCCCCCCCCCCTCTCCACTTCTCTGAATATCTTCCCACCTCAACAAGTATCTCAAGATCCTGTTTACCTACACATTCATCAGTTTCGGCGTATCTTATTGTTATTATTGTTTGGTAGGTATAATAAACCTACGAAAAGGAAACATTATTACATTTCGTGCAGGTTTTTCGAGCAGTTCACGTTTTTGGCATTTGGCGTCTGTTTTTGTTTCACGATTGCCCTGGCCTTTTTTTTATAATTCCTGTTTTTCTTTCTTTTTTATATTAATTTTACAACATTTTTACAGTAAGTACAGTTTATATTTGCTTTTTTCATTAATAAATTAATTTTATTGAAATTTATCAAGAGTTGCTCACTTAGGCCTTAAGGTCGCTCTGAGGCGTTTTTCTTGTGTCTTGCAAAAATTTGACCATTTCATTATTGAGGGCTCAATGGCTCTCAAAATGTAGGCAAATGTTTCAGGGCTCATCCTGTAGTAATCCTGAAATTTGTCAGGTCGCCTCTTCAGGTCTTCGTGTAGGTGGTGGTACTCGCCCAAACTACCCCTTTTCGCGAGTATTAGTTGAACCCAAGACCTTCTCAATTTTAAATACCTGCTTTCCAGCAAAAATTAGAAAAAAAAAGAAAAAAAATAGTCGCCTCCATTGAAGGACCCCTCCGTCGTCTTGTAACGCTTGTCTTGTCGCGTCAAAACGCTTCCAATGGAGGACCAGGCATAAACGGAATAGTCGTACCTTGAATTTTGCCATCCAGCTTCGATGTATTTTCATTTAACATTGTCTGTTAACTTGCTATTTTTATTTAAAAATTTGGAACAACCGACTAGAAACACGCACGACAAACTCGCCTCAGGTGTGAATTGATTGTCTTTGTATGATTAGTTGAAAACGGACGGGAGGGATCTGAAAAATCACCAGAAACAGGTTTGATTCCTACCTGAGGCCCATTTTTCTGCATTTGCCTTGTTCTTTATCATCCTAACCTCGTGATAAAGTTTCTTGCCAGAACCAAACCGCGACCAAGAAAAAAAAAAAGAGAGAAGTAGTAGGTACCTATCCTGGGTGTGCTATTTTCAGTGTCACCCCATTGAGATGATAGGTGCCTAAATACTCTAATGATTTATTCTGCTCATAAATTATCCATTTCCATCCCAGTAGTGAATTGTGTCATTGAATATTGTTACAGAGTGGAGTTAGAAAATGATCCTAAAAGAAATTTTGACCGTTGTATCCCCCACTTAACCGTTGTATGTAATCTTTACTCTTCCCAACGACGAAAGTTGCACCCTGGTTGCAATTAGCCATTGACACCCGAAATCGCAATTAGCCATGTGCTCTGCCTTGGTTTATACTGAGTTGGCTGGAATGCAGCTTTTCCGAATGGATGTGTGCGGTGTGTTTAAGTGAGGAGGGTCGGGCAGCAAAGCGGTACCACGAGGTTCAAGTTCTGTGCATTAAAGAAAATTAAAGTTATTAAGAAAGTTATTAATTCCAAGCTTAACTTTTTCAAAACAACCAAATAGAGCTTTCATTACGAGGCCACAGTTTGTTTCTCCGAGAAAATCTCCAAATTACAAATTAAATTTTGAGTTTTATGAACCTGAAGGAAAATACTTCAGATACTTTTTTCAAAAAAGTATCTGAATAAGAACGAACGCGTTTCACTCGGTAGACACCTACTTTGATTATAATCATGACTATAATTATAGTCATCTGATGGTTCCTAAATTATCTAGGAATTTACTCAAATACAGTATTTTAATTAAACCAACTCTGTCATTTCTGACAAATTTTTACATTCATTAACCACTCGAATGATTGATGGCAAGAACTTTTTTTCTATACTAGTGTTAGTTATCATGTAGACCACTTATTTAATATAGGTATTGATAATAATTATCAATACTATATTGATAATTATTATCAATATAGTAAATAAGATTATAATCAATAACCACGTCTACATTCTACTAATCCTTACTGAATTGGAAGAAGGTGTTCCCCGACCCGCTCTTGCAGTCATTATCAAGATTCCACACCAAATTCGATTCAACTCACATTCTGCCGCGGATATACGCCTGCAAATGGGTAGATATTAGAAGAGCGTTTGAGTTATTGAAAGAATATGGTTTTGACAAAACAATTCAGCAATTGGAAGTGGGTACACATCACCAGTACGCAAGTTTTTTTAACAACTGTCCCTTACCGATGGATTAAATACATTATGAAGCACCTACTCAAAGGTGGAGCCAGTATCAAAATTGTATCCCAAGTGACATAGGAGGTAATGAGTAGGTAATACAAGTTGCTGATTACTTATTTTCAAATTTTTTAAAATGAGAACAAGAAAAGCGTGAGTTGACTCTCATATTTCAATATTCTTCGTAAGTAGGTAGTTTAGTTGACAAAACCGCGATAAGTTGCCATCCTAAATGTTGAGAACTGCTGAAGGCATGAATTCGCCGTTACAGTGTAGGTAAACATGCACGATTGCTCTATGCACTTGTATCCGTATTTATCACCAAGTACGTGTATCCATTGTTTGTTAAATGGTATTGTTGAAGACTTTCTGTAGGTAGGCTCACAAAAACTAGAGAATAGTAATAAGTGTTTTTTGTTAGAAATTTCATGCATCTCAAGCCAGCAAACATTGCCCATAGAGAGGAAAAAATCTCGAGATGGGTCTGAAGTTTTGGGACTGAGACGAGGAGCAACAAGCACTTTCATCTCCGATTCCGAGAGCAGTGGGGACAGACAGTTCAGAGTTCATCATGCATCGCATAAACATCGAGCAGGTGTGAAATTTACACGTGATAACTCATATAGTCTTAAATTAGATGAAAAATTCTTGTTAGATAGTTAATGTGGTTGATAAAGCACGAGATGTGGCTCAGCTAAATGCTGGGGACTCGTGAATGCATGAATTCGCTGTTGTTCAAGAATTTCTGTGAGTAGATCCTGTGGATAATATTTTTTACACTTGTCATCAGAATCTGCAGTAATGGAGTTGGACTCGAGCACTGAATCTGCTGAAATGTCTCCTGAAATTGGTTGGCGATCGGTGATGGGAAGAGGCATTCCTTCCAGGTAGCATAAGTAAGTGGTTGAATTGTGTCATTACATTGAAGATCAGAGGAGGCGGATTTTTGTAAGTATACGATTCCTCCACGATTCCTCTGGTACAACGACCATTAGGTACTTCTGCTTCAAGACGTCGAGATGGTATTACAGATGGTATTAATACAACAATCATTTGGTGTAGAGATGTTCTCGTAGTATTAAAATGGGATACTTGAAATACACCTCATCATAGAACTGGAACAGAATTAAACAGGAGTTATTCTCTCGCCACTAGGCTTTCATGTTTACGTGTCACGATGCTCACGATGAAATTGTTAATGGGCCTTTAAGAGCCCAATCCGCATTGACGCAATTGTTTCACTTTGTGTGAAATGATTGTTTAACGAAATAATGTCGAGCACCTATAAAATGATCTGGTAACATGAGAACTGGTAGTGCGTATTAAAAATCTCTCTGACCATTGCATAACATTCATATGCAGAGCATTTTCCCCACCGCAATTCTGTCAGCTCACCTTCGACGTCAGTGTTCGCTCTTCTGTTCATTCTTTCACATTCTGATTCCCGAAGTTTTGGTTCGACACCTCTGGGTGGGCATATTGCCTAACCCATCGGTTACGAGGACAACTCAGCAAACCATACATCGCAGTCTTCATGCTTTATTTTTGCTTAATTCATTTATTTTATTAATTTAAAATTAATAGTAACTTAATAATTAATTTATAATTTGCTTAATTCATTCTTGCATAATATTATTGCCTCTCAAAATTCACCCTGCCTCGCAAATACGGCACAGCAGCCGGAAAACGTTATGATATCCCCTTCTCCCGCCCGTCCTTTTCCTTCCGTGTAGCAATAAAAACGTCTTGGCGCCAAGGGGAGATTTGAAACGGGTACGGACATCTCTTTAGTAGGAATGGAAACGGCGGCCGGCGAAAGTGGATATCATAATTTTTTCCGGCTGCTGTAGAATGTTATTTGCGAGTTTTACACGGAGTGTTTTTTTGGGGTGGCAATTTAGACTCAACAAAACTTCCATTGGTGGATGAGACCATTACAAGATATGGAGAATACTCCACAAATACCATCGAAGTAATAGCGTCTCCTGGAGTGGTGTCATGGGGCGATGAAGGAGGACCACGCTTTTAGACCTTGTTTCAACTCAATAGTGTACCATCAATGCATGAGTATATTGTGCAGTGCATGCAGGTGCTGTCTTATACTCCACTAAAGGTTTTTGTATGATCTATTAAATTAGGATATGCTGTAGCCGTAACCCTACGAATTTCATCGCAATCAGAACAATAGCAGTGTCTCCGAATGTACCATCATGAAATCCCATAAACATGAAATTATTTGTGGATGGAATTTATGGGCAAGGAAAATAGAACCAAAGACGACAATAATTATTATTGTCGTCTTTGGTTCTATTTTCCTTCTGCAATTGAACTACTAAAACAACCGTTCTACTACCTAACTATTCAGTAATTGTACTGAAGTCCATGTTATGGTGTGTGAGGAACATATATTGCCCACCAACATGGCAAACGTGTCTTCCTTAGTTCAAAGTTACTGTTCATTATTATTCAACTATTATTCATCAATACTCCCCGTAATCAATTACTCTCAATGTGTTTCAGGGAAGGTGGAAGAAAGTGGACATCTGGGAATCGGTCGTGGAGAGCAACTGAGAGTGATTACGAAATAGCTGGCCAGGATATTTTATACGAAGAACTAGATGCCGAAGTGAACTATCGAGCGAAACGCTAAACTGGTCCAAAGAAAAAAGACTGTTATTGTATTAAGTCAAACTCAAATACTCGATGTTGTATCTTTTCCTTGGTTTTATTGGGAGTAATGAACCAATTTTATTTGATTCTTCGAGTTTTAAAAACCTTGAATTCATGTTTATAATTGTTAGTAATAATAAAGGGAACTCTCATGAGTGAAACGCCCTAACTGTTAAAAATAAATAAAAATAAAGAAGTGTTGGGTTCTAATGTGAAAAGATCTCAAAACGATCTGAAGCACTAAATCATGCTTCATTTTTTTATATTGCTATAAAATTCCGTATGGCATGTCTGTTCTGTACACAATATTCTTGTGACTCCAGTAACTATAGGAAATAATTGTAGTAAGTACTGAATGGGTGATATTGTGTTTGGATGAGAAAGTTACGAGATGATCCTCTACGGATGCGGGATCGGTAACTGGATCGATAGTCACGTACGTTGGTCGTACGGGTCGTATCTAACTAAACCCCAGGCCGACCCAATAATAATTTATTTGTATAAATTATAAATGAAATAATTGTATAAATTGTTTATTTGTATTTACATGATTCGTGGCTTTTTTTTAATTGTACCTATCTACATCAATATTTTAATTAATACCTTCTAACAAACATTTGGAATTAAGGTTCATTCCAAGGACACGAAAAGTATCTCGCAACAAGAGACTCGATGTCATAAAATTGTATGTAGTTTGAATCGGCTGTCCCCCAGTATCGAAATTAACGACGCACAGATGGTCTTGAAAATGCTCTAAATCAAGTTCTGTTCATTTTTCATCAATCCCACTCTTATTTCGCACCGCTTCCCATCTAATTAGTATAGGATAATGAAAAGTTTCAAGGATCATCCAGGACCACAGTCGGAGCCGCAAGCTGAATTTCAAATTTCCCAGCCAATTTTTAAAGAGCAATGTGCCACGTATTCTACTTATCTTCAACAGTAAGGCAACCAAATTTGAAATTTTGAGGGGATCTAAAAAAGATTACTACGGTCGATTTCAGTGGTTCGTTTTTAGAAATAATAAACTAAAAACGTCTTGGATTGCACGGTGTAAGGTTTCTCTCTAAGGTCATATTTCTCATTGTATTGATACTCGTAAGGTAGAGGTTCATCCCAACCTAACCAATGTAAAATGTGGGTGGACTAAATCGTCTGTTAAGATCCCACAAGGTTTATTTCCCACTTTTCCCAACCTTATTTTACCAGGGCTAGTACAATATAGCTCTTGTGGATATTAAGAAAACAGCAAATTCTCGACACAACGTTATATTATCTATAATATATTACTTATTTATATAATCTATATATTATAACATATTATATAGATTAATATAATATATATAATAATTCTTGACACCACGGTTTATTACAGATAATATTATTTATATTATCTGTAATAAACCGTGGTGTCAAGAATTTGCAGTTTTCTTAATATCCACAAGAGCTGTATATGGTAATAGCGCTGGTAGAATAATTTGGGGAAAAGTGAGTTTGACCTGGTGGGATCTTAACAGACGAAATCTACGTCTTGGGTGTCAAGGAGGGTGTAGTGCAATTCCCTTTAATTTGTATCTATAAAACTCAGATATCTTGGTACTTTCCAAAAAGGTTGAGGTGGTTACTCCAGGAATGATTAAAATTTGCGAGATTTCAATACAAAAGAAACAGACACCCGCCCAGAGGAAACCTAAAGACTGTCTCAAACTGCTTTAGTATTGGGGCGAGCGGACCGTAGGGTGGTGGGGCCGACACTGTTGGCGGTTGATCAAGAGACATTGAAGCAGTCCTTGTCACTTTTCCGAGATGTGGCAACGCTGCAGTGAACGACCACCGGACATTGGCCGAGCCCCAGTACTCTAAGGCAAGCACCCCTCATTACTAAAGCAGTTTGAAACAGAGTATAATATAAGCATTAAAGCACCATTGACGTTGACAAATTTCTGCAGAGACGAGAAAAGTCAGTATTTTCAGGACCACTAGAATTATTCACAAGGGAATGAGTGAGGTGTAGGTTCAGGTCTGTTACTCCCCACCAAACGCCATGAAATAATACGAGTATGTAAGAAAATGAGTGATAGATTATTTTAATTTCGAAATTTATTCAAGTAATTTGAAGATTTTCAAAATGTTAATAGATGGATAGATGTTGACAAAACCACCAGTAAATGTGTTACACAAGTAAACTTGAATATTCAATGCTTGGTTAATTTCATTGTGCTTATTGAAATAAATTATTATGAGTCATCGGAAAGAACTGAGCAGTAGTTTGAATATTTTGGTACCCACCATTTGTAAGGAATGAAGGTCCCTTCAGACAAGAATTATTCTTCTCGTCGATCCTTTCTTCCCTTTTAGCACGTTTTCTTTAGACGTCCCTTCCTTAAGGTGTGAAGCATCATGGCCTTTCCCTGATTCCTTCTTAGGGAGCAACGTACAGTGTTGGCTGATTCAGGAAAATACCCCCGTGATCTCTTCTACTCGCAATTGGAATAATCACCAGAGAAATGCAGCCCTAGATATTTTCTTCTATTTTGGGGAATAACTGTTCAAGTTGAATCTTAAGCTCAATAATGATGAGGAGATGTCGAGGGAGATGACAGACCCTCGACATCTCCCTATCATTATTCTTACCGACGGTCAACACATCACACACACTTTAGCTTAATGTTTTGTGTTGAAATGTCGCCTTAGGCTTAATGAACGGAAATCTACTCATGATAACGTTACGAACAAGAACGATACCTGATGCGAAATTGAGAATATTTTACCTATTTGTTGTTGTGGGAGTATTTGAAATCGGAAGGCTACATATTCCAAAATCAAGTTTTCTAGTCAAGAAAGTAGTCATGAGTGCAGGGAAAGATCTCATCTCGTTTTGGATGACTTCACGCGTTTCTTTTAACTGTTGGCCACTGAAAGCCATACGAATGCGATTTGTGAAAGAAGATGCCCTAAATCGGGTTTTATCCCTGGAATCACAAAACTGGGGTTGAGGGTAGGAGAAAGTGACGAATGCGACGAAGAGGTCAGTCATCCACAGTTCTCATAAATATATTTATCGGTAGAATTGCGATTTCTTATTCCGTTCACTTTGAAGAAACGTGGTTGAGCATTGAAAAATCTATAACCTGAGGGTGGTTTAGGGAGTTTTAGGGGGGGAGGGGGATCACTTGGGAGACTGTTTCATCCCCCCTAAAACTTTCGAGATTTACGAAATTTTCTGAATAAAATTCATTCATTCATATACATTTTATTCAGACACTCCTGTATTTCACTCTCATGTTACACATTAATCTATCACTCAAAATTTAACATGACTGCACATTTTTTCTAGATTAAACTGTTAGTGCTGTTGAATAAAAAATGTGCATTCATGTTAAATTTTGATTGCTATATTAATGTGTAACATGATAGTGAATTTACTCTTGATGCGAAATTGAGAATATTTTATTTGTTGTTATGGGAGTCTTTGAAATCGGAAGGCTACATATTCCAAAATCAAGTTTTCTAGTCAAGAAAGTAGTCATGAGTGCAGGGAAAGATCTCATCTCGTTTTGGATGACGTCACGCGTTTCTTCTAACTGTTGGCCACTGAAAGCCGTACGAATGCGATTTGTGAAAGAAGATGCCCTAAATCGGGTTTTATCCCTGGAATCACAAAACTGGGGTTGAGGGTAGGAGAAAGTGACGAATGCGACGAAGAGGTCAGTCATCCACAGTTCTCATAAATATAGTTATCGATAGAATTGCGATTCCTTATTCCATTCACTTTGAAGAAACGTGGTTGAGCATCGAAAAATCTATAACCTGAGGGTGGTTTAGGAAGTTTTAGGGGGGGGGGATCACTTGGGAGACTGTTTCATCCCCCTAAAACTTTCGAGATATACGAAATTTTCTGAATAAAATTTATTCAGAAGCTGCTGTATATTCACTCTCATGTTACACATTAATCTAGCACTCAAAAATTAACATGACTGCACATTTTTTTTTTTTTTCAGATTAAACTGTTAGTGCTGTTGAATCAAAACTGTGCAGTCATAGTCATGTTAAATTTTGATTGCTGAATTAATGTGTAACACGATAGTGAATTTACAGGACTTTCTGAATAAAATTTATATGAATGAAAATCTCGTAAATCTCGAAAGTTTTAGGGGGGATGAAACAGTCCCAAAATGAAACTCTCCCAAGTGATACCTCATTTCAAAGGTTGTTATTACGCTCAACATGATGGTGAATCCGGAATTGCGATATCTTATTCCGTTCTCAAACTTTGAATATGAAGAAACTTGAGATGATCTTCATTGTTAGTATGCTCTAATCGGTTAACGGAATGACATCGCAATTCTGACTTCTTCAGTATTGAAAAATCTATAAGCTGAGGGGAATTTGGGATGTTTTAGGGGGAGGTGGGGGGGGGATCAGGTACCTATAGAGTCCCAAAATGAAACAGTCTCACAAGTGAAACCTCGTTTCTTACGCTGAACACGTTGGTGAAGTCAGAATTGCGATATCTCATTCCGTTCCGAAACTGGAGCACTTTGAAGATGAAGAAACGTGGTTTATACGTGAGATGTTCTTCGTGGATATCATGTTCTTCAATGGGGGCATTTTACTTGAAACCAGTAATAAGAGCGAATTTTCGAAGAAATAACCGTTATTTCTTCGAAAATTCGCATTTATAGTCACGCTGCATGACTGGATTTTTTTAATCGCCCTTTGAAACTGCACTGATTGTTTTGGCTCACCCTGTTTGATAAAAACGTAGAAATGGTGGCTAAGAATTGACAAGAGTAATCATAATATTATGGACTACATATAGATGGTTATCATAATATGATTTTTAATATGATATTTTAACTATATTATAGTTAAAATCAATTCAACCATTGCTGAAAATGTAAGAAAAAAAATTCAAGTTTTGCAATAATCTGGCTCTTATTAGTGGATATCCGAAAAAGCATTGTTATTATATTATTAGTGGTAACATCACTCGCAAAGCAATGTTTACTCTCTGTGTTCCTATAATTTTATTTGCTCTCTTCTGGTTATGGAATGCATGAACTCGGATGCAACACAAGAAATGGGTATACATTTTACAGAAGTAAGAAATTTATTGCGCAATGCATTACAATAAGTCTACTGCCAGATCCAATCCTGCATGGCCAATTAGCGACATTATGTGATAACCTAACATACGTTTTATGTACATAATAGTTATCAATATAAAAGGGTGATCTAAATGTGGAATAATCAACCGTTGTGGGCAAACGGTTAATTTACATCTTACAGATCCGGATTTTTTCCAAACACTAATATCTTGGCACTCCCAAATTTTTTTTCAATGTACGTTTGCCTTATAAGAATTCAATATTATAGAAACTGAGAAGGGTGAATTGAGAGCAGCTCCTGTTGGCTGATCACTTACGCTGATTTCTCCAACCTCATCGGCTCTTCCTACTCTCTAAAAACTCAAGTACTTGTGTGTGGTGGACTAGACTTTCTTAGGGAAATGATTGAATTATCTTTCGGAAAACGACATAATATACGAGGGACGCCCAGAAAGTAAGGTTACAAGGGCTGTGTTAGACGAAGGGAATTTTGTTTTTCAGAGTTGCCACCACTGGTAGGTAGGGAGGTTCTTAACGGTCAAAACAAATCATCAAACGCCTCAGACCGTTACGAAATGTCGTCACAGCATCCAAACGCGTCAAACGGTTCGTCCTCCAGTCGCTCCACCTACCGCAGGTGTTTTGGCTGCACGCGAATTTCTTGAACGGTATGAAAGCGACGGTGAAACTTTTCTTGACTCAATTGTGACTAGGGACGAAACGTGCGGGTGCCACTATACTCATGAGTCAAAAAGGCAGTCTCCATACCCATTCACCAACAACCAAAAAATTCAAAGCCCAATTTTCAGAGAGGAAGATCATGGCATCTGTCTTTAGGGACCGGAAAGGGATATTATTGCTCGATTTTATGCCTAAAGGAACCATCATAAATGCAGCTGCACACTGTGAGACACTCAAGAAGTCGAAAAAAAAAAATCAAGGACGAAAGGAGATGAATGCTGACTTGTGGTGACAACGCTAGACCTCATACCGCCCGTCTCACTCAGACCTGTTCGTTTCATTTGGGTGGGACATTGTGACTCACCCACCCTACTCCCTGGACCTCGCACCATCGGATGATTATCATCTTTTCAATAAATTGAAGGAGTTTTTGGGTGGAAAACGATTTTCAAATAACGAGGATGTCCAGGATTGTGTCCAAAAATGGCTTTGGGAGGTGGAGCAGAAGGTATACGACGAGGGTATACCAAAACTGATCCCTAAGCTTCAAAAATGTATTGACCTCAATGGCGATTATGTAGAGAAATAATGACATGTTTTGACACTTATTTTGTAAATTTTATTTAAATATATTCATTTTTCAATTTTTAACACATGTTGTTAACTTACTTTCTGGACGTCCCTCGTACAAAACTTTGGGCATTGCCTAAACAAGCTCTACCTGTAGTGACGTGCGATGCCAGAAAAGTATTGACACCAGTACTCGATACTGGTATTGAAAGGAAAATTCGATAGTAGTCAAATATCAAAAGGAAATATTCAATATTCCTGAATACTCAAATGAGTACTTACTCTCCTAATATTATTCTTAGTTTTATTTTGATAGGATACCTACGTACCTACATGAAAATGCAATATTATGAAAATTATTATTACTATTCAATTGGAAAGATATCTAATACCTACCTTACTTTGTAGTAGACATCGAAAGAAATGTTCGACATTACTAGAATACCTATGTTTTAATTTTAGCTCAATTTCCATTTCAATACTTTATCCAATATTGCAGGAAGTAGGTTTTCAATACCTGTGTATTATGGAAGTACGAGATATGACACCGAAAATGATTGGTATTGAAAGAAAATGGACCGTAGCTTCTACCTACTTCCAGCTAAATTGCCTACGAGCATAACATCGTAAAATACCTCTTACATACTCATATGAATAGTTATATCCAGATATAGGTAGAATAAGAACAAGAATCAATAATAAGAACAAGAATCAAACCTGAAACCCACATGATCCTGGGAGGGGCATCCAAGAACGCAGGTGGTGAGTCGTGTAATGACTACAGTAGAACCTCGATTAACCGGAGGATTATTAACTGTGGAGCTGATTCACCGTGGGTCGATAAACTGCGTAGTTTGGTGAATGTTTTGTGTTGTACAGTAAAAATTGATTTATAGTCCAAAATAAATCAGTTTTCTAGCGAAAAGACATACATGGATACTCTTAACAAGCAGGTAAAATGTACTTTATACTTGAATTAGGCCTAGTCTACCTACTAAAACATGGTTTCTTTCACTAAATTGTGCATTTTAGCCTCTTTTGTAACTTTAAGCCGGTTAACCGTGAGTTCTCATATCCGTGGCCCTTTTCCCTATCATTACCCCTGCTAATCGACGTTCTACTGTATTTAGCTATTACATGGAGTAGGTAAATCCATTTGAAAAACTGCTAGCACTATGTTGTCGTGATTGCGTATGAATAATACTAGAAATAACTATGAGATACAAATCCATTTGAGTACTTTTTCCGATACTACAAAAAGAGTTCAATAGAAATATTCAACACCAAAAGTACTCGGTATCAAAAGAAAATATTCGATACTATACTCGTATCGATAGGTATCGCACGTCACTATCTACCTAGCGTAGGGAAGAATAAAACCAAAAATGTTCAAACCGGTACAATCTATTATTGGAATCCGGTATATGCTGAGTATTCAGGAAACCACTTCCCTAAATACTCAGCATATACGGGATTTCAATAAGATTTTACCGGTTCAGTAAAGGAAATTAGTAAGGATTCAAGAAAGTAAGTTCAATAAGGGGAAATTACAAGAGAGAAGAGTTCAGAACATTCCTACAACAGGTGGTTGGAAAGTCGTACATGGTAGAGGTAAACAGCCCTCGATAGTAAGCAAAGAAATATAAACCACACAAATCCTCTACTCACAAAGCAGCCATTTGTCCATGACCACTTAGAGCTAACCTGTGTTGTGCAGACATTGTTAACTAACCATGATGCAATAGGAAAGGGAAGGGCGGTGACGTAGCCAGGAATTTCGTTCAGGGGTCTTGAGATTTCGGAGGTCATTGCAAAATCTCCTATAAATGTGTCCAAAACCGCCCAGTTTACCAGCCCAGGGAAAATTTTGAAAAAAGGGGTACTAAATAGAGGGTTTATAACTAATTTTAAGTTTTTTTTTTTCATAGTCAAAAAACTTCGTTTTTCAAAGAAGACTCCTTTCTTTCGCCTATTCCATGCCTAATTTTATTGTAGCGAATTTTTGAAGAAAAGGAAGCTATTTTTCTGGGTCCCAAAATTTTCGATATCCGAATTTTCGAAAAAATGTTAAACCAAAATCCGTTCCAGACCATCTTGAATTCACTTCCAAAAGGCACCAAAAATCATATGTATATATAGGACGATCACGTCAACCAGATGACTTCCGTACCGAAAATTTGGAATTTTACGGAATTTTTTGTTTGAGGTATCAAAAACGTTCGTCCTGACTCCTCCAAATCGAGGAATCTACATTAATCTACATTAAAAAGCTTTGTTAATTAATAAATTGTAACCTATTTGGTCAGAATTTCAAAATGAAGGACAAATCCACTTTTATTGTTAACATTTCACAAAATCAACCCCTTCTACCTAAATTTGGTAAAGGGGGGTTTTTGGGGTCACTGATTACGAATCCGAGGTCAGATTGGCAAAATTCAAGATGGCAGATGATATTTCCGAAAATCAAGCGATTTAAACCAAACTTGGTATACAGCAGTTTTTGAGGTCGCTGATAACAAATTCGAGATTTGCAAAATGCAAGTTTTTCCTGTCAATTCTCAATAACATCGTCTGACCTCGAATCCGTAATTGGCCACCTCAAAAACTCCCGTATGCCGAGTTTGATGTAAATCGGTTGATTTTCGAAAAATTCTGTTATTAAAAACATTTTTGATTACTCCCCTTCCCAGCCCAAATTTTACTGATGCATACCGAATTACCCGAATAACTTCATACTTAAATACCCACAATTACCCAATACGTTTAGGATTGCTCATATTTGAATGATTTGGATGTTCCAAACATCACATTTTACATACAACCGGTTTTCTTCCAGAATTTCTTCAAAAATTCGCTGTTATAGTCATGACTGGCCTTGTAATATAGCTGGAGATTTCGAGTGAGGGGGGGGGGGGCACAGACCCCATGACCCCCACGCCTCTATGCCATTGGAGGAGGGTAGGGGGGAAAGTAATATGATGTAACAATAATATTATACACTGTGGTTCTTAATTCGATATTTCGAGAGATAGCGAAAACCTCATCGAAGTAACGTCCCCTTATTTTTTTTTGCAAAGAATTCAACGATCACATTTTCGTGTTTCACGCATGCGCGTAAATGGAAACTGCTTCAAATGGAAATACCCCTTTTTTATTGCAGTTTCGGATTCTACGTCATATTTTATTTATTTATTTTATTTATTTATTTTATTTTATTGAAATACACGGGCAAACGCCCAATTACATAATGAATAGGTATATCAAGAAAAAGAAAAATGATACCTAAATGAAAAAATAACAAAAGAGAACTGGATAAACTTAATCCAAATATAAAGAAAAATAGACATCTAATACAATCGCCCAACAGTCTTCCTCAGTTTAGGCAAAGAATCATTGAACAAATCTAAATCTCCATTCGCTACCACATGGTTAATGGCTCTCTGCGCTCTGAGAATGGGGGAGTTAAACAAATAATTAGTGATGCGGGATGGTACATAAAATAAATCCGCACTTCTAGTATTGCGCAGGGGAGCGTGAATGCTCATCATTTCCAACAGTTGGGGGCAGTCTATCTTATTGCAAAACAGACCGAAAATGAACACGCAGTCCGCGATCCGGCGACGACGATCAAGAGTATCAATAGCACAAAGCCTAAGGATATTTCCATAATCGAAATCGAGCCAATCGATACCCTGCTTAAAAGCAACGTACCGCGCAAACCTACGCTGAACACGCTCAATTCGCTCAACCGCATTGGCATAGTAGGGGGACCAGACAATCGAGCCATACTTCAAGACAGACCGCACAAATGCATTGTACAGAACGACAAGGGCCCCAGGGACCTCATCGCCCTCGCACAGACACTGTCAATGTGGGAAACGAATGTCATGCGCCTATCGAAGATGATACCTAGGTCTTTAATTTCATCTACACGGTTCAACAGCGCGCCATTAAAGGTGTAGTTAAAGAGCAATTGAGTGGGCGATCGACCGAAGGTAATAACCGCACACTTATCGACATTCATAAACAAATTATTCTTTACGCACCACACAGACAATGCATCAAGAACATCTTGTACAGTCGAACAATCGGACTCCGACCCCACCATAGAATAAATTTTTAAATCGTCAGCGAAAAGAGAAAAATGAACATTATTAGGAAAGACCGATGCAATATCATTGACAAAAATAAGGAAACAAAAAGGGCCAACATGTGAATCCTGCGGCACGCCCGATGTGGCAGCGAATGGAGCAGATAGAGAAGACTTATGTTTAACAATTTGAAAACGATCCAAAAGGTAGCTCGAGAACCACTTAAGAAGCGAACCACGAAATCCAAGATTTCAACTTGCTGATCAATAAAGAATGAGGGACCTTGTCAAAACATTTTGAGAAATCAGTGTAGACACAATCTACCTGACTGCCCATCTCAAAAGCACTAAAAATGAATTGTTGAAAGCTAAGCAAATTAGTAACTGTAGATCTTTTGGCCATGAACCCATGCTGATGTGAGGAGAGATAAGTGCTAACTAAGGGTCTTATCTTATCAACGATTATCTTTTCTAATAATTTGGGAATTGAAGATATGGAACAAATGGGGCGATACTCCTCAACATCAGAAGGGTCGCCCTTCTTCGGAATGGGTGTTACGTATGACAATTTCCATTCAGAAGGAACAATACTGAGATCAAGTGACCGATTGAAGAGATGAAATAAGGGCAAGGAAACACTTTCATTGCAATGCTTGAGCAGGCTCGGCGGGATACCATCCGGACCCATGCCCTTATTGGCGTCCAGGGCAGCGATTTCACGAGAAATCGTTTCTCTAATGATGGTAAGAGATCCAAAATGAAATGTAGAAAAAGACAACTCATCATCAAGAACAATATCAGAGGGTGGATCAAAAACAGAGGAAAAGTGTTTTGCGAACAAATTTACAATTTCATCCTGCCTAGATGCCGACTTGGAACCATAATGCATAACGTTGGGTATAGCAGAGTCGGCATGCAAATAATTAAAGTTATTCCAGAAACTCTTCACATTTGACCTCAAAGAAGATTGAACTCCACCAACCCAAGCCTTAAACAGAGCACAAGACCTCATTTTACATTTTCCTCTAAGGTCCGAGTATAAATTTACATCGACAACCTTTTGTTTGGGCGCACCCAGGAGCGTACAGAAGCGCCCAAAGTTGGACTGACCGCATTTGTGAGTAATGTCGGTAAGAAGGAAAACCCCCAGTGTGGCACATTAAATTTAATTATTTTTCGACACTGAATCACGTGGTGATATCAGTTTTTTTAATGGACGTGATTCAACCGGGATTACAGCCTGAAACATGGTTGTTTGTAAGAAAAATCACCTTATCCTGGCTCTTGATAATTTTAGTTTTAGTTAGTTGGGCATATGATTTATTTTCCCTTACCCTTTCCCAACCCAGGCTTGGGACCGGCTAATTTAAAAATACATCCTACTCCGCGATAATTTTTCTTCTAAAATAAAACGGAAAAAAATCCATGAAAACATTTGGATGGATAAAGAGATGAAAAAAGAAATAAGAGAAAAAAAGGAAGCGGATACATTTTTCACAGCAGTCGTTCATATTGACCTCCGCTGTCTTCCAAAATTTATTTTTAAAACTGATATTACCACGTGATTCAGCGTCGAAAAATAATGCAATTGCATCCGAATCTGCAATATCTCAATATCCGATATCTGCAATATCTCAAAACAAATTTGGCATGAGTAGCTACCATTTGTGCGTGCTCATGCGCGAAACACAAAAATGTGATCCTTGAATTCATTGTAAAAAAGTAAGGGGACGTTACTTCAATGAGTTTTTTGCTATCTCTCGAAATATCGAAATAAAAATGGTGGGACGTTCATTAAGAACCGCCCTGTATACAAAAATCTTATCACGCATTTTTCTCTTCATCTTCATTTTGAGAGTCTTCATCTGAGTCTTCTCCCTCGTCATCGTCATCATACAATGAATCATCAGAATCTGAAAATCAACGTTATGCATCATTACTTTCAATAATGAACGATGGAATTAACCAAAAAATTAACAAATTGGTGAGCCTCCTCCCCCCTCCTAAACCTCGTGGGTTAAAGTTACAAGATACGTCTGCGGCACTTAAGCAATTTAGAATTCACAAAACAATCCCAATGATCCTTGAAAGTTTTCATAACCCTAGTTTGATGGGGGGAGGTGCCAATAGGATTTTTTTTCTCGAACAAATGTCTTTTGAACAACGTTGAACTAATTTTACGGCCCGCAGTTTCCTCACAATGAGGGCTGCAAGGTAGAACCGTGAAAAAATTGTCAACATAAGAGTGAGTCAAACTGTGGAACTTTGGGTCAATTTTCAAACAACACATTTTTTGAATTTTAATATCAAATGCCTTGTTCCAAGTCTTGTACCTATAGAAAGAAGGTAATTTCAAATATTTGTTGTTTAGTACTTTTTGATAAAGATTACTGGCAATTTAAGTGTAAGTAGAAGTAAAAATCCATTGTATGTCATATGATAAACGACTTTTAAATTATTTATAATGAACTGATTAATTTAACCGCTCTTGGGATCCATGACAAAAACACGACGTCTTTTTTTATCAAGTCAACATTTGCATAGCCTCATCATTTCACGGTCATGACGAACTGTAAATCATTCGAAGGATAGTTGCTTGAAACAGGATACCGGTGGTGGTATTATTTAGAGAACCACGATTTTAATAACATTTACCGCCCCGCCACCCTATAACTCAACAATCCCAGTCTCAATCCACAGGTAGTTGGTATTTGATGGTAAGTTGCGAAGACCCTTCCAAGATGGTAAAATCATTTCTGAACCCACTTGCTCCCCAATAAGGATCAGGCTACAGATGACGTCGTCGGACATGAGCGCATTGAGGGTGACCCTCTTAACTAGGACAGGTGAAGACTTTCAGTGTCCCTTACAACCAAAATCTATAAATATTATTCCTCAATTCCAAAAATATCTTACAACATTGTCTGAAAATTGGTTACTAGCTGGACAATGACAAGATCTTGAAATCTTGAAGTTAGTGCAACAATACGAAAGCGACCGAACTTGGTGAAAGAACCTGGCAAAACCTCAATACCCGACATACCTACATCTTTCAATCAGTGAAATTACCAATAATAAATCATTAGATACCTGATTCATCACCAGCTTCTCTATAATGAGAAAAGGAACCATAATGGCCTGATTCACCATCTTCATCATCATCATCATCATACCCAGACTTTCCTTGGCGACCAAACTTGTGAGTTCTCACTGAAATCATAAACAACTCATGATATTACAAACATGAGATTAGTTTGCCTATTGCCAGAGACAGGCCTCGTGGCTGTAATGGGTTTTACACCAACATTAAAATCAGAGATAAGGAAAACTATTATCTTACCAGACATGCTGAGATCTTTAGTGTGTGAAGTTTCAAATCCACATTTTGGACAAGGGATAGCTTTGTTCCTTTCATACTTGAACCCTTTTCGTCTCACATGATCTTCACAGTAACAGGTTTTGCACCTTAGGCAAGAATACTGGCCAAGTTTATTACAAGATTGACCTGGAAAAATGGAACATTGAAGTCAACTAGGTAAATACAGAGGTTTAGCTAATCAGAACGACGTTTGTAGGAGAGAGAGGATGTTTGTTGCTTTGTAGCAGAACAACTTGAATAAAAGTTCATTGTCGAAGCGTCTCTTAACTGATTGCATTTAGGAAAAACGGAAGCCATTATGTGTTTGGTAATAAAAAAGGAAGTAACGTGTTTGGTAATAAAGTTCAGTCCTGTGAATAATACAATCAAACTTGCATATTCGTTTTGAAAGT
This sequence comes from Stenodema calcarata, assembly GCA_963920205.1. Taxonomy (NCBI): domain Eukaryota; kingdom Metazoa; phylum Arthropoda; class Insecta; order Hemiptera; family Miridae; genus Stenodema; species Stenodema calcarata. The sequence continues at coordinate 33,315,580 of OY986048.1, read as the reverse complement.
TATCAATAGCCATACAATTTAAACATCCATTTTTTAATATTGTACAAACTGGGTGTTGGATAATCAACTTTACTCTTGAACTTGAAACAACTATATTTCTATACATGTATTGAAATGAATAAGTCTGTGCTAACTCACACTTATAATTTTCAGCTTCTAGGACTTGGCACGATGCTTGGTGTTCAAATTGATCATCTTCACACAAGAAATTTGAGCAGAATGAACACTTGAATATTCTACCACCGTGGTCCCAAACCCCTCTTTCACATTCAGTGCAAGTGGCATCCTGAAGGGGACAAGTACATGCGTGACTTGATAAGCACTTCCTTCCATGACAAATCCACGCCTCACAGAAGTCACAAATGGCTCCCTGGAAATGTGAAAATTATTAGGATTTCGAATTGAAAATGTTGAAGACTTTTCATAAATAATTAATTTTAGCCAAGCCAATCTAAATTACCTACCACCATAGCCATCCCGGTAGTATAAACTCCAGGATGTTTGACCACACAATCCCCTGTTTTCAAAAGACATTTGACTTTGCCACAGTGTCCACAAATAGGCAGCCTTTGTATGGAACGACAGAAGTAACAGAAGGCTCTGTTCTTTTGTTTCCTGAAACAGGAATATCGATCTGTAGGTATTTGTGTAATGATTGCCAGACAATGATCACACCTACAGCTCTAAAGACATTCTTTCCATATAATTACACCATTTTAATCATCTTGAACAGTGAAACTTCTAAACGCTAGAAAGTTAACCACATCAATTATCAGTTATTTGGCAGCAGCCAATCATCTGCTTAAGAGTTCAGAAAGCTAAACCGAGAGTTCTAAGCTTGCTGAGATATCTAGCACAGCGGTAGCGTTCCGCACCGACAAGCAAACAAGTTGGGAACAACGAACGGTACCAAGTGTATGTTTACCGGACGTCACAAATCGCGTTTTACTGGTATCTCTGCTACAGCTTCTCCTTCTTCACCGATTGACTTGAAATTTTTCACAGAGCTTCGTTTCAGTTTCAGACAGTGCCTGTTAAAAGATTTAACCCATTATCTCAACCAAACAAAATTTTAGAAACACAATAACAGAAAGAATTTTCCTTGTTCTCCTTCTTATTCAGATAGGCAAGGCTACTGCCTCTCCTTTATTCTTGCTTAATTAATTTATAATTTTATTAATAAATAAATAAAATGAAGTCGTAACCACTTCAGAAGCACCGTACCCGTTTCGAAATGTCCCCTTGGCGCCATGGCGAGATGATCGTTTCCCATATCACAAGTATACACGCTAAAATTGTTTAAAAAGCCTCTTTTAGAGTAATAGCTTTTCAAGATTTGTGTTGAATCTTAACAAGCTATAACACTGAAGGAAGAGGCTTTTTAAACAATTTTAGCTTGTATACTTGTAATACGGAAAACGATCTTCTCGCCATGGCGCTAAGAGGAGATTTCGAAACGGGTACGGGGCTTGTTAAGTGGCTTGGACACGGTGGGGAAAGTGGATATGTCATAACGTTTTCCGGCAGCTGTAGAATAATATTTGCGAGGTGGGGTGATTTATACATAGACTCTATGTCATAGAGTGTTTTTTGGGCGCTATATGTATACTTTAAGTCCTAAAACTACTTCCTACTAAGATACTACAGTCCTAAAAACTTGTACCATGTTCCTACTTACCTTTTACACTTGTCACACTCCTGAAAGAGAAATTCAAAAGACAATTAGTCATGAAGTGAGAAAAGAAGGACATCTATACATAACATGATACTCTGTTGTTACCATAAAATTGAACACATGAAGTGGTAAGCACCTTAGCTGGTGTTCATATTTACAGTCCAAAATGGGGCAAGCCGGGCAGGTACTTGAAATACAAACCAAAAATTCCAGCAAGTGTACTGCGAGATACTGAATGATAGTGGAGTAACTAGGTATTTCACTAAAACTGGCCTGATTTCACAACGTATGAAGAATTGAGAAGCCCACAGATTGGATAAAGCTTTGAGGATAAATTGTATCACTGTTGAGATTGTTTACAAAAACTTGCCTTGGCACAGATTGGTTTTGAACACACATACCTGAATTCAATTCTAGAGTGCTCTCAAGAGCTAGAATTGAGAATAAAATATAGGGAGAAGTAATTCAATATTGGGCACATAGGGAGTTTGGTGGGAATAAGTTGTCAGTGAAGTTCGAGAAATACATCCTCAACAGCATGCATTTCTCCGGTTAACAGAAAAGCTTGGGTACATCAAAGACTGGGACGAATAAACTTCATCTTACAAAGACAAAGGATGAAGTCTTGAATTGCTTCAAAACGTTTAGAAAGTCCATGGCTGAGAAACAAACTGGAAAATCTATGGGTGTAACTACATTGACACATATTGAATACGGAATGAGCGATATGGGATTGTATGCCACAGTTCACGCGCTCCATATTAAAGCAGGACTACAGATCTATCTTAGAGTACAAGATTTATGCTGACTGCTTCTAACGTTCAGAGACGTATTCAGCCTGTAAACACGGCATGCTACATCAGATGGAGATACCCCATGGATTATGGAAGAGCACCTCAAGGAGTATGGGGAGGAAAACAACCAACATCGAATGCTTGAGAACAACTCTACAAATTCTTGACACAACGGTTTTTTGTACAGATCACTAAATTATAGATTAACTATTATTATGAATTATCATTATTACCATGTAGTGTAAATTATTATATTTACATCTGCTCCGACTTTAAGCCCTCATTGTGAACGAACGGCTGGTCGTAGAAAGTTCGGGATGTGATCTTACAAAATTCTAAAAATGAAATTCTATTCAAATGTGAACTAAAAACTAAACTGTTCTATTTGAATTTTTCGAGATGTTACTTTTGGACATACAGATTTCCCATTCAATGTTTCATGTACTCCTCCCGAGCTTTTAAATATTTTTCCTTGATTTGCAATTTGTCTGTTTCCAAAATGTTTCAAATGTTCCATACTCTTCTCCCTACATCGCGCACAAGTGAAATCGAGACACAGGTACCAAAAACAAAGGAAAACACGCTAGTGAATTTACATGATTTTCTGAATAAAATTTATTCAGAATTTAGTTTCATCTATAATTTTTGTGAATTAGATTAGGGTGATCTGCTCAAAGAAGATAATAAACCGTTGTGTCAAGAATTTGCAGAGTTTTTAACCTTGAAAAGGTTTTTGCGATGGGACCCCCCGCCGAAAAACGACAGGAAAAAGTGACATGAAAGTAGCGCTATGATTTATTATGATTTTCACGTACAACCGATCGTTGCAAAGGAAATTTATTTTCGCCATTATTCATCGCACAAAATTTGTTCACCACTTCTTGGAAAGCTGTGAATTTATTTGACACCAGACCACATGCCACGCTGCCAATTTCCCCCTCCTTACATTCCGGAGAACCATTGGTTACGAGTTCATTTTGATGAGAAAACTTCTTATTGGAGTGAAGTTCTGGCTCAGTTACCTACGACGAAAATGATGCTGATGTACCTAGCCTAACTACTAAATTATTAAAAACCAATTACACTCTCGCTGATCACGAATTCGACAAATATGCTTGACGACAAATGTGCTTGACAACCTGATGTTATTAATAATGCGTATCTTCTTTTATTCGTTAGAAAAAGCAATATTTAAAGAGTTCATCGCGAACTGTTCTTTAATAAGGAGGTATCTTGAATAATACGGTGGAAGAAAGATAAAGAGGGAGCAAAAACCTTTTCAAGGTACGTCACATTTTAGCCGTTAGGCTCTAAGCGGAAACCATCCGGGGGTGCAGGGGGCGAAGCCCCCGCCGAGTTTTCAATCAAATCTCGTGCGACTTTTTCGTGGTAGTCCTCTGCGCCCAGTTTGTTCCAGCTCAGAGGGTGATATTCATCACACCTTCGTGGGTCCTTGAATCAAAATTGACACTATTATGCTGATAATACAAAGAAAGTTCAGGTACCTCCTCAAAATCCGAACAGATTCCCGATACTGCCACCACATCAACAGAAAAGTTGGACATGATTGATCGCAATGAATGATCGATAGTAACTAACATTCATCTACAGGGCACTCACGCCTAGCTTTTCTCTCGATCTAACAGAAGAAAAAACTCAACTACTGTTCGATTGACTCCTCTGAAGCATGCTAGGATGAGACGTAATTCGCAACCAAGAGAAAAAGCTACCATCTAACGTGTAGGAATACAATCTAATAAGAATATGGATGTCCATGAATGCCAGATGGATTTTCTGGTGGCCCGACCCGATTTCTCGTCGGAAAAAGGTGATTCGCATCAGTTCGAGATTACAACTAGGTTAGAACACCTCAATTTTATGAATGGAATTAATAGCGGTTTAGTGCCGTAGGATCATGAACCGATGAGAATCAATAATTCGACGAGACACAATCTTTGCAAAAGTTAGACCTTCCCAAAACCGAACTTGAACATAGTCCTAGACCATGTTGGAGTGTTGTACATAAGTACCGGTTAGTGCAACTAATGAACTATTCATCAACCAAATAGAATAAATAAACCACGATTATTACCATTGCCATGTTGCAAGGAAATTTACCGAAGTCCATGTGTTCCTTGGCAGTTCTAATTCCCTTCTGACGTAATTTCTGCTTTTCAGCCTTCTTTCGCTGCCCTGTCTTTTTGTTGGGCATTTTAGAAACTCTCTGAAAAGCGAACGGACGATTTAATCACTAATACCACAAAATCATTGTACTTACTATTTTCGAAAGGTGAAATTTTTGTTGTTCGACTTACTTATTTCGGTCGGATGTAATAACAAATTGAATCACAGTCGATAATTAAATTATCGTGAGAAAAAACTTACAGTACCTACAGGAAACCTACATGAACCAATAATAAGAACCAATAAAAATAATAACTAGCTAGCCATGCTAATTGGGAACTATCATCTACGAGTAGACGACGCGAACAACTAATTCACATCTTCCTTATCAGTTCACTCGTGGATTCACATGGAACAAGAACATATACCTTCCATGTGTTCCATGATGGACGTTTGTTCCATCGTGAATGCTAAAAACTGAGCACACATGGACACACGGGAGACGTTGTGATCGGAACTGTAACGTCACTTCTTGTAGGTTTCACTTGTTCAGGTTAAGTTTGTATTGAAAAGTGGCGCGTGATTGGAGTATAGACTAGGGCTGCCATCTCTTTTCCAGGTAAATTGGGAATGTGTAAGCTAGGAATCGGGACGGCCTCAAAAAAAAAAAAAAAAATCGGGACGAGATACAATATTTTTGAAAATAGGTAGATACCTAATATATTTTATATCATAATATGAACCATTAAAGAAAAGTATGTATGTAAATAGGACGAGGTACATTATATCAATTCCTTTCTAATGGAGTATAAAAAGACATTGCACGTTTTATTTATCTTTTCCAAAGACTGAGCAAAGGACTTCTTCTCTGACAGAGAGCCATTTAGGTGTCAAGCCATCTGCGATGGAGGACATCTCGCACGTCAAGATCAATAGTGTGACTACTCAAAAAAAGTAATTTCGAGAAAATTGAGCTCAAAGTTTTTCATTTTTCTCGGTGGCATAATTTTCGATGAATTGCGATTTAGATATCCAAACTCTGAGGGGGGTTTTGGGGTGTTAGGGTGGGGGCGGGGGGTTCGCCCATAAATTCCAAAAATGAAACGGGCTGTTAAGTGGCACCTCATTTTAAAGGTTTTTACACGCTGAATGCGATGGTGGCAGAATGGCTATAGGTATCTTATTCCGTTTTCAAACTGGAGCATGTTGAAGAAACGTGGTTGATCCTTGAGATGTTCTAAACGGACATCATGTTCTTTAATGGAGACATTTTACATAAAACCAATTATTTCTTCGAAAAATCGCTCTTATAGCCATGCTGCATGACTGTTTCAGAACTCGGTTCCGTCCAGAATCGATTTTGAACGCTTAGCCAAACAAACCTAGTAGGTTTATTATCCTAGGTTTGCTCGTGACGTCACAGCCGAGTGTTTGCTTCATTGTTTTTATTCAGAACCTGATCACTGTTGTGAAGGATGCCAAACGTACCTAAAAAGTAACATACCTACCTAAGATAACACCTAATCTTCAAGTATCTACTTCGTTTTTAATCAGAGAGTCTATGAAATATGACTTTTAATGAGTAATTGTCATTTTTCAAAACTAAAAAATCAACAACGTCTTCACGACATTTGGAATCTGACTCACTATCTGCAATGCTGAGGACCATTTCATATCGATCTACCCCACCACAGAACTCATTAACGTTTCAGATCATCACCGGATATTGATGTTAGATAATTACAATTAAATTTTTTCGAAAGCATTAAGAAAAAAAAACATGATGAAAAGTGAATTGCTAAACTAATGAGACTATAGCAGACTAATGAGACTATAGCAGACAGATAAGTTCGTTCTATCACTTACATGACATGGCGCCGGCTGATGTTGGTTCACCGCGCTAGTGTCCAATTCTCGAGCAAACCAGCAATGGATACTAGCATGGATACTACGGATATACTCACATCCATCGGATAGCTCCGTGGAGGAAAGAGAAGTATCGAGGAATCTCGCAACATCTTCCTGGTCCCTAGGACTCCATTTGCCAGTGTCAACCCATCCGAGTGTCCCACTCTGTGGTGTGAACTATTCGTCCAGTTGTCCGTTGTTCGACGTATCGTGCGGGTCGTGCGTGATTGTTGTTTGGTTTCTCCTTCACTTGTTGTCGATAAACATGTTTTTGTGATGAACTGCTAATGAGTGTACGTGCATGCGGCATTAGTTGTTTGTGGAGTTTTCATATCATTGCTCTTGAGCGTATCAGTTTGATGAATGCTGCAGTGTCGTGCCCATTGACCGTATGCCCGTAATGATATAATTGAAGTTTACATGTGAAGAGAGCTACAATTAAGAATCTTAAAATGCCACTATTTGGTAAGAAAGACTCTTCTAAAAAAAATAAAAAGGATTCGAAAGACGACACCCGTGATAAAATGCCTAGTTTGGAAGACAAATACAACTTGAAAGAGCTCCTTGGAACGTAAGTTGAAGTGTCTTCCATCATAAAGATGCCTTGATATGAGGTGGCAGTAGCTTATTGTTGGTATTAATTTCATGTGCTACCGCCTTGATATTGACGACCTGTTGGTTTCCATCGCTAGTATAGGTTGTTTTACCATTTGATGAAACAAATTCCACATTGTAGCAGTTTGGGACGTTCGACGTTAGAAATAAGTTGGACAAAACGAAAGACTCCCGGTCTCAGTATAAATAATTATTGTTCAGCTCCCTATCATTTCGACGTTTCTACATCTGCTAATTGAACGCGAGATACTGCATTAGCATACGTCGTTGCGCAAGGGAATCGTAACAGATAATCGTTATCAAGGATTTGTGGCTCAATATACCGCGGTATTCTGTAATACGTAACCCCCTTGTAATTATTCACCCGTTGATTGTGGGGCCGTGTTCATTCTCTCAACGGAGAAAAGTAGTACCTTAAATAAACTGTACAGAGTAAATAATACGGCAGAACCTCCGATTATCGTTCACTATTTTTTTTTTTTTTCCTTAGCTGTGTAACAAGTTTTAAATCATCTCATGTGTTGGCCTGATCACTCCCCGTGCACGTTTTCGCACACGAATGATTTGGTTTCATATTGTTTCACCATTTATATGCAAAATAGCTGATGGAGGCACGTTAGAATTGAAAGTTGTAATAATGTTTTAAAAGATTAAAACCTATTGTGGGTGGAGAAACATCTGCTTTTTAAGACTAACTTGCCAAAGGTTTCACCTATACGAACCGACCGTATTGAATTTGGTTCAGGAGGGAAGAGGACCTAAATCAGATAAACTATCAAGTAACCGAGCACGTCAATCCGATAACGAAATACGTGATAGATACCTTCCGGGTGATGTTAGGAACAACCGAGGAAGAAACTTCAACGGCGTGTTGACCAAAATTAATTTGAGAGAAGAAATTTCAAGGCTAACATGCCATCGTTCTCGGCTCGATCCGATCCTTGATGCCGCATTTCAAGGCGGATTTTTATTTTAGATTTTCTAATTCCACGTGCCTTGAAACCCACCAATTTTGAGGGGGGTTAAACTTTCTTGGTCAATTATGAACAACATTGAAGTTTTTCTAGGTAGCTGGTCGTGCAACGCTCCTGATGGTCTTAAATCATTCTATGAATTTAAATTATTCAATTGAAATTTGATCAATAAACGACACCATTTTATCTAGAAATCGTTGGCGTTTTGAAAATGTCAAACCCTAATTGACACCCACGTTGTGGTTTCGTGGGGGTGGTAAGTTTTGTTCGCCTCATAATCGAAATTCGTATTATGTGGTTGGTTCAACTGACTCATATTATGACCTTTGGTTTAGGTATTGTCTAAGATAATAAACCATTGGAGTCGGTCAAGAAAAAAATTGGTAAGTTTTTGTTCATTATACGGAGGCCACTAGTTTCCACCGCGCGGATTGGGCTTATCATCTTATGCCCCCGCTTAATTTATGCGTCCGCTAAAACGAGTTTTCTCTGTTCAACTAATCTATACACTTACATACATACATGTGATCTGTTGTTTGGGGGATGTTTTTTATTTTTGAGATACGAGCGCTAGCAACTCTTGCTTGGCAACTCTGATGATTGATCATATACTTATAAACAATATTATTATTATTATGGGTAGGGTGTTTACCAACCTCAATCCTAATTATACAGCCGCAGCGCCTCCGTATAATGAATAAGTACCAATTTTTTTTCTTGGCCGACTCCAATGGTCCATTATCTTAGTTAATAAACCAAAAGTGTCTACAAAGCAACTCTCATATACAGTTAGTGCCGTGTGCAGTCAGTTGTACCAACCACATAATTCGAATTTCGATTGTGAGGCGAACAAAACTTACCACCCCCACAAAACCACATCGTGGGTGTCAATCGGGTTTTGAAATTTTCAAAACGCCAACGATTTCTATATAAAATTGAGTAATTTTTGATCAAATTTGAATAGAATAATTAGAAGAACAATAGGATTAATAGAATAGTTATTATTAAAATTTGATCAAAAAAGACATCATTTTATGTAAAAATCGTTGGCATGACCAGGCATTCACATTATACTAACGATTTTTAGACAAAATGGTGTCGTTTTTGATCAAATTTTAATAATAAGAATGCTAGAATGATTTAAGACCGCCAGGAGCGTTGCATGACCAGCCACCACAAAGAAACATCAATGTTGTACACCAATTGAGTTTACGTTTCAAGATAGGTACCTCGTTCAGAAAATAGAAAAAAATAATAATAAATGAAAAAAAATACGTCTGTCTGCCGTCTGCACCACTTTGCCCAGTTAGCGATCTGCTAAAATTATGAAATTTGTTGGTTTACGGGTTCGAACCAACCTGAGGATGATCCTTGAAACGATTGGGTCAAGAGGAAGGGGTTCAAAATGAAATTTGAAGTTTTGAAAACGTCATATATTGAAAATTTCAAATAGAACTGTGAGTTTTTTTTTTCAATAGAGTTCTGTTCAGAGAATTTTTCAAGACCATTCGGAGCTTTTTACGATCGGCCATGCGTTCACAATGAGGCTTGAATGTATAGCCATTAAAAAGTCGTCAACATGAGCGTGAATCAGAACCATGAGGCGGCAAGTCGGGTCAGTGATCTGGACAAAAGGGCGATCTATACAGAAGAATTTGCAGAGTTTTTTTTTCTTCTTCAAAAGTCCTGGTCGCTTCCGGTTTTCTGAGTTCTGATATGGTTTTGACCTCACGATGATTGTTTCAGCATTGTTCAGCAGGTTGTTGGCAGCATTGATTGTTTCACCTTTCGACACCAAAAACCCCAAAACACGGTTGTCATGATTTTTACAGCTGACGTCCCAATGTTAGTTTTGTTTTGGGAGCTTTTCCACATCATGCTGAGCTTTCTGGTTTCTTGGTGTTGTTATGGACCCAATTTTCAGTCATCTTCGAGCATGAAGACGTTCTTCATCCTCAAGCGTGACAAGAAATCAATTTTCAATAATTGTTTACACACAGGTGATCATTCTCAATAATTTATATAACAATTTTTAAATTAAAAAAAAAAAAAAAAAAAAGAAGAAGTACGTGGTGTGGGAGGGGGCGCAAAGACATAAAATGTCCCTCGTGGTTGCGTACTTGTACGAAAGCTGTACCCACTTTATGGTTTCTATACATGGGATATCACCCCTCACAGTTATGCATGTTTACACACATTTCTATTCCTGCGATCCAGTGAGGGGTGATATCCCATGTATAGAAACCATAAAGTGGGTACAGCTTTCGTACAAGTACGCAACCACGAGGGACATTTTATGTCTTTACGACCCCTCCCACACCACGTACCACGTATTTATATAAAAGAAGGATCGTAAACTCGCTCATTTTGAATCGGCCAACGGATTTGTTTAAAGTTCGATTTTCGAATTTTTCAAACGTAACCGCCAGTTGTATGGGAAGGAGGGGTTAAATTTATGTCTTCTTGGTTGATTCCAATGATTCATGGTAAACTATAGATAAACTATAGATCTATAGATAAACTAGCTGACCCGGCAATCATCGTTTTGCTAGATATAGAGTTTCCCATATTCGGCGCCATAGGGTGAGTAGAGAATTAAGCGGTATCGCTCACAAAGCTGATCTTACATCCTCCCAATCACTCCCCGTTGTCTCTTGAGGCTGTGTACCGGATTTCAGCGCTCTAAGATGGCCCAGAGAGAAGGTATTGCCACTAAAGAAAGCCTCGTTCACGATGTAGGAACCGGGTTCACATGCATTATCGCTCTTTCCACCGATGCGACTTCCTCTCAATCACTCCTACATGGTCTCAAGAGGCTGTGTATCAAATTTCAGCTCTCCAAGACGAACAAGATGGAAGTAAGAACCGACGTGATGTTTAGAACCTTGGCCAACTTTCCTTGACAGTGGTTCGCTTCGCTCTCGTGAAAGATTCTTGTAGATAGGTAGACGCATATTCATATCAAGTCGGTCTGCTTGACAACGGAGAGAAGTTATCGTCGCTAAGGAAAGAAAATTGTTGTCTTAAACATAAAAAAATATAAATTCTGGGGAGGACCACCCTCATCACTTAGGGGCATAAAAAATAGCCTACTTTCTATTCTCAGGCCTACCAAATATACAAAAAAAATTCATCAAGAGCCGTTTTGGAGGAGTTTGGTAACAAACACTGTGAAATGAGATTTTTATATATTAGATTGTAGTGAAACACTTGAATAATGTTCCTAGCCGATATGGAAGGTGCTATACTGGACTGGCGCCCGTTTTGGTCAGAATAAAGCGTTCATTTCCATTTTCTATTGAGGCGTTTTGATTCAATTTTATTTAGCCTGTCGCAAACAACTTCGTTATGTTTCCCTAGTTTTGCGTCTAATCCAATCATATTTCTAAAATATTCAAACCATACAATTTGAAGGTTTGGCAATGTTTTTATTACCGGTTATTAGACTTTACCTGTTTAGCATACAAGTTTAGATAAGTTATAAAGATGTGTAGCATTTTAAGCAGGCCCATAGGTTGACTCTATTATTTTTCCAATTGCAATATAACTGGTAGGGATTCATTGTACCAAATCGCTAATGCAATATAACCGTCATCCATGCTCGTTGAATATATTGATATATTAATATTCTTTGCGCATATTCCCATTGTAACTATCACAGGAGTAGGTAGATATCCAAAAAAAAAAAAAACCTATTTCTCTAGGTAGGTACACCTAATACTTAATAGACCCAGCAATATTTAAAAAAACGTCTGCTGAACGTATGGCTTCCTCATTGACACAGTTGATGGATGGAACGCCATACTTTTCCCATAGTATTCCCTCTAAAGGCGTCAAAGGAACCAAAGCTGCTTTAATATATCGACTTTCATGAATTCTAGGTTATGTTAACATACAAAGAGTGCCTGATCAATGTAAGGCTGTAATTATAACAATTTTCTGATTCCAGTGGAGCGTTTTCTGAAGTTCGTCTGGTGGAAAGAAAAGAGAAGCCAGGCGAAATGTATGCTGTGAAAATGATTGACAAGAAAGCGTTGAAGGGGAAAGAAGACTCATTGGAAAACGAAATAAAAGTTTTGAGAAGGTCTATTTAATTCTATTTTAATTTAATTAATTTAATTTAAATCATCTATTTAATTTATATACGTATATTTGTTGCTAACTCACGTGTGAATGGATTATGAAAGAAGTTGGTTCTTGTTTTAGATTGACTCATCCAAACATAGTTCAGTTGTTGGAGACCTTTGAGGATAAGCAAAAAGTTTACCTTATCATGGAATTGTAAGTAATCATGTTCAATTCAATAATTTGCTGTAATTTATATGATCTTGGCGGTATATAAGCAAATAAGGCGCTCGCCCCACTATAAATATAATTATGTACCTATTGTAACAGTTTCTTTGTTTTTGAAGAGACTATCGTCAAACATATTCTGATGTTCGTGAACGTCTTGAAATTTTTCCCATTTGAACACACAACCCCCCCCCCCCCCCCAATCACACACACACCGACATACTGAACGCCCCTCAGAGCCCACACTCACTCTCCCAGTATGAAGGCTGAAGTAGGTGTATGAAATTCGGTGTTGAACATTTACAGGGATTGTTGTTTGAAGTTATCTGTTTGCGTGTTGTGGTCAGCATTTCAGAAGAGCTAAATGTTCGCTTTATCATTGAGAAACTATTTTTAAACTATTTGTGACTTTCCATCTTCTATTCCTGTATTGAGTTCAAAATGTGCTATTCAATATAGAAGCGTTTTGGGAGTTGGTTGATGGTTTCGCCTTACTTGATCTACTTGAACTTTGAGCGACTGGTAACTACGAGTATAAACCTAAGACGACTGGAAAAAACGTCCTCAGTTGAATATGGGGACCAGTTGATGACGAATGCCAATCATCTTCATAAGTTTTACAAATGAGGGCATTAATAAGACCTAGAAAACTAGAACTCGCTGTTTGGCATATTACCTGTATGCCTGTGACTTGAAGGGGCAAAAAAGCGTTTGCCCGCAGATTGTTAACAAAAGTTGCGTCCATTTAAGGTTATACCCCCAAGTAATCCCCTAACGTCCGCCCACAATGGCCGGACTATGCGTCTGAAATTGAATACGAAAAACTCTGCAAATTCTTGACACAACGGTTTATTATCTTCTTTGTACAGATCACCCTTCTGTCTAGATCACTAAATGATAGATTAATTATTATTACGAAATATCATTAATTATTAATAATTTTATCAAGTAGTTAGTGAAAATTATTAGGTAATAATTTTTACTTATTATAATTAATAATTATTAATATGATTAATTAACTCGACGTCTGAAACCATGTGCTGTTCGAATCAGCTGGGCCGGAATATTGAACCGACCGGCGGCCTCGCGATTGGTCATCATGTTGAAGATAATCAATCTGCTCCAACTTTGAGCCGTCATTGTGAACAAACGGCTGGTCGTACAAAGCTGTGGATGGTCTTAAACAATTCTAAAAAACTAACTCTATCTAAATATGAACGAAAACATATACCGTTACATCTGAATTTTTCGAGTTTTGAAATTTTCAAAATTTCGAAATTCGTTTTGAACCCCTTCCCCTTGACCTAGGATTATGAAATGTTTCGAGGATCAATGTCGGGTTGGTCCAAACCCATAAAAAATTTTTCGTAATTTTAGCTCAACGCTAACTGGGCAAAGTGATTTTCTGAATCTGCGTATCTTGAAACGTAAACCAATTTTGAGGAGGGGTTAAAAAAATTTTTTTCTTTGGTCGATTCCAATGGCTCGTTATCGAAGATAATAAACCAAAATGACTTCGAGTATATTGGTTTCCTTTTCTACGTAATGTTAAAAACGTTTCCGTCTTGCAGCATTACGTAATACTGTTTATTGAGGTTATGCATGACCAAAATACATGAAGATCAATACAAAACACATATCTTTGTTGTTGTTAGGCTGCACCAGTCGGCTACTGTCTAACGTTGTTCAGGCACAATAAGTTGGTGGAGCTTCTCAGTTCAAAGTTGGTGAAGATCATCTCCTTTTAGAGAATTTGTTAAGAAAATACGCTATTGAAATGGATTAAAAATCGTTTATTGATAACCACTAGACTACTAAGTAACCTATTGCAAATTTTAGCACAGTCTATGTCTTGAGCACTGATTGCAGCGTTCTGTCCAATTTTAAGTTCAGGAAATTTTTCACTGCATTTTCTTTGTCTCTGATTCAAGTTATTACTTCACAGAATATCAAAATGTCCTCACCGCGCTGATTTCTGTTTATGCCTCATCCTCCACGCTGAAGTAGTTTGACAATAATCTTGATGTTTTCCCTCATTATCAAGAGGCTTCTGTGCGTTGTTATGATTTTTGTATATCCACATCTCTGTAGAAGAACACCAAATACACTCATCACTGGAAGATGAATAGTCCCAAGCCTCATTGTTACCAACCTTGGTCACTATAGTTCTTAGATACCTACAGGTATGAGATGATCCCATTAACTATGTAACCTCCTACCACTAGATGCTCATTTGCATCTGAAATCTCCCTCAATAACACCATTGTCTGAAATAACTCATGCAACAGAACATACGCTGAGAAAATTCTCGTTGCAACAGCTTATCCATTACTAAGTAGAGCATTAGATGGATAAGCATAAGCAGGTTAGACATGATTTAGCAGAAATCAGAGCAGATTTAGCCAATCCGAAATGACTAGCAGTCCACTATGTGTTTTGTTTGATACTTCTTCATCCTCCAGCAAACGGGCAAATTCTAGACAGTGCTACGAGTACATAACAACTGAATGAAGCAACTTTCTTTCAAATCCACTTTGAAAGCCAAATTAGGTGCTTTTGCTTTCCATCCCAAATTTATAAATTAATTCAATTTCCACGCAATTAGACGCTCTAAGTGTAGTTGGAAGTGTGAAAAACAGTATTCATCACGTTATTTGGGCTTGTAAATTTGACCAAGAAGGTGAATAAGCTTGCTAATACAATGAAAAAGAGCGGTTTGTGTCATGTTTGGATGCTTGCTTGCATGATCAACTTGAGACATTCCATACCGATCTCGTCTGGTACTGTCGCTTTACTATTCCTGATAGTTTTGATTAAACACAAACTTTCTCTTTCAGGATGGAAGGTACTTTACTCAAGCCTCCCATACGGGAAACTTCTCTTCCTTAGTAAGGAATGTTCTTCCTTATAGTTCCTGCAAACTCGCGGATTTTCCTATAGAGGTTGAAATCTTCATGAAATGCAACTAGCTCTTCTAGCTCCTCACGTTGAGAATGAAGGCACTCAACTTCTGCATGTTGACATCCCAGAAAAACGAACAATAAGCATCCTCATCCCTAATCTTCAGAAACCTTCTTTCTTCCACCAACTTTGAGATAACGTCAGTAATCTATTCATCAATATTCTCCTTTGGCGGACTCGTGAGCTAGTGGTTGCAGTGTTGGTTCCCCAACCATCCAAGTTGTGTCAACATTTAAAACTTCCACCATCTCGCCACCTCTTCTGTTTCACACCCCATGTCCGAACTGACCCACAACTCCAGAGACGTAGTCTTTGCAAATGTTTGCATCGAACTCTCATATATCGGTTCACTTCATGCTTTTCACTGCCCGCCCAAGATTGAGTATACCATCTTATATCACCATTTCTCCCCATCAAAACTTACCTAAGGTTGACGTTGAACAGCATTCAATCCAAACCTACCTAGGTGCCCAGAAAACTTGTTTAGGGTGGCATGCGAGCTTGTCACAGGTCGGGAGTGGGAGATCGCTATGCTCCTGCCCTAGGGGAGCGAAATCTAGTCCTACTTCGTTTGGCAGTCTCAAAGCCGTCTCCATAACAATTTTGAAGAAGAGCAAAGGTAATATCTATCTTATTTCGGGATCAGGGTGACATAAAATGACAGAATACATAATTGATTATTAAATGAAGCCTGAATTGAATAAATAAGGCTGAGGGGCTGAGCCTACAAATTAGTACTTGAAAAATGGAAGTTAGGGCAGAAAAAAATGTAGGTCAACAGCTAATTTTCTTTGGATATTGGCTTCAAGCAATTTAATATTGAGTTATTCCAAAATTTAAAAGAAATCAACATTCTGGGTAGAACGGGTTTTTACCTCAATACCATCATTACCTGTTATATTGCATATCCATCTGCTAATACTGAGTCGAAATATTTGGTCAAGTGGGGTGGACCCATCAACATGCATTGCTCAGGTTAATAGTCGGATAATTTTGGATCTGATAAAGGAAGCACCACAATGTGGAGCAGCTATTGGACCATCAATTTTGTGGGTTGGTCGTGTAATGCTTGACTCCTGCATCATCAGCATAACAAACCATCCATCAATTCTTCCTATTACCATATAACTTGTGTTCTACTGATGGTACATCTTTCTAACGCCTCACCTACAGGATCCTCTGTTTAATTTCCTCTCAATCTATCTGAATATCTTATGTGTGATGAGGCGGTTTTGGGTGATGAATTATGAGTATTTTTTCATTCCTCCGCAAGGCATTTATCCTGATCACTGATTGTTTAATTTTAATTTTTTATTGATAATACAATGATGGTTTTATTTTATTTAGCACATTCAGCACAGGTTGCCAGTTTTGAGGTAAAGGTTTTTCCATTTGTAAAAAAGGTAGTATGCATTCAAGCACCGAATTCTATTGAACCGATGATAAGGCAAGGTGGCTGTGACGTCACCGTTGATCATCTTGCAGCCTGCATGTGCATGTTTGAGGCTGCTCCATGCCCTCTCACTAGCACCTGCTGGCTAATTGGCAAGCAACAATGATGTCCGTCGCTCATTTAATTGATCTCGAATGAATCTGGACAAAATTTCTCTAACACCCATTTTCCATGAAATTTCCTTGGGCTGGAATGACACTCTGTTTCAAAATCATTTGGGCTATTATCCAAAAGAAATGTTTGTTTATATTAGGGATTAGTATTTCAAATGAAGTAATTTGTTTGCCATTGTGTTAGCATGTTCAAGTAGTGCCTCTTTGAAAAGCCTGTAACAACTCAAAAGTCACTGGTCATGGTATTTTGGTCTCATCTATGAATGTGTGGACACCTTTTATAGTTCTCCGGGTCGTATTCACATACTGTACTTCTAGTAGAACCAATGTCAATCCCCACATAGTCCTGATTTGAGCTTACCAAAACACACTAATAAACAATTCCATGTCATCAACATCCAGTTGAATTTTCCGTAGCGCAGCTCTAATATTGAATTCAACCAAGTTGTTGCACATCTTGTTCATCTAATTGAACAACTGAGTTGTCCAATCGAAGCACAAGGAGCCATATCCATTTAAACAGCTAATTTTCACGTTTTTGTCTATATTTAACTAGTCTTGTACTCCAAACGTAACTCAATATATTTTTACTTGTGAGCTCTCTTAAACTAAATAACTTCTTGGCCCTTCAGGTAATGACTCATAATCAATTTCATCTATGTGCTTTTCATTGAGGAATATCTTCTGTGGGGTCTTACTCTCCACCAAGCATTTCAAGTTGGTTCAGCCTTGAAGTGTGGTTTGTTAATAATGATACCCATACACCAGCCACACTGAGTGTGGTCCCAAGTTGCAACAAATTTCCTCAATGTGCATTTCTTCAAGAATTTCCTCTCCCTCATAGCACATGATATTGATTCAGCCTTACCCTAAGTCTTTCGTGTCAGAGCGATCAAGCGTTTGCTTAGTTCTAGCAGTGGACCAATGAAAACCGTTGAAATTTCACGTGACCTCCGCCACGTGTCGGCACTGACTCCAGCATGATTTGCAAACTAGTTTGATCTTTACCATCGCCGCTTTGCGTCAAAAGCCTACGTTTTGCTGTTGTTTATTTCTGTTCTTTGTGACAGAAGACTGAATTCTATCAGTCAGCTGGTTTTATTTAAGGGTAGGATCATGAGATTGTTGATTGCAGAAGTTGCATGATTGCTGACGTCCAGAAATTGAAGATACGGATCGAGTTTGCTTCATTATTGATAAAGGAAATGGAAAGTGGATGGTTGTGGATTCGTGTCTGTCTAACTGCCTCTTGCATTCCAAATGTAACTCATCTATTTTTACTTGCAAGGTAGCTGATACTAAATAACGCTTAGCCCACGTACTTACTTGAGGGAAATGTTACTTACTAACTTGATTCCCCCTATTGGCATTAAGGATATTAAGGATTTCCGCACATGATCTGGGTGGATGGTTGTGTGTTGGCTGGCACAACCTTATTGAATGATTTTAAAAACAATATTGGTAATATATTATGTAAATGTTTGGCAAACTCTATCTTTCACCAACAGTCATTCTAGTGTACAATTTGAAACGTTTTTCAGTTGACCTCAACTTTTGGTAGAGATTATGGAATTCGCAAACTTGTCCTGGCTTAGAATTATCTTCCTTCAGTACCCCTCAGCACTTTACCCGTTTAAAATTTACTGACGACTATGAAATTAGGCATGGTGGCTCGGGCCTATGATGATCCTCGTAACTTTTCATAGAAAGGGGTGCCAAATGAGAGTTGACGTTTTCAAAACGCCATTTCTTGAACATTTTAATGAAATTTCGTGAAACTTTGCCCGGTTTTTATTACTTATATTTCTAGATCGTCCAGAGCGTTGCACGATCAGCCCTTCATTCACCACAAGGTAGTCTCGTTCTGACCTACTCTTCGTGTCTATGGAACTTTATTTGTTGGTAGATACTTCCCGGTCTAAATTATTGCTGATGGGACTTGGATTTTAACAAGGAACATGTTTTAGCCTTCACAAAGTTGGCGAAAAACCGAGCGTCTGTCCGTCCGTTACGGTAATCTATTTCCGATTTTACAATGATTTCCGCTTGCAATCAAACTGTTGCTGGGAAGATTGATCTTCGCCATTTTTGATCTACAAAAATCGTTCACAACTCATTGGAAATCTCTATTTAACGAACATTTTCCTGTTCACCATAACTCTGTGACTGTAATTTGGCATGTAGCCTCCTTAGGGCTTACACTTTACCTCATAGGACCGGGATCAGCTGAGGTGCTCCTAAAGCTAATTTCTATGCTATTCTCACTATGAAGGTGTAATTTGGTATGTAGCCTCCTTAGGACTCTAACTAGGGATGGACTAACAGAGTGATAGCTTGGAAATGTAATCAATCGGTGAGTGGAACCGCCAAGAGAATTCCTCTGGGATCACATTGGAGGGGCCCATTCACCCACCTGTGTATCAAGCGCGAATCTTCGCACAGGCGAATTTTTCATGAGTTTTCAGCAAGAATTTGAACATTAAATGTTCAAAGGAAACAAATTTGGTTCCTGAAATCGGTTAGAATAGGAAATAAATATGGTATATTATGTCAATTTACGAATGTATTGTCTACTGCTCATGGACAACCCTCGACGATCCCTCTTTCGAGGAACAACATACTGAAGCAGGCAATTAATTCCCTGAGCTTTCTGAATTTGACCAAAGTTGATCAGAGTTAGTCACTTTGCTGTACTCCATTAACCAGTGACATCTCTCGGACTGTCCCTCCTGCGCTCAGTGTAATCCTCCATTAACATACAGGTTTTTCAAGTCAAATTGAGCATTTTCCAAATCAAATTGAGAACTCAGAACTTTTTTGAGACGGGTATATTTTGAGGAAGAGACATTTTGAGAGAGTTCATATTAAAATTATCGGTTTTCTCGAACAGGCTCACTGTCACTTGCACTGGGGTCGTCCATCGTTGAAAAACCGATCGTAACTGATTTCAATTTTTGCACTTTTTCGTATGAAATTAAAAAAATTAATAAATCCTTTTCCAACTTGCATTACTCATCTTTTTGTCCCTGCTTAGGTCGTTATTTCAAACATCCTCAATGTACAAAGTTTTGTGAAATTCGAATTATTTCAATCAGGGAATCAATACCAGATGGGGTCAGCAACTTCAACAGCTGTTTTTCCGTGGAATATCGACTGAGCACCTTTAAATCATGCATCATTTGACTTTGGAATGTTGGACTACCTTCGAAGATCTAATTAGGGAATTGTTTCTTCTTGACAAAAGTAAATTTATTTTTTCTTTAATTTCAAAGTGTGTGATTGTCTATTTGCTAGTAGTTGATACCAACAGCTCATGGGACTGTTTACTTACTGTACTCCATTTGGAATGGATGTTTTAGCATGGAAGCATATTTGGACAGTAAATATTAGTTCAATAAAACTTCAACAGTATGGTTTGTATTCTTATCGGTTTAGTCTCAGTACGAGGGGTATTTGGAAAGTAACTCCTGATACTACTTCCAACTCAAAATTTATTGTTAAAAAATTGAGCATAATTAAGTTCAAAGACTGGTCAGAGGGGTATCCCGCCAAGAGATTTAGCCCTACCTCTATTGAGTGAAATTGAAAACTGCCTAAGTAATTACGTTCTAAAGGTCCAACTTCTTGGTTGTCTCCCCTTCAATTATCAAGTCGACGTTGAGGCGAACGAAAAAACTTTCTCATGCCAATTATGACTTAGTAATCATGTTCTAAAGGTCCAACCACTTGTTTGTCACCTCATCAGTTATCAAGTCCACGTTGAGGCGAACGAGAAACCTTTCTCAAGTAAATTATGACGAAGAATGAGACTTGTCATTAAATAATATTTAATTAATGACATATTATGTCATTTAGACATTGGCATTCCATATTGCCAATGAAATGCCAACCAAACAGTGGCAGCATTCAATGCCACACATAATAAATACAGGCGGAAAATAGAAGTAAATCATCAGTTAAGTCACTCGGTGATTCACATGACCAGGCTCGAGCCACATCTGAAATACTATTATAATATCAAAATTATTATTTATACATTTAATAAAAATTATAGTTCATTTACGAGTATAGGTGATCACTTTGAGTGTGTGACCCAATTTCGACTGGCAAATACTTTATCTGACGGGTGCAACTAGGTGAGGCGAAGAATGTTACATCACCTGTGACATCATGTTTATTAGTTTAACTCTTGAAGTGATGAAAGTTGGCTGCTTGCAAGCGGTGCAAGTGAGCGCCTGTTAAGTTATCAATCACGAGATTGTACAAATTAAGACAGGTAATTCAAAGCAGGAGATGGCGAAAGTTTACGATACATGTTTGCCTCTTCCATGACAAATGCTCGTCCAAATACTACCTGAACTTGTGCACATCATCTCACAGTCAGTATTTGGCACCTAATGAGTTTTAGCAAATCGAAGGATGTATCAACTGGGCAATGCTTCGCCTCTGAAGAAGCTTTTGAGATTATAACAAACGACTATGTGTCTTCGTGGAAAAATAGTTTCATATTAAATACAATAAATCTTCTAAATTTTGTTCACAAATAAATGATAAATGCGTTACTTTCCAACCAGCCCTTGTACCATTAGTGTTACATAAACAATAAAGTACAGTTTACTTTAGTTATTTTGCTCCTGGTTACTCAAATCATTCTTAAACTACAAAGACTACTCATGTTCGTTCTATACCTGCTTGAATTTCACTATTTGATGGTTGGGTATCGTTCAAAGCTAATCAGTCGTAGTTGTATGTTCAGGTTCGTACTTATCCTAAAATTGTAAAAATGCAATATATTTTGTAATGAAAATCGGAAGGTCATTGGAATCGGACCCAAACTTAATGCGGTTGTTATAGCAATTCCGTGTCATTCTAAAAATAACTTCCAAACTAAGAACATACCACGTCGATTGACTCAACTCTAACATTGTACAAATTCTTATGAATAGTGATAATTTTGATCTTAACAATCAAAATGTCCACTCCGTTCGTGTTCAAGACTTCTGGAGCGAATTGATGCCATGTCTGCCTGTGCACGCACATCCATGTCAGGCACATGACTCGAGATCTGTTGAACATATTTTAATGTATTTCCCTAGTGTCTTCTGTGTCTCTGCACCGCCATGAAAATATTGTTGGGGTTCTATCCAACTGTGTTGGGTGCTAGGCTGTACGTAGTGAGTATATGGTGACTAATAATGTTCATCAAGTGCACTGATGTTGAAATGGACGTTACTGTGTGCTCATGGAAATCCTTGGAACAGTATTACAGGAAAACGACCAAAACCCTGTTTACTATTTCGACTTTCAACACAAACTTTATCGTTTTAATACATGAATCACAAATTCCCCAATTTGTAACTCCCTAAACACATATTTGATTATCAAAATCCGAAATTCTCGCTCTTGCTGGAGTTGAGAATGAAATATTCATAACTAAAAGTTCGTTGATAATTGTGTTGGCGAAATAAGTGAATAAAGGCAAGGCAAAACAAAAGTGAGAATTTATGAATTGATAATATCAATTAGGTATGTCACTATCTTAATCTCAATAAATTTAGTTGCATTTTTCATCTCTTGAAAAGGTTGATTGTTAACGTCACTTGTTCCTTCGTTTTGATTTCAGAGTGACTGGCGGGGAGCTTTTTGATAGAATTGTTGAAAAAGGTTCATACACAGAAAAGGACGCATCAGATCTTATAAGACAAGTTTTAGAAGCCGTTAACTACATGCATGAACAGGGAGTTGTCCATAGAGATTTGAAGGTAACTTATAACTTTGTTGTAGCTTCATTAAACAGAAATATCCAGTAGTGAACATCGTCAATGTTGGTGATGTTATGTTCTAAATTCTTCTGCATATCGTTTTCAGCCCGAAAATTTGCTGTACTACAGTCCAGATGAAGATAGTAAAATAATGATCAGTGATTTTGGTCTCTCGAAGATGGAAGATTCAGGAATCATGGCAACTGCATGTGGAACTCCTGGATATGTTGGTAAGATTTTATTGTAGAGCAGTCTTTCAAGCAGATGCATCCTCATCCACCACCACTCGTACTATTGATCTGGCGAAATGAAAAAAATTATAAAAGAAGTAGAGTTACCAAAATGTCTATTTCCACCAAAACGATCAGACCATCGTTTCAACAAACCAGTCATTTCAGTTATATTATAGTCTGGTTATTATTTGCTACTGAAAATGGATTTAAGAGCTTTGTCTTTGTTTTCATAATTTCAGAAACAGAGATTTAGTTCAAGGATGAGTTTACTCTATCGCACAACCAGCCTCGTAGCAAATATGGCATATTTAAAGAAAATAACTATGTTATTAGAAAAACAAGATAACAGAAGTTCACATTTCCTAATTCTATGAGTGTGTGTCACTCATAGAATAAGGAAATGTGATAGTGGATCAATTCAGCTTCTGTGGGCAAGGATGGACCGGATCCATTCATTATTATGAAACTATTACTGAAATGTTACTACCAAAGTCTTGGCATAATTTGATCACTCGGTTTTTACGAATTTGTTCCCCGTTTTTAGCCTATGAAGTATGGATATACGTGAGTTCCTACACTTCATATTTAACCCAATGAGGAGTTTCAAAAGCAGTACATTGTGCTATACTTCTTATCCCCCTAAAGATATATTTTTAAATTACCGTATCTGTCGTATGAGTATATCAGAACATACGAAACAATGCCATGAGAGTCATGATGTCCTGTAGTCATTGTATAAACATTAAACATTAATCCCAACCAGTAGTTGCGCATATGATGGACGTTTTAGGTTATATATTCTATTATTGGCCATTCATTGGGTTCATATGTTTGGTATCAAACGTTTACCTTTATTACATTTCAGCACCTGAAGTTTTAGCTCAGAAACCTTACGGGAAAGCAGTTGATGTATGGAGTATTGGTGTCATATCCTACATCCTTCTTTGTGGATATCCTCCATTTTATGATGAAAACGATGCCAACCTCTTCACCCAAATACTCAAAGGTAAATTTTCTCCTTCTGAGTGATTCCACTAATGATTTAATTGACTATGAAAATATCTCATTGGTGTTTTAAATTAAAATTTTTAAATTGGTGAGTTAATTTTAAAAGACGGGGGAAATTGCAGAATTTGTTTCCTGTAGTTTTTTTGTTTTAGGAAAAAATTCTGCGATTTCCCCCCTACAATCGATTTTGTTACATTTTGCAAATTTGTAAATTTGCAAATTTGCAAATTTTGTCAAATTAACCAATCCAGTTTTAATTTATATCAATTTGTGATTCAAAAAATGTTTCTCTCCATGGCAAACTTTGTGATAGTTCCCAATTTTTAATAGCCCCATTCAGGGGCGGATCCAGACTTTGATTTCTGGGGGGGGGGGGGGGGGGGCTATTCAGTAACCCCTAGGAATTTGGGAGTTGCTAATATCTTGATAATCGAGATATCCTGCCAAAAGTTAGTAGCCATTGGGGAATAAGGCTGGGCATCGCCCAGACAACTACTCTAATATTGCCGATTTTTGGCTCTTGAAGATTCATGACGTCCCCCTCCCTTTGTACCATTCTGTATAGTACCTATTATTTCCATTGATTCCCATTGCCCAATCAAATGTCGCGTACCTGTATTTCTGTGTACAAAGGTAATGATTTCTGCTGGTTCAGGTTTCCGCTCCTCTTTAAATCTCTGCATGACCCATTGAATATCAGAGATCTCTCTGGTCTTCACGCTTTTGGCATTAGTTGCAAGTACCATTACAGGGTCGGCGAGATAAGCCATCTGCGTGGCCATGCTGTCTTCCTGCTCGATGTACAACTTCAAAGTTGTATGTCTGAAGGGTTTCCAAATCAGTCTGCTGTCGCAGCAGCAATTCCCTGTAGAGCACTCTCCCGCCCTCCGCACCTTGCGAAGAGAGCTGGAGTGTGTTTAAACAGGAAAATTGTTGGTGTATCCCGTCCAATAGGAATTCCAGAGTTGCCAATACCTGCCAATGTTGGGCTCGTTCGCTGTCTGCCGTGCAGTTAGCCTAGGTGAAGGCGTTAGTAAAGCTTGACGGATCAGCACACCGTCGCGTCGTCCTGGTGCTCATAGCGGGAGGAGGTGCCATGTCCGCTGTCTTGATCAATTGTCTCGGTTAGACGGGCCCCCAGTGCATTAAAAATCACAACAATTAATAACCAACAATCGTTTGTTCTATTTTCCAAACTATTTGGCCTCCTTTGACGTTTTGGGTATGGGTTATTCACTCTCAGGTTTTATATTTTCCGGGTCAGATGAAACACCGGCTTCTGCACTTCTTGTTCCTATTGGAAAATTCACATTTCTTTGTCCAAGTATCATCAATACTTCTGGACATGCTGTTGGAACCCTTCCCAATCATACAAAGCTGTACTTTTAGTAAATAACGTAGTCCACATAGAATAATTATTAACTGTATGGAGAACCAAATAAATAGTTTTGTTATACCCCCTGATGTGTACTGATTAGGAGAATGGTTACATTTTTAATAAAATAACACATGCATTTACTGTTATAATTTGTATAATGTTTTACTTACTCGTTTTCTTTTCTTTGCAGGTGAATTCGAATTTGATTCTCCTTACTGGGATGACATTAGTGATTTTGCCAAGAATTTCATTCGCCAGTTGATGTGTGTTGATGTGACTAAGCGATTCACTTGCAAACAAGCCCTCCAACACCCGTGGTTTGTATTTTAATTAGAGTAGAATGACATATCCTAGAGAAATGCACTTTCAACAGCAATCTAATTATCCAAGAACATGATCCAAGAACCATGGATGTACAAAGCCTGAAACTAATAGGCAAAATCAAAGAATTTATGCTCATAAACAGCAGGGAACAGCTCTCTGTAAATCGTGCTCAGGATGTGAAGTGCATGTCAGAATACGGCAAAAATGTCTTATTTTTTTGTTGAAGAAAACCCAAAGTTTTGGCAATTCAATATGCTGTAGTACGAATACTTTTTAATAGCACAAATTTTACAAATTATGAATAATTTATGAAGTATTTTTGTTTTTCTAGGATATCTGGAAATGCAGCGAGTAACAAGAACATTCACGGAACTGTTTCTGAACAGTTGAAGAAGAATTTCGCTAAATCCAAGTGGAAGGTAAAGTGGCCTATCAACAATTTCATTGTTGGACTTTTCATTGTCATGTCCAGGGATCCAAGCAGGTTAGGAGTGGATCCCACCTTTTGGAGCCAAAAAGAAAGAGGGAAGCATTGGTTCCTTTTTTTTCTTATCCTGGAGATCTTCACTGTGTTTCTCGGTGACAAATCCTAAGTAAAGGAGACCAATTTGCTTCAATTAGTAAAGATTCTTCAACGAGTACTGAGGCAACTAGGCGTTCAAAAGCCGACGTCAAATTAGGTACAGTTCCCCCTGGCCTGCTAGTACTCAGTAGCTCCAATCTACCTGATGCATGTACTCAGATCATAGTATTCTGTTGTACATTGCCTCGGGCTTCACATGCATTTGCAAGTTCAGGGGCGAAGTGCTGATGCTAACCTCAAATTGACAACACATGATATCATATGTGTCTGGCTGAGATGCGATCGTGGGCCACCAAATTCAAGTAATAGCAACTTCATAGACAACACTTCTTTGTGGTCCCCTTTCTTGATGGCTTAGGTTAGGAAGGCGAAGAAATGTACCTAGAGAGAAACCCACATCATCTTACCAATGTTGGGTGGAACATTACCAATGTCTGTTGCACCAGTTGAATTGACTACTTTGACTGGTTGCGTGATTCCTTACACACCATAATTGCGCTCGTAATTAGGGAGTTTCCGAGAGAGGTATGAGGCTGGTCGTTTGGTGCCTTCTGGGGCTTCATGAACAAAGACGGCGCCGAACGCAAAAGCGCTAGCATCGGTTCAGACTTCCGTTGGGAGAGATGGTCATAGTGCTTGAGCACAGGTGCGCTAATCAGCATGGTTTTGATTTCATCAAATGCGTTCTGTTGATCAGGTCACCGTTCGAAGGGTACGCCCTTCTGGGTCAGTGGGCCGACTTTTTTGGCGAATGACTGACAAAACTTGCGATAGTAGTTCGCCAGGCCTATAAATTGATGCACGATTGGGCACTGGGAACGTTTTAATTGTCTATACGTTTCCCTCCTTTGACACAACGTAGCCTAAAATTTTTAACTTATTGAAGCCAAAACATCACTTTTTTGGTGCTGAGTTTGAGGTTGGCTTTCCTGGTAAACTGAGGTTGGTAAACTGGTTTGTCAGTCGTCAGTCGTATTACATGTTGGAGTACCTTACAGGTCCCTAAGTCCCCGTCATACCAAGCAAAGATGTCCAGGTACCGAGTGATTAGGTCAAGGAATTTCAGTCGGAAGTCGTCAGCAATTTTGTAATGTCAACTTTTGCGGGCGGCTTCAAGTCTTGTTCCACCCTACAGCAGCAGTGTCGATTTCTATCCTGGGCTCTCGGAATGTGCACTATTCTTAACATAGGTGATATGTCCTAATGTTCTGCTTACCTCTAGACTTACGTCCTTCTGGGAACGGTTCAGAATAAACAGGGGATTAAAAGTGTGTCAATTACGGGAATGCATGAGATGAGTGGAGCTAGGGCCGTTCAACTACGAAGGAGGAGGTTCTACCACATCGATTCTATCACAGTTTGAACTCTACCAAAAAAAAAAAACTATTTGACCTAACAGCGAAGGAAACCTTCTCCTCCCTATCTTTTGGGACTAAGGCATCAGGGAAGATTAGATCGAGATCGGCTTGGGTAGCGGCTAAGTTCATCTTGGTCGGCTCTCTGCCCAAGATAGCGCGACCTGTTGTTGTAAATCTATAACACCGTCATACTTTCGCAATACATCTAAACCTAAAATACATTCAACATTTGGATCATCAATTACCACGGGGGAGGTACATTTTGCAATACTACTTCTTGGCTTATAACTACGTTAATAATCGCCTGCTCAATCTGGATTGGCATTGATCTGCGGGAGAGGTGGAGGCGGTAACTGTGGGAAGTAGTACGGCTGTATGAGTTGCATTTGCGGGTCCTATGCGGCTGTGCTCCATTAGGTTGAGCAGACTTGAGGGACGACCACGTCTTCAGGTTTTGGCGTAGTTCAGCTACTGAGTTCTTGATCTTGGTGGCAACCCATTGTTGGGGCACAGCGGATATACCCCTCAAAACGTTGTCTACAATTATATCCTCCGGCATGGCGGCGTCCACCCGTAAAGACAGCGTCAGTACGTCTTCGAGGGATGTGGTGAGGTCCTCTTACCTACAGCCCTTGCTTCCTCGTATACAGTGCGACGACTCGGTCGGCATCGCTAGCTTCCCTTCCAAAGTCAGTTAAAAATTGAGCCCTCAATACTGCCCAGGTTCGAGTATCAAAATAGTCCTGTCGTTCATACCAGGCTAGCGCCGCTCCTTCCAGGCAATAGGGAAGCCTCTTCTTTTTGGCCTGGTCTACTCAATTTTCAATCCTTGCTAACCGTTGAAATAATTTCATGAACTTTCCCGAACCTTCTATGCCTCTGTATTTAAGGATCGTTGCATTATTCTGAAGGTGGCCATGTACGCGACTAGTGGTCGTCTTGGAGCAATAATAGGGATGTATGGGGTAACAGCGGGTGGTAGTTGTGGTGGCAGCCGGGGGCGGAGGGGGACGGCAAGGTCTGAAATGAGGTACAAAGGGTATTGGGGGCGGTCGGCAGCGCAGGTGGAAGGGAAGGCGAACGTCCTCTAGTGATCACCATGAACTTGTAGAGGTGATTTTTGCTTCAATAGAGGGCCAGATCACAGTAAAGGGGCAGGAGGGATGCGGTTCGTTGACGAGGGAGGTTCACAGAAGGTTCATGGAAGGGAGTGAAGGTTGGCGTGTCGTTGATAGTCGTGACGTTAGAACAGCTGGTGGGGATCCCCTCGATGATGGACGGGCGGCGGGGTATTTAGCAGACTCGATTTCTCGCTCGCCGTCGAGCTTCGTGTAGCTGCTGTTCCAAAAACGTCGAGCAGCTATCAGCCGTCACGCATAATTGAGTTCATCCGTGGTCGGTCCTATACTTCACTCCTATAACAATTCACGGTGAGGGTCATAGATATGATTAGTTTTTATTTAGTGAATTGGTAAAAGTATAGAGAAAAACTTGTAAAATTGGAAGTAAAAAAAAGGGTTGGAGTTTACGGGTGACATAGTTGTTAGATGTTGTTTCAGTTGCCAGAACTACCTACTACTGTATGTTAACAACAATACTGGAAAAAATCAGCTGCCTACCCGGTTATTTATCTTGTTTTGATGTTTGTCTTCTTATTTTAGCAAGCCTATCATGCAGCGACCGTCATCAGGCAGATGCAGAGGATGGCGTTGGGAAGTGGTGCTGGCAGTGGTTCCAATGTTCTTGATCCACAGCCCTACAATGGAACATCTCAGTAACTTCAATTTATATGTGGCTGCCATATTTTGATTTAAAGATCTGCAAAAACTGAATATCGTCGTCATCTTGTGATTTTATCATTATGATACATATCGTTTTTAGGATGAGAAGTTGTGCATTTATTGTTTGCCATTTGATTGTAAAATTAATTAAAGCTGTTTGTTGTCTACAATCACTCAGTAATTCCATTTGTGAGCATTGTATGTTAAAGGTTAAGTGTTTGAATGTTTCAATTTTATGTTGTTGAGTATTGAAGAAATTTATTGGTGAATAATGTTGTTTACAACAATTTTTTGAAACTTTTGAGTACATGCCATAAAATGTACAGCTATTTTGTGCATGCACAAAAATAACTGCACCAAAGACAAGTGGAATAGTGTGGTTAACAGGAAGTATGGGTACTATATTTTTATCCTTTTATTGATCCATGACTCTGCTTCTAATAGCTGATAGTATTTATTGTAAAAGTTAACTAGTTTAACTCTATTTTTCTAATATTGTCTTTGTTGATGAAAAATAATTATAATTACTAAAAAAAAATGTCAAAAAAGATTTGTTATGGGATTTAATGTAATGTATGATAAGTATTGCCTATGTAATCTGCTTTATTGTTGATTTTACTTCTTTAGTTACTTGTGTTATTCAAATTACTTTGAATGCAAAGCTTACTACAAAATTTATCTTGCCATTTATATTTATTTCATTTAATGTTCATTTGTTGTACTTACTAATAACACGATGGTACATTTTATGACTTTGCATGACCTTCAGCCATTGTGATAAATTGTAGCGTTTTCATCCCACACAATCGGGAAGTTATAATATTATAACCATAAATATAGATATAAATATATATAATCATCTATGTAAATCCAATCTTCACAAATAGATTATTGGTTTTCTGAAACTTGCATGTGATTTCAAAGTGCAGTCTATCTGATTCCCTAAAAATATCCAAACATTTCCAATGTTGTATTTTGTAAGCATTGAATTATAAGACTTTGTATATGCTAAATCATTAACTATTGAGTATGACTTACTCTTAAGGAAATAAAATGTAATAAAAGAACTCATTCGTGATTTAATGTGTGACACTTTCTAGGCCTGTGATTTTTCTTAAGCAATGTGATATATTCCTTGACATTGAGTGAAAATGCTTTCAAGTGTTCCATTATTTACCATGTTTGATTTTGTACAGTTATTGTGCTGAATGAATGCCTCAATTAACAATATCTGTGTGTCAGTAATGGTATGGTTTTGAGAATTCCCCTGTTACTAAATAAAAATCTCTTTCATTCTACGCTTGAATGTTTGTTGAAACAACCTTTACAATTTTAGGACAGAATCATCTGCGTTGTTGGTGATTTTTGGAATTCAACACAATCTGATGAATGCTCTTGGATCATAAGGAAGTTCCATGGTAGACGCTAATCATGGGGATGATAGATTCCCACGATACAGAACTGGAGCATTCGAAGAGACTGTTTATATTTACTGTAGCTCAGGGAAGTTCACTCCTTGAATTGTGAGGTTTGGTGTGCCTGGAGTGGTTGAATGATGATGAAGTGGGTCCTTGGAACATTGTCCGCCTGCTGCCAATAGGGGAAATCATAGAACAAAATAGATCGGTGGGTAGACAAAAAAAGTCAGGGTGAACATGCAGTTTTCCCCCCATACTGCACCACTGATTTGCAGGCCACAACTCAACTCTGCCAACAAGTAGTTTGGACTTTTTTAAAGTTAAAATTATGTAATTTCATCCCCTTTATTTAGTAGTATATGCCATTGGCCAGCACGAGTGAGGTAGGTAAGGCACAAGTAGGTAGGTTTAAGTTAGCTCTTAAACCAGGGTATGAGATGAAAGAGAAGAAAATCGTGGGCCCGACCCCTTGAGGCTCCAAAACCTCTGCATCGTTTTCAAATTCAAGACACTATAATGATTTTACCTCTACACAAGAGACTGTTCACGTGGTGTTAACCCATTCAACCCCGATGGCTTCATAATACGACTATGACATAATATGGCTTCGTATTATGAATTCATGATGGACACATCCGCTGCCGGATGAATGCATATGATGTCAGTTCATCAATTGCATCTGCTGATTGGTGGAGATGAGTTTAATGTTTTATCTGTGATATAGATGTGTCGTTCATGTTTCCAGACGGTCGGTTTTCGAGCAATCATGCCCCCTAAACGTCGCGTTCTCTCTGCGAGCAAAAAATTTATGTTAATTCGCAAAATTAAAGGTGGAGAATGCGTTGTCTAAGGAGTTGGGTGGTCCTAAATCAAGTCTATACTAAGTTGTGGCAAATAAGGAAAAAAATAGAAATGGAGTGTGTTATGTGATAACTTTTGTGATGACGTTAGTGCGAATATATAACCTCCCCATATAGCACTGCTATATAACCTCCCCATATAGCACTGCTATATAGCAGGTTATGAAAAAATAACCATGTAGGGATGCAATATCGGAGAAAAACTATCGATACTTTAAAACTATATCGAAATAGTAATTTGATATATCGGTAAAAAACATCGATCTTCAATATAATATGTATTTTCTTGTCTAATTTTCTTCCCAACAGAAGAAATCTAAATTTCGAAATTCCAGGTTACAGGTGAATGTAGGTTGCATAATCCACCCATACAAAAATGCACATTACAAAAATCCACCCATACAAAAATGCACATTACAGCGAAATGAGGAAGGTTTCACGTTCGAGGGTTATCCTCCCATCTTCTTCGTCTTCCGCTTGTTACCTTGATTTCTTCTTCTGGATGCTCGATTTTTGTTGCCAAGGGTGTCCGTGATAGGATACGATCTACAGTGTTGCCAGAGGACCAGAACCTTCAGGTTCAGCAGAATAATTTTCAAAACTATCAGTCAAAGGGAAGGTCAAGGATAGGAAACTTGTTGGCTACTCATTGGACATTGAGAAACTTGTTGGCTACTCATTGGACATTAAACGCAATATAATATAATAATATTTATACATTTATGCAAATATAATATATTTTTATTATTATATATATATCGGACCCGATAGTGCCAGTTATATCGATATTCCGATATATCGGGATAAAACATATCGGCAATAAACATCGATATATCGCAAGAAAAATATAGGCTATATCGATATTTTTTATACATCCACCATTTTCTATAACCATGTGCTCGGGACCGATATAAAAAGAAAGTTGTGCGACAGTATTCAATAAATTGTATAAGTAAATCGGTGTTTTTAAATGATAAAAACCCCAACAAATTGGCGACGGGTCGCGATAACAAATCGGTTGGTATAAAAACAATATCGTAACATGGTTATAGGAACGCCACCCGTTTTTGATCATGCTACGTCGAACTACGGAGTGTTCAAAAGCCAATTGGATAGTTTCATCATCGTCAACGACGTTTCGGCAGAAAAGAGAAAACCTTTCTTGTTAACGTGGTTGTCGCAATCGTCATACCAGCTACAAGCGAGCTTATGCGTGCCAAATACACCGGGTACCGCTACGATAACGTACAACGATCTACTCGCATTATTAGACGCTCATTTTCGACCGGTATCGTCTTATTTTACGGCAAGGGATGAGTTGTATTCCACGACGAGACATACAAGTGAAACTATTCAACAGTGGGCCGCTAGAGTCCGTGATATCGCCGGTAGATGTGGTTTTGGAACAGAATTAACCGTGTAATGATGCGGGACATTTTTGCAATGGGCCTCGGACCGGGTGCATTACGCGATCGCGTGTTCGAGGAAGACGTAACCAAAGCCGGTAGGTACGACAATGTCTAAACTCATGTAAATAGCATTGGCGAAAGACTATACTAATTCGTTGAAACTAAGATCGCGCGCGAGTGTGAAAGAAGAGCCAGAAGGAGTGTTCTTCGTGAGAACAAAGGCGAAGAATTTTAAAGGTAAAAGGAACAACAGTGATAAAGGCAAATCGTATAGTGGCACAACTAAAATTTCACCATGTACCCATTGTGGGCGTCAGAATCATGCAAGTAAGGATTGCAGATATAAGCAGTATAACTGTAACGTTTGTAACAAAACATATACTTGACCGAAGGTGATGATAACGATCAAGAAGTGACATTGTATGACACATTTTTTCATCTCTACAACCAAGAAAAAGATGTGAAAATAAAGCCATACACAATAAATCTCAAAATAAATTATGACAATGTTGATTTTCAAATTGACACTGGGTCATTATATACCGAATGTGATAGCCGAATCGTTCTATAAAAAACATTTCCATGAATACCCATACCCATAATACCCATTTCGGATTAATTGGAGAGCCATTCAACAGCAAACTAGAAGAGACCTGATTTTGTCAAAAGTGGTATCGCAAATTATGAGAAATGGGCGGGTGTCAGAGGAAGAAGGAAATATCAAGGAATACGTAAGAAGGCAGCAAGAACTGACGGTAGATCATGGATGTTTACTATGGGGCTACAGAGTGGTTATTCCAACTAAGTTCAGAACACATATATTGAAGGAACTTCACTGTAGCCACCTAGGAGCGACGAAGATGAAGTCTTTCGCGCGAGGATACCTATGGTGGCCTGGATTAGACCAGGATATTGAAACGTCAGCGAATACCTGTAACATCTGCTGCAGCCATAGAGCATCCCCTCCAAAAGCAGTTCTAATACCGTGGCCTCACCATTCTAGTCCATGGACTAGAATACACATTGATTTTCTACGCCCAATTAAACAGAAAATCAATGTATTTGTTATTTTCGACGCCACCTCAAAGTGGATTGAAGCATTCTTCGTGAACTCAATGACCGCATCTGTAATAATTGAGAAACTGACGGAAACATTCTCACGTTTCGGCCTTCCAAGATCGGTGACCTCAGATGGAGCTAGATGTTTCACTGGCAATGAAGTACAGAAATTCCTGGGTGATCTAGGAATCCAGCATTTAACAGGATCTCCTTTCCACCCCCAGTCAAATGGTGCGGGAGAGAGCGCAGTCAAGATTGTAAAAAGATTTATAATGAAGGCTCTTGCGGACGAAGGATCAATCCCACTATCACAAGCACTGAATAAATTTCTGTTCCAGTACCGAATGACGGAAAATGAAGCAACGGGCGAGTGCCCCGCCCATATGTTACTTCGTCAACACCCACGAACTATTTTTGATCACCTACTACCCAAATCACGCAGGTGGCACGATTCAAGTACTTGGGGCAATGGGTGACGGTGACGTGGTCGTTGGAGGGGGAGTTGCGCGGCCGCATCGAAATAGCACGTGGGGCGTTTAACAGCATGCGTAGTATATTGTGTCGCCGGTATGTAAGTTTCGCGTTGCGCTGGCGAGTTGTTAAGTGCTACGTGTGGTCTGTACTTCTGTATGGTGTAGAGACGTGGACATTGAAGGCCAGGGACATGAATCGGCTGGAGGCTTTTGAAATGTGGCTGATTCGGCGTATGCTGAGAATCCCCTGGACCGCAAGACTCCGAAATGTTTACATCCTCCAACAGAACTCCCTGAAACGTGAACTGCTGATGACCGTAAAGAGGCGCAAAGTGTCGTACTTGGGGCATGTCTTGCGTGGGCCCAAGTACAGTTTTTTGCAGACCATAATGATGGGAAAGATCAGTGGACGTAGGGGAGTGGGACGGAAGCGCGCGTCATGGCTGTCGAACATACGTAGCTGGACGGGAATTAACCGAGCAGCCGATTTGTTTCACCTGGCTCAGGATCGTGAGAGATACGCAGAATTGATCGCCAACCTTCGATGACGGAGACGGCACTTGAAGAAGAGACTACCCAAATCAGAAGACATCGCCAACGACAGACACGTGAAAATGATAGCCCAAGGCGGTAGCAGAGCTCAAGCATTCGACACAAATGAGGCTGTGTGGGCAAGAAATTACAGACAAACAGAAACGAAGTGAGCAAAATGAGCATTAGCAAAATCACAGAAACAAAACCTTATGCTATTATCCTAAAGGAAACCAACTCGCGAATGAAGCAATAAGAAAATTAGCCAGATATAGGAAGTTCTAAAATAAAACAACCATAAAGCCTTCAATAAAATTAGCTTTCATACTCTCAGTTCCTCACTTTCATCGAATTATGCCATCTCTTCTCCCACAATATCCACTTCGTCGGTGCCTGCGTTTCCTCTTCTCTCTCCGTCCAAAACAGTGGCATAGAAATTGAGATTTTCATGCTGGCGCCAGTCTTTGCCAAAATGTAAAGCAAGAAGCTTATCCACGTCTCTCAATTTTTCATCTTTTACATCCACTCCCAAAGGCAAACTTTCAATGAAATTGAGCCGTTTCAGGGGTTTTCCCTTCTTGCACACTGATTTGAAGAGACCCACGTCAGATCTGTGGTGTTCTTCCCCGCGTACCTCTATGTCTCTTCCATTGTTTTTCCGAATAATGAAACGCTTTGAAGGGGCGAATTTGAAATGCAGCCCTTCCAATCACTCAGTAGAATGAAGAAGAAGGTTTCATTTGGCTAGGTTATCACTGCAAGGAGCGAGTTTTGCTACGAACATTGAGAAGCAGATGAAAGGAGCGAGTTTTGCTTCTACCCAGTCCCTTCAACGAACGAGTTTTGGAACTCATCGCTATTTTTAAGGTCAACATAAGGAAGATTTACTAAGCTTTTCTTATTTCTGACCTCGGATTCTGAAAGAGCGGACATAAAACTTTCAGAAACCACTGCCACCTCGACTTTCGTGAAAATTGCAAGGAGCGAGTTTTGGAACTCACCTACTCATATGTTATGTTTCCATCGCCAACGACAGACACGTGAAAATGATAGCCCAAGGCGGTAGCAGAGCTCAAGCATTCGACACAAATGAGGCTGTGTGGGCAAGAAATTACAGACAAACAGAAACGAAGTGGATCAAGGCGACAGTAAGTCGAGTGCTGAGTACGCAAATGTATGAAGTAAAGACAGGGACACTGTGGAAACGCCATCTGGACCAGTTATGGGCAAGAGTGGACTCAGAACGGGCAGAAACACCAAAAAAGGCTGGAGAAGTACCACGGGTCGGTGAGAGGACATCTGTTGGCCCACAGGCGAGTCAGTGGAACTACCCCGACCAGCAATCCATAAGTCAGGATGAGGAACCTAAATCAAACGATGGGCAGACAGCGGCATCAACTCCTCGGACCAGCAGATCCTCAACTGGAACAGAAACTAGTGATTTCCACTGGTTTCCCTCACCAGAGATAACACAAACCAATATCTCAAGGCCTACGAGAAATAGAAAACAACCCAATAGATTCCAACCATAATTCAATGAGAAGTGATGAGAATTCAGGATGAGGAACCTAAATCAAACGATGGGCAGACAGCGGCATCAACTCCTCGGACCAGCAGATCCTCAACTGGAACAGAAACTAGTGATTTCCACGGGTTTCCCTCACCAGAGATAACACAAACAAATATCTACGAGGAAAGGCCTACGAGAAATAGAAAACACCAGATAGATTCCAACCATAATTCAATGAGAAGTGATGATTACAATATAAAACATATGTTACGTTATATTATAAAAGATATGTTATGTTTCCAGAAGACTATGAATAATGTATTACTTTCTTTTAGAGGGGAGATGTTATGTATTAACTTTTGTGATGACGTGCGTGCGAATATATAACCTCCCCATATATGGCAGGTTATGAAAAAATAACCATGTGCTCGGGACCGATATATAAAGAAAGTTGTGCCACAGTATTCAATAAATTGTATAAGTAAATCGGTGTTTTTAAATGATAAAAACCCCAACAGAGTGAGTGCTCAGGCATGGGAACTTTGAACTGCGGAATCCTTCGAACTTGAAATATGTCTCGTTAAATGGGTTAAAGAATGCCGAAACCGCTATATTCCAGTAAATGGAGATTTCATTAAGGAAAAAGGATACCGGTGCACAAATACTGATTCTTTTACAGGGAGTAAGTAATG
The DNA here is from genome assembly GCA_963920205.1 of Stenodema calcarata. Lineage (NCBI taxonomy): Eukaryota > Metazoa > Arthropoda > Insecta > Hemiptera > Miridae > Stenodema > Stenodema calcarata. The sequence continues at coordinate 33,278,291 of OY986048.1, read as the reverse complement.
GCTGGATTGAAGTTTTCAAAAATAGAAACGTCCTTTCTTTCAGGAAAGTGTGGTCGATGGTGATGGTTCTCTGTAGATTTCAACTCTGACAATATTTACAACGCCAATGAGACGGCCTTCTACAAATGCCCCTCACCAACACGTTTATGTTCAAAGAAGAATAGTGTCACAGAGGAAAGCATAGGAAAGAACAAACACAGGTTTGTCCATAGTGATCTAAGACGTGATCAATACTATTTCGGAATTTTCTCCATTTCGATAGGATATGTGGAATTGGCTCCATGGAACTCTCGTCATCACGGTTGTAGGGAATTGTTACTCATCCTGCATTGGAATAGTCGAGTTTCATCAGGATCCAATTAGGAAACATGATTGAATATTGGGAATATCCTCATTCATGTACCATGGCGAATTACAGGGGCGGCTCTGAAGAGACATTCATTCTACCGGTTTTCCTAGTAAATTCAAAGTAAATGTGATTAACGTAAGATCAGATGAATCATAATATAAGGTAATCATACGGAAATAATAATAATGTGTGGTGGTTGTGGTTACAATATAGTGAATTTCCACAGAATCTAATTCAAATGAAAATTACTTGGAGTAGTTTTCTACTATCTTCCGTTATTCCTGCACATTTTTCTGTGAATTGCTCCATTAATGAGGGAGGATATTTGGTATGAGGGTCAACAACTACAATTGAATCATGTCCACAGTAACACAAATCTTTATTTATGACCAGTAATAAAACTTGAACAAAAAATAGTTACTATTAGGTACTTTTTTGGATCCTGTATATGAGGTAACAAACATCAGGTATTCAACTGATCAAACATGATTCCCTTTCTCCATATACAAAGGCTAAGATAGTTGATTCACATTCTGGAAGTCTGTGCATACTGATGTACCTACTAACTTTAATGTATTCCTCAAGATTGTGATTGCTCGAGGTTCCTGAGTTGAGAAATGTTCTCCATTAGCAGTTTTTGGACTCAAATTCTAGATCTATTACCCTTTTCGATTTTCTACTTTGACTCTGGAGGTTTGATGTTAACCTCACAAGTATTTATGTGAACGATACATAGCAATAACTGAGCTCCTGTCAAAGACACACAAGATGAGATGAACAAGGCATTATTATCAACAAATCGATGCATTGCCTAATTCAATATTACTCGAATAGGGAGAAGTTGTGTAGTACCTTTACTGTATAAGCAATAACTCAATATGGGAAGCTTTAATGATGTTATGAACATATACTACTACTATTTTTCTTTGGTTCATCAACATGATTATCACATGGGAGCAGAACACTTGTAGTGGCAGCAACAATCGCCACCAGGATGTACACAATGATTCCAGCAGTTAATGATGAGTGAAGAAGAACCTGAAATGAAGACATGAATGAATGAGCAGAGATCAAATCAACTGCAGTAATCAGCAGCGAATACCTCGAATTTGAACAATCGGTTTTTCTACTGATAATGTAGTTATACAATTTGTAAGGTCTAAGAGCAGTAGGTAATGAAAGTTATTTGAGTGAGGCAAAGTTATATATTGTAATAGATGGGGAAGGTAGGAGTTTAAGGGGGTGGGGGGGGGGCAGATGATATCCAGGCCAACATTAGTCAACACGCTTCTGAGATACTGTGAATTGTAAATACAGATATCATCATAATGTAAAATCTCTTCTACTCCATATATTCATTAGTTATGGTAACAATTTGGTTTTTTCAGACTCCATTTACTACATGACAGTCAAATCCTTTAATATCATCTATTGGCTCTGGAAACATTCAAGAAACGACTAATCAGCAAATTATCATTTATCTTCGTAATCTTATAGGGCATTTCAAACTGGTCAGAATACCTCGTGAAAGTACACTTTCAGCTGACTGCGTACTTGAAAAGCGATTTCTAACATTTCATAAAAATGACCTGCTCACCTGTGAAATGAACGGTGTAAAAACAGCACCTAACCGAGCAAACACACTGCAGGTCGATAATCCAACAGACCTCAAACCAGACGTATATACCTGTAGAACAAAAATTTGTATCATTACAAGAGAATGAAGGAGGGGGTAAAAGGGTGAAAATCTTATGTGTTAATCGTTATAATGAGAGCTAAGATTACAAGAGTAAACTGTATACAAATGGAACAGTATTGGCAGGGGTAAATATAAACCCAGTAAGTAATACCGCACTAACGAAGTAACCTAAAAACCGATGGGCTGGTTGATCAATACCAAATGTATATCCTTTGTGATTAATGCCGAAGTATTGGACTCATACTATGTGAAATAGTCATATTTTGATAGCACTTTTGGATAGCTTCTTCAAGTTCAAGGTTCTATTAAGAAGTTATGCTTCAGGCTGGATTTTGACTTGGCCTGTTTAATTTTCACATGTTGATTTTGCTGGTTTTGCAAATATACTCGTATTTTTCATTCGGAAACATTGCATCAAACAGTCTGGGTATTATGATCATATAATGTCTCGTTTTGTAATACTACGTAGCACTGTGGAATAACTCTGCTTAAAGGTCCGCTTTAATGTACTCATGGATGGGATGACGCAAGAAATCAAGAGATGCTTCCTTTGTCCATATTGTTACGTTTGGGGGTTTGGGTTAAATGAATTAGTCTACGGATTTAGAGAATTCTGGCTGTATTCACACTATTAAACTTGGGAAGGAGCGGGACTGCGGTGAGGACGCGTCTACTCGACTCGACTGTAAGGTTGGGCGTGAGAACGGATGTCGAGGGCTGCTGACACAGCAGGGTGCCTCTTCCCGGCCCACTACCCCCTGCCGTGACAGTATAGCCCAGGCAATGTAGACACAAAAATGGCAAAATTTGCATAGGCGCATGTATCTACAATTTTTGTATGTGTTGTTAGCCCCCCCCCCCCCCTACAAGTAGTATGTATCTAAATTTGCAACCCTACCCTGAAAACTGTGTGCTAACTTTGCGGTGCTCAGAAAACAGCGACATTTTTGTACTAGAGTTAGTTTTTGGCCAAAAAAGCAGTTACGCAGCCTCTAGGCAGTATAAGTAGAGGAACTCCGTAGACCAAGTAGAACCTGAGACAGAGCTCTGCAAAAAAAGGCCATTTTCCCCAAAAGTACAAATTTTATGTTAAGGTCATTTTTCTAGTCTCTTGCCGTCCAAACTACTGGTCCTAGAAAAAGATCGTGGGAATGTGAAGACAATCTAATAGACACTTTCCACTAATACACTTCAATTTAAGATCAGAATGGTGCTTCTAGACCAAATGGTTTCCTCAAAACCAACAAAAGTCGAAAAGCGGGAAATCGGTATTATGCACTCAACTGACTTGAAATGTGCACGGCGTCATAAAGACGATTTATATCATAGTATTATGCTTTACTTTCTTAAAGAGCGTTAAATTCTACATTGAACTAAATTGAATTCTCTTCAGAAATCAACTAAAGACTAATTCTACTTGTAAAACCAACATTTTTACCAGCCATTCCTACACCTAGATGTAATTGTTGTAATAACACTTGATGATTAGAGCATTACAATGTGTGAGATTCAACTTGACAGACAATTATTTACCTCGGGCGTATACAAGTAAGCAGCTTGGAAAACTCCAGCAATAACACCACGGGCGATTAGTAGCAGTGGAATCAATACAAGCCTCCTGGAAAAAAATGTACGTTTTAAAATCCAGAACAAATGAGCAACTTCTGAAGAATTTTACATACTAGCTAATTTGCAAAGAAAAGGAAACTGTTGTTAATATGTATCGAAAGGCCAAGTTCGTAGATGGGCAGAATCGGGCCGCTCTAAGGGGGGTTTTGGGGGATTTCAAGGGGGGAAAAATTATCCATAGATTCCAAAAAATGAAACAGTCTGACAAGTGACACCTCATTTTAGAGGGTTTTTTTTACGCAAACACGATGGTGAAGGCTTTAGAGTTTCTGAAGAACTGAGCGGTTCATCTGCACTAATCTGATGACGGAATGAGATATTGCAATTCTGACTTCACCATAGTGTTCTGCGTTGAAAAATCTAAAAACATCTGTAACTCGGCAAACAATGGAGACAAAATTTGTTACGTAGGTATCCAATACGCTTCCAATTCAAAACAAGAGGGGAATCAAAAATGTTTTGAATACCAATTCAAAACATTTTTGATTCCCCTCTTCCACCCCAAACTTTACTTTGCGTAAAACTACTCCTGTTTTAATTTAGTATAGTATCAAGTTGGGGAAACATTGGTCGAAAATGAATTTTCAGAAAGTTTTAGGCGGAGGGGTCAATCACATCAAACAGTGACCAAATAACACAATTTTGGTTTAGTATGGTATCAAGATGGAAAATCTCAATGATTGGCCAGTTTAGCCATTTACTTAGTGGGTGAAAATGGGCAAATTTTAGTTAGAGGAAGAATGCTAAAACTCACTCTTCGTTTTATAACCTTTATAACATTCTTCTACGTTCATCACAGCCATAATAGAAGGAACTGAATAGCTTAATGCTTGAATACTATAATTACCCCATAACTTCAAGATTGCCTATATTTGAATGAGATGTTTCAAACATCAACTTTTACATAAACCAGTCATTTCTTCAAAAATTCGCTCGTACAGCCATGCAGCATAACTGTGGATTTTTCCTTCTTCTAGTTTTCCCTTAGGGGATGAACTTGTTTCTGGTAATACATGTTAGGGAACGATATTATCATCTTCAAACACCAAATAATTTTCAACAGTTCACTCACTGCCTCCAGAACGCAGTCAGCAAAGCACAGCACAAGGAAAATAGTCCAAACTGTATAGCCATAGTATTCTTGTGCCCACACTTCTCAATAACAAAAACCGTCATGAGAATTCCTGAAAAAATAAAATAAAATCATAGGTATCACAATCGTATTATATTCTTTGTGCAGATCACCTTTCTGTCACGAAATGATAGATTAAACGTTTATAGAGATGATGAATTAATTACCAATAATTTGTACCAACAAGATTCTGGAGTTGCTATTTGCACCTACCTACCTCAGGAATAATTTAATTATTAATAATTACCTACTTAATAGTATCTAGGAACGCGGTAGCGTTCCGCCCCGCCAAGCAAAGAAGTTGAGAAAACGAACGGTACCAAGTGTATGTTTACCGGACGTCACGAAACGCGTTTTCGAGGTATCCATATCTCGGCTCCTATTTGACCGATCAACTTGAAATTTGGTGTGGGTCTTCTTTGAGTGTATATTAGAAAGCCCTGAAAGTTTCAAATCGATAGGTCTAAAGGGAGCCGAGCTACATAACTTCAAAAACCCGGTTTTTGGGCCTTAGATTGTTCTTCTCCTGCTTCTTCTCCTTGTTCAGACAGGCAAGGCTGGAGCCTCTCCACGTTGACCGATTGACTTGAAATTTTGCACAGAGCTTCATTTAACCTTGAGACAGAGCCTTATATAAAATTTAACCCATTATCTCAACCCAAAAAAGTTTTAGAAACAAAAAACCAGAAACTTTAGGAAAATTCTGTCCACTTTGACGAGTCTACAGCCTGGGTAAAAGGACCAATCGACTTGAATTTTTTTACATACCTTCTTTATAGCATGTCTCAGTGCCATTTGAACGAAATAACCCATTATCTCAACCAAAAAAAAAAATTAGGGACAAAAAACTAAAATTTAGGGTAATTTAGGCTAATTTTGGCCATATCTCGGCTCCTAGTTGACCGATCAACTTGAAATTTGGTTTGGATCTTTTTGGTTTGGATAAGAGAAAGCTCTGAAAGTTTCAAGTCGCTACGTCTGAAGGGAGCCGGGTTATATAACTTCAAAAACCAATTACCATGTTTTTCTACTTTTTTCAGTCGGTCAAGGCTACAGCCTCTCCACCTTCGCCGATTGACTTGAAATTTTGCACGGAGCTTCGTTTTAAGTGTAGCAAGTGCCTTTTGAAAGATTCAAGTCGATATCTTTAAAGGGAGCCGAGTTATATAACTTCAAAAACCCGGTTTTTCACCCTTACCTGTTCTTCTTCTCCTTAATCAGTTAGGCCTTTCCACCTTCACGGATTGACTTGAAATTTTGCACAGAGCTTCGTTTCAACATCAGCCTTTTGAAAGTTTAACCCATTATCTCAACCCAAAAAACTTTTAGAAACAAAAAACTGAAATTTAGGCTAATTTTGGCAACTTTGACGAGTCTACAGCCTGGGTAAAAGGACCAATCGACTTGAAATTTCGCATAGACCTTCTTTATAAAATGACCCACTTCAACAACAAAAAGATGTGATATCCCCCCAAAAAACACTCCGTGTAAAAATCACCCCGCCTCGCAAATATCATTCTTCAGAGGCCGGAAAAAGTTATGATATCCACTTTCCCCGCCCGCCCTTTTCCTCATTAAGGAGCTAAGTATAATGAAAAGCTTAACCACTTCACAAGCACCGTACCCCTTTCGAAATCTCCCCTTGGCGCTATTGCGAGACGTTTTTATTACTTCCACAAGCAACTACGCAAGTTGCTTGTGGAAGTAATAAAAACGTCTCGCAATAGCGCCAAGGGGAGATTTCGAATGGGGTTCGGTGCTTGTGAAGTGGTTAAGCTTTTCATTATACTTAGCTCCTTAATGAGGAAAAGGGCGGGCGGGGAAAGTGGATATCATAACTTTTTCCGGCCTCTGAAGAATGATATTTGCGAGGCGGGGTGATTTTTACACGGAGTGTTTTTTGGGGGGATTATTATTACTCGATGTCTCAACACCAATGTGCTGTTCAAATCAGCCAGGCCATTATGAACATGACCTGACAGGCCGCCGCATGATTCACCCTCATGTTGAACAAAAAAAACCTTTGTTCAAACTTGAATAGACAAGTCTCAACATTAATTTTGAACCCCTTCCCCTTGACTTAGGGTTAAAAAAGTTTCAAGGATCATCGTGGGTGTTGTCTGAACCCAGAAACCAAATTTCGTAATTTTTGCTCACCGCTATTTGGGCGAAGTACCACGGATGGCTTACCGCAGACAGAAGGATTTTCTTAAATTAGATGTTTGGAATCTACGTTTTGGGCGATTCGAAAGGTTCATTATCAAAGATAATAAACCAAAACCATAACTATCCAACATCTCCCCCACCGACTCTCTAAACAACCCTCCCCTCCCTTCATCTCGCATTCAACATTATATTTTTTTGACCAGCCATTCTCTACCTGGAAATTCTGCAAAGGTGGTCCAAAGAAGATCCATGTAGTCTTGTGTTTTCAGAAGTACACAATCTTCAATCACACTTTCTGATGAACCATTTCTTGAAACATCATCATTTCTTGATATTGTTAGCAACTCCGTGCTGAGGAGCACCAGTCCGTAGTAACAGAAGGAACAAGTTGCCCTGAAAATAAACAGTTCCTATATTTAATATGCAGGTATTAATGATTGATAAAGGTACGTCATAGTAGAGCTTTGCACACAATCCATCAATTCTGTGGCTAAAAAAAAATTGGGTTCCAAGTTTGGGCAATAAACACCTCGCAGCACCAAGATTTCGAATCTCTCCACAGCTAGAGTGACATGTTTCCCCTTTTTTGAGAGCTGAGAGGGTCTTCATAGTACATCCATGAGAATAGAAGAATAGTAGAATCAGTTCGGTAAAGGAAAATTTCCAATCCTTTGGTACATTACCATGCTTTATACTACATGTAGAATTGAGTCAGGTAATAGGCCCAACTATGCGGGATTGTCATTCGAATGAGTAGGTATGCCTGCCAATAAAGCAGTTTGCTAGCTTTTTAGATTCACACTCAATGTCGTATGACCTAAACAATATTTTTTACCTAAAAAAGTTCGAATGATTGATTCAGCTGCTGCAAACATGTATACTGCGTTCTTCAATCAGCTCTCCCCAAAAATAACTTCAAAATAGTTGAAACCATCTGAAAATCGTTTTTGAGCAATTTTTTGCCTATCTGGGAAAATGTTTTGCAAGACTTGCAGTATTATTTCGAGGGTGAAGGCCTACCATATTTCGAGGGCTGTTCAACATGGCCTACCTCAAATGGTTCTTCAGATTTTTGTGTAATAAACGAGCGCTAAGTGGATGTGGGGAAGGCGACAAACGAACTGAAGGAAGGATGGTGTTCAATAGTTGGGAGAAGAGGAGCACCATATTTATTAAGGTGAGATTCATCACTAAGGGCCCTTACAGCGGCCCCAACCCGGTCAAGACTGGTAAAGGAGAGCTGGGAGGCGAAGAACTGCCTGGGAGCAGAAAACCAAGTCACCTGACAGGCACACACTGGGGTGGAGGGCAATGAGCGAGCAGACCTCCACAGTATTTGTGCGGCCTGAGCCAGTCTTGGGCATAGCCAAATACTCGGTAGGATCCTCCTCGAGAGAATGGGTGAGAGACGAGCATGGAAGGCATTGTGAATACATCCTGGCACAAAGTTTTGGGAAGTTGGCAATGGCAACACCTTGGAGAAGGAGCTCAGAAACACTGGAGCTGCCAAGGAGGAAAATGATACTCCTGGTGGGGATGCTGACAGGGTGCTTGCTGAAACATCTGCACAGAATAGGAGTACACACAGGACATCCTTTGTGCAGCTTTGTGGAAAGGGGGACGAAACATAAGCCCAGATTTCAGTGCGGCGGATGGGGAGCGGTCCCATCCTGAGTCCCTGACACAATCTAACTATCTATCCAAGGGTACATGCAAATATGGACCTTGTGTGGCCGGCTGAAAAAGAAACTACTGAACTATAAGGTCTTACCATATAAGCCACAGTCGCAGTGATATATTCCGCAAGTGAGGCACGAGTAAGTCTCGTATATTTCCACTTTCTTCACTAGAACTGTCTTCTGATACCAACCTCCCAAGTAACATTGATTTATTGTTTTCATTAGCTACTGTTTTGAGGATTGCATAAGCTTCTTCAGTTCTACCTTTTGATAAATAGAACTTTGCACTTTCTGGAAGCCACTGGAAAATAAAAAAGGCGCTATTTAACAAGAAAGTTAAGTTATGCTCATGTCATGCAAAGACCAGCGGGTTCGCCGTTGTTGTCACTCTATCATTTCATATATGCACATAATAGCACGTAAAAATCCTAAAAGAAATAACTGAAATTAATGACGTACAGTAGGTGTGCATGGAACTCTTCAGCGCAAGACCAAAATTTCCTACAACCTCAATACATAATCAAATTATAATATGGTGAAAACTTACGGGACAGACACAGGCAAAGGCAACTATGGGAGTGGTTGAGAAAACAAGGAGCCAGTTCCAACCATGTGAAGGCATCACTAGAAGAGCTAGAACCACTTCAAAACAAGCGCCTAAGGCCCAAAAGCACTGTGAATCAAAACATGTCACCATTTAGTATTATGTCAAAACATTGGAGTTAGACTTTATTTTTATAGCAGTCTTTTATGGACAGTTTTTATAACAGTCTGCATTTATTGAAATGGTACGTATTAGAAAAATTTGTAACTATTCAGGAGGGCGCATAAGGCCATTTTTCAATAATTTGAGTCAAATTTGTTGCAATGGGAAAATGGTCAAATTATTTGACCATTTTCCCATTGTAACAACTTTTGAGAAATCTATCAACTGACCTAGCGGTACATTGTTGAAAGTGAATAGATATTATCTGATAACTTTCAAGTTCAAAACAGAAACAGTATTCAATTATTCAGTTACAATTGGTGTAAATGAACACTCATTCAATAATATTTAATTAATACTGTTAAGGTACGCTATGCTACATGTGCCACTTTCAGTTCGCATTATGTTTATTTGCGTAACCATATTTGTTTGGTGTAAATCACTTCAAAGAGGATTTAAAAACTGCTTGTATCACTCATTGTAACTACTGTACTAACCTATTGTCAAGTGAATACGTGTAAGCACTAGATATTTCGTAATATTGTCGAATTTTCGAAGAAGAGGAATCTATTGTTTTCTTGGTTCAAAAATTGTAAAACTAGAACTTCCAAAACAATTGTATACCAAAATATATACGGACGATAGAATTGAGATAAAAAGTTCAAATTTGAAAAACAAATCTGTCCTGGGCAGAATCGGGCCACTCTAAGGGGGATTTCGGGGAATTACGGGGGGGGGGGGAATTACCCATAAATTCCCAAAATGAAACAGTCCGACAAGTGAAACCTCATTTTAAAGGTTGTTTTACGCTGAACACGATGGTGAAGACAGTATTGCGACATCTTATTCAATTATCGAACTGGAGAACTTTGAAGATGAAGAAAAGAGGTTGTTACTTGGGATGTTCTCCACGGCTCATCGGCTGTAATCTGATAACGGAATGAGATATCGTAATTCTGACTTCCCCATCGTGTTCAGAATTGAAAAATCTATAAACTGATGTGTTACTCGCGAAAAATGGGGACAAAATTTGTTACCAATACTCGTCTAGATTCAAAAAATTGTTGATTCTCCCCCATCCACCCCAACTATTATTTTGCCTAAAACTACTCCTGTTTTAATTTTTTATGGTATAAAGTTGGGAAAACATTTTCCAAAAATGAATTTTCAGAAAGGTTTAGGGGGAGAAGTGGAGGGGCCAAATAACACAAATAGTGACCAAATAACACAATTGTGGTCAAGATGGAAAATCTCAATGATTGGCCAGTTTAGCCATTTACTTAGTGGGTGAAAATGGGCAAATTTCAGTTAGAGGTAGAATGCTAACAATGATTGTGTAAGCTATACACAACAATTGTTAATCAAGGGTCAGACAGCAGTGTTTTATCCAAAAATGGATACAATGTTCTATAAAGAAGAAACAAATCCAAGAGGAGCGTATGGCAGACAGGCTCCCCAGACCAAAGATAGTACTACTCTCTACTTAGAGATACACACATTCGAATACCTACTGAACAATAATTTCCCTTCTTCCATGGAATTCATCTTGAGTGAAAGCATAAATATTATCTTACATCAAGGAGAACTACGCATTTTGCTCTCTGTTTCGATGGGAGATACTCTGCATACAAGTTGACTCTGGGAAGAAAAACATAAATATGATTGTATAATGCATAATAGCTTTGAACAGTGTGTAGTTGAATAAATACTGCTGCCTACACAATATATGCAGATAACGAGGTTTTGTAGGAGTGGTTGAAGTTTATGAAAGACACCTACTAGGAATTGCTTAAAATAGTGAGAATTTGGTTGACAATTTTACAATTCTCATCTTACCACCACACCCGACCACTTCCATCATGAATAGGTGGTGCTAACAGTTTCATGTTGCTACTCTACCTCCCTCACACTAAATACTCATGGTATATAACGAGAAATGAAAATGTAGTCTAAAATCTGTGAACTGTTGACCTCCTCTTTTAAAATCTGATGAACATTAAAATGCATAAATTAAGGGGTAGATACTGTCGGTCATTGGGAATTTCAGTAACTCCCACATAAAAATCCACTTCTACATAAAATGTTCGGATGAAATAATTCCAGTACTTACGATTGAGGCACACATCCAACAGTGAACCCAACAAGTCCTCGAAGGCAGAACATCCATACAAATGATGTTGAAAGAGAACTAGCCAATCCACAACAAATGAGTAGAAATGCGCATACCATCAACGCCTAGAACAAAGGGAGTTGTAACATAAAAACTCAGTGCATGATGAAATTAAAAGGAGATGGGTACTCAGTAGGTAAATAGTCTATCCCCCCAAAAAACACTCCGTGTAAAAATCACCCCGCCTCGCAAATATCATTCTTCAGAGGCCGGAAAAAGTTATGATATCCACTTTCCCCGCCCGCCCTTTTCCTCATTAAGGAGCTAAGTATAATGAAAAGCTTAACCACTTCACAAGCACCGTACCCCTTTCGAAATCTCCCCTTGGCGCTATTGCGAAACGTTTTTATTACTTCCACAAGCAACTACGCAAGTATATATCACATAGATATCAGATATCACATCTTTTTGTTGTTGAAGTGGGTCATTTTATAAAGAAGGTCTATGCAAAATTTCAAGTCGATTGGTCCGGTTACCCAGGCTGTAGACTCGTCAAAGTTGCCAAAATTAGCCTAAATTTCAGTTTTTTGTTTCTAAAAGTTTTTGGGTTGAGATAATGGGTTAAACCTTTCAAAAGGCACTGTCTGATGTTGAAACGAAGCTCTGTGCAAAATTTCAAGTCAATCCGTGAAGGTGGAAATGCCTAACTGATTAAGGAGAAGAAGAACAGGTAAGGGTGAAAAGCCGGATTTTTGAAGTTATATAACTCGGCTCCCTTTAAAGATATCGACTTGAATCTTTCAAAAGGCACTTGCTACACTTAAAACGAAGCTCCGTGCAAAATTTCAAGTCAATCGGCGAAGGTGGAGAGGCTGTAGCCTTGACCGACTGCAAAAAGTAGAAAAACATGGTAATTGGTTTTTGAAGTTATATAACTCGGCTCCCTTTAGACCTAGCGACTTGAAACTTTCAGGGCTTTCTTCTATCCACACCATAAAGATCCATACCAAATTTCAAGTTGATCGGTCTACTAGGAGCCGAGATATGGCCATAATTAGCCTAAATTACCCTAAATTTCAGTTTTTTTGTCCCTAATTTTTTTTGGGTTGAGATAATTGCTTATTTCGTTCAAATGGCACTGAGCCATGCTATAAAGAAGGTGTGTAAAAAAATTCAAGTCGATTGGTCCTTTTACTCAGGCTGTAGACTCGTCAAAGTGGACAGAATTTTCCTAAGGTTTCTGTTCTTTTGTTTCTAAAACTTTTTTGGGTTGAGATAATGGGTTAAATCTTATATAAGGCTCTGTCTCAAGGTTAAATGAAGCTCTGTGCAAAATTTCAAGTCAATCGGTCAACGTGGAGAGGCTCCAGCCTTGCCTGTCTGAACAAGGAGAAGAAGAAGGAGAAGAAGAAGGAGAAGAAGGAGAAGAACAATCTAAGGCCCAAAAACCGGGTTTTTGAAGTTATGTAGCTCGGCTCCCTTTAGACCTATCGATTTGAAACTTTCAGGGCTTTCTAATATACACTCAAAGAAGACCCACACCAAATTTCAAGTTGATCGGTCAAATAGGAGCCGAGATATGGATACCTCGAAAACGCGTTTCGTGACGTCCGGTAAACATGACTCGGCATCGTTCGTTTTCTCAACTTCTTTGATTGGCGGGGCGGAACGCTACCGCGTTCCTAGATCAGGCTGAGTGAAAATTGAACAATTGATCAGATTCACATTACATTTTTAATGCAACTTTTGAGCCATGCAGTGGTATTATACTATAATAGTAAGTACATGCAAGTTGAGTGAAGAACTAGAAGTTGCCTTGAAACCAGAACTAGAAGTTGCCTTGAAACCAGAACTAGAAGTTTCGTTTTGATTTTCAATATCGTTTCATTCGGATTTATCCCCGAGCCCTTTGTCCAAGAAGTCATTGTTGAAACAGTAAGCAGGTTTTCATTGGCGTCCTCTACCGAATTTACAATCGCCAGAAAAGCAGCATCACCGAACAATGATACACGAGTACAATATGTACAGTAGGTACCTACTACACTAAACATTACAGGGATTAGTTTCTCAGTTGTGTGATGGTTCCCGAGTTTTTTACAGAACCACTCGAGATGGAGACCTGCTGGCACAGAGCTGTTATCCCTTCCGAACTGACCGAAAATGTTTCTTCATACAAGGGTGACCTTGTGAGGGCGGTTCTGTTTACGCTGAAGTAAGAGCTTAAGAGGCCCTCCAATCTACAGTTCAAACCCCTTCAGCCATAACAGGATTTCTCAATGACCGCTCGCCTGAAGCTACTTATATCTTCACTGATGGACAACTGTGATCAGTGAAATTATATCTCAATAGATGGACAACTGGGATCAGCAAACGACGCGACGCAAAACATCAAGCCAGTGTCAAATTCAGATTGGCAGATTTTGCCTCCACGTACACAGTTGAGCTTGTTGAAATCCACGAAGCAATGAAATATGCTACACAGACCGAGACAGGCACTTGATTTTCCTCACAGACTCACTAAGCACTCTACTGAAATTACAGAATGCCATACCACGCTCGAACCTAAGCTTCCCAGAAGGTGAGATTATCAAGTCTTGTGACGCTCTACAGGCCTTAGGGCAGCAACACAGATTGATATGGGTGATAAGCCACTGTGGTATACATGGGAACGAGCTGGTGGACTCATATGGAAAACAGGCTACAATACGCCCAACGATTTACCTTCACGTTCAGGGTGGTCAAAACTGTTCCTACCACCCTCAAGACGGGAAAATTTGTAAACTACACCTGAGTCGACCTAAATTCCATCAGTTTGACACTAAATTGAATTTAGTAAATTCATAGTAAAAGAAAAGATTCACGCGAGGAATGGACAGCCCTACAATCTTCAAATTTGTTGTACGTGGCCACGTCAAGTCATTTTCTTTATTTTTTTTTTATATTTTTTTTTTAGCGATTTTGCTTTTTGAATTTTTTTTTATAAAACACATTTTGCACGCCAAAGACGGCCATGTACGAACTCAGCCATAGTATGGACCTATTGAGTAACCCCTTGCAATTTGGGAGGTGTCACCCTCTTAAAAATCGAGATATGGTGCCAAAAAGTTAGTGGCCATTAGGCAATAAAGCTGGGCCAAGACAACTGCTGTACTATTGCCAATTTTTCGAACTTGGAGGGGGTCATGACCAACATGCCCCCCCCCCCCCCCCTTGAATCCGCCCCTACAGAGTCATGCTCGAGAAATAGTCGTAGGTGTTGCTCAGAATTTCATCGCGTTCAAAATGAATAGAAACCCAAATTGTGAGAGGTCTTTTGGTTTTCCCCCTTGCGTCTAGTTTTTGTAAGTAAGACCCACAAGGAACTGGCTCCGAATGTTAGTGACACCATTTCTTTAATTTGATAATTTATTTATTCCTTATAAACTTCTGGGTCTTAGTGTGGATTTCGTCATGAGATCGAATATTATGTTCAAATAATGTTGTCGTGTTGTTATAGTACACTAGGTACACATCTATATGACTTGAATCAAATTTACCATTTCCAGTGTCATAGTAATTAAAATTTTTATTGCCACCTAGCTCAGGGATTTCTTCCAGTCCATTTTGAAAGGTTTTGTAATCTAAAAGTGTTTTTTAAGGAAGTGAATGAAGTGCAGTTGAAAAAGTTGGAAGTCTGAAAAAATATCATGCAAACTATTACAGTTCTTACCTTTCTCCGTCCATGCTGTTCACTCACATATCCCCAAAATGAGGAGCTCACCATCATTCCAACAAAAACTACCTGAAATGGAAAAGTAAGAGTGAATAAACACTATCAATAAACGGATATTCTACACCTTATCCCACTAACATAAGCCTACCGTCGCGTTTCCTCACATTTGTTATACGACCCTCCACATCTGAGGGGTGAAAATGACTGGGAAAATCACATTTTGGGTTGGTTTACCTATAATTGAAACTCTCTGCATCATAAATCACTTGAAAGGGACATTGCAGGTGCAAGAAAAGACATTTCATGGTATTCAGAACTTGTATTCATGGTGCTCTAAATACCACCGCTTTCTCTCCTCTGTACTTTGTGTACTGTACTTTTTCCAGCTTTGTAATCTGTTTTCTCTAATTCACACATTACATTACAATAGGGAGGGGGTTACATTTTTTAATTAGAAGATTCTACCAAAGATGGAAAACATTGGCAACTGTGGGTTAAAAAGGGGGAATCTTTAGACCATAAAAGGTATCTTGGTGATCCAACTTACGAGTATTTATATGGCACTGGGAATTGTGAGGTCCTTCAAGTATCGACGGATTTTGGTTGAAAAAAAAAAAAAAAAAAAGTCAAGAATAATCGGTTTCGTTTGAAGTTCGACTTCATTCTTAGTTCGTAGGACTCAACATTGAGATCACATACCATAGTCAGAAGTGCTTGCTGATACCGAGAGATGTTCCACACGCAATGCAAAGCTGGAGTCAGGATACTCAGGATAGTCATTTCCATTGAATCAGCCATCCAGCATAGTCCAGTGAAAAGTGAGAGCTTCGCTTGGAATTTTCCGAATCCAAAAGTATTCACAGCTTGCCTCACAGTGAATGAATCTGTAAGAGAATTGAAATGGCATCCTTCACATTTGTATTTCAACATTATTCAACAGGAAACATGGTACAAAGTAATAATTATTAAACCAGTGTGTGTTTCTGTTTCTATTCAACCTGAAATGACGCCAAAATTTTACTTTTCACAAATGAATTTAAAATTTGTTTTTTGAAGCCCAATTCAATGATTTTCAATTTTGAGGGTTGTTCCACACTTGGCTTCCAGTAACATTCATTTTGAGGAGTTTCAATAGCACTCTGTTTGGGTCTACTTTATTATTTGGGGCATTTTGTCCTTGGTTTTTTTCTGCGCATTGAGCTGTAACCTCCATTTGTTATTGATATTATTTTATGACAGTGTATCTTTATTAATTTTAATTGCTATTGAAACTCCATACAGTGAATGTTACTTGAAACACAAACCAGCAAATTTGGAGGGGGGAGGGGTACTTTTTTCCAGAGGTTCATTATCAAAGAAAATAAACTCGATTCTGGCCAAATGTGGACATGTTGAGCTTGCTTGAATCCTCCTCTATTGTCCTTAATCCCTATTGGGGGTCCTGAATAAAGGGTAGGTATATGAGTTTGCTGACGGTTTCCAGGTTTTGATTCAGATTTGAGAGCCTAATAACGGTTCAACCACAATCGCCTGTCAAAGGTAGGCGATTTTTACCAAAAGCTGAAGCACAATCTAGAAACCGTCGCCAACTTTATATCCGTTATTCAGGACCCAAGAGGGATTAAAACTATTTCCAGCTCTCGAACAATTTTTGGAAGCTAGAGCACTAATTTGCCTCGACTAACATGCTGCTTTCGAGAATTTATGTTGAAACAGAATTTCTTGTTGACGCATGCAAACCCTTGGCAAACTAGCATCATGTTGAGAATATTAACGTAGTGTGTTGAATAAACATGGATTTCTATGAGTACAAGGTTTTTAGTTTTGTTCAAGGGGAAGTCGTAATGACATTAATAATATACTCTGTTTCAAACTGCTCAAGTATTGAGGGACGAGTGATTCAGAGCCCTTGGGTACTGGAGAAGGGCTCAGCCAATGACCAGTGGTCGTTCACCGTAGCGTTGCCACATCTTGGGAAAGTGACAAGGACTGCTTCAGTGTCTTCTGATCAACTGCGCAACAGTTTGGCAACCGTGTCCACCCCACCACCCCTACGGTCCGTTCGCCCCAATACTAAAGCAGTTTGAAATAGACAATAATGGAGGATCATGAGAAACCCAAACACCACAACTGCTGTAAATTCCATCAAAATAGGTTGTGCATGCCAGTTGAATTTTTGAGCTTGCACAAACACTAGTGCTGCTCCAATCATAGTGGTATTCGTGTGACAAAATCCAATGAGTGAACTTTATATCATAACGCATGAATTAATGGTTTCTACCCTTCATTGGTAAGGAAGAGATGAGTGCGGGATCCGTTATACAGGAGAGTGAGTGACAAGAAGTGGAGTAGAAGTAGAAGTGAATTGAGATGTACCAAGGTAGTTGTCAATAAAGAGGATTAGGTTTATATAAGTAAATTGTATGTAACAAGACGCTAACACAAATTCTAATTTAACGAAGAACTGTTCAGAGTTCTTCATTTTTAGTGACCCAAACGGGGCTAATTTATTTTTGGAATTCGTCATTCAACTGTACAGTAAGTAGAAACCATACCAAATTGCACACCTACTTTCAAGTAGATATGCGAGCAAGCAAATAACACTGGTTTTCAAAAAAAGTTAATGCAAAGGCATTACGCAACCCACATGTCTTAATGTTTTTGAGGTCGCTGATTCTGAATCTGAGATCAGTTGACCTTCATCACGCCAGGTTTGAGGTCATTTCAAGGTCATTACGTTCAATTGGATAAAAGCGCACAATCATATCCAATATAATAAGAGGGTTGATAAGCTAGCGAAAGCAGGGGCGTCTCGAGGGGTCACGAGTTCAGATTGCATCCCCAAGAAGGATTTCTTTCGCGCAATTAGTGAGAATCGCCGAAATTATTGGATACAAGAGTTCCACAGTTCTGGAAATGGGAGTTTTTATAAGTCTGTCCAGCCAGAACTGGTTTGTTGGCGTTACGTTGAACCGCCGGGAAGTCAGTACGATCTGTCGACTAAGGAGCAACCACGGACTTTGCGATGCCTATAGGAATCGCTTCTTCGTGGAGGAGCATTCTGCTTTGTGCACGGACTGTCAACTGGAGGAGGGCACCTTGGAACACTTCCTCATGACCTGTGAGACTTACTCCTCTGTTCGATACGACATGTTTAACGACGTCGCTTCAGTAATGACATTACCATTCAATTATAGAGAACTGCTTAGCAATAAACTAGCATTACCTAGGGTTTATAGTATTATTGCCACAATAAGTGAGGTAATTTGATGTGATGCAATATTGTTATAATTCTGTATACATCATGACTGTATATACTTAGTATAATGCCAAATAAAAATTTAATTTAAAAAAAAAGTCAAATGCCCTGTTTTCAGCAAAACTGCCTGAAATGACCTTGAACGTGACCTGATGAAGGGTCAACCGACCCCACATTTGGATTCAGGGACCCAAAAACTAAAAAGTTAGTAGATTTTGTCAACGAAAGCCACACACGAAAACAAAGAAATTTCCACCAACAAAACCTACTAACCCTGGGGTCGGTTGCCCCTCATCAGATCACGTTCTAGGTAATTTAGGCAGTTTTGCTGGAAATAGGGCATTTGACCTTGAAATGACCTTAAACCTGACGTGATGAAGGTCAACCGACCTCAGATTCGGGATCAGCGACCCCAAAATTGAGAGATATGAGTTGCATAATGCCTGTATTTACTTTTTTTTGTAAACCTGTATACCTAATGGTTTATCAGAAACGAAAAGACCACAGCTCATGACAACAAAGGTGTTGTTAGCCAGTAAATTTATATAGAATAAGAAAGTATGAAAGATATTTACATTCACCAAGAGTCATCAGTGTTATCCAAAGCCTCCTCTCCACAAGTATACGTAAATATTACCATCCTGAACACCAGGAACCGTATTCATTTCCAACTCCTGAGGAACATTGGGTAAAGAGTTGTAATTCTCAGGAGAGTTGTCCACACCAAGGTGTGAGTCGTCCACTTCAGGGAAAGTCATTCCGAGTTCAGCTCGAGGGCTTTGGAGGTTGGACATTGTAACTCTAGATGCTGCAAAAAGTACAAATCTGTGTGAGATATATATGATGGTTTGAAGGGTTTCACATAATACCTAATGGGGCTTTGCCCGCATAAACCACTTCATTAATTACAAATTACCAAAGTTTACTTTTTGTGTAAATTAATAAACTAATCGCTAATTTTCACAATGCTGACAGTGGTTCTGTGCCTGACTCTCCATGGAAGTTGAATATCTTAAGTTTAGCTGGACCATTTTACGCGATCGTCGATAGGCGGTCTCGAGACGATCTAGACTTGAGACATAGACATGGCCCATCTTCGCAAACCATCATAACGGACATTGCTTTGTGCGGAATGAATGCCTGCTTAATTATAATTTCAAGTGGAATAACGCAAAAAACGTAAAGGTTGGTGGGCGCGCAAAGTGCTTGCACGCAGAAGGACCTAGGTTCCGTACTGCATTATTGAATAATTTAAGACTGGAAGACGAATTTAACCCGGCTGACGTCTACTGATTTTGAAGAATTGCTTCAGATGGTTGGAGCGAAAATAATGAAGCAGGATACAAAATTGAGAGAAACCATCACAGCTTCTCTGTGACAGTCACACTGTGTTTCCTAGCAAGTGGAGACTCATTCACGAGCCTCATATAAACCTTCAGATTTAACGTAACCGCTTCAAATATCCTAATACTGTCCAGTAACCTAATACCAGGTAAACTATTACCAGAAAACCCCTATTACTGGAATAACTGTTTTGAGAACTTATAGGGAAGGCCTTTGAGAGCCTCTTTGCCGCCGGCCGAATACCCGTCCCGGTCCCTATGGAAATCCGTGATAACCACTAACTACCTGGCAATACGTGGCTGGGCCCTAATACCAGGTAATAGGTTACAGAAAACGAGTGAGTATTGAGTTAGTACCATCCAGCTCTTGTGGTGAAGGGAAGCGCCAGAAAATTCAATTCTTCCGAGATAACTCATTGAGTACATATTGAATACATTAATTTGTAAGTCTGTTTCAATAAGAAGAAAACTTATTTTTTCGTTGTTATTTCAGTATTCCAAGCTTCTTTTTGTGTAAGTAAGTACCTATGTTTTCACTGTAGCACTTATTTCAATCAGAGCTTCAAGAAACATGCTTCAGTAGGTTGGAATTATCCAGTGGAAACCCAGTCCGCGTTGGGGGCTGGAAAAGGTTCCCGAACGCCGGTAACCTATCACCAAAATAACCTATTAATAGATGGTCGCCGTTACTCGATAACCTATTAACAAGAAGTAACCGAATTAGCCATGAATAGTCTTTGTGACCAAAATCACGCAATGTGTCTACTGGTGTGAACTAGGTTTTAGGTTGATGTTAAAAATGGTCTTAGGACATGAATCTACGAGAAGATCACTATAAACAGAGGTACGAAAGCGTAGTGGTCCTGGCACTGAATGCTCAACAAGACATGGGAATTGACACTCACGGGAAAGAAAAGAGAGAAAATCAAGTTTTTTTCCGATTATGAGAAGTGTTGAAATTAGTTCAAAACCTTCTATTTAGTACCCTGTTTTTCAACTCCCCGAACGATATCCTGGCTATGCCACTGACTATGACAGCATGTGCATATGAAGCTATTGCCATACCTACGCATCAATCGTACGTTGGCAGAAAACATGCCGGAGTACATCACAATAGGTACATTCAATACTCCAAAGGCAGGCGTAACAGGTGCCATGAACACAAGTCCAAATGCACTGCAACTCAGTGCAGCAATGGAGGTTCTCCTGGACTGCCCATGAGTTTTCTTATCTGGGTGCAACAAGGTTGGGGTAGTTGGAAAAGATCAAGGTTACTGTACACTTGAGAGAGCCACCAGATTATATCCGACAAAATAAAGACGGAACCAGTGACTCGGTTGAGTGAACCAGTGAGACAAGGTGGCGGTTCACTAGCCGCCCATACAACTTGGTTCAATGCTTCCTCACACAAATCCAGAATTAGCTCCACCTTTCGATGGTAGATCTGTAGCAACAGTTTCACACGCAGATGGGTCATCAAGGGATGACCGGCCTTGACTCGAGGTTAATCGGCCAAACTTCAGTGGCGGCTCGTCCATAAGGCCACCTTGGCCCTCGCCCCACCCAAAAATTTGCAAAGGAAAACAGAAAAAACATAGAACAAGGAGAAAAAAATCTTACCTACTACTACCCACCATGGAAGAAGGGAGATCTCCCTTCCTCCATGACTACCCACTTCCACTGAGTCGCATTTTGTTTCGATTTATCGATTAAAAAAGTCGATTATCGGATCGACCAGAAGTGCCCCAGTCTCAATGTTGAAGGTATAGGCGCTTCCTGGGGTGGGGGAAGGCACCCTGTGTTCCGAGATAGGAGGCATTCCGGGCGGTGGCCAAAATATCGTATCAAGTTGAACGCCGAAAACAATCGATCGTTGAATCGTTCCTTGTCAAGGAAAAAGGGAACTTCATTCTTCCATGCTTTCTTCCATGTTTGATAAGAATGATACCAAAACGTTGCCTGACGTTATAATATTATTTTGAATGCATTGACTGGTGGTTTTTAGCTTCGTATTTACTCATCATAGTAAAAGTGAATTATTGTCTCCATAATATTAATCAACTAAACATTGAAATTTAATATCTCACGTGCAACGCGTGAACGCTTTGCTAGTCGTCAAGACTGAAGTGGATCTCTATTCGCCCAAGGGAATCTCATTTGTTGATTTCTACATTCTGTAAGTTAATAACAGTTAATCACCGTTAATAACAGTAATATACATAATATTATTATGTAGCTCAGCCAACCGTTGAGAATACTGTTTTATTTGTTATCCCTGAAACTGATGGTGACTTCGTTGACTCGAGCTTTGTTTGAGCTAACCAACGAACTCTAAAAGCTAGTTGAAATCAATCTTGCTGTTCTGTGATCGTTCAAAATGTTTTGAAACGATTGGATAAGAAAACGTATGTGCAATCTGGGCATAAGAGGACATTTTTAGAGGGGGTTTTCAAGGTACCACTCGGCTAGGAAGCAGATGGTCGCGATTGCTAATTTTTAAAAACCCCAGTAATAGAAACTCCAATAATATAATTTTTTGACTACCTTTATAATGTACTCTTTGAATAGTACTGGTACAGTCACAATTTCTCTTTTATTCTTCCTATCATTTTGAAGATAATTATTTGGGTGGGTAGGTGGGATTGCCTTGCAGCCACCTCCTCGTCGGTAATCCTGGATACTGGTCAGTAACCTTCCCTCTCCTCAAGAGAACTCTTTGGAGAATGATGTTTCCTGACTTGCTAAGAGCTGCATACCACTAATTATGAAGCAGTTTAGCTGTAAGGGTAGTTTGCGTTTAGTTCCTATAGTGAGTACCTAATAGGTAGGTATGCACCCAAATATTGCCCTGGTGCCCCACCAGTTTCTGAGCCCACGAGCCGCCCCTGCCAAACTTTAGTTGAACCAATCCCCTTTACAGGCTGAAACCCACGCAATTGAATGTATCAAGAGCTTTGTTGCTCTATCAAAGCAGCAATGGGTGGACAACTCGTCAGAGAAAAGGTTAAAACCCTAGATTCTGAAGGTGCGTTCCAAAAACAAAATCTCAAAGCTTGCATTCAATTTTATTACAAGATTTCCCCCTGGTATGCTCACTTAATAGAATATACTTAGGCTAGCCGCACACTGGCAACTTTTTAGTTTCGGCGATTAAATTATTTAGTTGCCGCAACGTTGCCGGCTGCAGTTCGCAAGCGCCCATTGACAACTAAATAGTTGCTTCACAACATCATTTTTACAGTGGATTTTGTTGAGACTGCGTTTGTGCTCTTGTCTTGACAAAGAGGAGAAAATACCGAAAATATTGAGTCCATCCACTGATGATCGCAAAGCTTTAGATGGACAAGTTCATAAGTTGTTTCAAATTTAAAAACATGCAAAAAAGCTGTTTAATTATTTTCGTATGAGCGAGGGAAGTTTTGAAAAACTTTTGGTATTAGTGGGACCTCGGATAACCTACCAAGATACAATTGCTTCGATAAATAATTCGAGGTCTAGTGACATGATTCGGGGAGGAACCGACTGCAGCTGTCAGTTGCCGCGACTACGTAAATAATCGCCTGTGGACGGGTTCTCGTAAGAACTATAGTATAGAACACACTATTTTTGTGATTAAAAAGTTGCTTGACTAAATGGACTTGGACAGTGTACATGGAGCAGTTACGTACGCAGGGAAAAACATTTTTAATCTGCGGATTATTGCAATACCTCAGAATGACATCAAATATAAGTAACATCGGAGTCTTGGCGAAATTAGTCAAAAATAATTATTGTCGTTCATTTCACTTACTTGAACATCAAACGAAGCATCACAAACAATCGCACTTACAAAAGAGACCCTCTGGAGAAATCTGTGCTCCCTAGTAGCAAGAAAAACAACACGAAGCAATTACATTCGAAATGTCTAACAACTAATATCTCAACTTGAATTAGTCAAATTCTGTCAGCTTCGTCAATTCACCATTCAACAAGTGAAAGCGAGAGGTCCTCAACAGTTGTATTCAAACAGTACAACCCGGTGTTATTTGGGTATGGATCATATAAAACCATGGAACTGGCGAGAGAATGGAAGAGCTGTAGAAACCAAGGAGGTTTCTATTATAAACTCCTCGGTCTGTCATGGGCGCCATCTTACAAGGCCCACTTGGGCGTGATGAGTTGATGAGGCATTTGGCCAAAATGAGTGATGCATATCATTCGAAGCGTCTTCTCCTGGCGGATTGATAGGTACCTGTGTTAGGTAACATTAAATCTCACGATTTACTTTACTGAATTAGTACTCAGCAAACATAGGTAGTCATTGGCCGATGGTTTTTTGCCTCTGCTGAAAAATTGGCAAAATGACATTGTGGGGAGTTGCCTCGAGACCCTTGATTGGTGATGTGCTCTGCTGAATGGCGAGGGTGGGATAGGTTTTTGCAAATCATCTTGACGGTATAGGTCAATGTTAGTGAGTGACTTTAATTTTTGATTTTGTAAAATCTATAATAATTATTCTCTTCCACTTGCAGTTCTTTTTCTTTCAGGGTACGCATTTATTAATTATTATTCGGTGCGGACACTACCAACAGACGGTTTAATATGATGTTGTATTGTTTATTATATAAGAATAATTTTATGTGATTTATTTAATAAACGTTTTAGCGAATTTTTGAAGAAACGGAAGCTATTGTTCTTGGTCCAAAACTCGAATTCCCAAAAACTTTTTTTGAACTTTTTATCTCAATTCTATAGAGAATTTCCAGACTGGAATGTGTGTACAGGAGGACCTCGTTATATGCGGGGAATATGAGCATGAAACATCACGTATACCTATCGGTGTTTCTCCAAAAATGTGTATCAGCAGCAGCACAGGATAGTGAGATCAACTACCATAAGGGTGAGTATGGCCATTTTGGTTTATGAGTTATGGCAATTTTCAGTAACGCATTTTGTTCCTTTTGATCCCGTTTGGTTCTGCAGTAAAATAAAATGAAATGAAACAACTAAAAATAAAAAACGTATAAAAAAAAAATATACCAATTTTTCACGGTTTATTCCACTTCCCCACTCCTCCACCTCTTAATTACCATCTAATAGCATCTCATTTGGGCTCCAGTAGACTTAGTTCAATTATACAAACAGAGATAATGTGAAATAAGCTCAATTTCTGAAACGAAATGTGTGATGCGCTAGAGAGGCGTAACGCCAGTATCCACAATAGTAAATAAGGGTTAACAACGTTTATGGCAATTGGTCAATAGGGGGATGATTCATAACAACCCCCCCCCCCCCCATTAACCACCCTGGATGTCACTAGTTAATGTAACTAGTGACCCCAGTTTTGAGTTTCACGAAACCCATACTATAATCCATACAGTCACCCCAGCGGTCCAAATTTTCTGAGTTTGATAACAAAGGTTATATATGCCTTTAGGTAGATATAATTCAGTTTCAAGAAAAAAAATCGTAGGTATAAACGAAGGCTGGGCTCACACCCAGTATTTGGCAGGTAGTCCATTCAAGAAAAACAATTTTGAAAGCAATTTGCCCCCCAGGCGATTTCTCTGCTGCGTAAGAGTGGCACCAGCCTTGGAGAATAATTATTAAAATCTTTCTGCCGGTACAGAGGTGGCTACCCTCCCCAAGTATTCTCTCGATAACGTGTACAGACTGTCTTCATGTCTTCCCACAATTCAAGGGGATTTGAACGAATATTTGATGCCACTGGAGTTGAGAGATACATTGATATCTCCGTGTCTAAGTTCATCGTTAAGCTCTGAGAAGATGACATTTTCTTGTTCGTTTTGAACGCCAACGATTTATCCCATATGTCAACGGGACTTCCACGGTCAGATTCTGAAGATGACTGAGATGACGGGGAATTAGAAGTATTTCCCGCCCCTTAAATCTTGAGACAAATCCTGACATTAGAGCCTGTTTCAGCTGCTTTCCCACTGGCGAAATATTGGAAGTATCGATACTTTTCAGCCAAGGCTGTATCATTCATTCTGTAAAATAAAATATATTCGCATTTGAATTTTATTGTTATTTAACAAGTTTAATTATTAAAATACCAACAAAATGCCTTCTTCCATGCCCGACGGGTTTAACAGCAGACGAGGTATATATAGCATCCATACAGCCGCGATACTTCCACGGCCATGGAAAAGAGAAATTCGTACACCCTCCTCCGACGCTCCGCGGTCTTATCATTGGTGATACTCGCGGTCACATTCACTCTGAATACAGTGACAAGACTGTGGGAAACGCCGGCTCAAAGAACGATTGTTGTTTGTTGAAATCCGCGTGATGTGACATCACATAATAATCAGTTACGGAAGGAATATTTTAGGATCGATCTCGCATTGTTGAACTGGCGCAACTCAAGATGGTATTTCACATGGTAAATGATTTACATTCACTCTTCTAATTCTTGAATATTTACTCGTAATTCTTGCCTGACACTCGTTCGTCCGTGTAGACGATTGAAAAAATTACATTACTGTAACCTTGCAGACGTGTAACATTTTCTAAGTGCATTAACTTCTGAAGTCGAATAAATGGCAATAACTTCAAAAGGAAGTGAGAGATGAACAATTTTCGAGTACCAAAAGTCACCTACAATGAATCGATGAGTCATTAACCACTAATAACAGGACTCAATAACGAAAAAATGGTTTAAATGATTTCTTACCTTTACCAAGGATTATTAATTTTGATATTGAGAAATATGTTTCTTTAGCAGAACGTCAAAGTTGAGATATTATTACTTGGGAATTGTTATTAATCCAGTAAAACTTACACGTTTCGAGAATGGTGAAAATGTAGTCAATTAACGATTCACAAATCGTGTGAAATCAACTAAACGGTATTATCCATTTGAGAGTAGTTTGTACTTGGGGACATTTACAATTAGTTTAGTTGTGTTTCTTGTTTTATTTGGCAGGTATTTAAATGATAGAGATTTGAAATTTGGGCACGACCTCACGTAATTGTACTTGTTTTTTTGGCAAAACCGTGCAAATGGTATCTCTAGGTCTTCTTGTTCTTCCTCGCCTTTCGGAGGTTGAAAATCATCGTGCCCCGTTTGTCTTAGTCCCTTGCAGCTCTGTACAGTTTTATTGCAGTGGTTCATTCTTTGAGATTGTCCATCCAATTTGTCTTTCTTCGTCTTCCTCTCTTTCCTGCTACGATGTACGTCCAGAAAGTAAGGTTACAACTTGTGTATCCAACTTTTTGTATACCCTCGTCGTATATCTTCCGAAGCCACTTTTCGACAGCATCCTGGACCTCCTCGTCTTTGAAAATCGTTGTCCACCCAAAAACTCCTTCAATCTATTTTATTTTATTTATTTATTATTATTTGTTTGGTAAACGTGTTTATTAGAGACCATTATAGAATGTAATATACCTCATCGGAGTATTCAAGTTTAGGCTGCTATTGGTTGCATACATACAGAAAACTACTGATCGCAGCAGCAATTAGTTAGTGGGGTTGGTGATATGATACTGTAGTGAAGTTATTATTTGTTGTAATGTTCACAGTTTATAGTCGTGGAAGATAGATAGATAGATAAACATGTATATTTTAGAACAAGTAGTTCAACAGCGTGTGTTACAAATACATAATACTCGTATTATGACTATGGGCTAAGCCCGTCTGTCAAAAGAACATAGATCCTACAAAAATTTGCCTACATCAAACACAGTATAAGATGTTATTACCAAATATTATTATTAAACCACTTACTACTAGACAAAATTTCATAATTATAATTATTACCTATACTATTATTAAATAATGGTGAAATTGTTCAGAGCATTCCGTCCCAGTTAAATTCTGCCACCAACTCCGACCTGTATGCCCATCGTGGAAGAAGGTCTGAAACGATTTATTGAAAAGATGATTCTTTCAAGAAGACGATTCGTTCAAAGATGATTCATTCAATTTATTGAAAAGATAATAATCCGATGGTGCTAGGTCTGGGGAGTAGGGTGGGTGAGTCACTATGTCCCACCCAAATGAAACGAACAGGTCCTGAGTGAAACAGGCAGGAGAAGCAGATTAGCAAGGCCAAGTCAGCTGTTCGTGCTACCATTAGTACTATTGCCAGAGGGAAGATAACTTCGTGGGATGCGAGAGTATCTATTTTTCAATCCATGGTGGAATCAGTGCTGATGTATGGGGGGGGGGGGGGGGTCAGAGATGCCAAGGATATTGAGGTGATACAAAGAAAATTTCTGAAGGCGCTGCTTTTTCTTCCATTTTCGACCCCAGGATCCTACCTGCGTCTGGAAACAGGGGCAGACCGCATCTCAGTGTTGCGAGCTTCAAGCGGACCATCAACTACTGGGAGAGGATTTTGAAAATGGAAGACTCAAGGTGGCCAAAGATTTGTTTGGGGGAGCTCATAGCGCTGCACTCTGACTCTTGCAACATACCGGACCGGAACTGGGCTACTGGTGTGGTGCAATGGTTGCAATTGATTGGATCAGAAGTTGTATGGACGAGCCAGAGCCCCGAAATCCTCAAAAGGGAAAATCCTCATCTGTTTGAAAGATGGGAAAATAACGTCTATTCGAGAGATGTAGAGGTTGCAATTAATTCAAGGTACAGTGAGATTTATCCTAAAATTTGTACATTTCGGGGACGAGCGAATTATCTGGGTGCTGGTAGGAGCGTTCATGTGGAAAGAGTGATCGCCCAGCTTAGGCTGACTTACAAGAGAAAATTAGTTTTTTCTTCAAGAAGTCCGTTCATACCCTCTGCTCCCTCCTATGCTTGAACTGTAATAAGAGCGCACTTGAAACGGTTGTCCACTTTATGCTGAATGCCCCTTATATCTCCCATACAGGCGACACTATTTGGGGACATATGTATCTGGAGGATTTCCTGTAGCCACTGAAGATGTGCAAGCGACCATGGAGAAAATCATGGATGTATGTGCTGATGAGAGCCTAATAATGGCTATTTATCTGTATGTGGACAGGTCATTATTGCTTAGAGCTTTCTCACTAAATGAATGATAACCGCGAAGGTCTTTTTATTTATTTTCTATTATTATTATTATTTTTTCTTCTCGCAACGCACCAATATTATACCTAACATGTAATTATAGATCCGCACGATTATTATTTTTTCTTTCTCTTTATTTTTAAAAGCTATTTTGTATTATTGAAAACCATTTGGAGGAAATGTATTTTATCAGTCCCTTGCTATTATTTACTGTATTTCTATTAGTTTAAGAGCTGCAATTTATTTATTTTACAGAACTCATTGTAATGTGTTTTACACTCTACAAATAGACGCTAATTGAATTGAGTGAGAGAGGCGGTATGAGGTCTAGCGTTGTCATCACGAGTCAGCATTCCTCTCCTTTTGTCCTTGATTTTTTTCTTTCAACTTGTTGAGTGTCTCACAGTATGCAGCTGCATTTATGATGGTTCCTTTAGGCATAAAATCGACCAATAACATCCCTTTCAGGTCCCTAAAGACAGATGCCATGATCTTCCTCTCTGAAAATTGGACTTTATAATTTTTGGTTGATGATGAATGGGTATTAGGCCAGTCATCCAAGACATATGTCATCGCAAAAAATGCCGCCCAGCTGCCGTTTTGGGATATTGTTAGGATACATACCAGTATTATATAACCAAGTTTGCAGCTTCGAAAGACCTGTGCTAACTTCAGGGTGCTCGGAAAACCTCGAAATTTTCTGACTATTTTCAGTTTTTGGCCTCCTGAACGGTACGTCCCCCGTAAAAACTCACCCTATTCTTTTTTAAAGTAGACTAAATGTGCTACAATTTGAGACCAACCCCAGCTCGGTAGGTTCAATACTTTCGGAGATACGGCACATCGAAAATCGACGACTTTTTCCAAAAAGTTAAAAATTGTAGTTTTATTGGTCTTTCGTGCGAAATATTGGCTGAAGCGCTCATTCTACGTTTAAATACTATTAGAAGAATTTGTAGAGGAGGTATTTAGCTTCAATTCAAGCCCAAACGGAAGTCTGTAGGCCCTATAGTTAACGTGTAATTTTGAAAAAAACCAAAAATGGAAAAGAAAGGATTCTTGCAGAGTTGCGCCTGGCAATATGTGGTACCTATTGTGAAGGGAAAAGGGGTTAACAAAGTCTAACTCCATGTAAAAAACATGCTGATTCATTTCATGCATAAAGATTATGAAACAAATTGTATACGAAAAAATTGGATTACGAAACAAAGAAAGTTTTACACACCAAAGCACATAACAACATAAGCAATAATAAATTATAATCTTCAAGTTGCCATCAAATGAGCGACACAAATAAGTATTAAACAATCATTTTAAAATTGGAAAAACAGAAACAAAATAAAGACACACTTTACAAACACAGTCAATTCTTTTGTTGTGGCCTTTTTGAGGGGCCTGGTTCGTCTGGCAAAGTTGGAGCGATCTCAAATGGCTCGACAAGTGTTGGAGGATTGTCGACGTCTTCCTTATCGTCGGTTTCTTCAATCGAAGTAGGTGGAGCATTGAGACACGTCTTTCCCTGGCAAATTTTGCAAATAGCTGAGCATTTGAGGCCAGCTTTTTGACAGGAGCAGCTCCCTCCGCCACATCCTTTTCTGCACGCGCAGGACAGCAATTTCAGTAGGTATGGTGCCGCTGGGTCCTTTGTTGTCGTCACGGGTAGCAGCCCCTGCTCAGTCCTCGTCCAGCCCCAGTTGGTAG
Organism: Stenodema calcarata; assembly: GCA_963920205.1. NCBI lineage: Eukaryota > Metazoa > Arthropoda > Insecta > Hemiptera > Miridae > Stenodema > Stenodema calcarata. Next base: position 33,247,808 of record OY986048.1, on the reverse strand, counting down.
GCTCCATGTCTACCCCCAACCACTTCTGCACCTGGTGGTAACAGCGAAAAGAATGCTGAGCGGCAGCCTCTTCGGTTGGGGGTAAACGAGCCAGTTGGATCTTTGTGTTGGCTGCTGATCGGATAAATGTGGCGTAGCGGAGGGTGTGAAGTGCATCATCTTCACCCCCACCATACAGAGCCACGAGGCATCTTTGTCCAGCCTTGGCTATCTCCTCGTGAGTGGCATCACGCTGGAGGAAACTGGAAGCTACGTCAATCAGGTGAGTACTTTTGGGAAGGTCCTCCATCATCTTCATCTTTCCTTGCCAAAAAATGGCAGAGGTGGTATCACAGCCCGTGAATGCGTGGATGACCAACTCCAAGCCAGGGTGAAAAATAAGCTCTCCGCGATTGAAGGACTTCGTTGAGAACTGCACCTCTGCCACTTTTTTGGAAGTACACGTTGTCAGCATTGGAGCCCAATGCATTAAGCAGTACCAGCAGGTCTACATCCTCTCCTATAATGATAACTTGCTGGTACTCCAGGCTCTTCCCAAGTGCTGTTCTGACGATGAGGGAGTCCGCATCCTCTGGAGCGATCTTTGTTTCAATTCCCTGGCTTTGGAGTCCAGAGCAGAGGAAATCAATAAGGCGCCGCTTGTTGTTATCAGAAAGAAGTTTTTCTTGAGGCACCTTGATTAATGTGTTCTCCTCAAACATAATATCGCTGCATGCTGCAGGGGATGTGTACCGACGCAGCCGCTCGGCAGTTTTTGTGCTTTTTGAGGCACCATCATCAGGATAGCCGTCGGACACAACTACCACATTCTTTCCAAAGTGGTTGCAGGTGTAGGTAATGTAAGCAGCTATAATCACCCTGATGGAATCGTTCCTGTGCCAAATGACCTTATGGAGTAAGTAGCCTCCATCTACAACAACGCACGTTGTATCTCCAATGGGGACATTTTCAGGTAGTGGAGTGAAGGCTGAATAAAATGATGATTTTGTGCCTTTACGCATTCCCTCTTCACAAAATAAATACATTGGGTAGGGGGCCTAATTATATTAACGTTACATTGTCTTAAGCCCCTTTTCCTTCACAGTAGGTACCATATTATGTTGCCAGCCGCCATCCCTGCAAGAATCCTTTCTTTTTCAATTTTTGGTTTTTTCAAAATTACACGGTAACTATTGGGCCTACAGACTTCCGTCTGGGCTTAAATTGAAGCTAAATACCTCCTCTACAAACTCTTCTACATGGACTTTTAACGTAGAATGAGCGCTTCAGCCAATATTTCGCACGAAAGACCAATAAAACTACAATTTTTAACTTTTTGGAAAAAGTCGTCGATTTTCGATGTGCCGTATCTCCGAAAGTATTGAACCTACCGAGCTGGGGTTGGTCTCAAATTGTAGCACATTTAGTCTACTTTAAAAAAGAATAGGGTGAGTTTTTACGGGGGACGTACCGTTCAGGAGGCCAAAAACTGAAAATAGTCAGAAAATTTCGAGGTTTTCCGAGCACCCTGAAGTTAGCACAGGTCTTTCGAAGCTGCAAACTTGGTTATATACTACTGGTATGTATCCTAACAACATCCCAAAACGGCAGCCGGGCGCCATTTTTTGCGATGCGATTAACTTTTTATGTCCCTGGCGACTGGCCTATATGGCGCCACTGTAAAGATTGCCTTTTTTGTCTCAATTGAGTCGGCGTTTGATGATTTGTTTTGACCGTTAGGAATCTCTCTACCTCTAGTGACAACTCTGAAAAACATAATTCCTTTTGCCCTACACAGCCCTTGTAACCTTACTTTCTGGTCGTCCCTCTTATTTCCTCTTCTAAAATAAGCTGTACTTCTCTCGTCCGATAGTATGTTTAAAATATTGCATCCTTCTTGTGTTTATTGTTTTAATAATCTCAGGTGCTTTTTTTCCCTCAAAACTTCCATGTTCGTAACTTCGTCAGTCCAAGGGATGTTCAGCACTCTGCAATCGCTCGAGTGCTTGGATCTTATGCATATCTCTTTTCTTGACAGTCGAAGCCTCCATACCTTAACTAAAGTGTTGAAAAAATGTAATATTTCAGTTTTCTAGTTCTTAATTCCAATCACATGTCACGATTTGAAAAACTTATCCTCATTATTATTAGATCTCGCAATTTCAATTCTGCTCAACATGTCCTTTCTGTTTTCACCATTGCTGTTGATCCAGGTATTTGTAGGAGTCGACTTTTTCTATCTATAATATTATCAATTTTAAGTTTACAATTGGTACGGTGTGTTAGAAAAAAAAAAGAAAAACCTAACTGAACTTAGACTAAACAGACAAAAAGTTTGATTTTTTCCCACAATTTCGTCTCGGATTACATTCAATTAGTTGTTCTTACATGTGGTACACTATGAAGTACAACCAGTGCACAATTGAGATAAATCGCCTTACTAATAAATTAGGCATGAACACTTTGTATTTAAATTCTAGCGGGAACTTCGAGCTAAAATGTCGCCCATAAAAAAAACCCCACACACACACACACCAAGTCTAGTAGTGGGGATGGGATTTGATCCCAAATCGATAAGGTACTTCATCATTGATAGTTGAAGATTAATTGACTTTCTTTTCGAACAATAACACCGGAATTAGGTACGTTTTTCATCGTATTTATTGCTTCATTTAATTTACTACCTATGAATTATTTAATTTACTACAAGTAGGTATGAATTATTTCAAATAATGAATCGGAACTTTCATTTTCGATCGAACAAAAATTGAATATCGACCGCCATTTGTGAACAATCGATTGTATAATCGATTGAATAATCGCCATCGGGAACAATTGCTGATCATTCTGCCACAGCCTTCGCTCTTGACACATCCTGATCCCGTCAGGTCTACTTTGCTGTTGGTTTCACTATTTCGGTCAAAACTGCTTTATTTCTTCAACCCGGTGAGTCCTTGATTATGTTTACATAATTTAATTAATGAATATCGTAAGCATCGCGCGTTATTTTTTACTTTGAGAGATGGCTGAGGTGTTGGTCGGCGTTAGGTTATGAGAGCTTTAGCATGAGTATATCTATAGTACTACGAATTTCACCCCATTCCAGTACTTGTTATAATTCAATTCAATTTTTATTCAAGTAAACAATACACAATACGTAAGATTGCTGTTGGTTTCACTGAAGTATTCGGTCAAAACTGCTTTATTTCTTCAACCCGGTGAGTCCTTGATTATATCGTAAGCATCGCGCGTTATTTTTGACTTTGAGAGATGGCTGAGGTGTTGGTCGGCGTTAGGTTATGAGAGCTTTAGCATGAGTATATCTATAGTACTACGAATTTCACCCCATTCCAGTACTTGTTATAATTCAATTCAATTTTTATTCAAGTAAACAAAACACAATACGTAAGATTGCTGTTGGTTTCACTGAAGTATTCGGTCAAAACTGCTTTATTTCTTCAACCCGGTGAGTCCTTGATTATATCGTAAGCATCACGCGTTATTTTTGACTTTGAGAGATGGCTGAGGTGTTGGTCGGCGTTAGGTTATGAGAGCTTTAGCATGAGTATATCTATGGTACTACGAATTTCACCCCATTCCAGTACTTGTTATAATTCAATTCAATTTTTATTCAAGTAAACAATACACAATACGTAAGATTGATGGTTTATTGGTGACGTGATGATAATTTACCGAACACAAATTTTCGATTCGGGCGGTAGTCATGAAACCCCGACTACTTTCGATTCGGGCGGTAGTCATGAAACCCCGACTACTTTCGATTCGGGCGGTACTTCCCGCTGTACTTTCGATTTCTGGGCGCTGCACATACAGGTATTTTCACGATCTACGCGGCCAAAAGTCCAAAATGTCATAATAACAATAACATTATTAAATCGAGTTCCACGAATAGATTATGAACCCGAGAACAATATCCAATGATTCATAAACAGATAATATCTACCTGCTCTGGCGTGGGGTCAGTCGGAAGTTGACCGTTTCAGTTGACCCTTCTCGGCGCTTTTCTAAACATTGAAGTTACTACCTAAGTGATGTTTTATGTTATCAAGTTCTTCGCACAAATTGAAAGTTATGTATTTTGATTGACGAGGTAAGAGACTTAAAGATTACATAAATAAAGTTATGATCAACTATCAAACTACACAATTTTTTTCATAAATAATAAACCCATTTTCATACTGCGATTTTCTATAATATTTTTTATTTGCTAGTGTTTTTGTTTATGTATCGGGGTAGATCGGGCTATTAATTTTAATGTAGGTTATTATTTGATCCTTTTCCTTATAAATACTATCAAAATCATGTCCGGCTAGATACTTTTTTGAGGGATCAAAGTTATTTATCGAAATTTCGTCTAAAATTGAAAAGGTTTTTTAGCGACTTTTAGCACAGCTTATGTTTGTGTTAGGTTCACAGGGTGCATCAGGAGTAAGGATTGTGACCCGACAATACTTGTTTGACCTCATGAAGAACAAAAATTTGTCTAATTTAGATGCCAAATTAAAATATATCTTTTGTCATGAGAAGGTTACAGTGAAGACCAAATTGTTAATTTAAAACGTAGTTTTGCCCATTTTAAATCAGAAATTAAACAAAGGTGGACGAAATCTTATTATAAAGAAGATAAATTTATAAAAAACAACCAGTGTTGGCTGGAAGGTACTTTTGAAATACCTGTTGTTGATATACAAAAAGGGCCAGGGCGACCATCCAAGTCATTCGAAGACGCAAGTGAGAGGAGAAAGACTGAAGAACTTCGTACTAATTTAGAAAAGGAATTAATAATACATGCTGCGAAAGTGGAACTGGGAAAATCTGGTAAAAAAGATGCATCCTATGTCCTTAAAGATATTACTAGCTCTCCAACACGAGCAACTAAATATAAAACGGTATTTTATAATTTGAAATCAGGAAAAGGGCAGCCCTCCTTGACACCAATGCAAGCTTTGCAAATGTTTGTAGATGCCAGTACGAAATTATAAGGAAGACTAGTAAGAAGTTTTTTCCGTGCTATAGTGCCATACAGAAAGCCAAGAAGAAATGTTACCCACCGCAAGAATCGTGTACGGTAACGAGCACCAGTTAAAGGTTAACATAATATGTTTGTATCTGCGGAATCCAACCAAACTGAAAATTCATCAGATAGTGACGAAACGAACGACAGTGACGAAAACAGTCAAGAAACTTAGAATTTGGTAAGTATGTATTATGTTTTTTATGTGTATATATTTTTTTTAAATATAATAGTAAAAACTAAAAAAATATATATATAGTATTTTCGTTTTTTTACAGTGTTTAGATGACGAAGAAAGTCAAGAAACAAGAAAGAAGTCAAGACAAGTCATAGAATTATTATTTTTTATGTCTATAATTTTTTTTTCTTGAAAATATAATAGTAAAAACTGTAAAAAATAGTTTTTTTGTTTATTTACAGTATTTAGATACCAATTAAGCATTAAAATAATTTTGGCCGCGTAGATCGTGAAAATACCTGTATGTGCGCCTGTAGGTAACTCAATAAAAACTTCGTTGTTCATTTTGATTATTTTGATGATTAAATCATTCAAATTTTGAAGTACGGCAGTAGAACCGAGAAGATATAAGCTGAAGCGCAGATTATTGATAACAAGAAACTGCGCAGTGACCTACAGCGCACCTCCGGAGTGCGGATCCGCGGAAGAATATTTCTCGAGAGAAATATTTCTGCGGAAATGATCTCTCCCACCTAGTGGTGTTGAACTATCGAGAGTTTTGGTTAACACTCGTCTCTTTTCATCTCATTTCATACATAGATATCATTCATCATAGATATCGAGAAAAACTTCAGTCAATTAGGCCTTGATGGACAAAAAATCGGTTTTTTCACTCTCCTGAAAAGTTGTGAAAAACGAGCTTGGTGGTGTTGCTGATTCCTCGACGAAATGTCAAGAGCCATGATCAGTTTTTAATGGCTCAAACTATTGGTAACGGCTGATTTTGTTTTCTCGATTTTCGGAATTTTCGCCCTCCTTGTTTGATTACTATCATCCATTTTTAAACATTGATGTTACATTGTTTCAATTTTATCTCGCTCACTAGTCTGCTCTGCACCTGGAACGACTGAACACCTTGCAACTTTAAAGATAGTGGATAGTTAAAGGCGATTAAAGATAGTTTGGTTTTTACTGGGGCCAAACTGTTACCAAGTTTAATGATATATTTATTTCATTAAGAAGAAGTGCCAATGGAAATGAAATGATATGAATTCATTTGAATTCAAGGTGCAAAAAAGTTCATCTTGTGTAATTCTTGTGTGTTTTAGGTTCTTTGTTGTGATTAATATGAACACTAGCTCAGTACTAAATGTTCGCTGCTCATTGGTACCCGAAGAAGGTTCAGAAATACAGCCTATTGTATTGGAGCACCTGAAAGATACCCCTGTCGGGCGGACTCCCGAGTGTATGATTCATGATGTTACAGTGTCCAGAAGACAAGGTAAATTCTATTCTATCGCATTTTCTATGTGATTGAATTTCACTTTTTAGTGGTTTTTATTCAATTTTTAATTTAATTATCAGCAAATTTCAAATTGAATCAGGTAGATACTTCTACATGTTTATTAAATGATTGTTTCGACAGATTTTTTATTGCTTGAAAACCCTTTTAGGAAATTCCATTTACATGTGTATATTTATCAAAGCATTATCAAAACGGTAGAGCTATAAATAACTGTTCTTTGTACAAAATCCCTGTGGGTCCCATAACTGTATGAATTAATTGGAGTAATGAGCTGAAATATTGTGTGTTTGATTGAAGGTTACTAGATGGTCCTTGGAAGGGTTTTGGATGGAGAGGGTTTAATGATAGATGCCTAGACGTTATCCATGATACAATGGTTTTTCAAAGAAAAAATTTGGATTCTACATCCGAGTAACTTGATGAAAGAACCTTCATTTTTATTTATTAATTTTTTTTTTGTTTTTAGTTATCATCACAGCTGATTTTTTGAAGGAAGAAGTGACCATAAAAAGTATTGGCTTGAACCCATCTCTCCTGAACGGTTTATGCCTTGCAAAAGGTGAGCCTTATAAAGCTCGAAATAATAATATTCTTGAGTTGGTGGAAAGTGGGCCTAAATATAGAATCAGTTTTCTCAAGCCTGTAGAGTTTGAGGATCGCCTGATTGAAAACAAACCTAACAGTAGTACCGAGGGAGTAAGTGCTATTAACTCCAGTTTTGCTCCTCCTGCCAAAAAAATGAAACAGGATGACGCTAGTCAGTCTCTACAGTCAGTTAATGACGTAATATGGATTAATACAAGAAAACCAATACTTCTATGCAAGTATGGACCAGTAGACCAAGAGATTCAAGATATGAAGAGTCGAACCACTGTGAGTATCTCATCGTCATTCAGTTTTTTGAATCAGGAACTTCCTCGTATAAATAAGGGGTGTCTTACGGGAATAGGCCCAAAAGTAGGAGACCCTCTCTCCCCTCCGGAAGGGAGGAGGGAGGATGGGAAGGGCTCGTTCGAACCGTTAGGTAGTGCCATTTAGTTGCCACAATGGGACAGTGGGATGTATTTCAGGGATGTCTTCGCACTAGATAAGTTTGGAATGCAATGAATCGGTGATGTCTGAATCAGGTTCAACCTCGGACGTCATCGTACTGTTTACGCGAAAAACCATCATGAGGTGGGTTACTTCTTTTCGTAGTATGGGCAGTGTTATGAAAAACAAACAACGTGGCCCCATACGGATAGCCACAAGACCAGAGAACGTCGAGAGGGTGAGGGCAACTGTTCTCCAGAGCCCAAGTCGTTCAGTGCGTAAACAAGCGCAAGCACTGCACGTTTCAAGCGTAAGTTGCATTTCCATCCCTACTAGTTGGCGATCTTTCAGCAGTTGTAACCTACTGATTACCATCAGCGTTCTTCATTCGCATTGGAGATGCTCTCGTTGTTCAAAGTGAATGACGATATGGTGCTGTTAATGAATGACGAGGCGCACTTTCACCTCAATGGTTTTGCTAATTGGCGAAACTGCCGGTATAATGCCAGTGAGAACCCTCAAAGCCTCCATGAACGACCGCTGCACAGCCCTAAAGTTACAGTTGTACTGTGTGGTGAGCGGTGTCAGGGAAATTCGTTATCGGTTCCTATTTTTTTGGAGGGTGGGAAGAAGGAAACACCGTCACTGTCAATTCTACCCGCTATGTGAACATGCTGACTAACTTTTTGAGACCTGAGTTGCACAGAAGAAGGCGAATCGTGGATGTTTGGTTTCTCCCCACACTTCCAGAGCCACTAACGCCCTCTAGTGCACGATGTTCCCCAACCGCCTCGAGTCACGCTCTGGGGATGTGCTTTGGCCCCTAAGGTCACCTGATATGACGACGTGTGACTTTTTCCTTTGGGGCTACCTCAAATCACGCGTTCACGAGTCAAAACCCCGTACTGTGGACAGTCTGAAGGATACTGGCGTCAATTGAAGGATACTGGCGTCAATTGAAGGATACTGGCTTGGGTGTGTTTACCAGAATTTCTTGGACCGACTCGCCGCGTGCTACGAGCAAGATGGGCGACATATGCTGACATATGCCATCTTTAAAACCTAAAATGGCATCATTTTCTTAACCTGCTAATATAATTTTAAAAATCGTATGACTAAAACTTTCGGAGTTACGTCCATTTATTATTGGGTCTATTTGACCCGTGAGACACCCTGTGCTACATAAAATTACCTGACCACGTGTATAGTGCCAGGTACTGAAATATCTAATGAGTATAAAATACGTTTCATCTTTGTGGCAGTCATATAATTCGTACATACCGTAAGAAACCATTATTGAGTAGGTAGTTATTTTCTTTCAATTTGTTGAAATCTTAATTTATGCAAGTTTTTGAAGTTTCTTGGACCTTTTACCCAAAATTAAGTCGCTTATCTAAGTTTAGGGAATGCAATCCTGCAATGTTTTCAATTCTCCAATTTCAAGGCTCACAAAAGGAATCTTAACTTCTAGTTTTTATTAATTTCTTAATTATGAAAGGCAATAAATCAGGGAAAGTGGGTATTGTTAGTAATAATGATGTCCAACAAATGTTTCATTGAAATAGGTTTATGTAGGAGACAAAAAAATATGTAGAAAAAAGAAAAAATCGAAGACACTGTGAGTGAGCCAAATATGTTTTCTCTGATTTTTGTAGTCTGGTCTCAAAAACACAGAAAATCTACAATTTTAGTTGTCCATACCAAATCATAGGTATCATTGTTGATTCATAAAGTTCTGAAACCTTTCATCACACTGGCAAACTATAATTTTCACGTTGAAAAAATTAACAGTTGAATATGGGGGATTGTTTCGTTTTACCCAATAATTGCACTATTGGGTGGGATCTCTTAGGATTGCGTTTCCGATCCATTTCAAACTAGTTGTACCTTGTGTGGAATTTCTCAAAATTTAAAAATCAATAATTGATCTACCAAGATTTGTTCACAATCAAGCCGCTAGTTTTAATACTCTTGCTTCTTGAAGTCGCATCCGTAATTGATGACCTTATTATATTTATTTATGTATCACTTTGTGACACACTATTTTTGTTTTATGGCTAAACCATTAAAAATTTTGTATTGCAGGAATTTCAAATAGCTGCATTTGATCTAGATGGAACTATAATAAAGACAAAATCAGGGAATGTTCACCCAATAGGGCCTACTGATTGGACGTTATGGAATGATGTGATACTTTCGTCATTGAGAAAATTACGTAATGAGGGATATTTGATTGCACTATTAACCAATCAGGCTTCCCTGAGATTCCAATCTAATATCCCGGCTTTCAAGTCAAAGGTCGAAGCTATTGTGAGGCTTATCAATCTACCCATGGTGGTTCTTATATCAACTAATGAGGATTTCTACAGAAAGCCTGCTCCTGGGATGTGGTTTTACTTGAAAGATTCTGTATTAGGGGTGAGTCTTGATATCTTTTATAGTTCGAATATGTTATATCGTAGGGTAGCAATTCGAATTCAACCTCCTCAGTGCAGCTCATGGCATGACGCAGAATAATCGAGATATCTTACTGTATCAAAATAATAGAAATGTTTTTCGAGTTCTGTTTAATAGGATTTACATGATATCTTCATGTAAATAGTATCAACAGATATTCCAACATTCTTCATCAAGAATCAGTCACCTCTTCCTGATTTCTGGGGCTTCTGGAGTGGCCAAGCCATCAAAATAATAGAAATGTGTTTCGATTATCGAGTTCTTTTTAATAGGATTTACATGATATCTTCATGCAAAATCTTTATGTAATTAGAATCAACAGATATTCCAACATTCTTCATCAAGAATCAGTCACCTCTTCCTGGTTTCTGTGGCTTCTGGAGTGGCCAAGCCTAATTCTTTCCGATGTTGTAGACAAACGTCACACTTAATGAGGGCTCTAGATGTTTTTTTCACATCAAGTAGCGCCTAAGGCACTAGCAGCATGGCTAAAAGTCTTGTATAATATTTCATGATTTTCCAGATTAAGCTACTAGATTGCACTTCCCACAATTTATATTATCACTATTTCAGGAATCGGAGTGCTCGATGGAAAAATCTTTTTATGTTGGAGATGCTGCTGGAAGGGTAGCCGGATGGAAACCTGGAAAACCCAGGGACTTTTCCAATTCAGACCGCTTATTTGCAAGCAACCTTAAACTCGACTTCAAAACTCCTGAGGCATATTTCTTAAAAGAGACAGAAGGTCGATATTCTGAACCAGAATTCCTTCCCTGGGATTATGGTGATACCCATGATTTGGACAGTCTCTTTGGTAACTTGAAGTCGTCAAACCCTGAGGTGATTTGAATGAGTTCTTGTAATTTTCATGCATATTGAGAATTTTACTGTTTTTGTGTTGGTGAATCTTCAAGTCAATGAAATAGCTGAAACTGAGGTGGATGGGGTACTTTGCAATTCTCGCTCCCCTGTATTCTTTAGATGTTAGACCTTGTGGTCGATAGGATAGCTTAAGACAGTAAAAAAAAGCATGAGGAAACGGAAGCCTTGCCAGGGTGCGTCTCATTAGTATCTTGCCCAATAGTCATTAGTATCTGCAGAAATAGGCTTTCAAATCAGGGAATGGTAGATTACGTTAATTTTAATGTGTTGCCTTTCTCTTTTATAGTGAGCAAAGTGTAAATCTTCAAATTTTGAATTTTCTCCTTGTTTAGTATTTTTTACTCTCGTTTATAAATGTTCTTATTGTTTGCAGGTCATAGTAATGGTTGGACTGCCTGCCTCTGGAAAGAGCACTTTTGTTAAAACCCATCTTGTGCCTATAGGGTATATTGCTGTGAATCGTGATACCCTTGGTACAGCTGTCAAGTGTGAGAAGTTGTTGAAAGACAGTCTTGTGTGTCGTAAAAAGGTTGTTGTTGATAATACTAATCTTGATCTCGACGCAAGAAAGAAAATTATTAACATATGCCAGCAATTTAATGTAGTGCCAAGATGTTTCCTCATGGACTCTACGTTTCAAAGATGTCAGCACAACAATAGGGTAAGTCCTGTATGTTAGATTGTTGCTAATGCATCAATGTTTGTTGCCCAATTTGTATCTTTGCACAAGTGCTCTATGCCTGTTTCGTCACTTCATGTGCCTAGTAACCAATTTGTTATTTCTTCATCTTCACCTCTGGGGGAGCACTCCCCTCAAATGACACCTGCAAGCGTTTGGTTTTTTTTTCTACGTTTTTTTAATTTATTCCTTGCATTTCAATTCATTTTCAGTTCTAAAATTCAACTTTTGTTGTCAACATTCATGCCCCCTTTACGTGTTAACAAAAGTGTTGCTAACACATCATATTTGATCACTTTGTCAAGCCTAATTGTACACAACAATCAATACTTGGTCTGCCTTGTACCATAAATTTCCAATGACACGGTTTTCTCCTAGAATTGGTCAAAATTAACCATATTTTGGGCCGAGGGTTGAGCGTTTGAAAATAACATACTTTCCGCGTACCTTCTTTGTTTGACTCCCCATGGATATTTTACCTTATATTGTGTGTGAGCATATTAGGGTTCATGAGGAGGGACGTGAGAAAGTTGTCCATAAGATGATGAGCCCTCGTCATATCCTACAGCCTCTTTAGATCAATTTCAAGCCGTCGTCAGGCTTCAGGGGTAGGGTCCAGTGCCGCATCCTCTTCATTTTCAATGACAAAAGTTTATTTTAGGAAGCCACTACATTAGTTAAGAATGGGTTATCATCATGGGCATCATGAAGGGAACATCTCAAGCTCCTATAAGTTTATTAATACCAGATGAATACAGTGATGTATAAATGTTGTGTCTGCATTTGTTTCAGTTCAGAAGGATTAAAGGATATGATCATGCTATCATTTCACCAATGGTGATGCGAGCTTGTCTGTAAGTTTGAATGATTTTAATTTTTTTAATTCATGCGGAGGAGGGTTCGTACTGAGCAGGTGGCCTTGTGGCTTGTAGATGCCAGCAGATTGAGAATTCTAGATTGGAAAAGCTGACTTTGCAGTGCCAGGCTCCGTTCCATCTGGAAGAGCAAGTGTTGATAGCTTTGACTATTTACCGCTCTCCCAGTAAAAAAAACCTCTTGTTGCAACTCATACTTCTGCTTGGTCACCGCACTTAACAATACTTGAATTGATAGCTGGAAGAACGCGTTTTTTTCCCGTGAAATATGAGGTAGGTACCTAGGTCAACGATTGTCCCAGAAGAAATATTTGAAAAATTAACCATCAGAGGAGTCTTGGGTCGGAAATGGAGTGAAGTTATGTGTTGAAGTTGTGGAAGAACGCGGTATGTTGGTAACGGCAACACTGGGCAGCTGATTAGCTTATTCGCGGTGTGCATCTGTATGTTCTTGAGGGCCTGCAGGACCTGGTTTGGAAGGTTTTTGAAGGATATCTTAGGATGTGATTGACTTGCAGTTTTGAAATGCGGAGGAGTTTTCCGCCACTATAGGAGCGCCAAGACATCTAATAAGTATTTTTTACATGTTTTAACTGCGAAGTTTGCATTTTGCTGTCCTACTAGCCTTCCGAAAATGCCCCCTCGGCTCGTTTTTTCAATAAAAACATTTAGCCACAATTCATTTCATGAATTTCAAAAATCGGACAACGTAGGGGCAATTTCTTACTAATACAGTGAATTTAGACATTTATTTCAAAACTCTTAGTCAATCACAGCCCGAGATGGGTCCAGTATGCCTAGTGCCTAGTGGAAGAACGAGGTATGTAGGTGATTACTGATCACGAAAGGAAATAATTAATCTTCAAAGAGTAAAAGGCGCGTCCTGAAAACTGACGAAAGTGACATACCGCGTTCTTCCAGCCATCAATTCACTTGTTGGATATAGGAAAGGATTAAATATTTGTTGAAAGTTCTACTGCTAGATAATAGATACCAAAAAAATGGTCTCCGAGTGCCAATACTGTTGCATGGGTTGGTGTAATTGATTGCTTTGACAGGTTATAAGACAACAAATTGGAAGATATATTTACGTTTGAGGTCTCTAGGAGAATCAATATAAGATCACTTGTAGGAAGTGACACTAGGCCTAATGGAATCTAACCTAGTTGAATGATTTTTGAAAAGCATCAGTTTGGTGAGATTGCCTTATTTACTTGCTAGCCTTACTAGCTCAAATATTCATCAATCCTGTTGTTTTGGAGACATGTACCTACTGTGAAACTTGAATCTTCTAATTGTGACATCAGTAATGAGTTCAATAATATTTGTATTCACTTGCAATTTTGAAGACCAAATTCTTGAAATAACCTAATCAACGTACAAGTAATTTCTCGTGAAACCCCTAATTTCAATTATGAACACTTCAAGCAACCAGAAACACCCTTAACGTGTCCAAATAGGTGTCAGCCAATATATATTTATATTGCTGTGCCGGGCACTTGAATTTATTGTTTTGTTCTAATGACACCTACTAGATTTAGTTGTACTGAGTAACCACGTGCAAGCTTTATCAATCTCTGCTCCAGACAAGACCCTTAGCGTTTACAAGCTTCTAACACTCGATGCCTCACAACTGCTTAGTCCCATCATTTTTCCGATCCCAAAACGTATATGAAGTCCATATTTCCAAAAAATGCTATGGAGTTGTCTACCATTAATTCTCAATCAATGAGTCAAATGAAAGGGTGATTTCTACTTTTGTTTTTCAGATCCAAGTTCGTTGAACCTGCCATTGAAGAAGGCTTTTTGGACATAGTGCGCGTCCCATTCATACCAAGCTTCAGAAATGATGAAGACCGTACATTGTACAATTATCATTTATTAGTTCCGAAGTGATTTTATTGATTTTATTTCACAATTATCATTTATTAGTTCCGAAGTGATTTTATTGATTTTATTTCACAATTATCATTTATTAGTTCCAAAGTGATTTTATTGATTTTATTTCACCAAGAAATTGTTGGAAGCTTGGTAGAATTGATATTTACTTTTTGGGAGCAGAGCTTTTATCATTTATTAGTTCCGAAGTGATTTTATTGATTTTATTTCACAATTATAATTTATTAGTTCCGAAGTGATTTTATTGATTTTATTTCACCAAGAAATTGTTGGAAGCTTGGTAGAATTGATATTTACTTTTTGGGAGCAGAGCTTGCTGATGTGATTAAACTGTAATTCCTCTAACTTAATATTTTGTACATTGAATAAATTATGGTCTATTCAATTTACTCCAACCTTTTTTTGTTCCTAGTTCCTGACATAAATTAATAATCCTTGATAATTTGTGTTGGTCATCTCTAACTATAGTTCAACTTTCACACAAGAACTAAGCTATCAACTTTTTTGGAGTCTCCTAGTAGTGGGTGTTCGTTTGAAAAAATTAGTAAATATGTATACTTTGGATCTGTTATGAATGGTAGCAACAACGTTCAGGCGGAGAACAGCAAAGGATACAGATAGCCTACTGTTTCTACTTATGGCTAAACCCACAGCTAAATATCCTGGGTTACAAAAAGAGGGTGTTCTGGAGAATTCCATGAGCGGTATTGAATCCTGAGGAACTCCTCTGGAGACTTCTGATCTGACAAACAAGTGGTCGTGGAGTTATATGGAAACTGACGGCGTGGAAGGCCTAGACCAGGTTCTGAGGACCACTTGTACCCTTCAGAATCCGAGGAGGACCACATACACAGTTAATATAAGTAACAGAAATTGTATATCGATATAAAATCAATTGGCCATCCCTCCAAAAGTATGAAAACTCTTAGTTAAAATTGAATCGGTTTCTTTTCTATATTTATCAAGAAAATATTTTAACTTACTTTGTTTGTATTTGGCACTATTTGCTCAAATTGTAATATGATGGTAAATTCAAGTCTTCAGGCCAACTCGTAAAGCAAATGCGGCCAAAACTAAACGAAGATAGCCAAACTAACTATTGGGCACGTACTAATCGGTCTATAGATGAGTGTGGTCAACACGATACTGCAAACACACACTTCAAGGATGAGTGAAACTCGCCGCTAAAAAATTCTAGAATGTATCAGTTGCATGTTGAGTAAACCGATTTCGGTAGATGCATTAATTTTCGTCCAGATCCAATTCATTAGATGTTCGCTTTGTGGACCTCATGAAAATCGCCCTTGGACCACAAGTGGTCCACAGGTGGAGAATCACTGACCTAGACTATGCTGGGCGGACCGTGTGACAGCAGATGCGCGCTCCACTCTGGGTGACCATACATGAGGTGTGGATTCATATTGGTATACTCAGTAATAAAACAAGTTGAGTAAACTAAACTAATAGAGACCTTTGATGCAAGGCATTAGGTGTAGATCATGCAGGAATGAAAACTAAAGGGCAAATTCTGGGCTGGCTTCTCCTAAAAATATAGGCTGGTATCCAAGGTTCTATGGATATTGGAACTTTCTATGACTGCTACATTGAGATACCCTTGATACACATAGTGTTTGATCAGTGGCTCTGTGGAATCTTCTTACTATTTCAGAAACGACATTTATAATTATAACTCTTAATAAGATCTAAAACTCTGTTTGTGGTTTTAGTCCAACTCTTTTGTTTACATCTTGTTTACCTGAAGTTCCATTAAAAATGCTGACCAGTGGTGGAATCAAGGGGGTCCATGACCCCCCCTCCCCCCGAAATCGGCAATTTTATTACAGTTGTCTGGCCGAACCTCAGCCTTATTGCCCAATGGCCGCTAACTTTTGGGCAGGATATCTCGATTTTCATGGGAGTGACACCTTCCAATTTCGAGGGGTTGGAACTAAGGCTAAGTTCAAACATGAACGTCTTTGGCGTGCAAAAATTGTTTTATAAAAAAAAGGCAAAAAACAATATTGCTCAAAAATAGATTTGGCCGTGTAGAACATTGGTGTAGCCGGGGAAGGGTCCAGACTATTAAGACATATGAAAAAATATTTAAAAATTGTGAATTTAGAAAAGATTTTCTTGAAAATGTATTTTTTTCGATTATGAAATGTGTTAACCCGCTATTCAGTAGTAACCTGTTTGTCAAAAATTTCCAATTCGGGTAGAAATTCAGTTATTGTCATTGGAACGCTCTCTATGCAACAGAAAGGATTAAATAGCTAAAAAAAATAGTTAGGTCAGGTTATGCATCTCATGAACCCCCTCCCCCGACATCAAAGTCTGGATCCGCCCCTGTGGTTGACACCTCTTGGGAAGCATCTCAAATATGTTGTGGCGTACACTTCTAGTATTGCTTTCGAGTTCACACAGGACCTAGCAGGACTTATCTGATCTCCAAAATTCGAGTTTCTATTCACACTTTTCATTGCAGATCTTTCTGGACAAAGTAATACCTTTAGATGCGTGTCTGTAAATCTTGGCAGCTCTCATAGCGGTACTAAAGAATAATTGGAATGAAGTGAAGTTGAAAGAGAAATTGCAGCTCGGCTCAAGAAAGAGCATTATTTCCTAATGTCAATTTTGAACTAAGCACCTATCATTTTCCAGGACTTCAGGCTTAGGTCCGCCAGTAAGTCCGTCACCGATGAAATCATTTTTTACCACTCATCGATCACGGGAATATGGAAACCAAACTGCGTTTCGGGTAACTGCAGCTCTCCCATTTTCAATTTAACTTTAATTATCCAATGGGATTCAATTCAATTAAATGGTGTAATATATTTTATATCAAATATGTACCCGGGAAACCTGAAGTTAAAGATGAACACAAACCTGAAACTAAATGTTCATCACCGCCAGCAATCCCTTCTGAACCTCTCGTCTCTAATTCTAAGGTGATGAATAATATATCTAGTGAATGTTGTAGTTGATGAATAATATACCTATCAATGATATATTATTTGATATATAATAATATATCAATATAATAATATATCAATGATATATTATTATTTCTTCATTTGATTTATTGGATCGATCTGAGACTGACATCGTATCAAATCGTAGAGGAACTAAAATAATATATTTGATATTTTTGTCAATATATATTGTTGGAAAAGATATTGATACATTCTCCAAAGTACGGACAACATGAGTTATAAAATGTTGAAACCGTGTTTGAGAGTAAATAACGCTCACGGGAAGGTCGTATCGAAATTGTTCTTGATTTTCCTTGATGACCTGCAATTCAGTGAGACGTGTGATAATGCAACAAACCTACTTGCATATTTTCTTGACTCAACATGAGTGTAGTTTACAATACTTGAGTCAAGTTATTGAATTATCACTGTTTATTAATTTTTTTCATTATCATAACGAGTGATTTTGTACATAACGGAATTAAAGTGGTTCTTCATTTCTTGAATCATGTTCTGGGGTGTACGATACATAGCATAAAAAAAAAAAAAAAAAAACCGTACAAAAATGAAATAAAACTCAGTAGTACAAAAGTCAACATTTAATTATAAACTGAAAACATTGAAGTTGCTATGGAATAGGTATTATTTCAAGGTACATACAAATTCTAAAAAGCACTTCTTGTGACAGATCTGTAACATTTTACATTAAAAAAAAGTAATGCTTAATAAAATTAATACTATGCGCAATCACATACCAACTTACAAATATACAATAAAATAAACTTTCACGTGGATTGTACACAGTTAGTTGAAAAATACTTACAGTTATTATTCTATACAATTTAATTCGGAATTACACTAAAACAATTATGAATTTGACATGGTCATACACAGTAGTTATATTCTACCCATGATCTGCTTCCCTCTTATTACGGAGATGAATATTTTGACGAATGACTTAGATTTTCCCTATCATCAGTGTTGACAAAATGCTACTCCCTTTTTTAATGACAATAATTACAACAGAGTTTTAGAGTCAGGTAGGAAGTTACAGGCAGGCAAGATTCTTACACAGACCCAGGAAGTTTATATGGAAATTCAACTATAGGAAAAGAGACAAAGAGTAAATAATGAATTGATGAAATAATAAGATGATGTAATAAGATGAGGACACGGTGAGTGTGTGTTCACAAATTTGTCATCAATACTAGACCCCTCAAGGATTTTGTGTGTTTGAATCATTAGAAGATTATTCATTCACTGAATCGTTTATAGAACTGGGTTTGGATAAGAATTATTGTAACAGTGTTTTTGCAAATTTGGTGTTTTTTTTCTGGGAGAACCTTCCTGATATGCATAGATGCCAAATAATGCATCTAACTCCAAATAGACCATGCTTAATTAACATAAAAGAATTTACATCATCATCATCCCACTTCATGTAAAATACATTTTATAGAAAGTTAATGGTTGTAAGATTTGTTGACTTTTTATTCTCATTGAAGTCAACTTTCATGAAGTACTTCAAAAATAGATGTAATATTATTATAAGAGATATTGGAAATATTAGTAGCCATGAAATTACAGGATGAGTTACAAACAACGTTTTGGACAACCTATCAGCCAGAAATACTTGCAACACTGCATCTATCTGAACAGGTCCTATGCTCCCAATCTCAAGTTTACCACTTCCAGACTGACGTCTATATTGGAATATTACTTTTAGGATTCAGTGACTTTCAGAAAAAATCAGTAGCATTTATTATACGTTCCATATTCTCTAATCAAAAGTCATTGAATTTTGTTGTTGGTTCTATAAAAATGCTTCTGGGATACCTAATTTTTCGATTTTAAAGCAAGTTTTTTTCCCTTAAGATGTCATATAATTGAACTTGTCACTATCAATCTGTCTAGGATGTGCACAATCCAGGGGTACCACTGCAAGAAATATTTACTTTAAAATTAATATTTTTAGCATGTGCTTCAATTAACACAGTTTATAGTATGGGAGTGCCAAAGAAGGTATGTTGAACCTACGTTTTCAATTAATGTCTATAAAAAATGAAATATAATATTTTAATGGTACTATGATTGAAAAATAACGTTTGAATCATATTTCACCAAATTATATATGAAAATATATTATTTCAATTTTTGGTTTAATCTTTCCAAAAATGTTCCTACTAATTCAAAATCGTCAACAGCTCCTCTGGATGGCACTCGCTAACTAAATCAAGTAATTGTTAAATAGTTGTAGCTTGAATAAAAAAATAATATTGATGAAGATGGGATTTCAAATTAACAATAGTTAGATACTAAAACTCTGGAAGAGTGCTAATAGAGAGAAACTAGTCTTCAAACTTTTTCGATATATACTCAAATAACTGCTGCCAGCAGATACTATCGAAGGAGACAAATTAACCCTCCATATACCGCGCAGCGCCACCAAACAGGTGTTTTGGCAACTGCTTAGACAGAACGCTCAATTCCCGCTGAAAGAGAACAGTTAAATTTTCTTCAGATTTCGCGGGAAGCATATTATTTAATTATTAATGGTCGTTGGTGCCGCCCGTTATTACGATTCCAGAGTACAAAGTTGGTAAGGAAGGTATTGAAGCACTTGGTGTAGTTTGCGGTGGTTAACCACAATGAGTGACGTAGTCAAATGACCCGATGATTTTACGCGTGTGCTACAAGAACTCTCCGATGAAGAACAGGAAACGGTTTATGATTTTTCAGACGATAGTGAAGATGAGGAAGAAGATGTACAGTTGGGCGATCACAGTTATTGCTTCAAAAATTTGCTCTTATCGGCATGCTGCATGACTGTTTTTAAATTATTCATGTGTACATAATTACTACCCTGTACCCTATACCCATTTCAAGCTCATTAAGCGGATAATTACGCTGAAAAGTATAAAAGAAAATAAATGTGAGCACAGTGTGCCGCCCGCGGTACGATTATGGTTGAGAATGTGAGCGCGGTATACGGAGGGTTCAATAAAAATTCCACTTTACCTCATGGTACGATCTAGACAGAACTTCGGCCGTATCAGAATAATTTTAGTGAAAAACAATTCTTCTACAACATTTTGTCATAATATTTACCTATATGGATGACCCATAATGAACCAACAGTTATGTACCCCTTCAGTCTTAACCTACTCAGTAAATGTTTAAAAAAAAGAAAGAAAACAAAACATGAGGAGGTTCGGTTCAAAAGTAACTTCAATGACCACGTTGTGGTGCTTGACGTTACTTTTGACCAGAACCCAAATCCTCAGGTTTTCAGGACTGGTGCTGTATCATCTTCAGCCACTGAAGTCCTTTGAAGGGAAATCCTGGAATTGTGAATCCTTTCAAAATTAATCCTGCCCCAGACCCCAATGACGATAAAATAATTATGAAATTATTAGTCATAAGCAATGAACACAAAAACTGAAAAAATCAAATGAGTAAATTAATAAAATCAATATTATCACACTACTTCAAATAGAACTAAGGACAAAAATGAGGTGAACGTGAAACTCACTCCGGAGTACCAGAACTTGTTTCTTTTAGGCTAAGAATTCTACATGTACATTGTTAAATAAGTGCTCGAATGGTATTGTCCATGGCTTGCGTTTCATCGTACCTTTATATTGATCACAAACAATAATATTCATGCCTGCTAATAATAGTAAAATGAAAAATAATACTGAATAAATCATGATTAATTGTTTTCATTTTTCAGTCAACATTTCTCACATGTTTTATAAACAAAATCCTCAAATTGATTCCTCAATTTTTTCATGTCCAATAAGTATTCCAAATTAACCCAATAAATACAAGCAGTTATGGCAGCATAACAGTATGGTCAAACTATGAAATAGCTGAGGAACATTTCTCAACTTCCAAATAGATTTCGTCTATCAATAATGAACATTTCAAAACCCACCTTTCTTCCAGTCCCTAATACTGAAAAATAATCTCAAAGTAGTTAATATGGCCTTTTGGCTCTACTTATATAGATACCAATGCTATATTTGTGATGAAACCATTGAGTTAATGACTAGTTCAGGTAAATAAGGTTCTAATGTATAGGTATGCCTACAATAGTATATGTGTGCATAAATAAATATAATATCCAATTTTTATCTGTCTAGGTACTCTACAGGTAGTCATTACCCAAGTACCCAGTCATACAGAGATATATTTAGTGAGATAGAGTAGTTGTTGATCATTGTATGTACATTGTTCATGCAATATTTATAATATTTACAGGTAGCAACTCCTAAGATCCTCTACACTGATTGAGCTCAATTCAAGATTTGTTTAAGAAGTGGTTTTGTACTTATTATTTTTAAGTAAAATAATAAATACGAAAAAAGAGTGCGACTTGGTGAATTTCAGAAAATTAAATCAAAGGTTGCTACGCTCCCAACTTGAAAAACGGCTAGGTAAACTACAACTCGAGGTAATGTTTTCATCCCCTATCATCCTTCCAGAGAACCCTGTTATTTCAAATTGCTTGGGTACGAAAAATGGTGGGGGGGGGGGGAGTAAAATAGCCATGTGCATTCTAAAGGAAAATTGATGTAAAATTTATATTTCGTGAACCCAAGTCTTTCAATGATTTTTCTAAATTTAATGCAAATATTGTAAAGACGTTCTCCCCTCATTGTATTTTGTATCATCCAATTTGAGAGCATTTCAAGATTTTCCAGGGCTCGTGAACCGACTAACATTTTAAATTCGATTAGCTGAGTTACATAGCAGAGTTTCTAAACATTTATTTGCAATAATCTGCCAAAGGTTCATGACTAGTTAGGAATATATCTAAAATTGAACTCTCAATGAAGTGTAGTTTCTTAGGTGAGACACCCTGAATATAGGAAGGTCCTGAATGTTATGGATCTTTTATGTTCTTGAGATGACTCACAGAAGTCCACATCCACATGATTAGTCAGTTCTGGAGAGTTTCAATAGTGTAAACTTGGATATTATCCGGTTCATAGTAGGTATGGCTAAGGTATTTTATCTACTCACATTGAGGGTCTCATGGTCAGTTTTATCCAATGTGTTTGATGAGTGACTTTCCTCGAAACATCAAAATCTCATTAGAAGGTACATGAAATTTGTTAAAGATTAATTGTTTTTCATTTCAGTTCCAAGAAAATCCTCCTTGACCAACTAATCTAACTTCTCCTAGACCAACTAATCTAATCTCTCCTATGCCAACTAATCTAAGAACCCCCACAAACCAATTGAGTATAAAAACACCCATGACAAACAGAAACTTCCAATCAATTACGAATTAAGGACCCCAGGGTGTCCCAATATGGATGGCAATGTCGTTTCTTGATTGGGAACTGAGGTACATCACATCACTACGCTACATTCAATTCCATATAGCGGATACGTGCATCCAATCCCAACTCTCCCAGTCAAAACTGATACATAATAAATCGTTTTACCACTCTGAAACTTTACTATTACTCCCAATACATCAATTCATAATAAAACAGCATACAATGCGTTCCAGCAAAATGTGGATAGAAAATTTTAATTATTGCAAAGACTCGGATTATTTTGGAGAATTTCAGCTTTAAACTGTGTGGTGAAGGGTCATCATAGTTCTTGATAGGAACTTGATCAAACTGTTTCCCACGAAACATATTTGATTTTGTGTCTAACATGAAGACATTTCTTGAAACTCCTCAATTTTTAATTTTGTATTCACAACAAGAAATTCAAGTTCATTCAACAAGAATGTTTTCTGTGGAAAATTGGATGCTGATTCAAACATTTAGGTTCTAGTAAAGTTCAAGTGGCAAGTGAATAATATTTCAAGTTTTCCATTCGCTCACAGTATAAATAGTCAAATTGAATAACGAGTAATCCTGTAGTTATTTAACAATGTTGGCCAACCTCTCAAGATGAGAAGAAACCAAAATTAGGAACAGGTTCAAAATTCAGAGCTTTTATGAACACAATGTTCAGGTTTGATTCATTACCGACCTCATCTGGAGAAAGGGAGAGTGTCAATAACGTTACTCTTCATGTGAGGCTCAAGTGCATTTGAAAATGATCACAATGGAAGGGAATTAATGGGGATACACCCTTTGGGACACCCTTACATGTTTTAACGTAAAATTATTTATGAGATCAACTATGTTAGAGTTGTGTTCATAATTTGTTAAGTAAAAGGTGCATAGTAAATGCTCTTACCTACAGTTGAAGCATGGTCAATAAAAGAGTCCATTGAAAATGTACACAAACCACAAAATGATAGACCACATGACAATGATAAATAAACCGCTAAGAAAAGAAATATTTACAAAATAAAACAGTAATAAATTGGCAGTGGTCCATTCAGGCAATACTGTAGACATAGGGACTTGAGGAAGGGACACTTGAGAAGAAAGGCAGGGTCCTGGTAGTCAGTAGCACTTCTTGGTGCAAGCACACTTTCGCACAATGTCAATATCTTTTGTGTACCGCGTGCCATTTTGGCAGATTAGTCGCACCTTGCGCCGTTTTGTCTTCCTCACTCGGCAGCAAGACCCTCCACAACCTCCTTCGCATTTAGCGAGCTTCAGAGGTTTTCTTGAACGACAACCATTCTCAACATAGAACTCACGGGTTTGTTCCTTTCGGCAAGTAGGTGCTGAAACACCAGAAATTCATTTAAAGTATCTAATCACATCCACCCTGTCCACCATTTTGAGCTTAGAAAAAAAGAAACTTCCACGAGTCTTATACGTAATTTGCTGTTTTAGTGACTGTGGTGACTCTTATGAATTGAAAGTGTGAGTGTTGTGCATGAATGCGAGTATCTCGTATTAACGGGAGGGGATGCAAGTTATAAAGAGCTCATTCTAAATAGGATTAACACCTACGCAACAAGTCAAATGCTGGAGGGGTCATGATATGAATGTGATATGACCCATCATTCCATGGGGAGCACAAGCATTCTCCAAGTAGGGCTTCTACTTACTTTGGATTAATGTCAGCCATTCAACATGACTATAGTGAACAATTGTGACTCAAAATTAATTTAATTGCCCCAAAAAGGAATTCAAAAATGACTCAGTTGTTTACCTTGCTCACAGTACTTTCCGCTCCAACCAGGTAGACACTTGCAGGTGTATTCCGATGGATTTTTAGGAACGCATTTACTCCCATGCTTACAATTGTTTTTGATGCACGGATCTTTTTCCTCTATTTCCTCTTCCTCTTCATCGTCATCTTCAATATCCCTTACTTCACCGTCTTCTTCCACCATCTCTTCATCTTCAAATGTGGCACACCCAGGAGCCACTTTCTGCTGGCGCTCTGCATTTGTGAAGTCCGCCAATTTGTGATTAATCCAAAGTTCGCGTAGGCAGCCTAAAGAATACTTGGGCATTAGAATTATTTAAAATGATCAAACAATAAATTCGACAATTATAGTTATGGAGATCATCCGTAGAAGGCTGTCAAAATCACTTGTGATGAATTTTCAGGAACTCATCTCATGAGAAAACATTCAGGAGAAAACATGCAGGAGATCAAAAGTATCCAAGGGAACTAAGAGTTGACCTTTACAACAAGTTATTGTTTGTGACTTGGCGATAGTTTGATCATAAGAGCTAGTATAACCGTTCAACTCAGGATTTTCTTCCTGCTATCCTGTGTCCGAATGATCCCTGAATGCTAAATTACGGCTCAGCAGGACTGAATCAAATCTGCAATACTTAAAAATAATCTTCTATGAAATTGGTGAACCTAAGAAAAAGAGATAATGAACTTGAGGTAAGGAACAAAGGAGGTTTCTAGAAC
Source organism: Stenodema calcarata (assembly GCA_963920205.1). Classification (NCBI taxonomy): domain Eukaryota; kingdom Metazoa; phylum Arthropoda; class Insecta; order Hemiptera; family Miridae; genus Stenodema; species Stenodema calcarata. The sequence goes on along the minus strand of OY986048.1, from coordinate 33,222,711 downwards.
ATCAGGCAACTCAGAAAGTCTGATTTTTCACAAGTGCCAAATCTCGTATATAATCCAATCTAGCTCAACAATAATTATTATTGTTGTCTCAAGATTGGATTATATACGAGCTATCAGGCAGGGGTGTGCCCAGCAAGTTTCATTCACAAAACGCTGTAAAAACTGCAGCCATTATGCTATCTCCGCCAGAACCTGCAGGAGCGATGTTTTGAACATCATAGATAAAACCAGACTGTGAGCATATTGATACATGAAACACAGCCTCTAATATTGGAGGCAAATATCGATAAAACAATTGAAGGGTACAGGGGAAGAAGGGTACGATTCCAAAATTGAAAATGTTCAGGAGAGCAAAAACTAACTTAACCATCTCATGATACGTTGCCAAGGTATGAAAAAAATGTATCAACTATTCCAAACCATCATGGAATGAAATCGTTTTTCACTAGTACCGACCTACCACGTGAAACTACTCCCAGAAACCCTCTAGAAGGCATTGGAACCTCGAAATCGACAAATAGTGGAATTATACCCTTCTTCCCTTGTACCCTTCAATTACTTATCTGAAGGATAGAGGCCCTCTATATTTGCTTCCAATATTCCCTCAAACTGTGTCATAACACCGGCTTTAGTGCTATTGATGATGGGCGTAACACCATTTCACTTAAATGTGCGGTTCATTTCAGTTCCTGAATGGTGATACTAGGCTCTTTGTAGGGAATATGATAATTCCCAAGAATTACAAAATAATAGTAGATTTGAATAAGCTTACCATTGAAACTAGTGATGTTTCTCAAATGCCATTGGGTAAATGCATTCTGTCCTGCCTCCGGTGGAACACCACCAATGAAAAGCGGCGATGTTAATTTGAGGTATTCTTGAGAACCTTCGTTAACCATTGATCTAGCAGGTCCTCTGTCTACTCGAAGCGTGAAGTTTTTCTTAATAGCAATTAGCTCAACAATGTGGTACTTTCCATCTGAGACAGTCTCAAAACTGAAAATCAGATCAAGATGGTAAGCATTATACAAAGAGGTCCCAATAGGGAACAGTTAGTACACACTTATAAGCCCCAAGAGTTAAGAAGATTTGTTTTTGCTAAAAAGATCGGACAACGAATGCAAAAGAAATTCTTCAAGCAATGTTTCTGTGCCTTGTCAGGTTAAATTATGATACTGAGTGTGGTCCAACACTTGAGGCAAACAGGAAGTGAGTATTTGTCATGACCCATCCCGATATTGAGGGGTGGTAGATTTTGTTTTTTGTATTTATATAAATCCGTGCCAAAATAAAAGAGGTAAGTGTGAAACTGTCGCTACAAGAGCAAGAGCATACACAACATACAAGCCTTTGTGGTCCCTTGGGGCGTTAAAATTACCCTTCATGGGCATGAAGGAAAATTGGAAATCACTGTGGCAGCAATGCAATTTCTGTATAGTGGCCATCTAAGTGTGATGGTCACCAGTGAGCTCCAATACACAACTAACTGGGTGAGTATATGCTGTGCAATCTACCACCAGCCATGTGCTGACATGGTCGCTGTCTTGTTGAGCTCAAGTGCACTGATGCACCTTTCTATAGATGGTGTGCGACTTGCAACCAGCCAAATATCTTCATGGTCACCATCGGTTAAGCTTGTGTCCTCTAACCAGGGCGAGTGAATGGCAGGTATATAACCACCAGCCATGTGCAGTCGTGGCCACCATTGGGCAAGCTAACTATCCAAGATTCAAACTATAATATGGTGAGTAAATGGTGTATGACTGACATGCTGACATGGTCACCACCTCGATGAGCTCTAGTGCACTGATGCAACTATCTACACGGGTCAGCAAATGATGTGCGACTTGCAACCAGCCGTGTACTATCATGGTCACCATTGGTCAAGCTAACTATCTAAGATCTAAACTATAATAGGATTTATCTATGGCGAGTAAAAGGTGACAACATCCACAATCACACTGGTACCCATTGATTATCTACGGCAACACTCCTCATCAGCTTTAATGGGAGATTGGATTCTTGCTGGGGAGAGGAGTGTTGCAGTATAGAAAATATTTACTTATAACAATGTGCAAGATTGATAATAATAATTTCAGCATTGATGATAAGCAACAACCAGAATTGATGACAACCAACCCCTATTTTTCACCCCTTTCTATTAGGGGTGCGAAAAACCTAGGGTTATGAAAAGTTGCAAGAATTCTTTTGTTGGTAAATTCCAACAGTTTATTGAACCCAAAAGTGAAGAAGTAAACAGCCATTCCACCCAGGGGTTTTAAATGTGACTGCTACTTCTTCACTTTAGTAACGCTATGGGACCAAAAGAACAGTAATAATGATTCCTGTAAATTACCTATACATGGTCGATACAGGATAATTTCCCACATCATAGCTCACGCGGATCCTCCCATTGAATAACTCAACAGCTAAATGTTCTGATTGACCGTCGTAGAGGAGAACTCCGTATTCTTGAGAGGTTGAGAACACCATAGTTACATTGGCTTCCGGCTTGGTTCTCAAGGGTTCCATTTCAACAAACGATGTATTGTAGCTGAAGCTCAAACTTGTCAGGTATTCGCACTGCTTACCTACAAGACATATTTAAGATGATTTAAGCATATTTAAGATATATTAGGTAAGAGATCAGAGTTGATAGGTTCGATTCTTAATTTGTAGTCAAGTGGACACCCGCACCAATTAAACAGACATTATCATTAATTTTCACGTCACAGAATGAAGTTAGTATCAACAAATAACCCAATTATAAAACATAAAAAGTTGTTCTCTTCATTTATTACAAACCTGAATATCCAGGAGCACATTTGCAAATGTAATCATTAGAACCCATCGGTTGAAAACAGATTCCATTTTTACAATCATGATGTTGACAAGGAGATGTCTGAGGGTACAGCATAGCCACCATTGGGGCGATTTCACAAAATTTCCCTACGTAATCGTCTACACACTTGCAGGTGTAATCGTTGACACCATCAATACAAGATGAACCGTGCTGAATAGACAAATGATTGCAAATTATTAGGAACAGTTCAATATAACTAAATTATATTAACAATCTATCGCTTTGGTCAACCTGCCAGTTATTATAAGAGTAATACCAAATAGTAAACAAAATGAATCTAAATAACAACCTTAATATATCACATACCTGGCACATGTGATTTTTGCAGTCGTCCACGTTTGTTGTACAATTGTCTCCCGCAAAGCCCAACAAGCACTCGCAAGTATAGTGGCTAATATGGTCAACGCACCGAGCTCCGTTTTTACATGGGTTGAACTCTTTAGTGCAGAACGGAATCTTCTTTTCACAGTACTCTCCTGTAAATAATTAAAGTCATTATTAATGTATATTGTGGAAATAATCTAGGTGAGGTGTACCATGGAAGGTATATAAACTCCCAAACCATCTAATAAGATCAGAGGCTCAACATCTGGACAATGTCTATCTATGAAAACATGGACGAATAGTCTACAAATGAACTCAAAATAAATCTGGAAACACTTCAAATCCAAGAATTCAAAAATAGGTTTTCGTAAAATGGCTTGTCACATTCTAAAAACTATTCACTAGAATGAGAGAGCAATACAGTGTAGCTTAGGTTACTCAAGTAGTCAGGAAGTGATGATTACATGTTAGATAAATTTAAAAACCATAGCTATCCAAGATTTGAAAATCGATAGCTATCCAAGATTTGAAAATCGATAGCTATCCAAAGATTTGAAAATCGATAGCTATCCAAGATGTACCAAATTGATATCATGAATAGCTTCCATTTTTTGTGTGTTAAGTTATAAGCATTTCTTAAATAATTTAAGATTGTAGCACTAACCCATATAACCAGACTGGCAGCTGCATTCATATGCTTGGACCAAATCGACACATGTGGCATTGTTCTCACACTTATTTTCGGCGCAGTCATCAATGTTATTTTCACACCTTGCACCAGTGTAACCAGGAGGACACTCACAACTAGAATCAAATTGTTAAGGTGCAATGAGTAGGGAAGTAGTAGTACCTTTATGCTTACATAAGTTTAAAAAAAATGGATTTGATTAGAGCGTTGAAGTTTGTTTCAACGTACTTACAGGAAACAAGAGGATTCTAAATGTTGGTAAATGACTATTTCGGTACCTGTGTAGGAATCTATTGAGTAGTTTGTAATATTTTCATGAAAACCTCCCAATTTCGCGTGAAAGTGCAATTCGTGAAATAATTCCATCGTCTCCCTCCCCTTACATACACTCAATCCCGTCTGCTAAGTTTGATGAATGTTTCTGGGTATTCATGTTTGTCCACAACACACTTAACTGATTTACTAGTGGGTTTTTTAATAATGAAAAGATATCGAATTGAGCACAGTCTTTTGTGGTGGGTCCTGAGAAATAAAAGTCGAATTTCAAGAACAAAAAAGTATATTTCCACAAAAATAAATAATACGCTGTAAACCGGGTTTTACACCAACATCAGTACAACATAGAATGAGGATGGAGTGAGTGGAAATTCATTTATATGCAGTTAAAATGTGAAATGTGCCTCCTGATTGCCCAAGAACAATGTGAAAAGTACCTAGCAATCCTAGCAAGTTGCCTTTCACATTGTTCTTAGCCAATCAGGAGGCACCTTTCACGTTTGAACCTGTTCACAAGAACATGTCCACTCACTCCATCCTCATTCGGGTCTACAGTGTATCATTTATTTTTTGTGGAAATATACTTTTTCGTTCTTGAAACTCGACTTTTATTTCTGAACATGGATTTCCACTATTTTTTGCTATAATTACCTCACATTAAAGATCCGAGGTAAACATGTATGTCACGGAGAAAATCTCATAACTTTCCCCTGCAAAGGTTGAGGAGGAGTGCAGGGGATGGTTAGGGATGGAGAAGTTATGAGATTATGAGAAAGGAGTGTTTCGCCGTAGTTCGGTAGGAACGAACTACGGCAAAACAAAACCAATAGAATTTTCATGGATGTTCAATTTCGTTTCATTGATTGGCTTGATTGTCAAAAATCAATTTCTCAAAACTCGTATAAATCTTTACATACCCCGTGATAAATCTTTCCCAGTGATTGTCTTTGTTAATATTAACGCAAACCATGTTGTATCACCTATTGGATAGTAGAAATACTACTTGACACCACTATTTCCGTAGGATTCATAACTTCCCGAGTCAAACACACACCATACTTGCAGCTGTATCGACCGGGTTACTGCTCATTCGCTATTGTTAGATGCATAGGATGAACTTTCACATACTAATTTATAATGCATTCATACAATGAAAATATCAATATATTCAAGGTACCTAAATCGCCCTTCCTCCAGCACTCGGCAGGTTCCCTGATTCCTACAGGGGTTGCCATAACAAGCATCAATCATGTACTGACAATGATTCCCATGATATCCAGGCGTGCAGCGGCACCGATACTGATGTTCTGGCATAGGTTCACATGTGCCTTCATTAGAGCAGGGATATGTATAGCAGGCATTGCACTTGGCCAAAATTTCATTCCTTACTCTACCTGGAACATGGAACATTCAACACTTATAATCAGAAATACAGGTAATGCCAAAATCAAAGTGAATAGGTTTGTATGGAGATGGCTTCATTCCAGCTTCAATAATGCATACAAAGATTCTTGAGGATTGTTTAAATTTTAATGCAATAGGGCTTAATCTTGAGTTGTTGGAATTTAAGTCTTCAAATTCATACCTTTACATTGAAATAAGGCTGACGGAGTTGTAAGGAGCAGTTTATCTTTTAGCTGGGTAGGTTCTGCACAACGAGCAATACCAGCTTCAATGAAGTCACGTTTAACCCAATCCGCTAGCCACCTCAAGCTGCAGTCACAGTAGAGGGGATTTGACCCAAGGGCGCTGAAACCGAAACAATTGGGCATACAGATAAATTTTGGTTTATTATCTTCAATAATGAGCCATTAGAATCGACCAAGAAAAAAATGTAACCCCTCTCAACCTTTACGATACAAGATACGTAGAATCACAAAATCAAATATAAAAACTCTGCAAATTCTTGACACAACGGTTTATTATCTTCCTTGTGCAGATCGACCTTCTGTCTATACCGGACTGTGTTGCAAATCGGCACCATACCATATTCTCACCGTACTCATACCATACCATAGTGAGATCACTATGGTATGGTATGAGTACGGTTCTAGACGCAGAAGGGCGATCTGTACAAAAAAAAAATAAACTGTTGTCCATGAATTTGCACGGTTTGAGGATTGGGACCACCAAAATGGAATCAGAATCTGAGCAGAAGCAGTCTCTGGTAAGTGCAGTTAAGTTTTTATTTTGTCTAACATAACGCAAATACTACCATTTAATAAAATGTAACCGAAGAAAAGTTAAATTTATCTTCAACTTTCTGCAATTTAATACAATTTTTAGGGTTCAAATCATAAAAATGCGGCACATTTTTCCACAAAAATATCTTCTGCACAGACCACCCACCAGTCTAAATCACTGTTCTGTATACAATACACTTGTGAGTCCCATAACTACACAAAACAACTGGAGTAATGTTCTACAATATTGTTTGAAAAGGGGACCAAATGGGCATCTCCGAATGCAGGAGGGGTTGTTAAGAATACAACTGCAAAATAAGAAGATACATGAAAAATTGTTTAAGGAGTACATACGAGTAGATAAATTGATTGGTAGAGGAATTACGACATTAATTACACTTACAGGTGTGTTATAGCATGAAGGTCCGAGAAAGCTCCATCAGGTATCATGGAGATATTATTTCCATGAAGAGATCTGCAAAATGATGAATAAAAAGACGTTAATATTTTGTTTTTGAGAGGTTCAATCTGTGAAAAACTCGAATAGATCTTTTTTTCATTTAACAAATAAACCCAATTATTACAGCCACACAGCAAACTGGTATCACATAAAAGGGAACCATGATAAAAAGATTATAATCATATATGATTATGATCATTATAGATAGTTAAGTACCCACTGTTACATGCATAGGCGGCTCTACGTTTCTTAAGATTCCAATCTCAACGTGGCATTATTACATGCGGCATTTAAAAATTGCTATTATTAATCGATTGTTTATAGTCGATAGTATCAACTATATAAATACATAAATTTAAATGCCGCATGTAATAATGCCACGTTGAGATCGGGATCCTAAGAAAAGTAGAGCAAATTTTGAATGATTATCAATAAATATTCATGAACTAGCTTTAAGGCCCGTCGCTGACGGGCAGAACTCGGGGTGTGTCCATCTAACTTTGTTACCTGTCCCAGATGGGCAGAACTCGGGATGGATCCATCTGCCACTCTTCCCTGTCGCTTTACGGATTAGTATACCTCTTACATGTCCCTTTACAAACCCATATAATCTTAAATGCCAAAAATAATATTCATCTGTCTCACGGGAAGGAAGAATTCAAGATTTTTATATGTCGGCTTCCCTATAAACCCCCACCCCTATGCATCGGATCCGGAAGTGAACCCCCCTATGTCCTTCCCCGATCACGGAAACATTTAAATACAGGAGAAGGGTTCGATCCATTGAGCCGTTTTTGCGTTATTGAAGGACAGACAAACAAACAGACAGACAGACAGACAGACACCAAATTCAAAATCGACATGGTTCGACTCCATTTCACGCGAAACGAATAACTGTAGTGAAATTTTTCGAAAATTCCCAAGGAACACGAAAATTGTCTTTAAATTTAGTTACATAGGTAGATTATGAATAAAAAATATTGTATGTGGAGTAAATTGAGGGCAATCTCCCCATCATCATAACAAATAGAAATCGATAAGGCATGTAAATGAAAAGCTGTATATGTTAAGGAAGGGGTATGAACAACTTTACTTACATTATCCTCAATGTTTTCAGGCCAGCAAGAGCATCTCTCTCAATACATTGTATTTTATTGTAACTAATAATCCTGTAACAATAGAATCAAACGTCAAGTTTATGGTCCTACAGTTTGAGTACAACATTGCCCAATTACTTGTTGTGTATCTGAACTCTTTATGTACTGGGTTCAATGGAATATACAAAACAATTTCAAATATAACGGGGAAAAAAACTGGCAAAGAAACGTCTATAGAAACAATATGTCTTGGCGCTTCATCTTTCCACGAATCTCCCTCTACATTTGATTACTAGAATCATTTTTTAGAATTAGTCCAAAATAAAACAACATAAGAAAAGCCCAGAAACACATGGAATTTTTACAAATCTCCACTCCCATTTTAGTCATGCTAATAATTTGGAATCTTGATGTCGCAATCTTCACAAAATAGTGGCGCCCTAACACACAGGAAGATTCATACGTTTCCACAGCTAGGTACTCTGTCCCTATCATCAGGGGCTGATCCCCCCCCCCCCCCCGAAAGCCGCAGATTGGCAATAGTTATAGCAGATTATAGCAGTTGTTAGGCAGTGCCTTATTGCCCAATGGCCACAAACTTTTCGTCAGGATATCTCAATTCGCATGATAGTTTTTTCCTAGTCTAAGAATTGAGAATGTCCTATTATATAATTTCGTACTCATGAAATGATCGGTAGGTATAAGTTGAATAAACTCACTCTCTTCTCATACATCAAGTCAACTAAGAAGTTTGTGGTCGTCAACAACGATCAAGTAATAGATCATTTTAACATCCTTCCAAATTTGAACCGAATAGGTGAATGGTCAGGTGTCGTATCCTGGGTACGTTAGGGAATAGACTTTTTAGGATAGACTAATGAGACGCGTAGTGGGTTTAAGCAACACGAAAATATATATTGAACAACAGCTTACTCACAATAGTACGGGCATCGACCCCTCGGCGAACTAACTAACCTTACAATAACAAGCAGAGAGCTTTTATAATAGATGGGATAAAACAGTTTTAAAGTCCTTGAACAAGGTTCACAAAACAGAGCAATAAAGATTATCCTTGCAACCGAGGTAAGGTTTGGAAAATAAGGTACAGCCTTGCTCCTTGGCCTTGCGATCTACTAACGTAACAAAAAACCACAGGAGTCGAATACCATCATGATTGAATCTACTAACGTTATAAAGTTAAAATTTAATATATGACACAGGTTAGGTTATGAACCTCATGACCGCCCACCCATAAATCAAATACAAATTTCGCCTCCATTCTGATTGGTGGATTTAAAAAAAATAAGCTCTCCCAAATTCCATAAAGACTGCGATAACAGAACTGTTGCAGACCGAGGCCGTTGGTTGTTTTGGTGAACTATAAAAGCTACCAAATCAAGCTTTCCTCATGACCCCTATAGTGGACGAGCACCCAACAGGCTTTGTAGATCCTCACGTCAACCTGCCGTCTCCCCCACTCTCCAAATCGCTAAATTTCATTTTTTTTTTTATAATCACGCTGCCGCCCAAGTCTGTTAATTTTCCATTCCATTCAAATTTTCCGTACTTCATCCATTCACATTCATGTCTGCGCTCAATTTGTCACTCGCCGCCTTTAGCTTCCAGATCTTGGTTGACTCAGGATTTTGGCCCCGGCCAGGGAGTAACTCCACCCTCGAGCGGAATTGGTGAGTTGAACGCAGACTAATTAAATCACTCATAAAAAAGACAACTAAAGTCCACTGCAATGAGAATTATTAACATATTGGCAATAAGGCCCAGAGGATCATAGAACCAGCAAATTGTATATCAGGTCCCTTTGTATTTGTTTGCCCGAGTCATACAGAATAGTTGAATTAGGTATCACTTCTAAACGGGTACTCACTGGGGTATTTAGCTATTACAAGGTTTTACTTGATAATCGGCTAATAATGTGTAAGCAAGGAGTTTATATAGAAATCCTTCTAGAAAACCTAGAACTATCCTTCCGGAAAGCCTTCAAAAATTGATGGAATACGGCGAAAATTTCAGCAAGTACTGCCAAACCACGCTCTGCTACCATGGGTGACGGTAGAACCCGAGAGTTCCACCTAGGACACACATTATCGCCAAACTAGGAAGGATCTGTCTCAGCAGGCCCGTCCCAGTCAAGTGGTTCCATCATGGAATCTCACGGAACCTTTTCATGATAAAAAAGTTGAGTTAGTTTGTGAGGGCGCTCGTAAACTACCACCCGCCGCTCTAAAAAGTTGACACTATGTGAACACTGCCCATTCGACAACACATGTTTGATGAATTTGGATGATCACCATATCATCAATGGCGAATTATATATTATGTATAATATTTATAAATAAATTACATATATATGTAGTAAGCTAGCAATAATAAGATAGTCGTAATTCAATCAACTCAATTCATGTGTCCACTAAAAGTATATGACGGACTCTCTGTGTCCAACTGATCTATTTGTATACGATCTGTGGTTCGGGGGATGTTTTTTATTTTGAGATACGAGCGCTAGCGAGCCATGGTAAGACGCCACCACTGTGCAGAGAACAAATCGTCATAACATGAGCGCAGTTGATGGCCGCCTGCTGAAAGTTAGCTAACTTGTTCAATCATAGTGACAACTAATTTATATAGATTCACAATTATAAGTACTTACAGTGTTGATAGGTTTGTTAAATTCACAAAAGTGAAATTGGATAAGACTTGGAGTTGATTGTTACTCAGGTCCAATCGAGCAAGATATTTTAGGTGATTCAAACGCTCGCCTTGTATCGAAGTTATATCATTGACATCAAGGTACCTGAAAGAATAAATAATTGAAGATTTTTAGAGTTACAGAACATAAATTATACAACACGAGGATAAGAAATTATTGCATCAATCATTTTCAGACGTTTTCAGCCATCCATAGACCTACTCGTAAATGGTTAGGTCATGTAGAGCCGGAGGTGGGGAATGTTTAACGTAACCGCTTCAAATAACCTAATACTGTCCAGTAACCTAATACCAGAAAAAACCCCATTACTGGAATAACTGTTTTGAGAACTTGCAGGAAAGGCCTTTAAGGATTCCGTGATAATAGGTTGGCTGGGACTATTCCAGGTATTAGAGAGTTTTTCCTCTCCACGGTGCCCAGACGCCGTGACCGTAAGACTAGCTGTGTTTTGATTAGTTCGGCCAGTTTATAGTTTGAATGAATCCTGAATGAAAACTTCGGCGTTGTTTCGTTGAGTTTGGTTCTTTCCATTTTGTAGAAGTACCTACCATACAGCCTACCTTCCTGATTATTTCAGATCGCACTGTTTTGCTCGCAAATATATTTCGAGATGGATGCTAAAAATGCCGAAAATGGCAATGAGCTAAGAAGTTGTACTATTCACTTTTTTCGGTTAGCTCCAGGTTAGCAATCATTGGGCTAAAATTTAATGTTCTTTACTTTTTTTGTAGGGGCAAGATAAGAAAGAAGTGAAATTTTATACGAACATTGACATATTCCTACTGAAAGAGGTCCTAGACGCCAACCCATATATCAATTCCAATGTATGGATAGCACTCGCCGATTTGCTAAGTACCTACGCAATTTCAACAACCTTTTACTCCTAGAAATGTGAGGGAACGGGCCGAGTACCTCCTCAAGATGTTCTCGGCGAAAGAGCGGATAGTTCTAAAAACAAAATCGGGAACTGAGGAGCAGTACTCGACCCGGGAGCTCCTTCTAGAAGATGTGAAGGCACTCCGTAATGAATTCAATGTTCGGAATTCAAAGCAAGGAGGAGGTCGACGCGGCCAAACGGCTTCGTGATGAGGCGGCTATGGCACAGGTATGGATATAACAATCGTTTATTAGGTAGAATCTAGAGAAATTTACTGCACGTCGACAAAACTCGGCCCTCGCCAAATGGGGCTGCGCCCCCTCCCCTTCTTCCTTTGTTTTGAGCCTTACTCCTAAATTTCTATAAGCATGGAACATGTTTTAGCCACGTTTGGCATAGCAATTAGCTTTAGGAGCCACTCAGCCGATCCTGGGCATATGCTGCTTAAAGGGTAAGTCCTATGCAGGGTACACACCAAATCATCACTTCATAGTGAGAATAGCATAGAAATTAGATTTAGGAGCAACGCAGCTGATCCCGGCCATATCCTGCTCAAAGTGTAAGTCCTTAGGAGGCTACGTGTCAAATTTCAAATCTTTACCACCACAAGAATTAACGTCGGGTGAGAGGATGGTATGCCAAGTACAAGTATTCCTGCAATCAATTCACTATCTGATACCTGGTAGTAGGTTACGGAAAAAGAATGCGCGAAAGGTGTGGGGTCATAACTATCGACAAGTTATTTCCAGCCCCCAGCGGGTTTCCAGTCCGCGTTGGGCGCTAGAAAGGTTCCCGAATTGCCGATAACCTATTACCAAAATAACATAATACCACAACCTATTACCTGAGGGTCGCTGTTACTCGATAACCAATTGATGGGGCTCTACTAGGCATGGCTAATACGGTTATATCACCAAGAAATTGACACACTGTCATTTCTTTACTCCTTACAGAATGCATGCCAAATTTCAATCAATAACTTTAGGGTATGGCTAGTTGTGAAAAGGGTCTAAATACTTACAATTCCGAGGTTTCCGATGGTATGCCCCGAGGGATTTCAGTTAACTTAGCTCTGCTGCACCTCACTACAGTACCAGCACAACTGCATTTGGGAGGACAGTAGTTGTCACCCAAACATCCTTGGTCATTATCGTCTACAACAAAACATTTGTACACACATGTTTAAATTACTGATTACCTGAGATGAAAGGTACATTTCCGTAAGTAGATCCAGTTTTGTAGTGAAGTAGACATTGCTGACCTGATATCATTTCACGAAGCCAGTTTTTAAAGCTCAGAAATTAGAGCTTTAAAAACTCGCATAATAAGCGAGTTTCAATAATATTGAAATTCATAGCGGAATATTTCAAAGTTGAAATGGTTTTCAAATTCCGTTTACCCCAAAGCATCAAATTTGGAGATATGACACTATTGCAGCCAATGAGCGACATATTGACGATGTACACAATGTTTAAACCATAAAAATCAAAATTACAACACTTTTCCGACTGCCAAATATTTTATCTTTTATTGTGTCTGATTTTATGGAATTCATTCCTATTTTCACCAATTTTCAAACCAATTTTGAAACAACTGTAGCTGTAGTATTCAAACTACAATATGTACCTACACAGTTTTCAAGCAGACTCAAAGATGAATTATAATAAAATCAATTACTTACTTACTTGTGCATTTGAATTCGTGTTGAGGGATTTCATGAATTGGCACATCCTTAAGTCTAGGTGGGTATGCACATCTTGGACTTCCTGCTAGTAACTCTTTTCTCCTAACCCACTCTGAGAACCAACCAAGGTGACAGTTACAGACAAACGGATTCGACAATAGATTTCTGGAAAAAAGTGTGGTTTTCATTAATAATCTGCTAAAACTTTAAGCTGGAAGTCGTTGATGGTCAAAAGGCGATGAGTAGGTCCTTACAATGTATGGAGAACTGTGAGAGAATCAAATGAACCAGGCATCACACAACTAATTTTATTATCAAAGAGCGACCTGGAAATGAGAAATTTGACAAAGTTAATAATGAGTAGGAAGGTAAAATGTTGGTGTATAAAACCTAGAAGGGTTAAGATGAACGGTACAGAAGTTACATAAATTACAATCAACAATGTTTCAACTAGGTACTTACAATGTTTTCAAGTTATTCAAACCACTGAACATTTTGTTGTGAATTTCGCCTATTTGATTCTCAGCAAGAAGTCTGAAAACATATAAACCATTATTCAAATTATAAGGAACGCATCAGATTTCTAGCTCTTTCACATTAATTAGGTTTATCCAGCTTATTTTGGATTCTTACATCCCGTTTCGTCATTGTGCCATCCAAAAAATAGCTAATTGGAAATTACTACTGCTTATATAAACATTTGAGGTCCCAAGACGAGAATGAGAGGCTAAGCAAAAACCCTGGGAACAATCTACAGGTGAAAAAAGATCTTCTAGGACGTTCAACGTTAATCATCGATATACTCGTACAATACGTGAGGAGTCACTGAAAGAACCTCGAGCAGATATTTCGCTATTTTTACTCAACGAAAACGGTAATCACATGAGGAGTTAGTTGAGTATATGTTTCTGCGGATTTTTTCATCCTGCATTGAACATGCAAAACGACTTTTTCACAACAATCAAAACTAGGAGATGAGCAAAAACATTTTTTCCGTATTTTCCATTCAGTATGAAACATCATAATATGATGTATCACATCATAAAACGCTGCAACAAACATCATATAAAACTGAATGAACTAGCTCGCATTCATACGTTTAGATATCAGAGAGGTGCCCACATGTCACTTAGAGCTTCGGTTATCTGTATATAAATTATAATTTTCAATAATTATATAATAGGCAACGTTACTCCCTGGAAGGGAGCAGCACATGATTTGGTTTGGGGGTCGATCTGTGCCCAACAAGGCAAATCAACAAGAGTATTCTTACGACTGAGGTTGCTCAACCTGCAGTTCTACTATCTCATAGGTTCTACTTTTCCTGTGGATATTATCCCAGCCATATTAATTGAAAATGTTGACACCACATCATTAAGGGGAGGAGGTGATTTAATATTCCACTAACTTGAATGACAAACTCCAGTACTTACAGTTCGTTTAGTTTTTGGCATCCTTCAAATGCATTGCTCTCAATTCCAGATATGTGATTGCGTCTTAAATCGAGCTTGACAAGATTAGGGAGCCTCCCAAAGAGACCATCAGACTTGATTTTACCAATCTCGTTGTCATTTAGAAGCCTGAAAAGAAGAATATGCGTTGAAAACTGTTGTAAATTTGTGTTCATATCAAACTACGACTAAACTTTTGGTAACACCAGGTCTTTTGCCTACCAATTAATTTCTGGGCTCCCTGGTGTGAACCTTGTTCTTTAACAATTCTTCGTATTTCACTGTAAGTGATTCACAATGAGATTGAACTTTGACATGGAGTGAACAGACACCAAATAATTTTTGTAAAAGCTGAAAGTAGTTCGAATTTTCAATTTTCGTTAATGTTTTGTCCATATCCTACTTAGCTTGTTGGCCGTTATTTATTTAGAGGGTTGTAGGAGGTTTGGTGTAAAAAGAGAGAATGGTTTCCAAGCTTTTGGCTTTAATAAGCCATCTTCAGGGCTGTAACACAGAACGACCTGCTTTGAGATTCTGTGTTACAGCCCTGAAGATGGCTTATTAAAGCCAAAAGCTTGATTTTTGTATGTGTCTTGCTTGATCCACCGTTCTGTAATAAAGTAAAGAAATGCGAGTGCAGCCGGGAATTACTCAGTTACGAACGGTAATAATACTATGAACTCAGAAAGTGGCGGAGAAAAACTGAGGAATCGCAAGATCAGGCGCTCATGCATTTCTGATGAAAACGTCAAGAACTGAATTAAAATGGTAATTTTGGTAATTAAGGATGCGAATACTGGCTTCAAAATCTAAATCACCCAGTTCCGATAACGATTTTTGCGCAATATTGCTGCTGTGTGCCATGGTAAAGGTCTTGAACAAATTTGTACATAAAGAGCTCCGCGCTTATGTTGATGTACATAATCTTGACCCCTTCCAGTCAGCCTATAGAATTGGCCTCTTTGGAGCATTGAATGACTTCAGAGTAGCAATGGACCAGAGGAGAGTCGTCATCATGGTACTCGTAGATTTATCGGTCGCCTTTGATCTGGTTCAAAGAGATATCCTGATTGCCATCCTGCGAACCATAGGCGTATCTGCCGCACGTCGATCCTGGTTCAGCTAGAATTTTACAGAAGGCTTTTGGCGGTAAAAAGGAAACAACGGCGAGGAGTCTACGTGGGAAGCGCTCAATGTGGGGACGCCTCAGGGGTCTGGATTGTCAGCACTGTGCTTCATCCTCTATATCCGGTCCCTCTCAAATGTTTTCAAGCAAGCAAGGATAAGTAACTCACTACCACGCGCAGTTGTGCCTTTCACTTTATCTACCAGCTGCGTCGATTAGTGATCTTCAACTAGCTCAGAGCCTTGTGTTGCCCTTTCTTTTGCCCTGCAGCAGCTATATGTGACTTGAAGGGCGCCGACATCAATAGCCTGCAGCGGGCGCAGAATGCTGCTCTACGCTTTGTGCTGAGACTTCGGCTTGACCAGCATGTCACACCGCATCACCATTGCCTGGGCTGGTTGAAAATAAAAGAGAAGAAGCGAATCCTGATGGGAACCCTTGCGTTCAAAATTGTAAGGAACCATCGTGCATACTACCTCTATCAGAAGTTCAACTTCCTTGACCCGCAGTATGAACGAAGGGCAAAGGTCACGAACCAGATGGAATCGCGAGCAAAGTGACAAAAAATGAACAATTATTGACGTGTGGTGGAAAATTATGCTCTATTAACAAGTCTTCATGCCCTCACGGCCTTATATGAGTGAGCACTGGCGCTGTGCACCCAAAAGTACCATTTAAAGTTTAATTCAGAATGTTCTAACAGTTTTCAGGAACGTTATCAACGTGCCATTGGTGTAGAATTGTTGAAGCTGAAATTCACCGATTCGCTGCAACCCATTAACAAAGGGTACAAGGAAATTTCAATAAAGTTGATGACCTACACAAGTAGGTCATGGTAACCTACACAAGTAGGTCATGGTGACCTACACAAGTAGGTCATGGTGACCTACACATTTTGAAGCCAAATGAATTAGAATAGTAAATGGCATAGTGCAATGAATAATAGTCTTAACGAACAGAACTACTCACACGTCTTGTCAAGTACAGTAACTCGTTAACAGATATCACTCATTGTTGAAATGGACAATTCTCAAAAATCGAGTTTTTTCTTTGAAATGAACTTTTAATGTAACATTGAAATACTCACAAATCTGTGGTGTACATCGGTATGTCCTTGGGTACTTCTGTCAATCCTCTGCCAGAACAATCGACTAATGTGCCATCACAAGAACAACTACTGGGACAACCACTGTCAATTAGGCAGTCACCAGCATGACGAGTGCGATGCTCCTCAGTACCTGAAACATGAATATTGTTTATTATTGATTCAAATAGGTTAGATCCGCCAATCACCAATTTTCCACAGCTTCTTCAATATGATTTCCAGAAAAAGTTCTCGTTCGCAAAAATACAGAAGCAGTTGAAAAGATCTTGATCAATCAAGATTAAACCGGTTACAATGATGCACAAGTACCAGTGATCTACGAACGCGGTGGCGATCCACCCTGGCAAGCAAACAAGTTAAGAAGAACGAACGGTACCAAGTGTATGTTTACAGGTTTTTCAGGTACCTATCCATGTCTTGGCACTTTTTTGACGGATCAACTTGAAATTTAGCGTGAATCTTCTTGATGTGGATAATAAAAAGCCCTGGATGTTTCAATTCACTAGGTCTAAAGTGGGCGTGTTATATAACTTCAAACACCCGGTTTTTCGCCCTTACCTTGTTCTCCTTCTTCTTTGTTCAGAAAGTCCTCTCTACGTTCACCGATTGACTTGAAATTTTGCACAGAGCCTCATTTCAACTTCAGACAGCGCATTTTAAAAGATTTACCCCCCCCCCCTCACGGTAAATTTGGTCGTAGGCTTAAGGATAAGATTCCTTGCCACCCTGATCAATTACTTTCCTCCAAGCATCCTGAAGAAGTGAGAGAACGAGACATCATCGAGAAAACTAAGAAGAGTATTATGCCAACCAGCGAAGAAGGGCACAGGAAAAACAGCTCCACCCTGGAGACTTGGTATTGATGAAGCAGCATAAGCGAAATAAATTTACAACCAATTTCGGAAGTACACCAATGGAGGTCATCAGCAAAGTTGGAAACTCGGTGACAGTTAAGGGGCCCCAAGGTAATATCGTCAAGCGCAATTCCACCTTCTTCAAACCTCTGGTTCAAGACGGAAAAGATGATTTTTCCATTGGTTCGGATCAAGAGAGTGAGGATGGCTCTTCACTGGATGATTCCTTCGAAGATACGCACGATGATGTAGATCAAGCCACAGAAGAGATCAACCTTCCTGAACCTCGCCGGAGCCAGCGATCAATTCGTGCACATGGTTTGTGCCTTCCTCCAAAAATTACTTCCAAGGGCTTATGGTCTGTTAGGAGAGTGAAACTTTTCCCAATCAGGTATGTTTTCAAGCGCTCACAGGCCCAAACCAGACCTAGCGCTTCTTTTTCAGTTTGAGAGTACCGCTTTTCAACGTCTGAGAGACTTTTGCTTACATAGCAGATAATGCGAGGGATTCCCTTGCTGTTTTGTTGGATCAGTACAGCGCCAAGTCCAACTGGGCTAGCATCGGCCATCACAATAGTCTTATCATCAGGATTATAACATCCCAAAGCTAAATCCGAGGATAGCAAGGCCTTAACCTCTTCAAATGCCCTTTGGTGACACGCCTCCCACTTGAACAGTGGGTCAACTCTCGCAAGGGACCAGTGGGTCAACTCTCGCAAGGGACCAGTGAGGGTTGAAAAATTTGGTAAGAATTTGCTCACATAATTCAATAGCCCTAAAAAACCCTGTAATTCTGCTAAATTGTTTGGCTCTCTGCAGCTCTTCAAAGCCTCAACTCGGTCAATTGTAGGTTTGATGCTATTCCTGGAGATGACATGTCCAAGAAATGTCACAGTTCTTCTTCGAATTTCGCATTTTTCATTGTTGAGTACAATTCCTCTCTGCTTCAAAATGTTTAATACTTTTTGGAGGCGGGTGTCATGTGTTGCCAGATCGGTGCCATAAACCAAAATATCATCAATAAAACAGAAGACCCCTTCACATCCTCTCAATAAATTTTCCATTATTTTTTGAAAATCTTGGGGAGCTGAGTTAACTCCAAACATTAGGCGTTTGAAACGATAAAGCCCCATGTGTGAGCAAAAGGTGGTGATGTCTCGTGATCGCTCAGCAAGTTCTACCTGGTGAAATGCCATAGAAATGTCCAATTTGCTGAAGAACTTTGCATCACCCAGCTCTGGAAGAAGGTCTTCAATAGTTGGCAGAGGATGATTTGATTTTAGGATAGCCTTGTTGGCCTGTCTCATTTCAACGCACAGCCTAACTCGATTGCTCTTTGGGATTGGAACAATAGGCGATACCCACCTTGACGGGCCAAATCCTTCGTGTAAAATTATTGATAGGGTATATTAATAATGTACTAGAAGAATTGGTCTTCACGTATATTGAGGGAATTTACACACATACAAGTGTCAATGTCAACGAAGAATGATGAAACCCGCTCATTCAAACCTGGCTTCCAATAAACTTCCACCACCTTCTTCTGCTTCAACTTTTACATCATTATAGTTTTTTTTTTTTTTTTTTTTTTTTTTCACAGGCAGAAATGTTCTTAACAACAAAAACTCAGATTGATTTTAACACAGGCAGAAACTCAGATTGATTTTAACACAGGCAGAAATGTTCATTATTGTCTCACAGTATTGACACCTCAACCAGTCACATAGTCAGAGAGCCACTCTGGAGGGCGCCGTACCCGTTGCTGTCTCACAAGAGTATTCCCCTCACCAGGGAGAAGATCAGGCGGGGTAGCTAATGAAGGAGTGCTGTTGTCATGAATAGGCGGTGTTGAGTCATTGTGAATAGGCGCTTCAGGGGGTGGTACTGGCTTTACAGAGGAAGATGACATTTCCTCTTTAGGCAAAGGCCACGGTCGCAGATGAGCACGATTACGCCGCAGGATGGACCCTGAGGGTGTCTCCACCAAATAAGATCTGGGGTTGTCTGAATCCTTTACCACTTTAGCTGGCTCCCAATGACCCTGCTGTGAGTGAAGAGCCACTTTTTGTCCCTCATGTAATGGTGAGAGAGCTCTTGTCCCTCGGTTGAAATAAGTCTGGTTCTGGGCTGAGGACTGAGCAAGTTTCGCTCTGACTTGTTCACTTGAGTATGATTGTACTCCCAGGTGCGATGTTACAATGGGGAGCTTGTCCCTCAGTTGACGGCCAAGGAAAAGCTGAGCAGGCGACATACCCAAGGACAGGATTGGTGAGTTCCTGTACTGCAGGAGGGCCAGTTTGATATCTCTGCCCTTTCTCAGTAGATTTTTAGCAATGCTAACTGCTTTTTCAGAGAGGCCATTTGCCCGAGGATATGTAGGGCTTGATGTGGTGATCTTGAAGCCAAATTCTCGAGAAAATTCCTTGAAGGCGTTGCTGCTGTATGGCATGTTGTCACACACTAACTCCTCTATAACTCCATATTTTGAGAATTTGTCCCGAAAAAGATTAATTAGGGTCTCAGCACTCTTTCCATGCAGCAGATCCAACTCCATCCATTTAGAATAGCTGTCATAAATCACAAGGTAGTCCTTTCCACCAAATGTAAGTATATCTGACCCTACCCTCTGCCATGGCCAATCACTGATAGGGAAAGGCTTCAGTGGTTCCCTCTGGTTGGAACGACGGTACCTTATGCATAGGCAACAGGACTTGATGAAGTTATGGATATCAGTTGACATCCCTGGCCAATAGAATCGCTGGCGAGCCTTTGCTTTGCATTTATCTTCACCTAGGTGACCATCGCTATGAATTTCCGACAAAACAAAGTTCCTGAGGTCCTCTGGGACTATTATCTTGTCCTGCAGCAAGAGGATGCCATCTTCATTGGATATAAGGTGAGCCACTGCTGCATATGGCTGGACTTGTGGAGGTACCGACCTAGGCCACCCATCAGCAATAAACTGTAAGAGCAGCGTCAATGTGGTATCCAATGCTGTCGAGTTCCTGAATCTCTGTAGGAATTGTGGAGATCCACTAATATGAGAAGCAATTGTATGGACATATTCTTGTGTAGCCTCATTTGAAGTGCCTCCTTTGTCATGTTTGGCAAGGTTCCTGGATAGGAAATCAGCCAGTATTAGGTCTTTACCTGGAATGTATGTGACGTCTAGACGGTATAAAAATAGCTTTAGCCTCATTCTCCTCAACCGAGTCGGAATTTTTGCCAGGTCTTGCTTAAATAGAGATTGCAGAGGTTTGTGGTCTGACTGAACAGTTACAGGCCTTCCATATATATAGTAGTGAAATCTGTCACAGGCAAAACATATTGCTAACAGTTCTTTCTCAATTTGGGAGTAATTTTTCTCAAATTTATTCATGATCCGAGACGCAAAACAGATGGGTTGCCCTTCCTGAAGTAGACAAGCCCCAAGACCAAATTGTGAAGCATCTGCCTGAATAACAACCTCCTTAGTCTGATCAAAATATCTGAGTGTGGGAGGATTTGTTAGAATTCCTTTCAATCGAACAAATTCAGTCTGGTGTTCCTGCCTCCACTCCCAAGCGCACTGATCCTTTGTCAGTTCTCTTAGTGATGATGTGAGCTCTGAAGCATGTGGCAGAAATCTGTGAAGGTATTTAACAAGCCCTAAGAAGTGCTTTAGTTCCTTTCTAGATTGAGGTACTTCAAGGTTCTTAATTGCATCCACATGCTTTGTTGTCACTGTCACTCCCTCTCCACTGACCTTGAGACCAACAAACTCTACCTCATTCTGACACACTTGACATTTTTGAGAATTAAATCTGACATTGTGGGTTCGAGCTCGTTCTAAAAAGCTTTGCAAATGTCTATTGTGCTCCTCTACTGTGCTCCCAAAAATAATTGCATCATCAAAGTAGATTATAACTCCCTTGAGACCTGAGAACACTTCCTGTACCTTTCTTGTAAAAATTTCTGGTGAAACTGAGAGACCAAACGGAAGTCTGTTGAAACAAAAATTTCCGAATGGACTGCTGAACGTGCACAGTCTGGCACTGTCTTTGTCTAACACCACCTGCCAGAATCCACTCTTCATGTCTATCACTGTGAAGAATTTGTTATTGTTCAGCTGTGATAGCATTTCATCAGGGGATGGGATCAAAGCTGGCTCCACCTTAAGGGCATTGTTGAGGTCCTTGGGGTCTAGGCAGAGGCGCAGGTCCCCATTCTTTTTCTCCACCACCACCAAAGGGTTCACCCACGGAGTAGACCCCTCAACTCTAGAAACAATCCCCTCTTGCACCATTGAGTGAATAGTGTCCTGCAGTCTACTGTGAAGAGCCAGAGGAACTCGGCGAGGTGGGTGGACCACGGGCTGGGCCTCCGGTCGAACATTGAGATGAACCTCTCCAGGAATCTGCCCCAATCCCACAAAAAGGTCCGAAAATTTACCTAGCAGGTTGGAACCATTGCCCTGAAGTTCATCAATGGTAATAATGCGCTTAATCAATCCCAATTTTTGGGATGTAGTAATACCCAGTATTGGAATAGCCTCAACATCAGCCACAACAAACACTATACTCTGCGTTAATCCATTCCGAAGTATACAAGGTAATTGGATGGTACCAAGTGCTGGCGTCTTGAAGGAAGAATTACCATACGACTTCAAGATAACATTTGTGCGTTTCAATTGTTTAAGCACACCGCCTACCCGTAAGTACTCCTGAAGGGGTAGGACATTAACTGCAGCTCCACAATCTAACTTAAATATTATTTGCACACCATTGACAGTCAATGGTTCAAGCCAAGCTTTCTCTTGATCACAATCCAAATTAAACAGGTCTACTTCACTCATGTGAGTGATTAGATCAACAAAGTGAATTTCCTGTATCTGGGACGACTCATCACCATACAAGGTTTGAAATTCTTGAGTGTCCGACTCAATAACATTGTGAGGGTCTTCTGACTCCAGTTCAACATTGTGCGTTGAAGCCACTGGACAGAATTTTGCGAAGTGGTTTGGCGAATGGCACCGTGCACACGTTTTGCCAAAAGCTGGGCATGAGCGAATAGCATGCTTATACCCACATTTAGTACATAGAAAAGGTTTCCCAACCATACGCCTAGTTTGGGGCTGGCCCCGTTGGGTTGGCTGCCTAGCATGTGAAATTGCATGAATTGAATGATTATGGGCCCCTTTATCATCAATAAGAGATACACTATGCTTGCTAGCTTCATGGGCTCTACATTTCGAGATGGTTGTCTCCAACGTAATGTTTGGTTCTTGCAGCAGAGTCTTCCTCATGTTACTATCATTAATCCGAACAATGACTTGGTCTCGAACTATGGAATCCTCAAGATCACCATATTCACACAATCGAACAGCAAGGCGTAACTCCGTTAAGAACTCGTCAAATGGTTGAGACTCGTTTTGGTAGATGGATAAAAACTTGTATCGTTCCATCACAACATTTGTGCATGGGGCACAGTGCCGATCAAAGGAAGAAATAACTTCAGCAAGCGTTGCCTTGTCTTCATCTAGACCAAAAGAGTTGAATAAACGCCTGCCCTCCTTCCCAATAACATTAAGAAAAACTGCAACCTTGTATTGTTCGTCTTTGGCAGAAAGGGCACTGGCCCGTATGAACAGATTAAACTCCTGTTTCCATTCTTTCC
Organism: Stenodema calcarata; assembly: GCA_963920205.1. NCBI lineage: Eukaryota > Metazoa > Arthropoda > Insecta > Hemiptera > Miridae > Stenodema > Stenodema calcarata. Next base: position 33,199,341 of record OY986048.1, on the reverse strand, counting down.
ACAGTGCAGCCGCATTTTCGTTGAAACTAAACGGTTCGGGCTTAACAGCGTCAAAACCAGCACTAGCCATAGTATAACGTGGTTTATTCGGATGAGGGAAATCGCTGGATCCACTAGTCGTGTTACTTACGTGATAGTTTGAATCCCCTGGTCGAAATAGGTTCGACGGACGCAAAGTCTTCAAAACACGAGCTTCACGCTGACACCATGTAAAATTATTGATAGGGTATATTAATAATGTACTAGAAGAATTGGTCTTCACGTATATTGAGGGAATTTACACACATACAAGTGTCAATGTCAACGAAGAATGATGAAACCCGCTCATTCAAACCTGGCTTCCAATAAACTTCCACCACCTTCTTCTGCTTCAACTTTTACAATAGAAATGTCCAATTTGCTGAAGAACTTTGCATCACCCAGCTCTGGAAGAAGGTCTTCAATAGTTGGCAGAGGATGATTTGATTTTAGGATAGCCTTGTTGGCCTGTCTCATTTCAACGCACAGCCTAACTCGATTGCTCTTTGGGATTGGAACAATAGGCGATACCCACCTTGACGGGCCAAATCCTTCGTGATGGTTGTACTATGGGGTTAACTGTATCATCAATTTGTAATTCTAACTGGAAATCGGTCAATTTCCCAATTTTTGAGGTGTTTGGTGAACTAATGTGATTGACCTGGTTGCGGAGGTCAAGAACTCCTAACCTCAGGGAACTTGATTTTCCCAACAATGGGGGTCCTCTTCCTTTAACAACAACTACCGTGGACCGAATAGTTTTATTGTTAGCAGAAATGGTGGCATCAAACTGCCCAAGTGTCTCCAAGGGCAAGGAACAACCATACGAAAACAGTTCAGTGGAGCATTGAGTTGATTGGTTAGAAACTTTGACTTTTTGGTTTTTCAAAAATTCCCACGTTTTTCCAGTGATTACATCACAAGTTGATCCAGAATCAATAAGAAAATTCAATTTTACTCCACCTATTAAACAATCAATTTTACCACATTGCCCATTTGAGCCAGACCCAAGTTGAAAAACATAATCTGAATCATCGTCACCTAATAATCTGAATTATTTCCCTTCAGGTGATATGACTTATCTGTTGACTTGATGTTTCTAGGGTCTTTTGTTGTGGTAGGCAGGGATTTAGTGCGACAAAATTTAGTGTAGTGCCCAACCAGAGAGCATTTAGAGCAAATTTCGTTCCTAGCTGGGCAGTCTAACGCTCTAGCTAAATGTGACGGACTTCCGCATCGGTAACAATGCAATTTCGACAATGAACTAGATCGAGAAGTCGAGGAATTACGGACTTTTTGAGGTTTGTTGGTAACCCTGTTGAGGGATTCTTCGGGACCATGTATCTCGGGGTTGTGAAAGTTGGCAGCCTGTTGGGTCACTATCTCGAATGAGCGCGCAATATCTGCCACCTCCTTGACTGATAACGAATCCTTTTCCAGGAACCTTTTCCGTAATTTATCTGACGAACACCCTTCAACAAATTGATCAACTAAATTTACTTCCGTGATCTTGTCCTTATCGATCTTATCGAATCCACAACGGGAAGCCTGCTGGCGTAGACGACTGATGAATTTATCACTCGATTCCCCCGTTTCCTGTCTCATCGACCGAAACAGATGCCTTTCAAAAACGGGGTTGCATTTGGGAACGAAATGGGCGTCAAGCAACTTCAAGGCGTATTCATGTTTCTCTTTTCCCAACGGCAGCTCATTTTGAGGAAGAGAATAATAAATATCTTGGAGTTTGGGTCCTCCCAAGCATAAGTAAGTAGCCAACTTACGGTCATTGTTTGTGATCCCCTTAGCCACGATGTATAGTTCGACATTCCGCTTCCATTTAGTCCAGCGGTCTGCAATTACTGTAACGTCTGCATCAGGGTCGAAGGGAGGGATATTTGACTCCAAATCCATTTTACCGACCGCGCCAATAAATGTACTATATGTAGAAATAAATGCGTCTTCATTCACTTTCACTGCCCGTTTATTGATACTGATAAAACTGATAACTCATACTATCGATAAGCTGATACTAATCGATACATACAGTACACCCCTCATCCCCAATATAGGCTCACCTTGACGAGACCTTTGACTTTGAAATTTTGCACAGACCTTCTTTATAATATGATCCAGAGCCATTTGAAAGATTTAACGCATTATCTCAACCCAGGAAAATGATGGGAACAACAAACTGAAATTAAGGCTAATTTTGGCTACTTTGACGGGTTCACAGTCGATCCACTTGAAATTTGGTATGAATCGTTTTGGTGTGGGTAATAGAAAAAAGCCCTGAAAGCTTCAAGTCGGTAGGTCTAAAGGAAGCCGAGTTATATAACTTCAAAAACCCCTTATCATGTTTTCTTATTATTCAGACGGTGAAGGCTACAGCCTCTCCACTTTCACCGATTGATTCAAAATGTCGCACAGAGCTTCGTTTCAATACATATTGCCTCTACAGGTCTTTTCAACTTCAATAACAAAAATATGTGATATCCCACCAAAAAACACTCCGTGTAAAAATCTATGTATTAGCTGTGTAGTAATAAAAACGTCTTAACATGGCGCCAAGGGAAGATTTCGAAACGGGTAAGGTGCCTGTGAAGTGGTTAGGACATCTCTTTAGTTGGAAGGAAAAGGGCGATCGGGGAAAGTGGATGTCACAACTTTTTCCGGCTGCTGTAGAATATTAGCGACGCGGGGTGATTTTTAAACGGAGTGTTTTTTCGGGGGGATCAGCGTTACATGCTGTGACTAAACTGCGAGAACCAATTCTCAAATTATTAAAGTGCAGTGTTAATATTGAGCGGTGAGCTTCTGTGCCCAGATCAACTTGAAACGAACAAGGAAATATTTGAAATTGCTCAAGTATCATGAATTATCAGTATTAGGACACCGAGTAAGCAGTACCTAGACACCACCTCCACCAACAATATTTACAGTTACCCAATATGATTACCTATTGTTAGTAATGTTAGACATAGCAACACCACCAATCATGTTTGGGTGTTGTCTTACCCTTACATTTAAACTTTTCATCCCTTAGGGCCTCAATTCTTCTCCTTTGCATTCTTTTGGGAGTTTCACACCTAGCGCCAGATGTTTCGATAGGATTACGATGAAGATATTCAGCTAACCACCGCAAGTTGCAGTCACAAATGAATGGATTTCTTCCAAGATGCCTGAAATTAGAAAGATATTAGTCATTTCAAAAAATAACTGTCATCAAAGATTAAATTGATTGTTAAAATTAATAATTAAATAATCAACACTCATTCATATTTAAATACTAAAAACTTAGCGAAACAATTCATTTAGCAATATATTATTAGACGTTTATAAATTCAAGTTAAGAATTACACTTTGTAAGGTTGTAGTGTTGAGAACAGTGACGCCTATTCAAAGTCTGATATTCGAGTATCACTGCATGTAAGAGTACAAGTAACAGTCACTTCAGTACCTAATGTTATTTACTTGTATGGTATTGAGCACCGAGTAGGTATAGTGTAATCTGATGTGGCTTAGATACAAAGGCAGTTAAGTGGTACGCACTTCTTAGTAGGCTTGAAATGTGCAAGTACTTACAATGTTTGGATGCTCTTCATTGAATCAAACGATCCATTAGCTAGCGACTGGATATTGTTATCGTACAAAGACCTGAAAAAGTGGTTGATTCCAATCATTATTTCTAATTTCATACCTCACTTACTGACAATTTATAGAGATTCCTATAAAAATCATCAGGTTTTCAAATTATTTTTTTCAGTTGTCAACACTACAGGGTCCCGAAAACGACTGGCCCATAACCTTTTGTCAGGTTGAAGACAAGCAGTAAAACTACCGAATTGAGGGGGGGGGGGGGGTTGAGCAGAGTACACATTACTAGGGAGAATTGGTGGATGCTAATAATTATGAATCGGGTCTCTCATATAACGATCTTTGCCAAATGAGTTTGGCGGCCAAATTTTTGAACTTGAGACCTCTTAGTCTGACCATCTCTTTCTAGCAAACAATAAGGGCAACTGTAGATGCTCAGTTTAACTCGTTCATCTCACTTTCATGGAAATGAAAAGATCGTTTGAAAAACACTACATGACAAATCAGTTTCTCATCGCAATACACAGTTCGACATACCACCGTACACATTTTAAAGGTCGTTATGTAGGAGTACAGCATGGAGTATAGAAGGCAGAGAAAGGCAAACTAGAAAATGTTATTAGGTTGGAATGAACATATTTGACACATTGTGGGCCCGCTGCAACGTAGTTCATGAAGACATGAATAGATTTAATAAACTTAGAGAGAAGTACTTACAAGAGATTTAAGCTGTGAAGATCCTTGAACGTATCCTTTCGTATACACGAGATTTCATTTGCATTCAGCAATCTGAAAAAAGAGGGTCAAATGAGTTTGGATGAAAATCATTGTTAACTGAAACAAGTACATGCGAGAGCTTTAGAAAAGTCATTTTTGGTCATGAGACCAATTTGAGGTGTACATTTCAGAGGGTCATCTAGAGGAATCCCTCCACTTCGATTGTAGTGGATTATTATTAAATGATGTTCCTGTTGAACAATGCAAGGTACTTGCAGTGTCTTTTCATTAGAACCCTTAATAATGTTTGTACTTACAGCAGTTGAAGAGAGGATAATCCGTGGAATACCCCAGTGGGTAGCTCCTTGATTTTGTTCCCATACAGAACCCTAAGGAATAAAAGGACGACTATTGTAGATAACTGATTGATTGATAGAAAAGAAGCACCATGTTATAGTATGTTAAGTACAAACGTAAGGAACTTACAAGGACGTGAGTGATTTCAATCCAGAAAAAGCATCAACAGCTATTTTTGAAATAGCATTCTTGCTCAGGTCTCTAAAAACAAATTAAATTAAATTAAGATTTATCTTACAAAGAAGAGGCAGAAGTAGTTGTGGTTTTTTAATTGTGTACATTATTGTCCCTAAAATAGAGCACAATGACCTAAAAAAAAAAAAACCTTCATTTCAAGTTCGACAATCAGCTATTTAACCGTTTAGCTACTTTACCGTGCTGTCGCGACAGCAAAGGTACAAAGGTGAAATGGATAACCATCCGGACAGTGGTGGGGGAGAAGTCTCACCCATCACACGGCCTGGAGGTAGGGATGAAACATCAAAGACCGGCAATCGATTTCGGTATCAGGTTAACTAGAATTGATTAATCGGTCCTAAAAAAATGGATTTTTACTGAAAATCGAATTTTTGATTTTAGTAACAAACATTTATAAAAGTAAAATTGTATCTAAAAGGATTGTATACAACGGCAATATTGATTTCTTTTACTGATCTCCATAAAATGATTCTATTGATCTCTATTACTTGCATTAAATTGCCAATATTATGACCTCACATATTTTTATTGCAGGAATATATATGTGTGTTTTTGATCACACTTAAGCATGATTTACACTTGGCAAACTTATGGCAAATGTTATCAACTCGGTCAAAAAAAGTCCGCCACTTACTCTTTGGCAGGATTGTACAAAAGATCCAAAATACAAGAATACTGTAGGATAGTAGCACTACTGCACGACAAAGGCAGTCATAAAATTGGAAAATAATGAAAACTGATACTGAATCCCAAAAAGCCCTAAAAATCGATTCCGTAAAATAAAAACAAAAATCGCTAAAACAAAAAATATTTGAGGTAAAAATTTGATTTTTCGATTAAATCAATTTTTACCCCTACCTGGAGGTAGTCCACAGTAAGTGCTCGTAGAAGGAAGCAGAACTGGCGAGTCTAGCTACTAACACGATACTGTTGGTTACTTGTATAATATCCAAATCCCCCCAAAAACAACTCCGTTGTAAAAACTGGCCCGCCAAAAAACGTCAGCCGCAAAAAGGAATGATATCCATTTTGCCCGCCAGCCACATATATATAGGATGCTCGGTGCTTCGCACCTCGCTGTTGAGTGTGCATATAGAAACCTGATCCTCCTACCCCTAACCTCCACCTTCAATGTTTTCCTGTTCCCTGTCTCCTTCCCACAACCCCCTCTCACCCTTAGTTCCCCTCGGTTTCACCTAATATGTTTCCTCTGTTACACCGGCAGGGAGCTTTACGCTTCTTTCAATGCTGTTGGCGGGAGCTTTTTGCAAGGCTTCTGAGAATTAGATATACAGATAGTGGTGGTGATGATGAGTACTTGGTGCTGGTACAAAAGTAAAGTAATGAGCCATTTCAGGCTGCCTGACATTGCAAAAGCAAGGCGTCTAAGAACTATAATACAATTATAGAATATAATTATAATTAAATTAATTATAATTATAATTAAATTAATATATTTATATTTATAAATAATTATAATATATTTCTAAAATATATTTATAATATAATTGAAGCATTACTTCATTATAGGTGTACCACCACTGATTAATCGTGACCACCGGTAATACATATAATATCATAATATATTATAATTCTCAGAAGCCTTGCAAAAAGCTCCCGCCAACAGCATTGAAAGAAGCGTAAAGCTCCCTGCCGGTGTAACAGAGGAAACATATTAGGTGAAACCGAGGGGAACTAAGGGTGAGAGGGGGTTGTGGGAAGGAGACAGGGAACAGGAAAACATTGAAGGTGGAGGTTAGGGGTAGGAGGATCAGGTTTCTATATGCACACTCAACAGCGAGGTGCGAAGCACCGAGCATCCTATATATATGTGGCTGGCGGGCAAAATGGATATCATTCCTTTTTGCGGCTGACGTTTTTTGGCGGGCCAGTTTTTACAACGGAGTTGTTTTTGGGGGGATATCACATCTTTTTGCATGGCTAGTTTTCGAGTGGTACTTATACAATACGGTACAATTTAACAAAAGTACCTACGAGGTAACTAGTAAATTTTTTCCTAAATGAAGTTTTATTCTAGTCAAAATTTAATAAAAAATTAGTACGCCTTTTTGTTTCTTCTTTTTGTGACAAGAATAATTATTTTTTGGAAATTATTGTTTATCTGAAATGTGTTTGAAAAATAAGTAGTTTTAAAATTTTTGCGAATTGGTTAAATAGTAGTTTTAAAATTTTCGATTAATTAAAACAATCAACAATTTAAAAACAATTATTAAAATTTAATACAATTATTCTTATTATTAAATTTAAAAAAATAGAAAGAATTAGACATTTGAATAAATTTGAATTAGAAATTTTTTGAAAATTGGTTGCATTTTTTCTTGGGGATTGTGCAAATTTTTGTTGTTGAGAATCATTACAATAATTGTAATTATTGGTGTCGAAGAGAAAGAGGAAAGAGAAAGTTTGCAAAAGGTAAAACGCACGTTTTTACACCAACAATCGCGAATAACTCGAGAACCGTTGGGAAAAGTGACAAAGTGCGCTACCCTCATTCGAAAGCCCATAAAATTTCCTATCGATCCTTAAACAGGCGCCACTCTACGACAATTTTTCTGACCACCGTTCAACTTTGATGTTTTCGGAAATTAGCCAAATCAGTAGATGTGGAATTTATTCACGTATTTTTGGCTGTGGATTAGTCAAATCGATTGAGATTTAGTTCAAACTTATTGAGCATATTCTAGACAACCTAGCGGACATTTTAAGACCAACCGCACCAATTTTCATCAATATTTGCGGCAGTTGTTGTTGAAAATAGAAAAATCACCATAACTCCTTTATTTATCATCTTAGGAAGCATTTTTTGATCTCAAATTAAACAGTTTGAAAAGCTGAACACAACTAAAAAAGAAAATCTGAAAAAGCTTCAATTTTGAAGGAGTTATGCCCATTTGAAATTCCTAAAAAACACTATTTCCCCCCTAATTGGGAGGGAAATGGGGGGAGGGAGAAAAAATGTTCAAAAGGCACTCCCTTGGAGCATAACAAACGTGTGTGCAAAATTTCAGCTCGATCCGATTTGTCTGCTGGGCTGTAGCCCCGTCAATGAACAACAACAACAACAACAACGAGAAGAAGAAGAACACGAAAAACGTGAAAAATAGTGGTTTTAAAACTGTTATACCCCCGACACCTGATGTTCCCGAGAGCTGAAATTTGGTTTACGTCCTCACGTGCCCCTGGAGAGTTGGTGTACAAAAAATCAACTCTCGAGACACTCAGGGAGCCGCGCTACGATAGGGTGAAAACCCGAACTTGTTCCGTCGCGTAATCAGTGTCTCAGTCGCTTCGGTTTTTTGGGCTTCGGTTTTGTTGGCGGGCGGGACGCTCCCGCGTCCCTAGATGTCTCAGTCGCTTCGGTTTTTTGGGCTTCGGTTTTGTTGGCGGGCGGGACGCTCCCGCGTCCCTAGATTATATCATGATTCATACAACCCAATCTCTCCCCTTTTTTGATTAGACATTATACATAGCACCTATACCTGTGGCACGAGGGCGTACCCAAAAGTAACGGGAATCGGGCTGCGGTGGAGTGGGAGGGATAATTTTTTTTTTTTTTTTTTTTGACCAAGAGTCCGTTAGAAAGACGTCGCCTGAGTTAGTGTGCGAAGTTCTGTTGCTGTGAATACAACTTTTTCCATTTCGCCAAAAACACTTGATGGCCGATCGGGACGCCCCCCAACGTCATGAAGTGACGAAAACATCGACAAAATCATTGCTCTCGTTCGTGAAGGCACCGTCTTTGAACCATTGAACAACTCTGAGTGGAAAATGAGTGGATTATCATGGAGTTCGATTCAGAAGATTTATCCAAAGACTTGCAGCCAAATTTGTCCCTCGCCTTCTCACTAACGAGCAAAAGGAGCGTCAACTTCAGACATGTTTAACCTTCAAAATCAGCTCAAAGCGGACCCTGATTTTTTTTTTTTTTTTGTTCAAAGCAATTACTGGTGATGAATCGTGGTGCTGTGGATAAGACCCCGAAAAAAGCAGCAATCAAGCCGGTGGAAATCACATGGCTCTCCTCGTCCCCGAAAGGCTCGCCAAGTGAAGGCAAACATCTGGACAATGCTCATTTGTTTCTTCGATTGCAGAGGTGTTGCGCACAAGGAGATCGTTCCCCTGGGTAAAACTTGGAGATTGTGAAAAGATTGGAGGACAGTATCCGAAACAAAAGGGCAGATCTTTGGCGAGCAGGCGACTACTTCTTCCATCATGACAACGCGCCGGCCCACACCGCTCTCCTCTTAAAGCAGTTTTTGACCAAAAACGGCATAACATAAATTGTTCACCCCCCCCCCCCTCCCTCTCCGGATCTGGCCCCCTGTGATTTCTTTTTGTTTTCCAGACTTAAAAGGGACATGAAAGGAAAGCGTTTGGCCAAAACAAGAATCACTGGAACATCCCAATAAGTGAATTTAAAAAAAATATATGTTTGAACAATGTTTGAATGGTCGTTTGCAGAGGTGCGTTGTAATCAAGGGAGAATATTTTGAAGGAGCTCAACATTTGGTGTAAACATATTAAGAAATACAGAAGTTACGACGAAATTCCCGCTTATTTGGGTCTTCCCTCGTACATGGATTTATCATGTACTGTAATGCCAAAATGGGAGGCATAGGTACCTAAATAAATTAGCTGTAAGATAAGTGAACTCACATTCGCCGAAGTCTTTTATACGTCGTGAATCCCTTTGAAGTAATTTCGGTTATATCATTCTGCTCAAGCCGTCTAAAAGAAAATATAAGTTTCCAAAATATAAGTTCAAGGAAATACATTAAAATGCTATTGATATGAAATAACGTGAGACATAGAAAAGTATTTAGTACCAGGAAAGTACTGTACGGTCACGTGAACGACGTTAGGTGCCACAAGTTGACCTACAGGTTACACAAATATTTTCCAAGTACACCTATAATTGAAGAAATCATCATAATATGATGATTTCTTATATTATATCTTAACTTTTTTTCTTAATACAAATCAACAATTACCTATTGTATTGAAATAAAGTCAAAGGTGCAACCCCTAAACATTGGTTAATTCATGAGCTCTGTGAACCCAAATCCCAATAAACATTGGAATCGACCAAGAACATTTATTGTTCCTTGTTACGTACTCGCAGAATAATCAGAAAACACGAATTGAAATGAAAAAAATCCACAGCCATGCATCGTGGCTATAAGAGCGAATTTTTGAAGAAATAATTGGTATTATGTAAAATGCCTCCATTAAAGAACATGGTGTCCATGAACATCTCAAGTACATCATGTACATCTCAAGTATCAACCACGTTTCTTCATCTTCAAAGTGCTCCGGTTTGAGAGCGGAATAAGATATCGCAATTATGACTTCCCTGTCTTATTCAGCGTGTAGAAACCTTTAAAATGAGGTGTCACTTGCCAACTTTCATTTTTTGGGTGACCCCCCCCCCCCCCCGAACTCCCCAAAACCCCCCTCAGCTTTTGGACATTTCAACGCTGAACACGACGTTGAAGTCAGAATTGCGATATCGCATTCCGTCATCAGATTAGAGCAGACTCAACATGAAGATCATATCAAGTAACCACGTTTCTTCATCGTCAAAGTGCTGCAGTTTGAGAACGGAATGAGATACCGCAATTCCAATTTCACCATCGTGTCAGAATGTTTCATTTTGGGAATTAATGACGAATCCCCTCCCCCCCCCCCTAAAACTACTCAAAACCCCCTCTTAGAGTGGCAGGATTCTGCACATCTACAAACTTAGCCTTTCGATTGCCAAGACAGATTTTTTGTGCAAATTTGAACTTTTTATCCCAATTCTATCGAGGGTTATCGTTTGGAATGACACATACATAAATATATATGGTGTCTTTTGGCAGTGGATTCAGGATGGTCTGAAACGGATTTTGGTATGAAAATTTTTCGAAAATTCGAGTTTTAAAAATTTTGGTACGAGAACAATAGCCATTTTCTTCGAAAATTCGCTAAAACTCGTCGGACCGCCCTACGCCGCCTGAGACACCGACAGAAAGTCGTTAACATGACCATGCATCAAATGGTGGAACTTTGGGCTAATTTTGGTTTATTATCTTCGATAATGAACCATTGGAATCGCCCAAAGAAAAAAATTTTTTAACCCCCCCCTCAAAATTTGTTGGTTTACGTTTCAAGATACGTAGATTCAGAAAATCGAATAAAAAAAAATCCGTCCGTCACCCGTACGCCGTATTCACAAGAGGAGACGAATGGAGATGTCTGGGGAAGTAACATCACGGGCATAAGTTCCTTGAATTGGTCAGAGTGAATAATGAATTTATTATTATAAGGTCGGCCCAGAATTGGGTTGGATAGGTGAAGTGACCACCGCTGAGCTAAATGCCGACTCCAATCGCTTGTTGTCCCACACTCGGAGATTACCATCAGATGATTTGTTCATACAAACACACAAATTTTAGCTCATTACTGAAATTATTTGTATAGTGATCTCTACTCATAATAATAATAAGTTGTGGAATAATTTGCTGAAGAAAAGCAAATGGGGTTTCCAGTTATTTTATCTGATATGGATATATTATCTGATGGAACAGAATCTTCAGTTTTGGTAGGTACTGAACGAAAAGGAATCAAGCATATTATTTATCTCAAAGAGTAAAGGTTGGATACCTAACAAAGAATATTTCCTTTACCTTTTTGAAGGAAATTGCTTTGTGACTTGAACGCCTAACCCCAAAAATCCGGTACAAAAGGGGAAGGGGGGCTGGGGGAGCACGCGGTATTTGAGGCTAGGTGAAACTCTCTCTGGGAGTTGTACCCAGAGCGTCACTGTAATTTCGGGCGTGACAAGAGTCAAGATAAAGAGGCACATCTATAGCTGAGTGTTATTTTCATGTTCATCTATTTCACGTTGAAAACCAGTCTGATTAGTAATCTGACATGTATGATACATAAGAAAAAATTGAATACTCTTACAATTCCGTAGTAGAATCTGGTAGGTGATGAGGGATGCTAGTAAGTGCTTTTTCTCTGCAATCTACAATCCCATCAGCACACCTGCATTGATGAGGGCAACTTGGCTCTGACTGACACTCTCCCACGGCTCGCTCCACTAAGCCTAGAACAAAAATCTGTTATTGAAAAAGTACTTGTTCATTTTGTTATGGTAATACCGAAGTTTAACTTTTGAAACTTGGGAATACCTAGTTTAAACGGCTATTACAAATGAAGGTAAGGAAGGGAAAATACAGGTGGCAGGGAGCATGAAGGGATAGGAGAATGGGAATTTTTCATACGCAATTTGTTTTCCAATGAACCGATAAAACACTCGAAATATAACAATCACTAGCGTTGGGAGAATCGCGGTTTTCCACAAGATTGTGGGTTTGAACAATATCGATGGCTACTCAGGCAGAACCAAGTTCATAGGTGGAGGAGGCGATCAAGCGATAAGTTATCTGTTGGACGTGAACCGACATGTCAATAGTTTTCTTTTTTTAATCTATATTTAGCTGAAAAAAAAATTGTGATGGTATAAACTAGCCACAAAATTCATACATAAGCGGACGAATCGTGTTTTAGTTTCAGGACTTGCTCGAGCCAATTTTTGAATTTGAACCGAATCGGACCACCGTTCGTACTATTCTGTACATCGGTCTATGTACAGAACAACCTCGTTTATCAGGACCTCGTTCAAGCGGATGTCCGGATTATCCGAATCGATCAGGAACGAAAAAAAAACCCACTTAATTTTGATAAAAAGTTCCTGATCACTGCAGTGTCGCCTTGAGGACGTAGGGCGGGTTCTTGATGCGCAGGGAAAGATTTGTCTAGTGATCAGGAAGTGAAAAGTTTAAGGAAACACTTCAACGAATTATTTCGTCTGAAAAACTTTCTCCGGGCCAGATTTACAATACGGACGAAACAGTTCTACCGACGAAACAGGACAATTCTACCGTTTTTTACCGAGCAAATCTTAGCTTGTAAAATAGATGAGGCAGCCAAGGGCTACAAGAAGAGCAAGGATCGCCTAACTGCTATGGCTTGTGGCAAATATGTCACACTTGTAGAAACGTCACACAAAATTAAAACTGAGGAAGATAAATATTAAGTGTAAATATTTGAGGTGAGTAAATAAAATGTTTTTCGTGATTTACATCACTGATTTACCTACTGTATTCAGTAAATTGAATGACTGTGTAAATATAGTGTTTTTTCGTGGTCAAAAGGAAATTAATTGGTAAGAATCATTTTACATTTTGTTTTATTAATCTTTCAATAATTCCGGATTAGTGATTAACCGGATCACTTCCCGTCCCAATTAGTCCAGAAGAACGAGTTTGAACTGTACTTGAGTCTAAATTTGACCAAAAATGGTTAGTTTGGGAGTCATGGGGGTCTGCGGTGCCGTCTAATTTAGGCGTTAGGGTACGCCGTCAAAAGACGATCCGTGGAAACACTACGTGTAGGGACTGAAATCATCGGCATACATAACAATTAGTACAGAGCCCAGATCCAGCTGAAGAACAGGAGTGACCCCAAGCGGCAAATTATTGGTAGAAATAATGTACAACAGAGGATCAGTAGTGATCTCTGCTACAAAACTCCTGCATCAAAGGGGGCCTGTGAAAATACACTGGTACAGATAGTCAAATACGCTGGTACGCTTCCGCCATGTCAAATATCGGGGTCTTCCGGCTATCCAGTGCATTACAAAGGCGTCACAACATTCACACAATGTGCCTACAAAACTGCCAATGGTGAGATTTCCATGAAAGTAATGTGGGGGCTTTAAAAGCCAACCCATTCATTATTGAAAAATGTTTTCAAAATCAAATAAATACTCATGGAGACGGCCGCTTTCTACTCGTACCTCCGTACGCTTAGAACCAAGATGACAGTTGCAAGTGGGATGCATCTCCACTAGTGTGAATGCATTAGAAACATTAGGCCAGTACCTAACAATAACAACCAGCTGGTGCATTCATCATTATACGGTAAGTATTTATTATACAAGCTTACTGACCTGAGCACTTGAACTCTTGATCGTGCAAATCAGCAACAGTGTGTCCTTTCAATTGGTTTGGGGAATGACACCGAGTATACAATGCCAATCGGGGAAATCGTCTGAGCCAACGGGCGAGCCAAACCAAATGACAGTCACAGGCGAACTTATTTTCAGAAAGCCTGAGTGTTCTCAGTCTAAATAAGTCGTCGAACAGATTCGTGGGCAGCATAGTTAGGTTATTGTTGTTGAGCGTTCTGGAAAGAACAATAACGTATGAAATAAGGCCTATGGCAATGTTATAGTTATAATAAAACGTGCGAACTAAATCACAGAAATTAATAAAATCGTAGAATCCCATTTCAAATACGAATAACGGAGCTACCAACAGTTCTTGTAAATTAATTGCTTGTTTACTTAGTTACTACCTACCTATGTTCAACTATGCACCTACTAAAAAAGTTGAAGAAATTAGTTGATAAAACTTACAGCACTTCAAGTTCTCTTAAACTTTTGATTGCTTGCTCATCTACGCACGTTAGCATGTTGTTGTCAAGCTGGCTGTAAAAAACAAAAAAAAAATTGGTCCTGATGAATTACAAACGGATTAACTGTAGACCATAAATGGTGTAAGTTTACTCGCTGTGGATTAGGTATCTCAAAGTTGTAACTAGGAAATGAGGAGGAAAGCGGTACCTAGCAGCTTTACGAATAACATGGTATAATAGACATATTCGGAAGGGAAATTATGGATTTTGTTTCCAAAATGAATTTTCATGAATGTCAGTTAGAGATACGAGCATGAGAAACGATAGACTTGATAGACATATTTGTCGAAGGACACAAAGATACTTACAGTGTTTTGATAGCAGGGATACCCCTCAGTGACTTTTTGCCGATTACTTGCAAGTGGTTATGACTTAGGTCTCTGAAACATGTGAAATACAAAGTCAGATTTAAATAAAATCAAAATTGTAATAATACAGGCTGAAATGAATTAGTGGCACAGCTGAGCAGCAGATAAGTGCAACATTGATTAGGTAGTTATATTTTCAAATACTTGAGTGTGATCGTGGGAAAAAATGACTCGAAACAGTCTTTAAAACCTAAATGTCATTTCCGGCAATTGAAATTGTTGTTTTTATTAATTTGTTTCATAGTCATAGGTTTTCCAGTCACCAAAGATAAATTTGTTGGATTTGACAGGATATTTTGCAGTTTAGCCAAATTTCGTGTCTCGAAAGTCTAAAGACCAAGTAAATTTCTTGTATTCTTAGCGTGTTACCATGGAATAAGAAATTGCAGCAGTTAATTACAATAACAGCTACAATAATCAGTTTTAAATAATGTTGATACAATTGCAATTACTTCATCAATTGCAAGGATCATATGAATTGAAATTTCATTCAGGCAACTCAAAGATTTAGATTTACAATTGTAAATAGTTGTAAGAATACTATTGTTATGGACGTTAAAAAACAAGAAAGTTGATTGTAGCGAACACTTGGACCGTAAGGGCTGAGTTCAACCTTCAGGGCTGCTGGTTGTTCTTATAATGTATTGTGAAAGAATGTTCACTTACAGTCTAATGAGAAGTGGCATATTCCCAAACAGGAGGTCTGGTAACTGGCGAAGTCTGTTGTCGTTCAGTCGCCTGTAATAAGAAAATGCAGATAAAACTAAATTGCTGAGTCTGTATACAGGTACGAGTAACTTTAATTTTTAAAAATTTGTTCTGGATATTCTTATTTTTTTATTTAACGGCACAATCCCAATATACATTATAAAATCAAAATATATCATTTTAATCAGGGGAGAAAGATGCAAATCAAAGAAAAAGCAATAACAGGATAAAAAATCTATTTCTGGGTGTAATTGATTGGGGACGAGGAGAATAATGTTTGTAACTTGGCAAGAGGGGAATGAAAATAATCCAAGTCCGGATTCATCAAAGTCAGGAAGAGTTTCGCACTGCAAGGAAGTTTGTGGCTGAAAAAGGGACAAAGAACAGTATTGGCGAGTGGGCAGGGGTGAGGTGCAAGAAGGCTGATCTCGAGAGAAGTTTAAGACTGTCGATCAAGTTGTTATTCATAGGTTACATGGTTTGGGCCCGAACTTGGCTGACATTTCTTGTTTGGGATGAAAACGAACCAGTACCCAACTACAACAGGGTTGGTTCAATTTAAATGGCAGATTTTCAAAATGGAATTATGTTGGGATATCGCATGCAGAGTGAATTACTGTGAGAAGAATTCGACGTAACTGCTAATGTGGGATCTGTAATACAAAATTTAGGCACATGATTCTTGAACGAGGAAACGGCTCAAGAGGGAACTGAGTGAAATAATGTAGCTAGGAACAGCCAGGATCGGTCGCAAGCTGTGACGCCTGGGAAACAGATTAGCTCAAGGGCCGCCATTTTTTTACCTTTATACGGTTATTTGAAAGGTTGTGGCCCCTGGAAAAAACTCTTTATTATGGCCGGAACGTCCTTGGGCCACCTACACCGCTTTGATCTCTTGGAACAGTTAAACCTCATTCGGATTTTCATGAGTGTAGGCGTAACGGCGGATTTGGGGTTCGGCCCTAACAGCTTAAGTAATCGTGGCGATCAAGGCGCATTCGTCCTATCCGTGGAATTTCCCCTAAAAGCTCCTCTTCCGTTCAGCTATACCTATAAGCTTGTTGATATTGCCGTCTATGGCTCGAGTAGACCTATGAAGTGCTGCGGCCGGTGTGTCGATTCGGTAATATTTCAATTTCAAAAGTGGCTCGAAGATGGCTCATGTCAAGTTTTCCGACATGATATCAACCAGCCACTTCGCCGCGTTTACATGTTCTGGGTTGAAGTCGGGGACTTTAAGTGGCTCTTGAATTATTATGGGGGCGCCCCGGGGGCGGTTGACGAGTTGGTTTATAATTTCTCTTTGAAAATTGAGAAACTCACCCCACGAGATTCCAGGTTGGATCGGAGATGCTCCGCCCATTTGACAGAAGCCTACAGCTACAGGTGCTTGGCTCTCTTGTCCGAAGGCTTCAGTACTTCAACGCTTGGACCTGTGCGTCATCCGTAGCGTAACTGTACGGCCTAGCGCACACGGGCGAATTATTTCAAGGCAACTATTTCAACGGTCAATGTGCACAAAATAGATGGGAATGGAAGCGCACACACAGGCGATCGAGAATAGCGCCGATTTTAAAATCTGTGGCATGTCACAGATTTGCAGGAAGGCGATAGTCGGCCGACCATCTGTAACATACACATTGTAACCTGTTCGCGCACACAGTCGATTGAATACTCGGCTAGTCACTAGTTAATCTCCTCTGGCATCAGTTGCCTTGTTTTGAGATTTGTTGTATTTTGAATTGTTTTCTTGGTTTGCATAAAAATAATTGCTGGTTTCGACACAGAATTGTTCATAAGTGAAAAAGAGAAAAGACCGCAGTTGTACCTATAATAAAAATGCAAAAGATTATAGATTATATTTCAGTTAAAAGAAATAATAACGAAACACAAGTTTCGTCCATTTATTATTTATTTATTTATTTATTTATAGTATACGGGGCGAGCCCAATTACAAAAAATATGAAGAGGTAATGTAATATGTACAGAGATTGGTAAATTGACCGGATACACAGGGATACTCCCGACACACACTAGGCACTGGGGTCGTCGAGAGGTACCGAGCACAGATGACGGACGACGATAGTTCGGTCGTATTTTCGAGAAAAAGCAAGCTATTAAAGTAAAAAGTTTTTTTGATATACCATTCGAAAGCTGACCTTTTGGTGCATTTTTTAAGCTACAGGCACCTGATCAAATGCAGATTAGAGTAGAGTAATGAACGTTTTAAAAACCTTCTTTTTTCAAATTTTCTTGAAGTTTGCTTTGTAGAGTGATTTTTCGCCAACTTGATGTGAGCAAAAAAAATTGGTTTGGCGCTAGAAAGATAGGAAAATTAACGCACTTTCCAACGGTATCCTCAACTTTTACTTTACATCATACTGTAAGCGAGTTATAGCCATTTTGCTGAGACAAGGAAAACACGAAAAAAATCTTAGAAGTGAAATAACTCAAAAACTAAGCGAGATAAAACAAATTGCTACGAGGCACTTTTTGTTGGAAATTGGTTGTAGAATACGTGGGTGCAGTACTGCGCACCTTATCTGATACACCCTGTACACCCTGCCACTTCATTTCTAATAACTTCGAGGTCCCTATCACCCGAATCAAGAATATTTTCGAGAAAAGAACGTACTAGGTCATTCTCAGGACCCTTCTGGGTTACACCAAACAGAGGTTTGGCAGGGGTTTGACCTGTTGAACGGCACACAGAACTGTTAATGGAAAATTCTACTTCCTCCAAAACTTCATCCCATTTTCTGTTTAAACCCGTCAATTTTGCCAGCATAGGAGTCAAGACTCTATTTGTCCGCTCAATTTGACCATTCGACTGTGGCGTAATTTTATTATGCTGAATTCCATTCTCATGCACAAAATCCTCAAATGGTTGGGAAGTGAAACACGAACCTCGATCACTAACCAAACATAGTTTAGGCCTACTGAAGAAGCAAAATATGACTCAAGGTGCTTAATAACTTCACTAGTGTCAGTTGTTTGACATGGAAAGCCTAACATACTCAGTAAATCCATCAATTACAGTAAAAACGAATTTATTTATACGAAAAGTTCGGTCCAACGGGCCATAGTGATCAATGTGAATGATCTGGAAAAGTAGATTGAACTGATTACATGCAGTTCACCTTCTGTTTTGGATGGACATGGAGAAAAAGTGATACACTTAAGACATTGAGAAATGTAAGATTTAATTATATTTTTAGATTCCGGGAACCAATAAACTCGACTCAAATATTCATATGTCTTATCCACACCACAATGACCTAAGTCGTCATGACCTGATCTTATAACAGAATTCTCCATGGCGCTAAGCACAAAAAATAAATTATTGCTGCTGCTTCAAGTTCGAAACTATGAAACATCTTTTCTGACTCTGATGTCCTTTTACTAAAATAGCCAATAGGATGAAACTTTCCATCTGCCTGTTTTTGGAGCAAAATGGAACCGTATCCCTCCGCACTTGCATCACAATGTAATTCAGTTTCTGCAAGGGGTGAATACTTCTAATTATAATAATAATTCTAATAATTCTAAGCCATTTATTGGTGCAATTATTGGTGCAATTATTGGTGCATGAGCTAAATAATTTTTTAAAGTTTCAAAACATTCCGAATGTTGGGCTTCAAACTCGAAATCTTTATAAATGTATCTCAGAAAAGAAGAAGGTCCTGCGGATAAACCAAAAGGCAATCTGACCCACTCATACTGTCCCATGTAAGTGACAAAAGATGTATATTTACAAGAGTTTTCTTTTCACTCAGAATAACATGATGAAATGCGTCACGTAAATCAATTTTTGTAACATGTCTCTGAATATGTTTATTTATTTCACAAAAATCGATTGCCATTCTATATTTACCATTGTTTTTCTTAATCAGGGCTATTGGACTGGCATATTCCGAAGTACTTGGCCGTGTGAAGTTCTTATTTAACAAATCGGTAGGTAATTTGACTGAAACAGCTTTTTTCTCTTCAAAAGACAATTGACATTTCCGAATTGGTGGAAGGTACACCAGGTTTATATCAGATTCAATATAAAATTTATCAATAATATGTTCAAGCCTCCGCTTGTGTTCATAAGCAATGTTTTCATTTATATTAAAAACGGGTGTTTCATCTCTAACTAAATTTGTACTAAGCAATTCCCCCCAATTTTCTTGATTGGCGGCATAAGCAACTTTTACTACGGGGCATAAGTCAATGGCCTTGTTCGAAATGAAATCGTGTTACCTACCTACTTAAGTGTCACAACCCAAGTGATCTCAAAGTTTTCATAAATAAATATCTAAGTCGTTTGAAAATGGTGTCAGTATTTTTCCTTTTCTTGAGTCGGTAAATAGAGATTTTCGACTTTCTGAAAGCGTAGGGATTTTTCTTGAAGCTCGTAGGGATTTTGAGATATTTCATCTGGCAATATGTTTTCTCTCGATGTCCCATACCTACTGATTACTATTCAGACAATGACAACCAGGCGTCAGTGCTTTAACTTACTGATCATGGAAGAAGGAAATTTGATTCTTCCTTCTCACATACCTACTGATGAAATGGTCCACACTGGAGCTGTCGTCCAGCTTGCCAATATAATGATATAACTTTTATTTTAACAAGGGCAAGCTGGTTTACAGCTCCAATGTGGTCCATTTCATGATGAAATTTTCATCACCATTTTAAATAATATAAGTGAGATAGAATATTAACTCCGTGTAGGAGTTGTCAAAAATTGACAGTAAGCTTGGTATTTCACAAGCCCATGTCGAGCAAATTGGTTAAAGTTTTCAACCAGCAATAATCGCACCTCAGTTGATCTTCATTGGTTACGATATTACCTCAGCGCAAAGATAACGTTAGCGATAACAGCTCAAGGGGTAGACACGAGGTCGTTCTTCTACCGTCTCGAGAATGAAACTCTACACTAAACCCGCACACTTTCAAACGCGAGAAATCCTCACTTGAACGCCACCGTCGCACTAACTCTCACGATTTATTTTACTGAATTACTCAGTAATTATAGTCATTGGCAGATGGCTTTTTGGCTCTGCAGAAAAGTCGGCCAAATGACGATGTGGGAAGTTGCCACGAGACCCTCGAATTGGTAAAAATGAACAAGTGACATTTTTTGAGAAAATGATGTTTTGAGTGAATATGGTATGGTGCAGAATTTGTTGATTTATAACCCGCAAGCGGGTTTATAATGATATTTTTCTTCAATTTGGTGAATTGAATTCTTGATTTGGAGAATTTGGTCATATTGAATAATTTTGCCTTTTTTATTCAATTTGGAGAAAACAGGCAAAGTATGACCATCTGGCACATGATAGGTACCATCTGGCACCCGCACAATCGATTCCACTAGTTGGGTTCGTAAAAGTGATCATGAAGGGAATTCGCTCATTTCGTTTCTATGTAAAATTGATCAAGTGGCAAATGGTCAGTTTTCCTTCAATTCACTATTATGGAGGATACAGAAGTTTGTTTAGTAAAACTGTCCGTTTTCTGCAGAAAAAATCACTACTGGTAATTTTAATATTAACCCTTTAAAAAAGCTCCTGAACCCTGAATTGAAATATCAGCGATACAATTTTTCTTTTCGTTGATTTCTCTCCAAATGGGTCCAAATAGTGAGTAAATGACGAAAAAATAATTAATTTCCCACTAGGGAAATTTTAGATAATTGTATCCCATAGGATACATTGCTCGGTTCTCGAGGCACGATGTCAGTAGGGATGGGACATCGATATCGATGTTTTATGTTTGACGTCGATTTCGATGTTTTACCATCGATGTTTCACGTTTGATAACATCGAAATATATAGATGCTATGCTCCGATAACATCGGTCCAATTTATTACTCAATTCTAAAAAAATTAATGGTTCTTCGCAGGACACAGGTTCTTCAGGAATAACAAAATAAGTTGAAAATGGCTCTTCATTATCACTTTTACATTTTCACAAACATTTTTAAATGTTTTTCAAATTTATAATATACAAAAAAAAAAACGAAATTTTATTCCCCGAAGTTTTTATGGCCCTCCCACACGTAGAACACAGGGATACCTTTTTGAAAAACCGCCACCACTTGCTAGGAGGCATTTTGAGATTTCAACACCAAACAAATTACAAGGAGTAATAAGAATAAGTGGTCGTTCATACAACAATACCGAAACAACTCTAACATAAACTGAACTCTCCATCAAATCCCGCTAGGTGCGCTACCTGCAAGCCTATGTACCTGACAGACACTTTGGTACTTAGTCCGTTTGCGAGAGCGCACCACCTCCTGGGACCAGAGTTGCCAGATCCCTAGTAGAGGAAACTGCCGCTAGGGAGATCTGATTTAGCACAAAAACCGCGCGGGCTTATGAAGCCCAAATAGCGCGACAAATCTTAGGATGAAGCCCAAAAACGCGTTGGCCCGACATAGCCCAAATAGCCCACGGAAATCACCTCCAAATATAGCCCAAATCGCGGAGTATAGCCCAATCTGGCAACTCTGCCTGGGACTAGGGTTGTTTCGATATCGAGGATCTTCCGCTATTTGATATCTATATTATATAGATATAGATATTATAGATATAACTATATTCCACATTGACATTCCACAGCGATATTATCACCACAAAATATCGATATCGGCAATATCGAATGATGTATTGCAAAATACGTATGATTACTCATAATTTTATGACAATAATTGGTTTTATGTAAAATGTCTCCATTAAAGAACATGATGTCCATGAAGAACATCTCAAGTATCAACCACGTTTCTTCATCTTCAAAGTGCTCCAGTTTGAGAGCGGAATAAGATATAGCTTCACTTGATATAGCTGACTTCACGATCTTCTTCAGCGTGTAAACACCTTTAAAATGAGGTTTCACTTGACTAACCGTTTCATTTTTGGAAGTTATGGGTGAACCTCCCCCCCTTCCCACACCCCCCCCCCCCCAAAAAAAAAAAAAAAAACTCCCCAAAACCCCCTCAGCTTTTGGACATTTCAACGCTGAACACGACAGTAATATCGCATTCCGTCGTCAGATTAGAGATGACTAACAATGAAGAACGTATTCTTCATCTTCAAAGTACTCAAGTTTCCGACTTCACGATCGTATTCAGTGTGTAAAAACCATTAAAATGAGTTGTCACTTGTGAGACTTTCTTTTTTTCGTGAAACCCCCCCCCCCTCCCCCACAACCAACCATTTTTAGGCGGCAAACCACTGCGCGATTGGCAATAAATTGCCCCTCCTTTTGAAAATAAGCGTTCACAGGGAACTAGGGACGTTCGATACTTCCAAAGTATCGATACCAGTACTCATTCAAGTACTTGGATAGGCATTTTCGATACTACTCGAATATTGAATGAAAAGTATCGATATATGAGTACTCGCAAAAACTACTTATTAGAAAAAACTCTGCAAATTCTTGACGCAACTGTTTATTATCTTCTTTGTACAGATCACCCTTCTGTCTAGATCACCAAATATCGAGGATGGATGACAATGCAATGTTATTCACTCAGTTTCTTGTTTGTAAAATTTTTTAAACAATGCCTATTAAATAGTTGAACAACCTAAACAAATTTTGTTTAAGCAAATTAAATATGGATGATGAGCTAGAGTTCTATCATTTCGTGAATTAGACAGAAGGAGGATCTGAGCAAAGTATATAAAACTCTACAAATTCTTGACACAGCGGTTTATTATCTTCTTTGTACAGATCACCCTTCTGTCTAGATGACTGAATGCTAGATTAATTATTATAACGAATTATCATTAATTATTGTTTGTGTGATTTGTTGACCGTCAGTAAGAATGATTTTGAGGGATGTCGAGGGTCAGTGAAAGAATGAAAGATGATTTATGTGCCAACGTTTCGAAGAATATATTTCTTCATCTTCAGGGCCTGAAACCAGTTTCACAATATTAACATTAATTATTTACATTTTATCCTGAGAAAATTGACAAATTTTGTTATAGTTATTTTTATACCTAGGTGATTTTACAACTGGGTATATTCTGAGTATATAATGTACAGTACAGAAAAGTATATATAAAAAAAAAAAATACCTACAGCAAAATTATTAGTGAACTGAAATGACCCCCTAGGTCTGATGTTGTTGGCAGGTTCTTCTTTTATAGAAAAATTATTACCGACGTAGTATTAAAAACCACAGAATTATATCGGTACATTTTATTTGTAATTAATTCATCATCTCTATCATTCAGGTTCTGCACAAAGGAACCCAGTCGATTCCAACAGCCGTATTAATTAATCATAATTATTATTAATAATAAATACAAATTATTAATACCTACCTAACAATAAATTATAATAATTTTCACTAGGTACTTGATAAAATTATTAACAATTAGTGATAATTCATAATAATGATAAATTAATAAATGATTAAATTAATAATGATTAATTAATACAACATTTAGGATCTAGCCATTTAGACCTAGTGATCTAGACAGAAGGGTGATCTGTACAAAGAAGATTAGGAACCGTTGTGCCACAGAAAATCATCTCCTCATCTCGCCTGTTTGGTTTTTACACAAAACTAAACAGGCGTGATGAGGCGATAATTTTTCTGTCATGGCGGGTGATATCAACACGTAATGTCATCCTGCAGCTCCACACATGGTCGGACCATGCAGGTTGACAGGATGGGAGAAACCAGGCCGCAGGTTGGTCAGACAGGAATCCCATCCTGTAAACTCTGCAGGACACCTGCAGCAGGAAGGCCTCCACACACGTCCTCCACGCCGCCCGGGTCTGAAGAGGGGGACATCTCCACTGGAGATTCTCCAGTACCCCCACTTATTGCAGCAGGATCGTGAGAGGGCCCCTTTAGAGAGAGTTGGTCAAAATCAGACTGGAACAATCCTGATTACCATTGAGTGTAAGGCAATCAGGATTGTTCTACTTTAAATCATGATTCACAGGGCAGGTATCCTCTACACGGTGGAATAAAAAACTCGGGAAGCAAACAACTTAGCAAACCATTACAGGTTGCGGGAAAAAATGCAAATGAAGTAATAGAATTCTCCCTATAAGAACCGAGTGCAATCCATCGTTTATATAGGAACGAAACAATTCTAAGTACCACATAATGATGTTATCAACTTTTTCTTACTTATTGCAGTAGCGGGAGCAGTCTGTCGGAGTTAGGCTCGGAGGTAGCGCACAAAGCGGGGAATTGAGGAACTATCTTGTCGACGCGTTGATGTTTCCCTCCACTCCCACTTGACCTTGAGGCCAGTGCGATTGAGGAGGAACGGTTTTGTTGTGGCTTTGGAATAAACAGAACTAAAGTCCAACTGGGTGTTCTCTGAATTTTCCAGAGGGCACCTGAGACCGAAAGAATGTTCGTCTATGGCAAGACCTTTTTAGTGGCAAAACCTTTTTGCACTATTTCGTAATGTAAAAATTACGCGGATTTCAAATTTCAAGGTCTTATTGAGGTACTGTTTGAGATGGAGGGGTAATATAACATTCTAGCTTCTTCTAACACAATAAAGTTGGGGTAAAATATTATCTTTATGTAAACATTTTCCCACTGTTTGTTTCCATTTTCCACTTTACTGTTTTGTCATAATATACAAAAAGGTTAGTATATTATACAAACCGAGAGGTTGGTTTTCATTATGGATTATTCATATTATATTATTCATTCAGATTATTGGAGGAACGTGAGTTCAAATGCATACAAGTTAACGTACAAGTTTTCTCAAGACCACCTGGAACTGTAGTTTTCTTGATAAGATCTCAAGGAGGAAACAACACCAATCCAAATGTAAAACAATTCCAGTGGGCATTGAGGAAACTTATGTTTCGCAATTGTGTCCAACCCTCTGATAAGAGTAATTATTTAAGTTTTAATTTAAACCACCAAAATTCTGTCATTAGCTTCAGCGAAGCATTACAGTTGAAGGTTGTTATGGAACAGACAACATTGACAAAGTAGAAAGTATTTTAGTTAGCCTTGAAAACTCTTATTATATAGGAACATTGTTTTGCATTCCAAAAGAAAAATCCCCACACGTTACCCTTTCAAAGCTGGGGGTACGGCAAAAACTAAATACAATTATTTTATTTACCAATGAAGACTCGATCATTTGTTTCTCTTTTTGT
Source organism: Stenodema calcarata (assembly GCA_963920205.1). Lineage (NCBI taxonomy): Eukaryota > Metazoa > Arthropoda > Insecta > Hemiptera > Miridae > Stenodema > Stenodema calcarata. Next base: position 33,173,686 of record OY986048.1, on the reverse strand, counting down.
TTAATGTAGTACCTATTTCTGAAGCATCGGTAGGAGGATATCTATTCATCATGGGTTTGTTTATTTTATTTTATACTTATCTGCCAATGGGCAATTCCAGTCAATTTTTTTTCCAAAGTACTTTGTCTAATGTTAGCGGAAATCGGGTCCATTCGCCAAGAAAATGTTCACAAAAATTTAGGAAAATAAAAGAAAATTGGTAGTTTGAAAAAACCGCCGGACGAGTGACCGGGTGTGGCGTCAAGACGTCACCATTATGGATAATAGATTATGAAGCTATCCTTGCATAAAGCACCCATGGATTCCTGTGGCGTGCGGAAGGTTCAATCCTTGTTACCATAGCGCTTACCAGCGAAGGTTATCTACGCTTTATTTTTTTTCATTCGGCAGATTGTTTTTATCAAGTACAACATCGAGTGATCCGTGATTTCTTCAACATTTTTCGTTCTCTACACGTTATAATGGTGAAGAAGGTGTGCATCTTCCCCAAGTGCGAAACAACAGAAGCGGACGGCAAAATAATGATTTCTGTTCCAAGGGATGTGGGGAGACGAACGCAATGGTTCGCCGTGGCTGGAATAAAACGATCATTGACATCTGCGCTTTACTGCTGTGAGGATCATTTTGAAGTAAGTTTTTTCAATACCTATTGAGGGTTGTTCATTTAAAACTCGTGGACTATACTGAAATCAACCTCGGGGAGGTTCTCACTGGTTGCAGGTTCAAATCCGTCTTCGATAGTATTTTGCCTCGGCTTTTTCACACTAGAGCTGGACACAGGGCACTCGGATGAAAAATAAAAATGAAAAAAGAGAGATGAAAGAGATGAAAATCAATTTGTTATGGCGAACGGCGATAATGCAGAATAGAGATCGAGAATGCTGGAGTGACGCAAAGATGGAGTGAATGACGCGAATGCATGGATCATTTTTCTTGAAACATCGTTGATACTACAACTAACGATATTGTCTATCCATCCTCGTTTGAGGTGTCCGATGACGTCAAGGTTTCAGCGCGCACAGTACGAACAAGTACGAGTTTTGATTGCATTTCCTACCAAACTTAACGAAAAAACTGATCAACTCATGCTATTTTCGTAATCTTCACACGTCCCTTGACCGAAAAATACTGTCCTATTGTAAATTTTCGGACCCAATGGAATTGCCCATTGTTTCATCGTTCACCTCATAAACTACATAATAACGTTATCTTCATTGTTCCCTTGTACAGTGTACTGAAGGTCGGAAATATTTCCGGAAAAATTGGAAATATTTTCGAAATATTTCCGAGACCTAATATTGGAAATATTGGAAATATTGGAAAGATCGTTTTAAACGGTCTAAGTTTGGCTCGCTGCGAAGTTCGGAGGCCATGCGCTGTCTTCTCTTGCCTTCTGGCGGCGCACAGTGGTCGGAGAACCGATTTTATGCGGAATTTTCTGAATGCGGATTCTTTTAGGAAATTTTATGCTGAACAAAAAATGTCTATAAACATGGAGTCTAAAATCGACCCCATAATATCCATCCATAATGTATCAATCAGAATTTCATTAAAAGGTGCTCCTTGTTGGCAATGCAAGAGGTAGATGCAAACAAATGTTCAACAGTGCAAATATATAGTTCAGCAGTGTAATCACGCAATAGGTAAAACACCGAAAAATATTGTCTCCATGTATCATTTTGGTTTACCATTGGAATCGACCAAAGAAGTGTAAATGAAATAAATAAATTCGAAGTATCACAGACAGACTTCACAGAGCGAAATGAAAGAAGTTAGAGAGCCAATCATTCACAATGTGAGGTGCCTATTTGGAGAGTATCCATCGTAGGTAGCACTAGAAACTTGTGAGTTAAACGGGTTAAATGTACTACTGAGATGTACCAAGTACGTATCGCTATTGCATCCGCACGGAATGCGCGTCCTAACGTGTTTATTGAGTGCGAATGGGAAGAAGGGATTTATGCGTGAAAAATGGGATTTTTGAGATTTTTAGGGAAAATAAGCCAAAATAACTAGGAAATTGTTCATTTATTCCGTATTCTATTCTAAAAACATTATTGGGACGGATAAAATGTAAAACTAAACAATATTTTTTGGCAAAGGGATCGAGCGCAAACACGATGCGGGTCGCGGATAGCCATTTTCCCGTCGATTTTAGTTGAAAAACGTGAAACCATTTTACTATTTTTAAATTCCAAATACCATTTTTCGTGTTTGTTGGATTTTTTTGGTGTGGAAAGGGATTTTTCATTCCTGACTGTGGGAAAAGGGTCGAGGGCAATCTTGCAACACTACTCCACTCCTACGGATCCCGCTACCACCGCGCACGACGCTCGGTCTTTAATATTTGCAATGCTTTTTGCTCTAAAATGATATTTTATCTACTTTTTTATCGTACGTCCTCAAAATATCTCTCCAAGACCAGTCCATATGATCATAACAGTCCGTTAAATATTTTTTTTGAGCTCCTCATGTTCAATTTCTGTAAAAACCGGCAATCTTTCCAATTTTTCCAATCTTTCGGAAATATTTCGGAAATATTTCCTCGATTTTATCTTTCCGGAAAAATAAGTACCTACTCTATTCCCTTGTGAGCTGGTAGATGATTCTGTCTGCTCTTAATTAGACGGTGTTATCCACAAAACCGGTCAAGCGCCTACATATCGTTTTTGAGAAAAACGCGATAAAAGATTTTTTGGGTTTTTCTTCTACCCAGCTTCTCGAGTGTTGATTAAAAAGATGAAAAGTCTGCCCTCTATGATAACGTCAAAATAAGAGAAACTTCAATACTTTTTGAGTTATGGTGGTAGGTTTGTGCAAAACGAAAATATCAACTAACATATTTTGCACAACCCGGCCAAGCGGAGATATTAGCACGAACCGGCGCCTGGCCGGTTTGTGCAGATCAATCGTACTTACCGTTTTTAACAGGAAAGAGGGAGAGAAAACACATCCACACAAAAATAATTCCACATGATGGAAAAACGTATTTATGACAACATAATGAATCTTGAATTTTCATCTTTGCGATCTGGATGGGGTTTCTCTCGCACACTGAGCCCTCGAAAATTTCCGAACGTAAGTAGGTAGGTAAGTGCCTGACAAGAAAGTGATAATAATAATAATAACAATAAAAGTCCCAGTAAAATGTTGAAAAATCTTAACAAATTTTATTAAAATGAAATATAAAAGATCTGAAGTCATTCCTGAATAGGGAATAGGAAACATTTTTTGAAGAGTAGAAGAGTGAGCGATTGCATTTTCTGGAGATTTGTTCTCTATTCAATAGGGAACATTTTGGTTTCTCTATTGCAAACTCCTCTATTTAATAGAGAAAAAATATTCGGAAAATGTAGTGGCTCACTCTTCTACTCGACGAAATCTTGAGCGTCTTCTGCATCTTCTACAATAAAATCCAGCTCTCCGTCAAACCCTTCTATGTCCTCCTCCACAGCATTGCTTCACTGCAGATTGGTGTACAAAGAATGGTACTCGTGGGAGGGGGGACCAATTCCAACAAACCCTGAATGTCGGCCAGTTTTTATTTGAAATTGGTTTCTTGTTTGGCTAGAGCTCTTCAGGGTCGACGCGGAAAGTAGAGACCAATGGCAGCACTCACCGTCGTCTCCTTCTACCATTGGTTGACCTTGTCTTTTTGAAAATATCAACGTTTTGCCATTAAATTCCCTTCTCATGAACACTGAGACTGGCTCGCAATTTTTCAATCAAGATCACTCGCGTTTGGAACCAACTGACGGGTTGATCTTCCACGTCGTTCTTCCGGTTGACAATCTGCATCTCCACCATCTTGCTCGATTTGAAATCCTGCTTCCCCATCTTTGAGACTACACATTTTCTGTTTCTGCGACCATACCGCATGACATTGAGGTACTGGCTAGGACAGTAAAGCTCTTGGTGAAGCTTTAGTGCGGATTCTACACCGCCGAATTCGTCATCGTTGGGCAGGAATGTGTGTCCAAGTTAGCTATGTGTTTTGGCAAACATGGCCCCACTTCCTGGGCCCCTCTTCCACCTTCACCCTCCACCCACACATAAACCATGATTTGATCCCCCGTCGTGTATTCTGTAGTTATAAAAACCAGTCATGCAGCATGACTATAAGAGCGAATTTTCGAAGGAGTAATTAGTTTTATGTAAAACATCTTCATTAAAGAACATGATTGCCATGAAGAACATCTCAAGTAACAACCAAGTTTCTTCATCTTCAAAGTGCTCCAATTTGAGAGCGGAATAAGATATCGAAATTCTGACTCCTCCATCTTATTCAGCGTGTAAAAACCTTAAAAATGAGGTGTCACTTGACAGACCGTTTCATTTTTGAAATTTATCGGTGAACCTCCCCCCCCCCCCCACATCCACAAAACCCCTCTCAGCTTTTGGACATTATAACGCTGAACACGACGGAGAAGTGAGAATTGCGATATCGCATTACGTCATCAGATTAGAGCAGATTAACCATGAAGATCGTATTCTTCACCTTCAAAGTACTCAAGTTTGCGAACGAAATTAGGGATCGCAATTCTGACTCCCCCATCTTATTCAGCGTGTGAAAACCTTTAAAATGAGGTGTCACTTGTCAGACTTTCATTTTTTGAGTGACCCCCCCCCCCTCCACCAAAACTCGCCAAACCCCCCTCAGCTTTTGTACATTTCAACGCTGAACACGATGATGAAGTCAGAATTGTGATATCGCATTCTGTCATCAGATTAGAGCAGAATAACCACGATGATCATTTCAAGTAAAACCACGTTTCTTCCTCTTCAAAATGCTCCAGTTTGGAAATGAAATGAGATATCGCAATTCTGATTTCACCATCATGTTCAGCATGAAAAAACCTTTAAAATGAGGTGTCACATGTCAGACTGTTTCAAATTTGGACTTCATGGGTAATCCCCCCCCTTAAAACTCCCCTACACCCCCCTTAGAGTGGCCCGATTCTGCCCATCTTCGAACTTAGCCTGTCGATTGCCAAGACAGATTTTGTGTGCAAATTTGAACTTTTTATCTCAATTCTATCGAGAGTTATCGTCTGGAATGACACATACATAAATACATAAATATATACATATGATTTTTTGTGTCTTTTGGCAGTGAATTCAGGATGTTCTGAAACGGATTTTGGTATAAAAATTTTGCGGAATTTCGAGTTTTAAAAATTTTGGACCGAGAACAATAGCTTCCTTTTCTTCGAAAATTCGCTAAAAACGATCGTACCGCAGGGGAAAGACCTAAATAGATCTCAAGATTTTTTCACAGAGCGGCCAAACGACTGGAGCGGTGTCATTTTGTTCAGAACACTGACGCCCAAATATCAGATGCAGCGGCGGTTGGGCGCTTGGCCCATTTGTAAAAATTACTAAACTTCGAAAAAACGTTTTGCACAAACAGTCTATCAACCCTAGTTCGCAGAGATGTCAATAGAGCGCGTTGTAATACAAAAATATTAAAGTCATCGCCGAGACGAATCAATTGATACCAAAAACTAGATTTTTGACATTTTGGCGTTTGGCAGGTTTGTGCATAATACCGTTAAAATACACATATACAGTGTGATATATCAGTAAGATTTGAAAAGTCAAACTGTCAGTCAAGTTTATTCATGTTAGTGAAACAACTATAAATTCAACGATATAATATAATTAATATAATGCTTCCGGAATAAATTGATAAATAAATACAACTTGTCTCGTTTCACAGTTTTACACAAACCGCCGACACTCGCGGATAAATTGTTTCTTTCTTTAAAAAAGTTAATATGTTGAAAGCCCGTTCGATTGTTAATTACAACCATCAACAGTTAGTTACTAACCTCCACCGTAGGTATCTTCGTTCGTAGAGAAAGCTCATCGCGGTCCCGCGAGACGTCACGGTCGAGCATCCCGCGCGATCTATCGTCAACACCGGTATTTACAACTCGTCTGATGAGAGTGGTCGCATTGGCTCTCATATCCAACTATTTTCGTGTCATCAAATGTGAAATAATTTCACACAATCAATCAATTATATTCAATTATTGTGTTATTATTATTTTCAATTATTGTGGCCTACTCTCCTAGCATGGGTTCTGTGGTATCTGTGGAATTTGGATGTTTCGTGAGAGTATTATTGAGACTATAATTGAGAGCATTCAGTCTTAAGTGGGTGTGACCTATGTATGGCTACCAACAAACGATTGAGGAGTAAGTTGATTTATGTTCCTATATGGATGTCGGTATGTACCAATATCCCGGCCTATTTCGCCCAATAGTCAACTCCCGGTAGCAGCTGAATGTAATCAAACACTTGGTTAATTTGCATAGGACCAGGTTATTGATGCCTAATCCAGTGTGGGTTTCACTACTCGTTGCCCGAGGCTTGTGTGCTGGTCCCTGATTGATAACAAACTAATTAACTTACTAAACCTTCCTAGTGAAAGATTCAATTTGTTGGTTGGTATTGATTGGGATTTATTAACGTAAAGACATTGACTGATTGTGGGATATTGAATATTAAAAAAGGTAGAATTTAAGGGCGGATACAAATAGGAATACGAGAGGAGGTTAAGGAGGCGCTGGTCGGGTGAAATTCCGTTTTCACCGTCGTTCTCAGCCAATTTTTGTTCTAATTTGATGCGGTTTTCAGCGTTTTCCTTGTGACTCAACAACGAAAGTCGTCATGTAGATAGAAATGTCTTCAGACTAGCGCTTATGGAAACCAATGTTCCAGTCGTGCAGACTGACCTGATGAGCCAAATTCGAGGTATCTATCACATCACAACATAAAACCTCGAATTTGAACGATTTTCCCCCACCACATCTGTTTGAGTACAACACTGGTAAAGAACGGAGCTTGAAAGGTTTATGGAAACATTTGACTAATGACACTAAGAAATTTAGTGTACATGAACAGATCAAGATATTATTGGATACCTACTAGAATTCACTTCAAGATCAACTAACAAACATGGTATAGCTACTCTCGGAGGCATCTATTTTTAACATCGAGGGTGACAAACTCAAGTGAATGATTACCCAATGAAAAAGATTATTTTATGGCTGAAGCTGGCTCGTTGTTTCTTTTATGACTTTACCAGTGTTGGGAAGTCATGTTTTTGTTTTTTGTTTTTTTCTCAAGCCGAAAGTCAAATTGAGGGTCTCGACTCCTGCCAGGCGCAGATACAGTAACTCATCGCATACACTACTAGAAGCGTCACAGTCTCATAACAGCTCGCTCCCTTTACACAAAAGAGACAAAAAAAGAAAAAAAACGTTGTTGATGGGTATGTAGTGTGTGCAGTGGTGAAGAGTGGATTGGAGGGTGGTAGAATACTCGAGCTGGAACGAAGCAGATGACATACACCCGTGGATCTTTCTTTTGTCCACAAACGTCCGAGTGGTGTTCGGAAAGGATGGAACTGAAGGGAAAAAGCATCCTTTTGTCCAACTTTGCAGACTAATTGTGCAGACTTCTTGAGCTACAGATTACGGATCGAATGACGAGCGTCCAGTTAATTGTCGGAAAAGAGTCAGAACTAACTCTTGTTCGAACAATGAGATTTTAGTGGAGGACAGGAGACTAATGACCAGGAGTGGCTAGCAAGGAGGACAGAGAAGCAGTCGGAAGGTTCATAGGAAAATCCGGGGACACCCATTGTATGCGCCCAAGGAGTCACCCATCCAATTATGTCGCCCTCTTGGTCTCTCTCCACTTAGTATCCTCCCTTTAGGAAAAATGATGCGCGGCTTCTAGACCGTTTAGACAACGGGATTTATGGCTACCAGGTTCGAAAATTTTAGGATCTCATTGGCACTCCACAAACCAACTTTGCACCTGCAGCGATCGGAGGCATGTTGCAAGCCACCTGAGCTCGGCAAATTATCACCTCAATAGCAATAACATCCCAGTTATGGGATCAATTTAGTGTTAATGGATATTTGTGAACTTTTAAATTGTGAGGAAGTGCCATGTGCCGGGAGTGATGTGTACTCAAGTGCCGGCAGGGAGGTCCAAGTATCCAACTCTCGGAGCACAACAATCGGCAGGACTTTTCAGTGCGTTCGTCGAAGATCGCATTCCATTTACCTATCGACGACTTTCCCAAGTATTCTCGTTGAGCTCTGTGTTCTGGTTCATCAGCATCCCACGACGCTTCTCAATTGTTATTTAGTTGGAATTCTTGGACCATCAGCATTCCTTGATCAACCTAACCCATTATCAGCATTGGACATCAGGTCATCAGGTTCTGTCCATCATAAGCATTGGACATTTTAGTACTTATATCTCCTTCAGATGAAGGAAACGCGAGGGTCATTGTTTATATGGAATGTCGTACAGCTTTTCGGCTCTCGCCTCGCTCCTAAACTTAACTTTATTAGGCAGACTTTTCGGCAGGCCTGTGGCATTTTCTATGCCTAGCACAGCAGGTCCCCCTTTTTTCTGCCTCCTCCGGCGTTGGTCATGCCGAAGCATGTCCGGGATGGACCACGTGGAGGTGCCGGGTTTTATGCAGGGATGTTTTGTAGGGGAAGAGGGGTAGATCATGATCTTATGGGAAGTGATCCATCTTCTATGAAGCTCCGCCTCGGTACTGACTGACGCTTTGAACCAATGCCGATCGAAGAAAATATTCCCTTTTCTCACTAACATTATGACTTGTCTCAGGGAATAGGTAGGAAATTCCTTCATTTTCCCCCTTTCTATCCCAACCTCACAACCCAAGTATTTCTCTTGATTGCGACAAGGATATTTGTAAGCGTAGAAATACTATAATACACCCCCTTGTATTTTGTTGTTTGGTGCAGTTTTTCTTTCGAGATAATGCACATTACATTCCACAACTCGAACAATCGTCATATTTTTGAATAGTTTGTTTAATTTTTTTAATTTAAGGAATTACCTACTTTTGTTCAAGTGTGACTATGTTTTGACATTTCAAATTATACCTATCATTAAATTGTATTATTTCATACAACCCCCATTTACGCTCAACAATAATTGTGTTCAACCTCGACAATCTTGAAGGTTGAAGGAAGACGATTCAAATCCAAGGCCAATTTTGTACGATTATATCATCCAATTCAACTCTTTCAGCTCTTTGTACAAGATATGATACCTGGTTATAAAGAATATTGTGTTTAGACGGACGTGAACCACATTTGTTCCTCGTGTCTGATCAAGGAACACTTCAGGACACACATCCTGACACGACGTTTCTCTCCCCTCCAGTTACTCTCCGGAGTTGTACAATTTTCATTCGGGACTTTTTTTCTTCAAATCCTCAAATTGGGATCATGTTGCTCAATCCGTATTATACGACGGTTAATTATATGAATCAGCTTTAATGTGATCATGGGGGGCCGACCTGTTTGCTATGAATATTGATGAGGAGGACGAGTTGAATGATCTGTGGAGACTGTCAATTAATGATGTGGAAGAAGGAGCGAGAGAGGGGGGGGGGTAGAGAATGAGATAGAAAAGAGGAAGAGGAGCAGCGTGATATATCACGACAGGACAAGTTGAAACAGTGTGACCGTCGGGATTAGAGAACAATTACACAATTAGAACTGAAAGGTTGATAAGGGGAAGAGTAGCTGTAGAGACAACACGTGGGTTGGGGGACGAGGGAAGTAACGAACCGTTTAACAAGTACAATGGTATTCTAATAGGTACCTCACCATCTCATCTAATCGTCTTCTCTACTGGGTGGCCGAGTCCTGTGACGTCAATTTCTGACCGGTATTAGGAAACGGGACCTTAATTTACTTGAGCCGAATCGGAGAGAGTTTTCTGGTCAAAATTATCGCCCTTAAGTTCTGCTACCTACTATCTGTGGTATGTGACACAATCATCGTAAAAATCATTCTACAACGGCCGGAAAAAGTCTAATACATATATGTGTAGTAATAAAAACGTCTCGCAATGGCGCTGTTGGGAGATTTCGAAACGGGTACCGTGCTGGTGAAGGGTTAGGACATCTCTTTAGTTGGAAGGAAAAATGCGTGCGGGGAAAGTGGATGTCTTAACTTTTCGGCTGCAGTAGAATGATATTTACGAGGATTACCGTTCCTTCTTAATTGTACGAGATGTGAATTTATCAAAATTTTAAAATTTATTTTGAACTCCTTCCCATTTACCTAGGGTTACGGAAAGTTTCAATGATCATTGTGGGGTTTTGAACCCGTAAACCAAATTTCGCAATTTTAGCACAACGCTAACTGGACAAAGTACGGACGGTACGGTCGGATTTTAGGATCTAGAACATTTAGGATCTAGACATTTAGACCTAGTTTTCAATTCGATTTTCTGAATCTACGGATCTTGAAACGTAAACCCTCATATTTTGAGGTGGGTTAATTTTTTTCTGGGCCTATTCCAATGGTTCATTATCGAAGATAATAAACCGAAATTGAGAATAAACAAAAGTGTGAGTAACGTGGTTATTTGCATATCGCCGAGAAATGTTGTTTGTTGTTTGGACAGCAACTTAAAGACGCTGAAAGTAGGCCAGACCTCTCAAACTGACTAATGTGACCCCAGGGAATTTTAGAAAACTATAGAAGCAATTTAGAACTACTCGTATTTGAAGGGAAGGTAATTTCATGATGAGCCAACATAGAGCCCATAGCGCCAACTCACCCTATCACTGAGGGTAAATATTCCAAGAATGGGACTCCCTATTTCGAGGGCCACCCTTATCCACTTGCCTACTGATCCCCCTCCCATCCCACCATCCCTTATACTACTTGAATTCCTCGTCTTGGAATGTACTCTTGAGAAGCACCTCCACCCCTTTATCCTATACCGAACCCTCGATAGGCACCTTTTCAGTTCTTGGTTATATCGGATTATCTTATCGACCTCAAGGTAGGGCGTTGGAGGAACGAGATCTGTAAACCTGGAGAATCCTCTCATTTTTAGCCATAATTTAATTACTTGTGTTTGGAAATGTAGAAGTAGCTTGGTATAGAGGTAGACAAAAACTCTGCAAATTCTTGACACAACGGTTTATTATCTTCTTTGTACAGATCACCCTTCTGTCTGGATTACTGAATGATAGATTAATTATTATTATGAATTGTCATTAATTATTAATCTTTTTGTTGTTTATCAATAATTTTGATGCTTCATTATTAATAATTATTATTAAATATTATTTATTAACTCGATATTTGAAAACCATGTGCTGTTTGAATCAGCTGGGCCAGTTTGAAAATGGAACCTGCTGCCTCTCGATTCACTCTCATGTTGACGATTTTCGATCTGCTCCAACTTTGAGCCGTCATTGTGAACGAACGGCTGGTTGTACCTACAACGCTTTGGATGGTCTTAACAAATTCTAAAAAACTCTGCATATTCCTGACACAACGGTTCATTATCTTCTTTACAAGTACAGATCACCCTTCTGTCTAGATCACTAGGTCTAAATGTCTAGATCCTAAATGTTACATTAATGATTATTATGAATTATCACTAATTATTAATAATTTTATCAAGTAACTAGTGAAAATTATAAAAATTTATTGTTAGGTATTAATAATTTGTTATTTGATAGGTAAATAATAATAATTATTAATTATGATTAATTAACACGATATCCGGCTGTTGGAATAGACTGGGTTCCTTTGTGCAGAACCTGAATGATAGAGATGATGAATTAATTACAAATAAAATGTACCAATATACCTAATTCTGGGGTTTTTAATACTACGTCGGCAATAATTTTTCTACAAAAGAAGTACCTACCAACAAACATTCGAAATTACCTTCATCCCGTAGCACGAAACGTACCTCAGTACAAAAAAATAGACATCACTAAAACCATATGATCCATATGTTCCAAACAGCTCCTTAGTATGAACATTGACCTGTATTTCAACCGTTTGATTCTCGATCGTGTTGACAGGTTCATATCGGCTCAACCTTTGAGCCCTCATTGTGAACGAACAGTTGGTCGTACGAAGCTGCGGATGGTCTCAAAAAATTCTAAACAATAAACTCTAACTTAATGTGAACTAATAGCAACACCGTTCTATATGAATTTTTCGAGATATGAAATTTTCAAAATTTCAAAATTCGTTTTGAACCCCTTCCCCTTGACCTAGGGGTATGAAAAGTTTCGAGGATCATTGTGGGGTTGGTCGGAACCCGTAACAAAAATTTTGAAATTTTAGCTCAAAGCTAACTGGACCCAGTGCCGCGGACGGCGTACGGCGGACGGACGGATTTTGGTTTATTATCTTCGATAATGAACCATTGTAATCGCCCAAAGGAAAAATTTTTTTAACCCCCCTCAAAATTTGTTGGTTTACGTTTCAAGATACGTAGATTCAGAAAATCGAATAAAAAAAAAAAATCCGTCCGTCACCCGTACGCCGTACGCCGTCCCCCGTACGCCGTCCGCGCCACTTTGCCCAGTTAGCGTTGAGCTAAAATTACGAAATTTGGTTTCTGGGTTTGGACCAGCCCCACAATGATCCTCGAAACTTTTCATAACCCTAGGTCAAGGGGAAGGGGTTTAAAACGAACTTTGAAATTTCGACAATGTCATATCTCCAAAAATTCTCATGAAACGGTGTAATTTTTAGTTAACTTTTGAATGACCTGAAAAATCACGAATCTTTTAAGATCAATTGGATTTTTGTGCGACCAGCCGTTCGTTCACAGTGAGCGCGCAACGGTTTAGGAAAAACACTAAACTTTCGCGTCGAAAACGGCCGTTATGTGACCCAACCCCCAGACGCCCAGAATAAAACTACCTTTTTTCGTCTTCCCGGTAAACTACAGTCTAGAAATTTTAACCGTGAGTCGGGGATAGACCACATTGCAATATTTACTCGGTTTCTCATCTGTAAAATTGTTTAAATAATACCTTTTTGTAATAATACAAATTAAATTTTGATGATGAGCTATTGACTTGAAATTTTAAAAATAGGTCAGAACTGGATCACAATGCAATATTCACTCGGTTTCTTGTCTGTAAAATTGTTTAAATAATACCTATTTGTTTAAACAAATTAAATTTTGATGATGAGCTAGATACTTGAAATTTTAAATATAGGTCAGAAATGGATGACATTTCAATATTCACTCGGTTTGTATGACATGGTATGAGTATGGTATGGTACCATATTATTGTATGTATGATTTAGTGTAGTACAGTACGGTATGATAGGAAAGAAATGGTATGAGTACGGTGAGAATATGGTATGGTGCCGATTTGCAATACAGTCTGGTATAGACAGAAGGGTGATCTGCACAAGGAAGATAATAAACCGTTGTGTCAAGAATTTGCAGAGTTTTTTTAATTCGATTTTCTGAATCTACGTATCTTGAAACGTAAACCAACAAATTTTGACATGGGGATAAAAATTTTTTTTCTTTGGTCGATTCCAATGGTATGCTAGTTCAATACAATTGCATAATCCAACTATTTAACCAATTCAATACAGACCAAATTCAATATCAAAATTAGGTAACTACAAAATTACACTTAGGCTACGTAATATGTACACTATTCACCTCTCTCCTCCTTTTGCATTCCCCTTCCACCCTTAACCGTTCCCCATTGAGAAGAAAAAGTTTAAACGAGACAATGTTGAATTTTCACTTCGGAGTTTTCGCAAAATAATAAAGAATTTTTAGATAAAGTTTTGTATGATAATTAGTTTGAAATAATCAGTTTACTGATAGTTTGCGATGTACTCGTATATATACGCAGTAGAATATACCCCTACCACCCGCATCCCCGTTCAAATCAAGTAGTTGTATTTCGCGTCGTTCCATAAAAACGTGCTTTTTCGACAGAAAGATTTATTCAAATAGAGTCTATAAGTCGCACGGACGTCACTGAACGATTCGAGTTAGTTTGAACTGTGTCGAACGTTTTTGAAAAAAAGCGTTTCCACTATTTAAAGGGCCTTCGCCTCTTTCCAGCACCCTAATTGCAAATATCATTGGCTTGGAGTTAATGCGGAGGAAAAACTTTGCGGGAGTTAGTCCGAGAAATTCCACGGAAGCCCGCCACGTTTAATTGTGCGGAAAATACCCGAAATTAAGCTGCACAGAGGGAAGAAAGCAGAAGTCCTGGTGGGTAAGAGAGAGAGAGAGAGAGTGAGAAAGAAGGAGGGAGGTAGATCAATTAACAGAAATAGCTGGTAAAGCGTAGAACGGAACAGTGCCGAGCGAGTGAAAAAGAAAAGCGAGGCTCATAAATTATCGAAAGCTCCCTTTAAAGGGCGACCGAACAATCGTTTTTCCTTATTTTCATTTTCCACGAGTCCCAACCACGATGGGTGAGCAGTGCTATGACTTACCAACCTACTGGTTTCTTTCGAGGCGTGACATTTCAGATGTTAAGTTGGACATCTTTTGAAGAAGCTTTGACTATTCCATCAAAAAGAATGCTCTTATGCCGTGAGAAATAACAGTTTCACCTCGAGTGAACAGTGAATAATAGAAACTCCATTTGGTAACACACAGAATGGAAATGAAAAACGCCGAACATTTTTCCACCACAGTTAAAATTCGCCCTTATATCTAGATCACTCTTCTGTATACAATATGCTTGACGATTGTTACGCTCAATGTACTAGCTAATGTTATATTTGCTATCATTGACCTTTTGCCTCTCCCCTCGCTTTTGGTCTCTGCGTCGTGTAAAATATCTTTGTGAGCCACTCGGCTATAAACAACAGTTGTTTATACCAATATTGTAGATCATTAGTACAGTTACTGTAGTAATGCGCTAAATATTGGTGGTATAGATGACCAGGTAGTCATCTCCGAATTAAAGAGGAGGGTGGAGGTAACTAGCCCAGTGAAGGTCAATAATTTATTTACATTCGTATAGATGAATAATTTGTATTAATATAATTTTGAGGTTTTACTGATGCCGACCTACGTCAGCAATAATTAATAACAAGAACTACAACATGTCCCACCAACAAATATTCGAAATTAACATCTTTCAGTAGATACGAAAAGCATCCAACAACAAGAAACTCGATATCTCAACACTATGCGTTGTTTGAATCAGCTATTCGCTATTCCTGTGTTGCCGGATCGATTCCAATGATTCATTACCGAATTCGCACCGATTCATTACCGAACACTGCCATTCGGGTTGAAAATCAAACTGAAGAGGCGTTTTTCAACCTGAACTCGCTGTTCGTGTTGAATTTTGCCTCTTCGGGTAGGAGTTTTTTTCTCAGTGAAGTTATTGAACCAATAAAAACTCTCCGCTAAGGACCTCAATGTTTTGTGATTCGTAAATACCAATAACTACATTCCCAAGTATGTCACTAGCGTGTAGGTACTAAAGAGGTTCCAAGAATAGTTTGGCAAAAACTTGGCCTTCCTGTCATCTTTTTTAATCCAACTGGAGTGGGAACTACAATAATGTTCCAGTGAGGATTTCAATATATTCGACATTAAGATAACGGAGTCCGGGAAAAAAACAATTTAAATACGAAAACAGTACATTATGAAAACTAGACGAATTTGGGGGGAGAGGACTGTGGGATTTTTTGGGTAGTTCCACGAGTTGGGCCCCCAGATTGTTCCAAGTTAATTTCATAGCGATCGAAATCATAGTAACTTCTATGTTAAATGTACACGATTGAAAACGAAATCGGCTGATCCTATAAGAAGTCTAAGTGAGATGACACTGACAGATACAGAGTATTTAGGTCGAGACGTCTGCCTGTCAAAAAATAATCAGAGCGACCTTTCTTCCCCTTGGAGGGTGGCTCTGATTGATGGGGATTTATAATTTTAATCGATGGGTGTGGGAGGCCACAACCCATTACGAATCTTTGTGTTCACATTCAGATGATTCTGATGAATCATCCTCATTGATAGAGACATTACACGACATGTTTTGACAGCCTCTTTTTAAGGGCTTTTTTCTTCTGTATTTTTTTTATACTTAAAAAGGTCTTCAACAATTTCAAAAGGGTAACTTCATCAACAATACCCTCCCACGGAGGCACTTTGTTTCGAAACCATTATAGGATCTGAAAACACACGGTCATCATGTACGAGTACGAGTAGATGTTGTTCTGAGATTGAGGCAAACGATAAAACCAAGACAACATCAACTAGAAAGATACAGTCCGTCAGCACAAGAAGCAATCAGGGTGGTTTGAAATTTTTTCTACTCATTCAATATTAGTGGCAATCAAAGTTTAGAAACATGAGGTCAAGTGTGATCTTCGGATTGCAATTTTCCGCCCGGAATTAATGTGCAAGATTTATGAGACCATCCCTGAGGAGACAAAACCTCCCAAACAGGTCACTTAACGTAAAACTATGCAGCCATAATCAGGTATGGGCGATTCTGAATAGTTTTAGGCGTTACAACCAAAAGGCTTTTTCGTACGAAATTCATATGATGGTTCATGACAGTTCTTGATGATAATTCATATGGGACCACCTGAAAACCGACTTGAACTTGTTCTGCGTTTCAAGGATTTAGTTTTCATACACCTAAACATATACCTACATAACAATGTATTTGAAAGAATAGAGAATTCATTAAAAGTAATGCTGTTCAGATTTCGCCATTTCATTTAAACACGTTCTCTCTAAAGTCAGGTCTTATAGGATATCATGTGGCGTTCTGCCCTGCCAAGCAGAAAAGAAAAATCCACAGTCATGCAGCATGGCTATAAGAGCGAATTTTCGAAGAACAACTCAAGTATCAACCCCGTTTCTTCATCTTCAAAGTGCTCCAGTTTTGGAACGTTATAAGACATCCAATTCTGAGTTCACCATTGGTTTCAGCGTAAAAACCCCTTTAGAATGAGGTGTCACTTGTTAGACTGTTTCATTTTTGAATGTTATGAGTAACCCCCCCCCCCCCCCTAAATCTCGCTAAACACCCCTCAGTTTATAGATTTTCAAAACCGAACACGTCGGTGAGGTCAGAATTGCGATACCTCATTCCATTATCAGATTAAAGTGGACTAACCATGAAGAACATCTCAACCATGTTGCAACAACATATCAACCACGTTTCTTCTTCTTCAAATTACTCCAGTTTGTGAACGGAATAAGATATCCCCTTGACGCCATGGTGAGACGATGGGTGTGGGAGGCCACAAATGTATCTAATATTTCATTATAAGGTAGGAATAATGTTCATATTAAAAAAAAAAATTAGAAATTAACGTTGCAGAAATCATAATATGCTAGTTAACGTTGCAGAAATCATAATATACAGCTAGAAATGGGACTAGAGCAAGAATGTTGGTTCCATTTTAGATGACTTTTTAAAACTCGCCGTCTTCTTCTAAGGCCTTGTCGAAATAAGGACCCCGCAGGCATTTTCTAAAACGTCCATTTCAAAGGGTACCTCTATTTGAGCTGAAAAAAGCGATGTTAGCGAAATAATTGAAGGGATTACGATGCGTTCATAAACCCCCGATATTTATATGGTATATTTGTGATCAACGGGACACTTCTGACTGGTACTCGAACTACACTTCACTGGGGACATCCAATAAAAATAGAATGATGAAATTAGTTTTTACGAATGTTTCCTAAATCAGTAATTTACGTCAACAAGTGAGATGAATGGTTTGCTGAGCCAGTAAACCGGGGAGGTTAGGCAATTATGCCCACCCAGAGGGTTGTCCTGGTCTGCTTTCACAGAGCAGGCACCCTCTAAACGGTGGAATCAAAAACACGGGAAGGAAACAAAACTCAGCAAACCATTACACAAGTAATGAATTGTTTTCTCACCCTAAAAAATGAACAAATTGGGGTAAGCTGTCAACTTTATCTGAACAACCTATGGTTCTTGGGGTATACGTTGTATGTATATGATATCCACTGTACTTGATAAGTGGGGTTTCATAAGAGATCCGCTGTGATATTTTGTGAGATTTCAAAGAAAACAAATGCGAAAAAAAGGTGTTCGAAATCGATAGGGTCTTGGGTTATTCATGTGTTTCCTATACCACTTCCTATTGACTGCGCCAAGTGAGACGCGAAGTTATTTTATCGTTGAATGGAGGAGGATGTGAGACGAAGGCGTCCAAATGCGTGGGAGGAGACGGCTCCGATTTATCTTGCGATGGATTGAAGTGCCAACAGGAGGTGACTGTAAAGGAAAAGTGCGGCGATGAGACTTGATGGGGGCGGCAGTGAGGGCTGAGGGTTTTTGTACCTTCGCTATGGCGTGAGGAAGCAAAAATATCAGTAATCAGCTGGAGACTGCCGCTATTTCATGGATTTGTTCACAAAATCCCTCAGAAGGTGATGCAATCTATTTTCATATTATTTCATATATTCTCATATAAGAGCGTCCTGTTTGTTCTGAAATAAATATGTGGGTGGGTAGGTGCTGGGGTGGGGTATCATGGAAGGGGATCCGCCTCTGCTTCCGACAGGGATGCAAATCTGTCAAAGTGCGTTTTTGTCCTCATCGCAACTACACAAGAAACCTCTCACCCACTCTACGGTGCAAATATTTCAGTCGTTAACGAAAGATTCCACCCAGTACGAAAATACAACAATATAGGTATTTATGTTCTTGGAAAAAAGGAAAATAAAAATGCTGCGTTCAGGACTACAGAGAACCAATATCGTACCTTTGTCTACGAGTCAAATTCATTGTAACTACAATTATACAATGAACAAAAAAGTCTGCCACGAGAATGGACAAAATAATTTCCCCGTATCGCTCCCTTGATTCATAGGATAAGTTTGTGCATCGAATATTAATCACTATAAACAAACCACTCTCCGTTTGAGGGTAAGATGGAATTATCTGGGACTGAATCTCTATGTTCATCTATACCTATGAATATTATGAATCTATATGTTCATGTATGTTTAGATTAAATCGAAATCAGTCGATATGGGTGTAGTGTGATTTTAATGTTCACCTATCCGAGCAGTTATAATTTCATGAGACCATTTGGAACTCAATCCAAGTGTTCCCAGAAACCTTGATCAAAATCGGTACACACAGACAATGAAGAGTTCCGCTTTATGGCGCTGCTGTTGTGGTGATTATAAGGAATCGGGTGCAGATCGACACACACGGAATCAAATCTGTTCCTTGATGTATAAAGTGCAAAATGCTAGGGAAAGTTCTGAATTTGAAAGATTTGTTATTGCATCCATTGCAAGTAGGTACTTGTAGTAACAAAGGCTTTTCAACTGTCTTTAATCTGAGAAGTAATAGTCCTGTATAACTGAATGATTCTCTAATAAGAATTGCATCAAACTCCCATTGTGGATATTGACTGCGCATGCGCAAACGATGATATATAATTGCGAGGACTTCTAGGCCGGCAGCCACGATTCCGAATTCGTTCGTGATAATCCAATCCGATAGGATTGGAAGCGATGCAATTAAATTTATAATGATACACAAGACAGGTATGGCTAGATCCGTCGAAAAGGCATTTCTGGTATTATTTGTTGAAATTCGAGTTCTTGTATAAGAAATTGGGCATAATATTGTGCAAAAATTCTGAAAAATTAATCGCAAAGGCAAAATTTATCAGCAAGGTTACTTACATTCTCTCAACAGCTGCGAGGTCCTGGAAAGCACCTTTCTCAATCGAGTGAATCTGGTTGCCGATCAAGTTTCTGCAACAAGGACATGCTTTCATGCAAAACGTGCCTCAACTTGTGCGTATAAAGCTCGAAGTTAAGAAAATATAACAAATTAAATTATTAGCATAAGTCCATGTGGATACAGTGTAAAAGTGTAAATATATTTAAAAATGAAATTTGTGATTTGTCAACTCTTGACAACGCATGACCAGTGCCAGTGCCATGAAGAGTGTCTGCGGACAATAATATGTGCTAAGCAGAATACAGTGGCGCAACCTTTCGTGCAGTACTGATACTTCGAGTTGAGTAAGTTTGAAAGTAGGTCTAAAATGAAGAGGAAAATTTGTGACTGATGGATTTTGGTCTCTGATGTCCACTCTACGGTCACCTTGCGATCGTGAAGTGTAAGGCTTTGCGGGCATTGGTGCTGTTTACATGATAGGTTACCAGAACTTCATCAGGATTTATTCAATAGCGGAACCTCTGTCACCATAGGAGATCTAGGAAATGTCGCTCCTCAATATATCATTACTTTTTCCATGTATAAGAAGACTTCCTCAAAACCAAGAGAAATATTTGATCAGACCAAGGGATATTTTTGGTCTAAAATACCACACTGTGCGTCAAATGTAATTAAAAACGCTGCACATATTTACACAACGGTTTATTATTTTTTGTATAGATCACCCTTCCGTATAGAGCATTGTTCAGGTTCAACCAGACTTTATAATCGCGCAACACGAACAGCCTATCAATAGTGCAGCCTCTACAAATGATTCAGTAGATACGATTAACATTTCAGTTAGATAATATTTGTTTATTTATTATATTTATGCGCAAGTCCTACATTTTGAGATTCATTTACAAAACTGGGAAACCCTTTAGACGCTTTCTATGAAACAGGAGAAATTTAATTATTGAATAGGGGAAACCGTAAAAAGAACTACCTTGAAAGCGATCCAGTAGGTACTGATGGTTCCATTGACAAGTAGAGACCCGCTACTTCGCGGAGCCCGATCGATGTCCCGCACAACTCCGCTGTATGCTGGGTTAGTATTCTCACTTCTGTAAGTACGGCCGATAGTCTGCCGCATCAAGTGTTACAGTTCGTAATGAACGCCAAGTTGGATGTTATGAATGCTGCCAGTGTACTCAGCCAAATTAGTTTGGGTAAAGATGATGGGGGAATGGTGACTGTTGTATGCTTGCATATATTTCAGAACAAATTATACGAAGCACCAAATTTTGTCACTAAACTTGAATCTGAAAGTCACCTCACAGACAAAAATACTTATGGTTGGAGCTTAATACGAGTAGGAAAATGCTGTTCCACAACGATTTATAATTTTCTGTCGATCACCATTCTGTCTAGATCACTATTCTGCATACCCTTGTATGTCCCGTAAATATGAGGAGTAATTCCAGTGATTAGCTAAAATGTTGTGTATTTGTTCCAGAAGGTTGCCAGATAGGTAACCAGCTTAGTGATGCTCTCTCCAGTTTTTGAAATGAATTCCGGGCTGACCTAGTAATAATTGATTTATATCAATTAAAGATAAAATCAATATTTGAATTACAAATAATTGTTCAGTACTATGTGAACTTCCTATGGTTTTTATAATGCACTACTAAGTGTTCAGATGGTTATATGATAGAACAGAGTTTGGGTAGGCAAATGTTGGGTCGAGTACGGGGAAGTTGATAGAAGTTTTGGGACCTCTCAGAAGTTAGGCTTCTGGATGATTAGGGGCACCCTGTTGTTTCGAATTTCGAGTGGAGGGGGCAATGCTCTTGTACTGGGCATTCTGACGAGGAGTTATCAGGCTTTCTTAGGGTTCAATAAATTTACACCCGGTTCACCGATGAATATGATCAATACTCAATATCACACGATACATTTCTAGGAGGATTAATATAGGATTTTTTTTTTTGGAATATAGGACACGTTTCGGAGCTAATGAGCTGTGCCCGAACTTTCCATACTTTTCTAATTATATTATTGACATCATAATTGTTTTGTATTACATTACCTAGAGTATGGGCTCCCAAATGGGGGTGGAGATCCCAAAAGGGTTTTCGAACCGCCAGCCAATTCTTCTAGCACTACTCTTATGATAACTATTGGTCGTTGTTTGGAAGCAATATGTGGAAAATATTTCACTTCCAATCGGGCTATAAGTGTATTAATGTCAGTAAAATTTCCCGATCCCACCTCAAGCTCCCGTACCAACTTACTCCGACCTCAGCTAAGACGGTAGTGTTATCGATTTAGAAGTATTTCACTTGATGAAAATGAATACTTCCACCGGGAAATAACCGGTTTATATCCATTCAACGACCATTCCTTTTCTAAATGGTCCAACCTCAATTTTGGTTTGGCGGTTATAGACTATTAAATACTACAGTGTGCGGCAAGTTAATCTCCTTTTTTCAAAACACTATAAAACCCATTTTATGCATCAGTAATCTTTTTTTTTCCTTTTCAAATAATGTTCGATGTAGATATGGGATTTCAAAAAACCCACAAAAAGAGGTCGCAAGGGGCCGAATTGGGGGAGAGCTCAATAAAGGGAGATCTGAAGTGGCCAGCGCGCTCCTCCGATTTGGCCCCTTGCGACTTCTTTTTGTGTGTTCTTTTAATGCCAAGTCTACATCAACCGTCCAAAGACCCTGCAAGGCCATTAAGTCAAATACCGGCATTAATTTTATTGCGTTTTGAAAAATGAAAGTAACTTGCCGCACGCTGTACTGGTATATCTGTGTAGTAGCCGCACAACACACCTGGGGACCTGAGTTTGTCCCATTAGATGGAGAATTTGGTATTCTACAACATTTTTTGGTGGTTCACGAGAGCTCCACGTTGATAAACTCTTGATACAACGGTTTATTATCTTCTTTGTGCTGATCACTAAATGATAGAATAATTATTATAATAAATTATCATTTAAAAGTTAATATCAGGTAGTGTGAATTATTACTAACTATTTTTAATCAACTCGATATCTGAAAACCATCTGCTGTTGGAATCAGCTGGGTCAGTATCTAGGAACGCGGTAGCGTTCCGCCCCGCCAAGCAAAGAAGTTGAGAAAACGAACGATGCCGAGTGTATATTTACCGGACGTCACGAAACGCGTTTTCGAGGTATCCATATCTCGGCTCCTATTAGACCGATCAACTTGAAAATTAGTGTGGGTCTTCTTTGAATGTATATTAGAAAGCCCTGAAAGTTTCAAATCGATAGGTCTAAAGGGAGCCGAGCTACATAACTTCAAAAACCCGGTTTTACGGCCTTAGATTGTTCTTCTCCTTCTCCTTCTTCTTCTCCTTCTTCTTCTCCTTGTTCAGACAGGCAAGGCTGGAGCCTCTCCACGTTGACCGATTGACTTGAAATTTTGCACAGAGCTTCATTTAACCTTGAGACAGAGCCTTATATAAGATTTAACCCATTATCTCAACCCAAAAAAGTTTTAGAAACAAAAGAACAGAAACCTTAGGAAAATTCTGTCCACTTTGACGAGTCTACAGCCTGAGTAAAAGGACCAATCGACTTGAATTTTTTTACACACCTTCTTTATAGCATGGCTCAGTGCCATTTGAACGAAATAAGCAATTATCTCAACCCAAAAAAAAATAGGGACAAAAAAACTGAAATTTAGGGTAATTTAGGCTAATTATGGCCATATCTCGGCTCCTAGTAGACCGATCAACTTGAAATTTGGTATGGATCTTTATGGTGTGGATAGAAGAAAGCCCTGAAAGTTTCAACTCGCTAGGTCTAAAGGGAGCCGAGTTATATAACTTCAAAAACCAATTACCATGTTTTTCTACTTTTTGCAGTCGGTCAAGGCTACAGCCTCTCCACCTTCGCCGATTGACTTGAAATTTTGCACGGAGCTTCGTTTCAAGTGTAGCAAGTGCCTTTTGAAAGATTCAAGTCGATATCTTTAAAGGGAGCCGAGTTATATAACTTCAAAAACCCGGTTTTTCACCCTTACCTGTTCTTCTTCTCCTTAATCAGTTAGGCATTTCCACCTTCACGGATTGACTTGAAATTTTGCACAGAGCTTCGTTTCAACATCAGACAGTGCCTTTTGAAAGGTTTAACCCATTATCTCAACCCAAAAACTTTTAGAAACAAAAAACTGAAATTTAGGCTAATTTTGGCAACTTTGACGAGTCTACAGCCTGGGTAACCGGACCAATCGACTTGAAATTTTGCATAGACCTTCTTTATAAAATGACCCACTTCAACAACAAAAAGATGTGATATCCCCCCAAAAAACACTCCGTGTAAAAATCTCCCCGCCTCGCAAATATCATTCTTCAGAGGCCGGAAAAAGTTATGATATCCACTTTCCCCGCCCGCCCTTTTCCTCATTAAGGAGCTAAGTATAATGAAAAGCTTAACCACTTCACAAGCACCGTACCCCTTTCAAAATCTCCCCTTGGCGCTATTGCGAGACGTTTTTATTACTTCCACAAGCAACTAATACTTGTATAAAACGTTAACCACCATCAAGTGTTAGTTGCTTGTGGAAGTAATAAAAACGTCTCGCAATAGCGCCAAGGGCAGATTTCGAAAGGGGTACGGTGCTTGTGAAGTGGTTAAGCTTTTCATTATACTTAGCTCCTTAATGAGGAAAAGGGCGGGCGGGGAAAGTGGATATCATAACTTTTTCCGGCCTCTGAAGAATGATATTTGCGAGGCGGGGTGATTTTTACACGGAGTGTTTTTTGGGGGGATGAACATTTACCCGACAGACTGCCGCATGTGGACGACTTTCTATCTGCCCCACCTTTGAGCCCCCATTGTGAACGAACGGCTGGTCATACAAAGCTCCGAATGGCCTTAAAAAATTCTAAAAATTAAACTCTCTTTAGAAAACACTACACCGTTCAATCTTAATGTTTGGAGATATGACGTTTTCATAATTTAAAAATTCGTTTTGAACCCCTTCCTATTGAACTGCAGTCATGAAATGTTCCAAGGATCATTGTGGGGCTGGTTGGATCCCGTAAACCAAATTTCGTAATTTTAGTACAACGCTAACTGGGACGCCGCGGCGGACGGACGGATCATTGGTTTACCGGTTCGGTTTTTTTAAAAATCGGTTCCCGGTTCTCGGTTTTTTCGGTTTTTTTACAGTTGCGCTTAGAACCGGTTTTTGGGCCAAAGCAACTCTAATTGGAACTTCAATTAGTATACAATTAATAAAATAAAATACAAAAAATTACTAAGTCAAGTAGGTAATAAAAAATCACAAAATGTATTGAATATTGTTTACTATAAAATACATCCAACAGCATACATTTAATAAGATAAATCATGATCCTCTTCTTTCATTGTGTTGTAATCGTAATGCAACACTCGATGCTGATGCCGAGTATTTGTAAAAACAAAAATTATTACTAAAACCTGTGAATCTCATAAATAATTTTGAATTATTGAATTATTCAAGTATTGAACTGTAAATGTTAAAAGCAGAAAGGAATATCATCTGAAACCGTTAGTTATAACTAATTGTGTGCTTTGATTTACAACGTAGACGATCAATAAAGATAAATTTATTAATGTCGATCGGACAAAAAACCGAAAACCGAAAAAACCGACTTTGGACGATCGGTTCTCGGTTTCGGTTTTTTTTCCCAAAAACCGGTAAAACCGACAACCGAAAACCGAAACCGACCCATCCCTAGTTTATTATCTTTGATAATGAAACATTGCAGTCGCCCAAGAAAAGTGGGAGGAAAGAAAGAAAGAAAGAAAGAAAGAAAAGAAAAAAAAAAAAAAAACACCGTCTGTACGCCGTATGCCGCGGGACTTTGCTCAGTTAGCGTTGTACTAAAATTACGAAATTTGGTTTAGGGGTTCGGACCAACCCCACAATAATCCTCGAAACTCTTCATAACCCTAGGTCAATGGGAAGGGGTTCAAAACAAATTTCAAAATTTTGAAAAATTCATAACTCAAACAATTTTAATTGAATCGTATAGTTTTTAGTTCACATGTAAATAGAGTTTAATTTTTAGAATTTTTCAAGACCATTTGGAGCTTTGTAAGACCAGCCATCAAAGAGGGCTCAAAGTCGGAGCAGATCGAAAGTCGTCAACATGAGGGTGAATCACGCGGCAGCCTGTCGGTTCTATTTTCTAACTGACCCAGCTGATTCAAACAGCACATGGTTTTCAGATATCAAGTTAATTAATAATAATTAATGATTAATTGGTAATAATTGAAAATAATTATTAATACTAATTAATACAATTATTAATGATATTAACTATCAATAATTTACATTACTTGATAATAATGTTTAATAATTAATGATAATTCATAATGATAAATCTAATATTTAGTGATCAAGAGAGCAGGGTGATCTGCACAAACAGGATAACCGTTGTGTCAAGAATTTGCACAGTTTTTTCATTCGATTTCCTGAATATACGTATCTTGAAACGTAAACCAGCAAATTTTGAGGGGGGTTCTTGGGCAATTCCAAAGGTTCATTATCGAAGATAATAAACCAAAATGGGTTTTGAAAGATACGACATCTGTGGGGTACGAGTCAATAGCCTCAGTTTCAATCCAAGAGTGTTGATCAAACTACTCGTGATGCTCATGAAATGGCGACGAGGAGGAATAAAAGCGTATGGTGGCTGAGGTGAGAAGCCTGGAGCTGCACGCTTGTCGGGCAATTCAATCTATAAATAGATACACGAACGAAAACGGTAGCGGTTTAGACTTAGGAGACGCCCCTATTAAATAAATACTCTCCGATTCGACGGCTTCCTATGATGGTTAACACCTGGAATTATTCGTTAGTTATTTGTGGCCACCGCACGTCGTCGGTAGTTTCTAAAAGCAGTGAACTACATTGCAAAGCCAGTATCCAGAAAGTTGATAATAATGTTTATGTTAACCTGTTTGACCGACGATTGCATCAATCTGGGGGGAATGCGGGAAACTTTAGAGTGGATACGGGCAGCTCAACCTTAGTATGACTTCGTCTCAAAATTCCTTTCGCAGCTCCTTGCCTGTGTTCCTCAACCATCGTTTCTCGTAAATCGTAGCTCGTGTTTCGTAATCGTAAAGCGTGCTCGTTTCCATGTGTGTCGTTGTAGTATGTTTCAAGGAATCAGTATGCCATCGTCATGAACGATACTGATTCCTTTTTACTACAACAAGGTCGAATCAACCGACTCATGTCTCAGTTTAGTATGTAAGCTTCCGTTGGGCTATTGAAAGGAGTTTTGAGGCATCTTAGTTTTATATTCTTCGTTGAAGATGTGAACCAAGTGTTGAAGGGTGGAATACGGAGATACAAGAAATACTTAGGAGGGGAAGAACCTCAATGAAACGTTTACCTTACCTAGACAGTAATGTTTCATCTCAAATGTTTATCAGCATTCAAATATTTCCATTCAAATTTGACGTAAAATTTAATCCCGTCTTGTGACCGTCTGGATTGACTTCAGAGCCTAAAATTCCTTACTAACGTTTTCGTTGGCGAGTTCCCACTGTTATTATAAATAGAATTTATAGAGGATCATCACTCGACCGGATCAAAATTACAGAACATGTAGCTATTAAAGCTATAGCTATGAGGTGAATATATGTATAACTGTTCCAATAGCAACAAAAGTCATTATCCCAGAAAACGTCATGAAACTCTGTCCAATAGTTTAGGATTTTTGCTGGCACATGCCACAAACAGGCCCGGAACCCAACTTGTTCAGAAAAATTTGAAATTCAAACTGCGAGTGGATATTTGTAAGAATTTACTCTCTTCCGCAGAATAATTACACAACAACCCGTCATGTTTAGAAGAATTAAAAACAAATCATATCTAAAATGACCACATACCTCAAATCCACTATTCCAAAATACAAACTAGATTTTGAAGTCCGGTACTTGTGGGTTTTGAAAGGCACTCATCTGGTTTTGAGGTCAAAAAAAATTTTTCGGTTGATATAAGTAGCCCATTGCTCTGATTTCAAGTCACGTTCTGCACACTGTCTTCTAAGAAACGACCCACAGTACTAGCTTCCATATCAACTAAATAAGGATGAAAAGAAAGTAGTGAGATGCTTGAGTAGTTCATAAAGGCCTCTGTTAAAACATTGGAATTCACAACGGAGAGGAGTGTTTCGATAGATGGGAGAGCGTCAAATTACGAGAACATCCGAGACTCGCGTAGGGGTCACAAATATTTCATGGGAAGGATTGAAAACCGTGAAAAATAAGTGAAGGGTGGTTGATAATTAATTCGAGACCTTTAGAAAGGGAATGAATGAGAGATGGCGTAAGAGATTGGATTCCTTGGGGGCTTGTTCTTACTAGGAAATTCATTGCCTGCCTGAGGTGTGGAGGGAGTGGCGCATTATCTGACATTTCTTTGACCCACGGGAACGTACAAGCGATTTGAAATATAGCGGCCGTGGCGACAGATCAGTTGAAAGATAATCGAATGAGGCGGCAAACGCACGTAGATGGAACCACAAATACAAGTTATACTCATACTAGAGCACCAGTAGTTTACAACGACCACTTACAGCGAACAACCGGTATTAGTAAACGAAATATCGGGCACTGTGAAATGGCATAGGTACAATGCCGTGAGATGAAATTACATCTACTGGAGCACCAGTGACAGTGTCATCTCACAGCATGCCATCTCCGGTGCTACATTTACACACCACTTAGTCGTACGTATCAACATAATATCTCTCAAGCCTTGAAAACAGGGTACAGCGCCCGAAGACGTAACTAGCTCGTTCAATTTTACTCCGGTGTATGTTTTTATCTCTATATAAATACTCGTATATATAGACACGTATAAATACGTGATATTGATTGTTCATTTCCTCAGTTTTGAAGTAGGAAAAAATGGTTGTAGATTATAGTTGTTCAATTTAGAAAAAAAATACAATAATTGTATTTTCTTAATTACTCTCCTTTTTTTTACTTTTTTTTACTCATAATGTTCATAATGCTGAGCTATAACCTGATGTAAGAGTGCCATTATTTTAGCTGGTACATATTACACCTGGGAAAAGTTGGATCAATATAATTCGAAATCAACAGGCGCAACTTGCGCAGAATTAAAAGTAAATAAATAGTAAGAATTTAAATATGAGGATCATCAGAATGAGCCCAACACTCCAAATTTCCGTACTAAGGAATCAACTATCACTGTAGGTACATTTAAGTGAACTATTCGATGTTGACAAAAAGTCGTAAGAAAAATGAGAAGAACACTGATGTAGACTTGTGGTTTTATCGCGCTTGGAGAGTTTTCTGGTCTGAAGTTTTTGATAGTGATGTAAGGGAAGAGTTGTTCGATTGTCGTATATTTCAATATAAAAAGGGTCTCAGTATAGGAAGGTATATTGCCCGATTGCTCCCAACCACCAATACCAACATTTGTACTATACACGTACACAGACGCATTACTGTCGACGAAAGAATACTGTTGGGGATGTAATGGGGACGGAACTGTTGAGTGAGAGAAACGAGGGAGAAAAGAAGAAAAGTCAGAAATGCAAAGAGAAAAGGGGATGATGTGGTGTGGGGAATGGGAGCCAATCGAAACGACGCCCAGTGCCGAAGTGGTTCTGAGTCAAGAACGAAAAATGTTGGTCGGTCGGTGGAGATGGTAGATGGTAGTGGCAAGGGTGAATTTAGTGTGAACTTCTGCCGTTAGGAGGGAGGACAAATGGTAAAATCATGTATGGAATCGAGAGGGAAGTGTAGGGATGAAGAAACACTCGATGTTCATAAGTAGGGGAAAGCCACTCGTCAGGAGATACCTTTTTGCTCGATATGAAGAACCCTTAGAACAAAGTATAGGAATAACATCAAACTAGGAAATACCGATCGGTCATTAGGCCACATGCATCGTGACGCTGCAACCTTGGTAAATCCACTCCTGGACGAACACCATCAATCAGTAAAGATCGGTACCAATATATCACGATCACGACCGATCGATGATTGGAAAATAAAAACCTTGAACATCATAAATTACAAGGAACGTGTACGATACACGTTTGAGCGAAATCACAATCCTCAGTAGGTAGAACCTGTACTTTTCACTCGACACCATTTGACCTTTCTTATAGGAAGTTGCGAAAACTTAAGTTTAGCATCTAATTTTTTTTCGAGAACGAAACGTTTACCGCATCACTTTCCCCATTTTGATTCTCGTTGTTTATCTTACTCATGAATACGTGATAGGTACCTACGAAAGCTCAAACTTTTCGCTCCCATTTCCTTCTCAGATTTTTCCAAGTGACGTATTTTAGGTGAACAATCGAGCGTCTAGGAGTCCTTGCGCCAGAATCGGATTATTCACTCACTCGTGCGTTAACGAGCGTGTTTTTATCCATCTCAAACGTCCTGTACGAAAGTTTTGGCCACTTCCTAGAAGGTCAAATGGTGTCAAGTGAAAAAGTACAGGTTCCTCCTCCTATCCTTTGCTTCTGTGTCTACCAAAATAATGATAAATGTGATAACATGGGTGGTGAATCAATTTTGCTCTACAGAATCAGAAACGGAAGTCTTTCGCGTTTTAGACCTAACTGAATAAATTTAGTTCCGTTTCCATTCGTGGAGGTGTCCAATAAATTTATGTAACATAATTAATATTAATTCAGAGGGCACTATGTTGATCATTATATTAGCATAACGCTCCAGCCTGAGAGATCCGCGAATAAATTATACGTCCTTAGCGGCGAAAGTAACGTGTCAACACCCATGGAAGCGAGGTTATTCATAAAATGAAATGCATCCTATTAAAGATCTGTTATGCATATTTGAGCGGGTTTATTATAATATGTCTCCTTCTTTGAGGCTAGATGGAGATAATAACTGCAAGGTCGAAGGGCTTCTCAGTTGAGTCGTTGATACGCTGAAAGTTAGAGCTTCTTGTTAAGAATTTCATAAATGCAATCTCCCTCCTGGAAGAAAAATAACGCCTGCCGTGAAGTGTTGTATCGATAACGTCGCAGCTTATGTAATGGAGTTAATATACGAGTACAATATGGAGTTGACAAACGAAAGAGAGTGTATGAGGGAAGAGGTGGGTTCACTCTGGGAGGCTTCACGATGATGTCGGGTGTCCCTCAGGAATCGCATCTGGGCCCGGTCCTTTTTCTTGTATTAGTTGATGACCTACACTACTGTCTGCATATGGTCGGCTCTCTACTCTTTGCTGACGATCTCAAACTGTTCCAGCAAGTTGAATCGGTGGAGGATTGCCAGCGTCTGCAGACAGCTCTGAACGAGCTGTCCCAGTGGTGTGCCCGTAACGCCTCAACTTGGAGTAATGTAGTGTCATCTCGTTTCACATGGGGAGGGATATGGAAGTCACGTTTGATTACCGTCTAGGTGGTCAACTGCTTGAGAGGGTTACATGGTGCGCGACATGGGTGGGTGTTCTGGACGTTCGCCTGTCATTTCGCTCACATATCGAGCAGTTTGCGCTTGCGGCCAATAGAGCGCTGGTCTCATCTTCAGATTCGCCAGTGACTTTAAGAGCATAGATGTCCTGAGGCATCTACAACGCTCTCGTGTGACCATTGGTCAAGTTTTCCTCAGTGGTATGGTCCCCTTACTACCTTGGTCATAAAAAGACAATCGGAAAAATCCAGCACAAGTTTCTCCGGCTTGTGTACAACAAGTTTAATCTAGATGCACTTTTTTCCGCTGAGCCTTGTGTCGTCCCATATGCTCCCTCCTCGATCTGCGCACCAGTTGAAACAGTAGAATTTGTCTTGACTTGATCTGGCTCTTCAAGATCTTGTAGGGAACGGTCTCCCCAGCTCCTCTTTCGCATCAACTTTCGGGTTCCTGGCATGATTGACCCGACGTTGGCCCTGCCACTACTTCGATTGCCCCGATTAACTGACTCATATCCGCTCTATGTTTTGCCTAAACTGCGCTTTTTGGACTTTATATTTATTTATATTCATCTATATTAATTTATCTATAATGTTCATCTATAATTTCGATAGCTGCCTTGTTTTCTTTTCTTTATGTAAATGGGCATCAATGTCCTTATGTATGAATAAATAAATAAATAAACATAGTTTGCAATTTTATCAATATCCATTATTTTTCCAACAAAGTTCCCTAAACTGATTGTATCAAATAAATTAAATCAATCTATATTTATTTAATTATTTATTGGTTTTATTATTTTATAATTTAATTATCTATACCTATTATTTATTTAATTCTATGATTTGTAATGTAGCGAACAAGATAAACCCCTGAATCAACCTACATTTCAGCCCCTACCTTCCAAATGTTAGCTTGAGCATAGATAGGAATGATTGAAGTACTTCTTTCATAGAACAACGCTCATGTAAATTGGTGTGAGTACTCAACAATGAAGAATGAGTAGAAATTCAGGGGGTTCTTCGCCGGATTGGGTTGTTGCCGGTCAAATATGGGAGATATCGAAAACATAATGCCTCAGCCGCTTCTAGATTGTCACAGAAACGTTTAAGCATTTTGATGAAAGTGTATGTATACATACATCAATATTGACCAACCTAAGATAGCAACCACCACCAAAATCACAATTCAAGCCCCATCTGCCTCCCAAAACGCAAATAGTTTGCGCTTGTAGTCAGGAGTGACAGCACATGCTCGGCAGGGGATCCTGAGCAAACTCACAAGCTATTGGGTGGGAAACTAGTTCATCGCTCAGAGGGAGAGGGATGAAACAATATGCCCACTGCTCCTCAGGCTTTCAAGTGGCTGCAGAATGGCCGCAGTTGAACGGATAAAGGGGCAGGCGTGAATAAAAACTATCGGTATAGGGGCCAGCCCTTGCTACCGCCCATGGGACGTGGGAGCCTCCTCAGTGCTATTCACACCTCCCGATTTTAATAGCACTCCAACGGTGTTCAACATAATTAAACGCAATCAACGGATTTTATCGGAGCTCTCAATATTCCGGTTTAGGAGTATTATTGAAAAACCATAAACTACATTAATTAGTATGTATCCTCTATTAATTCTATAGGTGGTAGTTATTAATTTAATTGATCACAATCCCAAAAACCGTGCTTGTAGAAGTACAATTTTACTTCCATATCTCCGTATGGTGGATAGACTGTAGATGTTACCCCTCATTGCTCATCAGTTCTCATGCATGCTTTTTCCGGAAGGATAGCCGTAAAAAAGTAAAGTAATCGCGGGAATGATCAGCAGTTCTCTAATGAAGAACTTGAGGTGTTTTCGGGTATTGGCTGTTGCGTGATGACGCCTGGCTCCCTTGAGTGGATAAGGGTTTGCTACGTTGAACCCATTTGGACATGACAGCGATTATTGCGGCGGTCACCCATCCAAGTACTATCGACCAATTTTGCCAAAATGTCATAATTACGTTAGTAAAAATGAGTTAGAAAATCAGCAATCCCAGGTTACAATACTCGGTAAAATTCTTGTATTTGTGAATGGGAAATTGCCAAAATCTTGGAATAATTCAAGGTTTCCAAATAACGGTCCTGCCAGTATGTATAGGACCTGCGGAATTCGTGCCTCGGCGGCAAAATGGCACTGCGGTATGCTAATAACAGCTGATATTGGGCCTTGAATTGGCTTAGCAGTTGAGAGGGGGCTAAATTTAAACAGAAAAAAAAACCGAAAAATAACCAAAATTCCAAATTATTTGAACGGGGAATTGGCAAGAAACGTGTTCATATTAGAGTTTTCATGTACGAAAATCGTCTGAACATTCAATGAAAAGGTCGAGGTTAATTTGATTACTGCTAATTTACTTCAGAAATATATTACAAAAAATAGATATTAACACAGTTGGGGTGAATATGAATTTCTTCAATTCTTCCTTGGATATTGAAATCAGAGAACCATTGTTCCAATTGAGCGTACCCGTGGCTCATATGGTTGGAGAGACCTCTCGCACAACAGGCTACACAATTTCACCACCAAGGAGAAACTTTCATTTATTAAACTATCACACTCAATTACCCCATATGGCGAATATGTATTTTTTATTGATTTGTTCAATGGATTCTCCTTAGTTTGAGACAGGTGACATGGGAGAGTGGGAGGGGGGAGTTTGAAACTCGTACTCAAACGCACTGGCTGATAGGCAGAATCAACGTAATTATTTTCATTGCGTAAGGTTGCGGCTGTGGTTGATTAAAAGATGGAGCTGCAGAAACAGTAAGTGTCATCTCGAGACGTGAACCATCTCAGAGTATTGAAAGGTCTAAGCTGTAACAGTCTTAGCTCACCTCCGCCCACTTACCAATCACCAGCCGGATGGAATATACCTTGGTAAAGGCGGAGGATCACAAACAAGGACATGGGGCTTCCTGTTTGGTCGCAGTGCTCTCCCCGAATCACTTGACAAGTTTCCCCAAATGGTGATCCAGACCTTCTCGTCTGTCAATGAGATCAAGAGTTACCACTGAATCTCTTTCCAACAAGAGGACTAACATCAAACCTTTCTCCGACATACCCAAGTCGCCAATTTGTGCGAAAAACGAAAAATTAATCAGTAATATTTATAAAACTGAAAAGAAGAAAAGAACAGAAAGGCCTTTTTTTGAGTTTAAGTTGACACAACGTGTTGAATGAGCAAAGAAATGTTCGGAGAGAGCATAAAAGCTCACGATTTTCGCGTCACGAGAACGCGAGTTGGATTGATGAACATAGCATACGCCTACTCAAGGATTAGACAAGGGGGGTGAGGAAGCAATGAAATCTGGGAAATAAATAGTAACTAAACTATTTGCGTTCATGAAAGAGCCTAGTTACTAGAATACGTTGGAGAAGGCAGTTATTTTTCAAAAATAAGACAAGAAAATCTATGGCATCTATATGCAATATGTGACGCTTTCTATGGAACTTATTAGTAGAACGTTGGAGGGAGAATTGAGTTATCACTCGTCATAACCAAACAAATATTAAAGAAACGCAATCTGATTCATATAAATAAATTCTTAAAATCTATACCAGAATTTAAATGAGGAGTTATTCATACTTTGCGTACAACAATTATTATTATATCAGCCCGGAATTTATTTGGCGAATCGACGAGACCATGATTTAGCTAGTTACCGATTCCCTCATACGGAGAAGATCATCTGGTCACCTTGTCGAACGAACACCCAACTTTTTAGCTCATTCTGAAGATTTCCTACCTAGGTATAGTCAAGGGATTCTATAGGTTTTATAGGTTTTATTCCATAGGACTTTTATTTATCGAAGATACGGTACTAAAAAAGCGTGGAAAGGACTGCGGTTCAAAATAATCTAGGAACACGGCAGTGTTCCGCCCCGCTAAGCAAACAAGTAGAGAAGAACTAACGGTACCTACCGAGCGAGTGTATGTCATACATGTTTTACCGGACGTCACGAAACGGCTATTTCAGGTACCCATACCTTTTTGACCTATCAACTTGAAATTTGGTGTGAATTTTCTTGGTGTGGATAATAGAAAGCCCTGAAAGTTTAAAGTCTCTAGGCCTAATGGGAGCCGAGTTATATAACTTCAAACACCCAGTTTTTTGCCCTCACCTTGTTCAGACAGGCAAGGCTCTCCTTTACCGATTGTCTTGAAATTTTGTTTCAACTTCAGACAGTGCTTTTCAAAAAATGTAACCAATTATCCCAACCTGAAAATGTTTTAGAATTAAAAAAACAAAACAAAAAAACAACTAAACTTTAGGCTCATTTTGGCCACTTTGACAAGTCTGGTACGGTGCTTGTGAAGTGGTTAGAACATCTCTTTAGTTGGAAGGAAAAGGGCGGGCAGAAAAAGCGGATATCACAACTTTTTCGGCAGTTATCGAGGGCAATTTGCGAGGGTGATTTTTACACTAGTGTTTTTTTGTGGGGGCCATCATTTTGAAATGCTAACAAAAACGTAGTTTTTCCTACACTGAGTCATGGATGAATTATCACATTTTCTACTATCCATGTTTGCTCACCAACTCCCGTAGTGATACAGTATCGCATCACTGCTGTCCATGCGCTAATGTAATTTCAGCATTTGGATAACGCGAGGATGTGATCATGAAAATACTAAAACGTTAAGCACCAGTAGATGTGAGAACTAGTGCACGCATCAGATTAGGAGATGGCGAGTTAAGAAGGCCATAAATAAAACGTGTCTTTCACTTCGCAAGTGGTGGAGTCATGATACACCCGATTCATAGCAGTCGTATTTACATCTGAGTTTGAAGCCATAGTGACATACAATGTGGGTTACATTCCAGACCCAACTGAATAAATACATAAATGAAAACACATCAACGTGGCTCAAACACCAATAACTAAAATTATTATTTAAATTATTTTACTAAAAATAAATTATTATTATTATTGCGCCAGAGCGGGCTTTATACGAAAGCCGAAATAAGAACATCCTGATCTAGTGATCGACTCTCCTCGTTCACTCAGAGATGACAATCTGACCAACATTTCGAATGTCCACACAACATTTTTGCTCATCACTCCAAATATTTCCAATAGTTATGGGAGAAAGGTGATCTATACAGATAATAATCAGTAGTGGAAAAATTTGCTGCATTCTTTTGTAGAATGATTGTAGATTTTACATAAGTATAATAATTTCTCCAATTGATTTTACATTTTTTCAGGGAAAATGAACCAAAGTGTTCATTTACGAATCAAAGCTACGATGTTCAATAAACATCGATACCGTCCGGGTCAAAGGTACCCTGAAGTCTAAGAAGGACGATTTTAGGTTGAGAAGTTGGAATATTGAAATGTGTAAAACAAAAAAGTCTAACCATTTTGTAGGATGAGGACCCCGGATATTTCGAATAAAATGCATAGGACGATGAAACATGTAACCAAGCAAAGCAAAATAACAAAATTATATATTTCTTTCAAAGTTTATTTTGTGTGACTCCATGCTTAATGTTTCGAATTAAAATCACAATATTTTGGTTCCTTACCCGAAAAATGAGTGTTCCTTGACCACCAGAAAACTTTTTTCATTTACAGATCACTAATCCGACTCAGATCAATGTGGAAAGATTACAGTTCCATTACTGTTCCAGGAAAATTGAAGATAGAAGGAATGTACGTGTTATGCAGGAAATCTACCCATTTCAGCTAACTAAAACCTACGATTTTTTCTATTTTCCAATTAAAAAAAAATTAGAAGAAAAATAGAAGAAGGGAGAAAAATTAAAATAAAATATCTCACTGAGACAACAAAGTTAGAGTCAGAATTTCAACGTTCTTTTCAAATTTGGACTCATGGTTGAAATTCATCCAAACAATTAAGAGAGTTTATCAAATACTATTTCGCCAGCTTAATAGTATATTTAGTATGGTGACTATATATATATACATTTATATCTATATGTAAATCAAGTGAGTAATATAATAGTATATATCAAGTGAGTGTTTTACATACGAAAGAAATGAATGTACTAGAAAATTACCGCCAGCTGCGATGGAGATACTCACCTGCAAAATATAATAACATCATTAGCACTCATTTTTCCATCAAGTTCAACAATGGATAAGACATTTTAAAATTTACCACAGCACGAGTAGTGAAAATCCAAAGGGTAGAATAGAAAATAACCTTGTGATCACTTTACGAAGGTGAAGAATTATTGCCACCCAAATGTTTTTTTTTTTTTTACTGTTCCATAAGTGAATCAAGTCATGATGAACTGCTAACAATCGCGGCCAGGGCATCGCACACAAATTGAAACCCACACACATACACACTTACGCCCACATGTTTTTTTTTCTTTTTTCATTCTGGTTTGATAATATCAATGTCTTGTTCAGACCATATTATGGTCTGAACAAGACATTGTATATGATTATCTTTTCATCCCCTCTACAGCAAATCTGACTTATGCAGAAATAATTTTGTATTCGAGCATGAAAACTCTTACTCGCATTTTGAGTTTCAGACATAAGTACAGAAAAACATTTGGTCATCCTGTCGGTCTGCCTGTACCATAACTTGCAACCACCAACAAGAGAAGATTTGCACGTGCGG
Organism: Stenodema calcarata; assembly: GCA_963920205.1. Taxonomy (NCBI): domain Eukaryota; kingdom Metazoa; phylum Arthropoda; class Insecta; order Hemiptera; family Miridae; genus Stenodema; species Stenodema calcarata. Next base: position 33,136,080 of record OY986048.1, on the reverse strand, counting down.
GTGGGAGGATCAGTTGAAACGCAATCTCAACATAGTTGCTACACGCATAAATAGTTCAAGAAGATATTCAATAGATTTGGATGTGATTTTTTAAAGGTCAAGAGCGCTAACTATACAATTCCGCAGTCTCCTGGCAAAAGTGCTCCGTGCTCGTTCATTATAATATCATGATATGAAGATTGTCAAAGTCGAAATGAGAATTCTTATTTATATTTTGAATTATTCGCTAATTGATTAAATCTAATAATAATATGCATAAAACAACTAATTACATACATCCATGTAGAGATCTGAGGAGCCTAAACTGCCCACCCACTTGACGCCTTTCGGAAACAAAGGCAATTACTTATATTTTTAGGGTTCAGAGAACATGAGATAACGTTCATTTTCAAAATTCCTTGTACAGAAAACTGTACGTACGGAGTGAGGGGCGAGCGGGGTAGAATTTCGCCACTGCTAGCGGGTGGGAGCACCATGGTTACCCTATAGCATTGAACTCATGAATGTTGAACAGTTCCAATCCATCGTCAACTTACTCAAGACCTTCCCGAAACGGAATCGATTATTCAACCTTATCATTACAACCTTCATACAATCGGTGATTTTTGAATTAGCTTAAATGTAATCATACGCCCACAATCTTGAGGAGCGGGACAGAGTATTGAATAAGTGTTCACCCAACTACAGGGTCTTTTGTAAGATGGAACGAAGTTGAGACGAAGGATATTCGGATTATGATGAGCTATGGAAACAGAAAATTAGTTGAGACCAATATCTGGGGGGCAAATGAAGGCTCAGGTCGGAGGTAGCGAGATGTCTGCTAGGGAATTGAGCAAATTGATTGTGGGCTACAGTAGTTTAATAATTTCAATAAATAACGAACTATTGAATCAACCGAGAAAAACAATCGATAAACCTCCATCAAATTCAAGAAGAAATAGTTCCATCAAAATAGTTCAAGAAGAATATTTATCTGGTTGTCTCTGCCGTCCATTTCCATAATCTGTCAGCAGTGGCGTGAGTCGCACCACAGCCGAAAATCGTGCTGTTCTTATGGGGAAGCGCACACCAGACGGATTCCTTACGATGAGAGCGATTTTCTCGCGTGGAATTTTATTTTTTTCATTTTTTCAGATCGACAAAACAAGAACAATAAGCCAGTCATATCTTTGAAAAAGAAAATGTATCTATGAAAATGTATGAACCGGTCCACGTTCATGGTATCTAACGTAATATTCCTACCTACCTTCTTATTCTTTATTGCAAATACGGTATTAAAAAGAAAATTTGTCAGTGAAATGAAACACTGAAGATATCAACTTCCTATTGTGGGAAATGGCCGTAAGTATTCATGAACGAAAACAAAAAATCATATAACATAGGTTGTAGGTACCTACGGAATGGTTTGTAAAAATTGAAATATGTTATACTGAAAATACCTGTACTAAAATTGCCATAGAAAATCACAAGAGGCGAAAACCTATCAATTTCATACGTATTAAACAATATATAACCAAGTTATTATGTACATTGATGCCGTATGTGGTATCTCATATTTAAGCATCATAGTTCAAAATTTCAGCCATATAACCGTATTATGAACAAGAGACAAACACTTGTCACAGTTACGATTAGTTGATGAAAATCACTTTCTCTTTCGTAATTCAAATGTTGGACGATTGTTAACGGAATTGCTAGACTCTTCCCCGGGTTTCCAGATAAAGGGTCGCCCTGTTTAGGGACGAAATTGAATCCCCCAAACCCACTTGTGAACATACATTTTTATCATATGGTCAAATGCTCTTCTTCCGTTTTCAAACCTTTTTCAATACCTAAAACTGATGAAGGTTTTGAGTGAACAATAATAGAGAGGAGCCTATTAGCTCACGGTAGTCTATTAGCTGCTAAGTTTGTTATTCTAGAGCCCTAATCGTCTTCATGGAAAAATCTATAACACTGAAGGGGGCTTTTTAAACAATTTTAGCTTGTATAGTATGGTGAACAATCTTCTCGCCATGGCGCCATGGCCAAAGAGATTTCGAAACTGGTAAGGTGCTTGTGAAATGGTCAGGACCTCTCTTTAGTTGGAAGGAAATGGGCGTGCCGGGAAAGTGGATATCATAACTTTTTCAGGATATTTTCGAGGAGTGTTTTATGGGGGGATATCACTTCTTTTTGTTGTTGAAGTTGAAAAGACCTGTAGAGGTAATGTGCAACAATAAAAGCAATTTATTAAATTAAGAAAAGTGTAAATTAATTATTTAGTAATACATTTATGAATTATTTATTTATTTATTAATAAAATTATAAATTAATAAAATAAATAAATTAAGCAAGAATAAAGAAGAGGCTGTAGCCTTGCTTAACTAAATGCCTAACTAACTGTAGCCTTGCCTAAGAAGAAAAAGATGGTAAGGGTGAAGAACCGGATTTTTGAAGTTATAAAACTCGGCTACCTTTAGACCTAGCGACTTGAAAATTTCAGGGATTTATATCATTTAAACCAAAAAGACCCACACCAAATTTCAAGTTGATCGGTCAAGTAGGAGACGAGATATGGACACCCGAAAAACGCGTTTCGTGACGTCCGGCAAACATTCACTTCGTACCGTTCGTTTCTTTCAACTTTTTTGCTTGGCTGGGCGGAACGCTACCACGTTCGAAGATAATTTAAGTTCATGTGAGAATTTTATCAGGCAGTGAGTGATTGAGTAATTTTCACTGCGACGATGTTTTTCCAATCTTCTCAAGTTAATACGGTTATTTCCAAGAAATCAAGATACATGTAAGTATTTCCATACTAGTGTCAACATTTCAACGGCAAAAGCGTGAAAAGTCTGTACGTCATGCCGAGAATGAAGTTTCATAACGAGTTTTCGTCAAGTAAAGTGAGGCAGGAGTCATACGAAAGAGATGGGCGGGAGGCGAAGCGGTGTCAAAACCTCCCAACTCCAAGTCAGTTCCAAGTCTCGCGCAGTTTGTCACCAGAATGTGTCGGCGAGTTGGAAAGCAGCAACTTCCTATTGGGAATTAGAAGGATACCTATGAACTGTCGACCAACGCTGCTACTTCTACTTTGGGAGTTCTGAAGCTCCTTGAATTACCTCTCCCATTCAACCCCCTCTGAAACTCATAGCTCGGCCACCACCAGTCAAGTATTCAAAGATCAGCCGTGGCGAGACTTGAAACTTTTAATTACCTCACTCAACCAGCTCTCCGTTGCTTTCCCCGACAACTGCCTCCCTTTTTTTTACTTGTCGGAGCAATGAAAAACTTCATTTTTTTCTGAGAGTGAAATGGTTGAATAATTTTCTCCTTCTTTCACTGCAAACCAAGTGCGTTCCATCAAAACCATGGGCTACTTTCAACGTGTTTCCTGAATTCAAAATTTCAATTCGCGGTTCAGAATCGTCTCAACAAAGTACTTTCTTACGTTTATGTATGATAGTCATCTCGTCCATTGTTCCGAAAATCCACCTCCGAATTCGATCAAATTCACCAGGAACCCTAACGAAACATTTCCAAAAATGCTCATTTCCTAAAAGCCAAAAGAACCAAAAGAAGTTCGATGGTCATGCCTCACGTGGAAGCTGGCGAATCATCAAAACGAAACTCCGAAGTAAGTGCATTCAGGTAGAAGTATATTTATTCATGAACATCTTTTTTTGGAAATTGATGTTCACTTAATTGTCTTTCCGGAAATTGTGCAGTCCAATGGCACTGCAACAGATTAGCATGATCTATAATAGTCACGACCAGAGGATACAAATAAATATTCTTATGCATATAAGCTTATGTCTTCTTATGCGTTTAAGCTTATAATTATAGTCTTCTCTGCATGATGTGGATGAACTGAAATTGATCTGACATTTCCACCCCCCACAAAAAGCCAGTAGTTACGTATGCTAATGAGGTACTTCTTAAGAGAAGCGAATATCCAAATTTGAATTTCGGCGTTTCTACAATGGTAACATGGTTACGGTTCAACGATTTTTCAAATCCTGGCTTTCCAGCAACCAGGACGACCATCAGCGGTCATCCAAAAGTAGGAAGAAACGGAGCCTTCACAACGAGCCTTCTCTTGAGCAAAATGTGAGTGTATGGACAACTATTTCATCCACATGAATCTTTGGAATTACCGAACATGGCTTCCAATTGTTGACTTTACCGAACATGGCTTCCAATTGACCAAACTAGAACTCCTTCTTGCAAGAAGGTTTCAAAATGAGAAATTGTAATAGAAGACGACGACACGCAGTAGCTACAATGATAGCCTTTAGAATTTGGACAGAGCTTCTTATAATATACGTGATCAATGGCTCAGCGTTAAAGAAGGAATTGATGAGGGGTAGTTCTGGTAATAGACTCTTTCTTTATTTTTTAGCGCGAGTGCAGAACTCTTTATAATATCTCGCCCGATGATGTTGTTTATCATTGAGAATTTGTTACCTCGAGCAGGTACTTCAGTGATTTACACATCTATAATGTAACAAATACTTTTGGCCACTAAACGTATTCCTGACGGTTTGTTATGGGTTTTCTAACGGGAGTTGAATAGTTCTCGGATGAAGGCCCAGAGGCTGAGCGGAAGATACTTCAAAGCCTTCGGTTCATGTTATGCAGTAACTCAAGAAGGTAAATATATTGCTCTTTTATTGATGGTACCCTCCGAGCTGGGGTTTTCTTGCCGCTCCATTCTTTCATATATTAGGACCGGGGATAATAGACCGAAGGATGAACAAGACATGTGCCTCACTTTGCTCCAGTGAGTAATGCCTCACAATATTTCTTACCTCTCACTCCCACGACGGCTCTCCCTTCATTAGTGCACCATAATTAATACTATAATTAGTGGAGAGACGCAAAGGGTGATTTCAATTATGGAAGTTCCTACTCTCTCCCTCTCTACCAACACACTCTTAAACCGCAGGTTATGAATGATACGTGTGATGGGGGTAGTTTTTTGGAAGCTCTTAATAATAGTTTACATTAGAAGTTGCTTCCAAGGAACACGATTCTAAATAGTCGAGGACTGGGAGGTCGTGGGAATCCTCATACACTTCTGCCCTGGTGCTGATCTTACGGCTCAGACACTTTATTTTTCCTTCGTAGTTTTGACCCAGTAGAAGGAATTATGAGCTGAATCCAAGCCAAGCCTATTGTTAGGTATAAATCTTCGTTTCAGTCGTAACGACTCTTTACTAAATTAATAATCGCAACGTAGAGATTCGTGGGTCATACTTGTTAAGGTCGCTCGAGATGTCTTAACTTCGGTGATATTATGAAAACCCATTTATTCCACTAGAAACTTTGTAATACACTTTTTTTTCGCAATTAGAAATATTTGTTGTACTAAAAACATAATCTGCATTCGGTACTGATTGATCTGATTGAACCTCATCACACTTAAGCCCAGATTTCAAGGTTGACCACCCCCTGATAAATTGCTACAGTTTACACAACTCATACCTATTAAAATACCATAAAATTGCGAAATATTACAATTATTTTAATATTAAAATTACAGACCAAGTTACGATTTCATCAGGGTCTTTCACAAGAGAGTGCCGCCGTTAGGAAACAGCAACACAAAAAATGATGTGACCGACTGTTAATATTTTATTGCTTATTATTTTCCTTGGGAAAAATAATTGTAGACGTAGCAGCCAATGGAATAGTTTTTTGGTTTACATCAGATGCGAAGTTGAGGAGGCGGATTGAAAAAAATAACGAGTCGGTTCCGACGCCACTTATAAACCTCGAGACCTGCAGTGTTGTGGGGGCTTAGGACTACCAATTTATAAATAGACTCATCTCAGATTCGTTTCATATTAATCCTCGGTATGTCCATGTGGTCCTCCTTCACTTTCCTCGCTGTCCGACGGATCTTGTGCCGGTGTCACAACCAACTATTCCTTCCTTCTCAACCGCCCCGCGTACAGCTGATCTGTCATCCACTGGCAGTCGGCCAAATGGGCTCTTTTCATAGAATTGCGAGTCCCATTCATGAAATAGGGGATAAGATATGGGATTCCAACTCCCGCGTCCCGCCAAATCATTTTCTGGCTCTTTCAGCGGCTGGGAGTTTGGAGAATGCGTGGTTTATGACGCGAGAAGTTTGACTCGAAAGAGGAAAATCGAATACCTAACTGCCGAATACCTGTCCGCTTCTAAACCCCTAAAAACATCATGAACGCATTGGGTCCTTAGGGTTTTAGATAACCTACTAAAAATACTATATTGGTTGAAATGATTCGTTCGAAAGAGTTAAACGGTGATTGATGTCATCCATATCGGGCAAACAGAACCAAAATTAGACAAATAACAACGGTTTTGCGCATGCGCGGATAATAAAGAGGTTCATTTGGAAACTTCTTTGAAAATATGCTCTCCACAAACTCTCAAAATCGTATAACGGTCATTCCATATCCCAGACCCAATCACCATAATTCTTCGAAATGTCACTGAGGGTCAGAGTTATTCGTGTGGCATGTACTCGTATTTCACCTCTGCGTTTGCTCGGGAGAAAGTTACATTCCTAGATAGGAACCAAGACCACTCACAATTTCATCAACATCAGTTGAATCCATCCAATTCAACGCATTGAACGCCTAAGACCGAGATTTCGGATTGGGCAGCCGCATGTAGTAGGCGTCCTCACCACCTCTTCACCAGTGTGCATGATAACCACTATCCTTGAAATAATCCTACTTTACTCTGTACCAAACGTCGCCTCATAACAAGCATGCAACATATCGGTATCGAAACTGGCGCAGTCGAGTCACCAAAGACCTTAGAAGTAGAAACACAGAAAGTGCTATAATCTTTGTGCTCCTGAACGGGTGTTTATTACATATCGAGGGTCTCACGGCAACTTCCCACATCGTCATTTGAGCGACTTTTCAGTAGAACCAAAAAATCATCTGCCAATGACTATGTTTACTGAGTAATTCAGCAAAATAAATCGTGAGATTTAGTGTTACCTAACTTAGGTACCTAACTGATACTTAGTTAGATCGATCCGCCGGTGGAAGACGCTTCAAATGGTATGCATAACTCATTTTAGCCAAAAGTGACGATGTGGGGTGTTGCCGTGAGACCCTCGATATATCATCTGGGGCTCAAATGTGTTAAGGAACGTGTTTTATTAAGAGGCTATTTCCAGCGGTAAAACGTACTTGCCCTCACCTACTGTCCGCTATCTCTCCAGCGTGGATTTAGTTCTACAACGTATCTTAAAGAATGAAATATGTAAATAAGCGCTTTGACGTTATATCAGGGTTTCATAGGTCCGATATTAAATCCCTTGACACGACCATCGATCACCCTATCTATCTGTTCAATTCCAGCCTTATTTTAGATCCGACTTAAGAAAACTCCACTGAACTCCAAGTCTTGTGGGCGAAGATTGAGAGGGTACGTAATACTCAGCGAAGGTCGGGATATAGCCATGGCGTGGTTCGTGTGTGGTGACTTTTTCAAATTCATCAGTTTTATGTTAATTCAACTTGCTAGATGACGAGTTGGGGGAGATGAGATGAGATAAACGTGCGGCGATGAAACGTGGATCAGTTACCTCAACATTCTTTGGGAGCTTCAGAGGCTTCTTATTCGTATGCGTTATATTTTATGTTTTCCTTCGATTAGATGTTAATCTTGATATTCAACGGATGTAGGAGCCTGGTTGATCCCGGGATAAGTTCATACAGAAATATTTACCGTGAGAGGGGGGCAGGGATTATTAAGAGTGAGACGAAAATAATTAATGAAGAAATGTAGCGTTCTGGTTGTTCTTATTAGGAACACGTGCACTCGTTTGGCCCATATGTTAGAAAAACGAGGTCGTATTTCAGCCTTAACGAATCATTCAAGTTCTTCATGTTTTAGTGAAGGAAGAACTGAGATTCAAATAAATGTCAAATACAATAGAACGAACGTAAATTTGAGTTTTCCTTATCGCGCTCTCAGTGTCAGCTCTGTCGCCTTTGCTGACATCACGTTGTGGTCATCTTTTTTGGGAAGTGATGACAGTTAATGTTGAGTTGTTCAGACTCATCTAAATCTCTGGAGTACTCAGCACTTTTAGAACCCACTGAGTCAATGAAGATAATAAGCCTGTGTGGCGGAAGAGATGAATAATTTTCGGTATTGGGTCATCAATCAATACCAGAATTTGGTGAATTTGGGCCTCAACTAACAAAGAAAAAAAAGGGTCTATTCATGGATGATTCTATGTTTTCACAACGAGAAAGGAAAATTACATTTTACCTTTTGCTGCCCAGCCAAAGTTTATAAGCCGCAGAACGCCGCTTTGTTGGCTTATAAGGAGTAGACAGTTTGCGAGGAAAAAACCGACAATAAATCTCAGAGCCCTCCAGTCAACTCTGTACTGGCAGTTATGTAAACATGAAAATTGTATTTACATATAAAATGAACTGATGACCTCGCAAAGGTTCGAAACTACATGAGTTATAAATGTTTAAGGCTAAATTTAAAAAAAATTTAATATACCGCGTTTTTGAAACGAACTGAAAAGTATAAAATATTTTTTCACAGCCCTTCTATATGTATATTGTTGAGACTCTGACAGGGCCAGTATACGAAATTCCTCATGCATTTCACATCCTGTTTAGCTGCCAATGAAATTCTAAATATTACCTTTTACTAGGTACCTACAATAGTTCAAATTATTTAAGTCGCTTAACCCTGAAAATCAAACTAAGAAGTCGGTAATCAATATTTATTTTCTTTTTTTTCATATTCATGAATTGAAACAATACGATGATGTCAGATCCTTCTCCATTACAAGTGAGAGATCCGTTTCGCATTGCCTACTATTCAATTTTTTGCGGGACGCTCCTGTATTTAGTTTAAACTCGATCTAGGTACATGTTCAAAAAATTTGGAATAAAGTGAAGGTCAACAGACACTAAAAAAAAAAAAAAAAAAATTATTAGTGTACATGAACATAATTAGCTGTTCTAACTGAATAACCCACGATTCTGGAATTAGTCTTCCAAACTGGCTGAAACCAGGTGAGAAGTTAGAAACTGGTAAACAGATATTCATATGAGAATATGTTAAGAAACTTCCATGTCGAGCCATACTATTGCCTTGTATTGATCTGGGACACATTAAATTCAAGTGAATTCTAGTCCAACGTCGCGTCACAGTTGTTCCGTTTCATTTCCTCAACTCGACAGTTTAGAAAGAACTAGTCTAAATTTTGATGTACATATACATATTCATATTGAAAAGGTACATGACACGAGGAACACCTGCTGTAATCGAAGGTTTCAGTTGTGCATGCATATTTGTATTCATCATAGCTATCACAACAACATCGCGTGATCACGCATCGACACCACTTAGCGAGCCGTCATATAAGGGGCCAGAAAATGAATAATCGTACCTTAGTAACCTTCAGATACACGTAATATTTGAACAATAATCCCAACTCTATGAATTCACCAACCCTATTGTTTACCCTATTTCTGGTAAACTTTATGGAGATCCGACTGAGGGTTTACTAGAAGAAAAGGTCGCAAATTAACAATGATTCAACCACAGTACAATGCAGGGTAGGTTTTCTTGGTTAAATAATCATAACAACAATGTTCCTATTACCATATACCTGATTTTAACGTTGATTCTTTCTCCGTACCTACACGTACTGGAAGAAAATAGCGCAATAGCAAACCTTCTAAATTCTAAATTTTGTAACTTGGTAGACTCAGGAGCAAAATTGTTGCGGCACTACCCGAGCTACTTCCCACAATTCTCTCAAGTGACAGAAATTATTTTCATCCAACTGAATTCAAAGTTGTAAGAAGAGGTTTACGAAGAGGTTTTCATGAGTTACGCTTCAATATGAGGGGTGCCATGCCGTTTTTATTTAAGGAGGGGGTACTTAAGTCAATGCCCAATCAATTATAATTGATCAGCGATAATCATCAGCCAATCATGATTATCATAGTAGGAGCACAGGTTCAGAGGAGAGAATCGGAGAAATAACTTAAACGAAGAGTCAAAGGACATCCTGAAAAGTTAATGTAATATACGAGTAACTATCTACATCAACTTTCAGCCAAAAATTACACAAAAAATTCTTTCGGTGAAGGTATGTATTCGTATTATTCTCCAACTGATAGGGCCTTTTGGAATTTCACAGAAGACACCACGGAAATCTTGAAAATGCTACTTAGCTGTACTCCATGCTTTATGATCACGAAGCTGACAACATGTATTAAATTTAGCAGTCCTACAGTAGTAGCAAACCGATCTTAGGTCTCGGAGTAACCAATGAATGATGGTCTGATGGTAGTTCGTTGTAGGATTAAATAGCCGAATAGCCCGATTCTAAGTATCTACGCTTTTCAGATTTGTGAACTGTTAGGAATTGTAAAATTTTGTGAGCGCAGTGCGCAATAAACGAATCAAATACAGGTAATCTGATTTCAGGAGGAAGATTGTGGGGAGTAACAATTTGAAACCCAAATAAAATCTGAACGTAGCTCAACTCGTTGGTCACCCTGAATGATGGGAATCGTATGCCACTCACCGAGTGATTTATTTGATGTGGTTTTCAAACATGATACAATTATCTCAATAGCTCTTTGTCAGTCTGTCAGCCTTTATTCAAGTACAAAAGTGATTTTTCACGCCTACATGAATCATCTGGACAAGATGAAACTAGTAGAGTATGTCAAGTATGTTCAACTTAAATTATGATGGCCGCAGATTTCAAGTTGAACTACCCTTGACATTACTAAAGTTCTACAAGTTAACTACACTTGACATAATGCAACGAAGTCCACTTATAATTTATGAGAGGACATCGTTGCAGTGAAATACCTACCTAGGCTATCCAATGAGGATGAACTTAATAAAGGGTAGGTAGTCCTTTAACTTAAACTCTTGGGCGATTGGATTTTATTTTGAGGATGCGAGAAGGAGCCTAATTACAGTCAAATACCCATCTGGCGGTATGTAGTTCAATTTAAATTCCGGTGGTATCGGAATTTCGAAAGTTAGACCAGGAGTGAGTACGGGAGAAAGGGTGTTCGATTTGAACGAGACGAAATGTATCAAGAATTTTATGATGGAATTTTATGATGGAATTTTATGATGGAATGGAATTTCGAAATCAGGACCAGTAGATTTGATGCAAGAGTGGTGTGCATCCTATGTAACGTACTCCGGTGATGAGGGGGGTAGTTTCGGGGTATAGCGACGCTGTTCTTATACGGTTCGTTTCAAAATTATGAGTCATTTCCTGTCTTGTGCCTACAGTTTTTTTCATAGAAATTCCATTTTTTTTGGAGGACATGATAGTACGGCCTCTAGAAGAACCAACTAATTTGAGGTCAAAACGTTTATTAGTACCATAATTAAAATGAGTTAATTACCCCATTTTCTCTCTCCCTACTCATGTCACAAGAAGTAGGTAAGAAATTTTGCAGATTTTTATGTTCCCACCAACCCATGTTTTATTACTGACCTAAACATATTGTGAATACTCAATTATTGTAAATACTACCGTCATGATGTTGTGTTTATTATTTTTATAACAATTTAAAATCTCCAACCTCTGTGCTTTAAGACATGAAAACCTCCGAAAACTCTCTCCTACAACCTCTCTTCCAACAACTCCTCTCCCTACAACTAATCGAAACATTTGGATTTGCAAGGAGATACTAAGTCTTACATTTTGCATGGATAGGTAATTGGATATCAGACTGTCTTTTGACTCGGATGAATTTTCTGTGTATCTTCCTGAATGCGAGATTCGACAAGATTCGGCAGCCTTTGAAGAACCCCAGAACCAAAACTCAAGCACACAACCCCCCATCGATGACCCTCAACTCTTCAACCACCTACACTGTTATTCTACTGTGGAGATCGTTTTCTTGTTCTGCAATATAATTTTAAAGTTCGAATTTCCATTGTTTTCTGTCTCCCAACAAACTTGAAGTTTTCCAAATTCTATATTTCCCAAACTATCCAATAAAGTGTGTGCGCGCTTAAGGAACTTGAGACACAATATGAAACCTCAATATGGAGACACAATATGAAACCACATAGAGACACATTATGGGGGGGGGGGGGGGAACAACACCAAAAAACGAGGTTTTGTTACAAAAAAGTTGAGCTGGAATTGACCAATTATTTTAAAAGATCCATACGCATTCTGTAATTACTTGGTGGTTGATGTCACACGGTTATTCGATTTTCTGAATCTACGTATCTTGAAACGTAAACTAACAAATTTTTTTTGGGGGGGGGGGTTAAAAATTTGTTTCTTTGGTCGATTCCAATGGTTCATTATCGAAGATAATAAACCAAAATCCTTCCGTCCGCCGTACGCTGTCCGCGGCACTTTGCCCAGTTAGCGTTGAGCTAAAATTACGAAATTCTTTTTACGGGTTCCGACCAACCCCACAATGATCCTCAAAACTGTTCATAAGCCTAGGTCAAGGGGAAGGGGTTCAAAACGAATTTTGAAATTTTGAAAATGTCAAAAATCGAAACATTCATGTCAAACGGTATAGTTTTTAGACCATATTTACATAGACTTTATTTTTTGGATTTTTTAAGACCACCCACAGCTTTGTACGACCAGCCGTTCGTTCACAATGACGTATCAAAGTTGGAGCAGATCGAAATTAGTCAACATAATGGTGAATCGCGAAGCCGTGGGTCGGTGCAATATTCATACTGGCCCAGTTGATTCGGACAGCACATGGTTTCAGACGTCGAGTTAATTAATCATAATAATAATTATTAATTATGATAAGTACAAATTATTAATAACTAACAATAATTTTTAATAATTTTCACTACTTGATAAAATTATTGATAATTCGTAATAATAAATAATCTATCAATTAGGGATCTAGACACAGGGGTGATCTGCATAAAGAAGATAATAAACCGTTGTGCCAAGAATTTTCATTATCTGTATTTTTAAGAAACGTCATTTAGAAGAAAATACAGATAATTTACGAAGAAAAAAAATACAGATTATTTCGTAGAAATGTTGTTATTTTATTCAATACAAACCATTTCCATCACAACCCCCCCTCCCCCCCTCCGACAGACCGAACCACTAGTTACGCCACTGACGAAGGATCCATAATATTACTGAATCTCGATCTGAGATGGCTGTGATCATTCAAACGGGAAGGTGACGTCCAAAAAGACCATGTAAACGGGGATTTGGCCGCATTCCGGGGACCAGACAGCGTCTCCCACAGATTGTGGCTTGTGAGGCGTCGCGCTTCATTGAGCGGAACTTGAAGGGATCTCAGTTGAGGTCTCTTGCCCGAGTCAGATGAACCTCCTGGTTCACCGCCTGCCCTTCCTGAGGCTGACTGGTCCTAAAAATCGAAGGTCACCAAAGGGAAACCATCAAAGGTTCTCCTATCACTTGTACCCGTTCTTTCGATAATCACGGAAAGTCTAAATTAACCCACTTCGGTAGGCTATATAATGTGATACAACTTGGGAGCATCAGTGTTCAGATGGAAGCGAATAGGTGGTGAACTTAGTACAATGAGAATAAATCCATTCATACAGAACCTAAAGTGAAAGAGTCTGCAGAGTACGCTATAAAACATCTTCCGCATAATTATACTGCTAGTGGAAAGGGTCCTAATTTTCAATTAGGTCTGAATTCGGAGCCTTGAAGGTCAGCTTGACTGTTTCCTGACAACTGCTCTTGTCAATGCATCAGAGTAAATTAAAATTGAAAAAAAAGAACAATCAATAACTGCTAGTACACAAGAATTCCACCAAACCTGCCGGACAATAAACAAAAATTCTAGTCCATCATGACTATAAAGCGAATTTTTGGAGAAATAACTGGTTTTATGTATAATGTCTCCAGATGACTGCTTTTATAACAAAATCTGTCTCCTTTTTTTGCCGAGTAACATCTGATTTTATAGATTTTTCATCGCTGAACATGATATTGAAGTCAGAATTACGATATCTCATTCCGTTTAGAGCAGATGAACCATGAAGGACATCTAAAGTAACACCCACGTTTCTTCATCTTCAAAGTAGGTACTCCAAATATAGAACGGAACAATATACCGCAATTCTGACAATTCACCATCGTGTTCATCGTAAACAAACCTTTAAAATGAGGGTTCTCTCGTCAGCCTGTTTCATTTTGGGAATTTATGGTTAACTAGCTGTGTACCCGCGCTTCGCATCGGTAGAACACCCCCCCCCCCCCCCTCACTAACCCTCCTTAATTGGTCAGAAACCTTCCCCAATGTTCACTCAACCTTTTTCCCAAGTTCCATAAGTTTAATTCAGATCGGTCAAGTAGTTTTGAAATCCCTGAAACACCCCCCCCCCCCCCCAACTTACTAAGGACTCTTCCTACCTGGTCAATAACAGATTTTATTGTTGCAAATTTGAATTGTTTGGCAGTGAATTCAGGATAGTCTTAAACGAATTTTAGTATAAAAATGTTTCGGAAATTAGAGTTTTAAAAATTCTCTAAAAACCTCCATTCTACTCAAATTTTGAAGTTCCGACGAAGTAGTGCACAACCAGACAGAATCGAACAATGAAATGAACAAAAAAAAAAACCCCTGCAAATTCTTGACACAATGGTTTATTATCTTCTTTGTGCAGATCAACTTTCTGTCTAGATCACTAAATGATAGATGTAGAGATGATGAATTAATCACAAATAATTTGTGATTATTAATAATTATCTTACATTATTATTATGAATTATCATTATTCATTACTATTAATTATCATTAATAATAATTATTAATTGTAAAAAATAATAATAATTAATTAACACGATACCTCAAAACCATGCGCAGTTCGAATCAGCTGGGCCCTGATGCGTGCCGCACCCTAAAATATGTTTCTTTTTCTTGTTCTTGGGCGATTCCAATGGTTCATTATCGAATATCATAAACCGAAACGCATATCAGTTGGGAATCGAGCCCTGATTTGATTGTGGCTTTCAACCCTCTCAATTTTGTGCAGAGAATATGATGTTTTTGTGGATGATTGACCTTTATTACTTATGACACTGTAAGGATCTTGATAGAAACCACATACGTTACGTGCATAAATCAATGATGAATTTCACTCGAGTAGTGTTCGAGATCGTGTTGAGATCTCGTACTTGTGGATTTTCAAGTGGATCAAATCCAATAGTGAGTTCGGCTATTCCGAGGTTTACTAGTTTCCCTTCGTCCCGATCCCCTCTCACAGTGACCCACAGTACCATGTACTTGTAATAGACAACCGTACTCTTCAAATACACCAACCAATTTCACCAGACGTTTTACCACCATGTTTGCTTGGCTTGCAATCTTATAACGAGTAACATAAATGCAGACACTCACAAACAGCCGTATACACGAGATCATGTTGTTTAACAAACCGTTTCCTGAGTGAGTTCTAGACGTTGTTAATCATCGCTATTTTTTTTAAAATCAAACTACCTAGAGTTTTCTGGTGTAGGTACTGCCAATATGGTGATTCGGATTGGTTGTGTTAGTATTGGCTGTCCATGTCAACTTGCGAGCGATTTGGATTTGAAGTACGTATCGGTATGTCACGGAGATTCCCATCTACGAGTATATCCATGACCGCTTATGACAGGTAGACAAGACCGTCATGACTTATTTACACGAGAAATATACCGGATTATGGATACATTCGTTGCTCGCGAATGCCTTTCACACGTTGTAGGAGGTCGACCCAATCACGTTTCCCTCCAACCCTTGTCGAGGACGATCGGGAAAGAGACGGCCGTTTGTGTGGGAGAGCCGATGATTTCCCCTGGGTGTGACAGCCCGACCAACAGGTGTGACGTCCTAATAGAACCGAGTCCATAGGAAGAGATCAGTGGTGAAGGGTGTCTGGCCTGTCTGTCATTAACGCACGTCAGTCATTGTCTACCCCTTCACACTCTTACATTCGGCTTGAAAACCTCCGGTATTTAGGTTTGTTCCAACCGCCGTTGGAAAGTGAACTTTGTAAATTGAGTTCGGTACAAAACCTAGTGCGCTCACAAACTGTGTTCCACGCTGATTGAATTCAAGAACTTTTTAGTGCAGCAAAGCCGGTTACTTGTGGAGTTAAGACATGTCTCGTGGGAAATGCTGCGCCAACTCCAAACATTCTGTACGTAATACCCAAAGTAACTTGGCGAAGTGTAAACACGTCTTCAAAATATTTTATTGGTTTGACTGAAACGTAAGAATTGTCGGTCTTTCTGTAATCTATAGCAATAGAGTTGTTCACAGAACGATGCTGAATGAGCACAATGAAAACAAAATAAGGTAAATGAATTTCTCCATTATTTGACACTCCACACATAAATAATAAATTAAATAAAAAAATTACTCATAAATTCCAACAATAAATTCTGACAAGTGACACCTCATTTTAAAGGTTATTTAACGCTGAACACGATGGTGAAGTCCAAACTGCGACGTTCTCAAACTGGAGCACATTGAGTGTACTTGAGATGTTCTTCACGGTTCATCTGCTCTATTCTGATAACGGAATAAGATATCGCAATTCTGACTCCACCATCGTGTTCAGCGTCGTAAAATCTATAAACTGAGTGTTAATCGGAAAAAAATGGAGAAGAAATTGGAAAATATTACCATTTATTTCTTCGAGAATTCGCTCTTATACTCATGGTGCATGACGGTGGATTTTTTAATATAACACGTTTTTAAAATATTTACTGACTGCGCCCCACTTTTTTCTCTCCTAGTATTCCAAATATATCCATAGCCACTAACGATCCTCGAAATTGTAGGAGGGCCATGAAAAAATATGTGATACTTTTTCGTCTATTTTAAAAACGTGATAGCTACTATATTAGAAGAAAAAAAATTTGATTTAATTTATTAGTATCTGTTTTCAAGTCTCATCTCCAGGTGAACGATTTCAAACGGTTTTGTATGTATTGATGATACTCAGACAAGGGCCTATAAAGGAAATTCCCAAACCATTTCACATCCTGTTTTGCTGCCAATTTCTGAAATTCGAAATATTAGCCTTGAGAGATCCGTTTCGCATTGCCTACCAACCACTTATTTGCAAGATACCGACTTATATTTGAAATTTTGTTTTAACAAACTTAGTTGAAATTTTTAGTTGTACGAGAAGAACGGATAAATATTTCAAAAATACTACTGAACAGAAGGAATTGATTGTGGACAAGATTGGATCACTAATTTCTGCAGATTTCCACATTGTTGTACAAAATCCGGCAGCAGTGTTTAAACATTCCCTTGTGGGAGTTGAAATGATGTGAGGTGGTTATGAAGTCCCATATGCTCCTGAAGAAACAGTGCAGTGAGAAAGTTGAAATTGAGGTATAAGACTATACTTTCGGAAGCCATAAGTTTCTTATTTTACCATATTGGTTTTGTAGTTCAATTGACACAAAATTTATGAGGTACTCATAATTTTTACTTCCTTAATAAAATTGCTCCTTTCACTCTTCGAATAAGAAGAAAGAATTCAAGGCATTGCACATTATTTGAAAGTTATTTGTTGACATTGCTAACCTCCAAATGACGACTTCCTTATTTTCAATACTTCACCGCTCCCGGTTCGCAGAACCTACAACTTTCTTTTACTTTTAGCCACACCGATTAAATAGAAAATTTTGGTAGGATATTGGAAGATATGTTGAATTTAATTAGTCACAAGCAGTTAATTATCGAATATTGTATACAGTCAACCTACCCTTCAGTTTTCTATGTGCACAATTTTCAAAGAGAATCTTAATTAACAACTGATTGACCTCAAAAAGTATTTGTTACTAAAAATAAACATTAGTGATTGTATTTAAATACCACCTTCCTCAATTGTTGTTGACATTACGAATTTATCATTATTATGAGCAATGTTCAAATTGAACAAAGACTAGTGTTTGTTCCTGTTCTTTCAACCGCTCCGGTTCTCACATCATACAATTTGTAGCACTCACCTCAATTATTGAACTAAACTTGTCTGGACCAGTTACCATCTGTTGATTGGAGCTTGCCTATTCTTTTCAGAGGGGAATGATCAATAGCTCACCATACAACTCACATTAAAAGGAGGTCCTAGTGAGCTTTGTGGCTTCGTTTCTTCCTTCCTACTCCGAAACTTTACCAACTTGACAATGACCTCCATAGGATAATTTCACTATTTCATGGAATGATATTTATTCCATTATATGTATTCAGCTTTATCGATTTTCACAAGATAGTTTTTATTGATTAATTGTTTTTCTGGTTCAAGTACCTACTTTCTTGTCTTTAAATCGGGGGAGATTTTAATTTATGCTTTAGTATCGCATCCACTTTGATTTTTTCACCGTGATGTACGTGTTTAACCAAGGCTAATTTACAAATGTTTTTATACTGAGCTCGTTTTTCCTGTCACCATTTTTTTGTGGCCCAAGATTATCGGTTCAGTGAGCAGAACATCTAAACGTGGCCCTTCGCTTTAAGTGGAACCACATAAACCCAAACCCAATAGCAGCGTCTCGGATTACCTGTGCCTAAGATCAGTCCCATCACGAGCCGCTTGGTGAGGTAAAATTACCACGGCACAATAAGGATATGGTCCTGACTAGGTTGTGCTATGGATAATGATCCATCCTTTTTGTTATTTTGTAACAAATGCATTTGCTAGGAACATATACATAGGTAGTTTCATCAACTAGATTTTCTTCGGTGCACGGGCAGAACTCCACATGTGTGTTCTACTCCAACAATGAAGCCAGTTAGTTACATGACTACCTACCTTTTTAAGCAATAGGTAAGTGCCTAAGTCAGTAACAATTTTTTCTCATACTTTCGAGACATTCGATGATGTAGGATTCATAGGAATCCGGTCCATCTCTGTCAAGGGTAATTAGCGTGGATCATCAATCATCAAAATAGCAACTTGTTCAATTTTTAAGCACGATTATACACTTTGATACAAAAATCCTTGTGGGCTACACCCGTCCACGTTCAGATCAGGCAGACTTTTCCTGAAGCTGAACACAGAATACCCGTCACCAACATCGTCGGTTATGTTTAGGAGGCGTGTATTTCTGTAATTCTTGACACAACGGTTGATTATCTTCTTTGTACAGATCAACCTTCTGTATAGATCACTGAATGACAGATTAATTATTATTATCAAGTAGTGTCAATTATTAATATGTATTGTTGGTTATTAATTACGAGTATTTGTATGCTTCATTATTAAATATTATTTATTAAGTCGATATTTGAAAACCATGAGCTGTTCGAATCAGCTGAGCCAGTTTGAAAATTGACCCGACAGGCTGCCTCACGTCCACTCTCATGTTGACGATTTCCGATCTGCTCCAACTTTGAGCTCTCATTGTGAACGAACGGCTGGTCGTACAAAGCTGCGGATGGTCTTAAAAAATTCTAAATAATAAAGTCTATGTAAAGGTGGAATGCTACATGAATTTTTGTATTTTTGAAATTTTCAAAATTCGTTTTGAACCCCTTCCCGTTGACCGAATGTTATGGAAAGTTTCGAGGATCATTGTGGGGTTGGTCCGAGCCCGTAAACCCAATTTCGTAATTTAGCACAACGCTAACAGAGCAAAGTGCCGCGGACGGCGTCCGGCGGACGGACGGATTTTTTTTTGTATTCGATTTTCTGAATCTATGTATCTTGAAACGTAAACCCTCATATTTTGAGGGAAGTAATTTTTATTTCTTGGGAGACTTCAATGGTTCATTATCGAAGATAATAATCCAAAATATAGACTCACCAACCCTCTTATTATCTTAAAACCTCTGCCTAAGGTAGGAAAAACTATGTGCTGTTCGAATCAGCTGGGCCAGTATCACGGTTGCCAACCTATTTTCCTCGAAACCCCCTAACCGCCACGAAAAAACCCCTAAAAAACCCTAAAAATCTCTAAATCCTTCTTGAAGTGAAGCCTGCATCCCAGAACTGGGAAAAAACTCCAGTGTATATTGAAAGGAATAATATAACTAAATATTATGGATTACAGATTGGTAGGTTCAAACGTTAGAATCAGAGAAGTGTTTTATTTAAGAGTTGAAACATTATTTTACATATACCAGGTACCTACTACCACAAAACATCTCCTCTGTTGGCTGAAACCGACTAGGTACATGTGATGCACTCTTCACGGAGGAAATAGCGTACAGTGAGGATGCTGTGGACCACATCGCTAGAAAGCCTATTCCTCAGCTTCGATTTGATGTGATTGAAGACAGAAGCATCTCTCAACGTAACCTACGCGTTAGAAATAGGGAGCGACATTAGCGACAGTGCTAACAGCGCAACGTTCCTGAATCGAGGGTTTTTCGCGCTGTCAACGTCGCCATAAACCTCAACCCAGAAGTTGGTCACATCGGAAAAATTGACCCACTTCTTTAGACATAAATTCCTCCATTCTTCCTCGCATTTTTCAGCACTGTAATGACCAAATTGTTCGACGATTTCGCTAATGTTAGGCTTCTTCTGAGACGGAAAATTTCAGGGCGGAATGAGGCCACCTGGTTGAGGATGTGTAAGTTGGTAGGAAGTCTACTTTGAAGTTGGAGGCAAAATGAAATTACAATGTTCAAGCATCCATTAATTCTTCTGGTTTCAGTAGGTTCACCGCAACCTCAAAATCACGGCCGAGGTACACTTCGTCAATAATATATTAAGCAGAGGACAAGTTGGAACTAGCACCCATGGACACGACCTATGATTAGCAACATTAAAACCCGGGGTTTCAGTGTCGGTACCTTCGATTCATCAGTGAAATTCGCCCTCTAAAAAAACCCTGAAAAACCCCTGACTAGTAAAAAATAACCCTAAAGAAAAACCCTATACATTCCTTCCCCCCAAAAAGTCAGCAAAAAAAGTCCAGGGGGAAAATCCCTGACTTGGCAACCGTGGCCAGTATCAACATTGACTTGACAGACTGCCGCACGATTCACCCTCATGTTGACGACGAGTTCAATTTAAATTTTTCGAGATATGAATTTTATAATTTCAAAATTTGTTTTGAACCCCTTCCCATTGACCTGGGGTTATGAAAAGTGGGTTAGGGGGAAAGGGGTACATTACGACATACCACGGCACTCACTCAGTCTCACAATCACAAGACTGAGTAATGCAGCATACCTACCTAATATAAATACAAAATTTGCGTACTTTGAATAATAATAATCAATCTACCATTTAGTGATCTAGACAGAAGGGTAATCTGTACAAAGAAGACGATAAACTATTGTATCAGGAATTTGCAGAGTTTTTTTTACTTGATTTTTGGAATCTACGTACCTTGAAACGTAAACCAGAAAATTGGAGGGGGGGGGGGGGGCTGTATTTTTTTTCTTGGATGATTCCTAAGGTACATTATCGAAGATAGTAAACCAAAAAGTTTGTTCCCTAAAAGGAAACTTTCCAAAGTGATTTTGCGTTTCAGGTATTTCTGTACCGATTTGGGTAGTTTCATGGTAGTTTCCTTGCGATTTTTTAACTATTAATGAATGGTAGATAGATACTAGTTGGTTCCCAGATGATCCCGTATGAATCCCACAGGTTTTTTCATCTGAGCTTGCGTGAAATTGATACATTTGTAGCATGTATTACCCAAATTGTCAACCTCAGTTTTGCACCCTTTGTAATAAAAGGTTTCAAGGTTCATCATCGGCCAGCTTGTTTCCCGCATGCCGCCCCTCAAAAGCGGCACAATTTTCTACACACTTTACAGAATTCATCCAAAACCCACTTGGACGGAATAAAGGGTTTGCAATGGTGATTGTATCGTCTAATTTGGCTCATATTTGGGGAATATAATGGTAAACCAGGTGGTCCCTTATAAATGACATGGGATTCTTTCGTGAAGAGCGAATATTATTGCCCTTGTGGAGCCGATATTTCATAGAAGCTCTTCCAATTTTGCACAAATCTAGGCTATTCCAGAGCTACTCAGGAAGTCAAATTTATTTCTTTTTTAATTATATTTTCCCAAGTAATGGACTCGTGAGCGGATTGTAGGTGGTAACCGATCCCAGATCCATTAACCAACAGTTGTAAAGTATCTAAAGAGAATACAAGCCTTCCGCTACGTTGATAGCTCCGATGCGAAAGTATGCAGGAGGGTAGAGACAGCGCGGCTAGTCCTGAGGATGATGACCGGTACAAGGACTCAAGGGCGCCATTACGAACAGCGATGATTCAACATTCCCCCAGCGATGTGCGTTCACTACGGACATACCACGGCACTCACAATCACAAGACTGAGTAATTCAGCATCCTCATTAGCCTCCCGCTCGAGCGATATTGACTCAACTTAGGGTGAGATATGCGAAACATCATTTCAGGGCTCCGAACCTCGGAATTCCGCCTCACTGGTAAATTTTCAGCGAAGCCCATCCAACTCCACTTCCTTCCAACTCACTTGGCCCGGTGCGCGAATTTCAAGGAAGCTCGGACCCTTTGGAACCACGCGGAAGTGAATGAACGTAAGTGCAAGTGACGCGACATTATCACAGGCAGAAAAGGCAAGTAGGGATGTGAAGTAGGGATGTGAGTTACCAAAATCTTTGTTCCAGAAGGCTATTATTTATGCTGTAATCAGTCAATGCCGGATATACCAACTGATTGTACGAAACTATGCGATGATGCGAGGAAGCTGTTCACCAACTTGATACATGTTTTTTTGTAACATTAATTTCATTTTGTTTGTAACATTAATTTCATTTCACTCATCAAAGTTGTGCTCATATGAATGCATGAGACCAAAAACGCTCAGGACCGAAGCTCTGGAAGGAACCAAAACTTGTAGGTTGGAAACTAAAATATCAAAGTGGTGTCGAAGGTAGAAGTGATTTTGGTGAAAGAATTATCCGCGATGCTTTAGGACTATCCGAAAAGAAGCTGCAACTCACTATTTCAACTTTATTAGTTGAAGACCGCGGCCGAAAAACCGAAATTACATTTTTGAAATTTTACAGGAGAGCTAAAAAACGATTGAGAAATCTTTCGATCCAAGAATCGGTGGCTCTAATGTAACATAGACTCCTTTTCGTCAATTAAATTCCAATTAAAAATTCTGCAATCATTACAGAGCTGTTCTTGATAGTGACCATATTAGATACTATAGATGTCTGTGGTGCAAATTATTACACAGCGGCTTATAATGCATAGCCGTGCTGCACCTATAAGAATAGTTATTTATAGCTGAGCTAGGAAAATATCATAGAAAAATAAAAAGACGAATATTACGCGA
The DNA here is from genome assembly GCA_963920205.1 of Stenodema calcarata. Classification (NCBI taxonomy): domain Eukaryota; kingdom Metazoa; phylum Arthropoda; class Insecta; order Hemiptera; family Miridae; genus Stenodema; species Stenodema calcarata. The sequence continues at coordinate 33,112,799 of OY986048.1, read as the reverse complement.
AAATGGGTATAGATTTTATTTCCAGGTACCTAGTACGCAAATGCAAATAAATAACATTAATACACTCTAAAGGAAGCTCCTAGGTAAAAATACTTCCGCTCATAACCAATTTAATTTCAGAGTAAGTAAAAAAGCTTGAAAAATTCTGAAGTTTTCTAAGTCTGCGTTGATAAAGTCCATGTAAAATATGTTTGTGAAAACGAAAAAGTTGAAAATATTATATTAATAGGTATTTATTCGTTCAAACACATTGGTTACGCGACCAAATATGAGACCATTTTTATGAGGTGAACGACGCGGCGCTAGATACCTAGCAACAGTGATGACGTTGTAACATAGATTGTTCTTCTTGGTAATCGTGGTCCTCGTTCCTTGTTATTTTCGTCGTCATGACGCCCATCACACGTGAGAAAATTAGGGGTTTCGTCATCAAAATTGATAAGGGAGATCCTAACGAATCGTTTGATGCCAATAACTCATTTTCGAAAAAAATGTTACATAGACGGTTGTCGGCCGCGGTCTTCAGTTAATCAGGATTATCTCAGATTGCCGTATTTTATAGTTTATCGAATATTCCCAAATCCTTGTTCCCACTATCTTAGAGCAGGAATAAGGCTGCACGGCAAAAAAAAGCTATGCCTACTTATTAATACGAGATGGAATCCGCTTAATGTAAGAAGATGACAGCCTGGTTTACGATAGATAGCTCCAAAAAGAAACGGAATAATCGTGATGATCGTCGAGACAAATTTCCACTTCGGGGGACACGCAAGTCGTGGTTTTCACCTGAGGAGTTCAACAAGGTCAGAGACCTTCACTGGTGAAGTTGACTCTTCAGGCCGTTCACCAAACAATACGGGATTACTGTATGGTCTCCTGGGAAGATGGTTGCGTCATGAGAGCTTAGATCCAGTCTGCATTTTCCGGCTGAGGTGCTTTTCAAGTTATGATGACCACAAAACTAACTCCAAGCCCGTTTTATAATTGAATTTAGTACCTTGACAAAACATATTTGGATGCTACCACGTCTACTCGGATTATTGAACATAATACTGTCCAGAACAAAGGAGAACTAGGTAACTACTTTTTGAAATAATAGGATTCAATGGTGAATAAAGATATGAATGAATTGATTTCTAGATACCCTATGTGTAATTACGACATGAATGAATTGATTCCTAGATACTCTCTGTGTGTTAAGATTACATTGACTCTTCATAACCATCGTCCCAATGCCTAGGTTTGAGTATAAAATACCTTAATCAGATTCCAAATATCAGTCACTAGTTTGATTTACCGTCCAATTATGTGTAAACAGGTTTTAGAGCCCATTTTCCAACAAAAGTTGACAATGAGTGCTTGAGGGTAGTAGTATGTAGCATGTAAAACCAACTATACTTCTGCCGTGACCTGCCAACAAAACATTTTACGCAAAAATATCACGCGAGATCGCAAGAAGAGTCGCTCAGATGTTGCCAAAGATTAATGAAGCTAATTTCTTTTGTATTCGACCTCCTTAAGAATTCTCATTATACCGCCTCCGATCGGAGGTTGCTGATCCTAATGGCAACCTCTGATCTTGACATAGCTTAAATCAAATCGTTAATCACTAAGCCGTATTCGATCTACAAAGCTAAAATTTGTAAGGGAGGCTAAGCCGTATTCTTTAATCGCTAAGCCGTATTCGATCTACACCGCTGAAATTTGTAAGGGAGACTACCCAGGGACTGATGAAGACGAATGACTAGCTCCTAGATCAGCCCAGTGAGCTCAAGAGCCGTTTTCTCCCGAATTCAACCGTTGAAGCGGAAAATGACAGGAAATCCGCTGTGGCATTTACTATGTTTTGGTTTATTAATTAAACAATGAACCATTGGAATCGACCAGGAGAAAAACGTTTAATATTCATGTGTTTACGTTTCAAGATTCTTATAATCATAAACTCGAACCAACAAAAATCCATCCTTGTGCCTTCCACGGCCTATTTAGAATCGTTCTAAAAATAAAAATTGTCAATAAAAAAGGGGTGCATGCAAAAAGGTTTGAAACATTCGAAAAAACATGTTCATGAAATGTTAAAAACACCAAAACTCAAAAACTTTGATTAAATTGTATAGTTTTTGTACCAATTTCAATGGATTTTCATCCACAGAAGTTTTAGATCACCCAGAGCGTTGTGCGCCAAGCCGTCCAGTTACAATCAGGGTTCAAATGTAGAACCTAGGAGAAGTCATAGAAACATAAAGTAACTTTTATTTATAACTTTTATAACTTTTATTATTTAAATTTTATTTATAACTTTTATTTCGTTGCATAGAAACATAAAGTAACTTTTTGTGGTGAGGGTGTAAGGAAACCCTCATTTTATTCAGCTTTAGATGCCGAAGGAACCTCTGATGTGGCTCTGCAAGGGACGTTTGTTAAGTCATGATTATACGAAATAAAATATAAAGGATTACGAACATAGTTATAGCAACGAGTTGCGTTTCACGGCAGACGCTCTCGAGACAAACGGCTAATGAAATTTAATTATAAAAAGAACGGAACACTGCATCCGAAAATTCGTTTATTTTTCTACACCAGGGAAAGCGAACAACAGTTTTTAAGAAAACGAAATATAGCTCTATAAAAAAGGTACTCAACCGCTTGGAAGTCAAACTGAAGGAGCCGACACTTTTCATTCCTTCCTTTCTCTAACATTCCTCTAATTAACTCCTTTCTATCGCAAGAGATTCCAATCTCCCCTCAAGTTTCTTCTCCTCATTATTGTGCCGGAAGCGAGGAAAATGTAGGAAGAAGGATGAGCGAACCTCGAAATACCTTTCCAGCAATATATATTATCCACGTTCTATTGCATTGCTCGTTCATTCTAGTGAATGTCCATAGTTTTGATCTATAATCGAAAATACTTGAGGAAAATCTTTCAATGCTATTCGATTTAGATATACGAGTATTTGAATAAAGTACGCAATCATTAACTAAAGTTTCAATTTTAAGGAATCCTTAGGTGTTTCAGCTAAATAAGATGGGCCTAGGAGTACCTACTCGTATGTATACCTGTTTCATCCCACAGTATATCAAATCAACAACAGAAACTCTACAATTTGTATTTGGCAACCCTGTAGAATCCATAGGATATAATTTCTGGCGTACACAGGAAATTGAATTAAACAGTATTTTGCATCATATTTCTAAGAAACTATTGAAGGATGTGGGTAAAAACCAGTTTGATTTTAAAAGGTGGGTGGGCAGTACATAGCTGTTCCTAGTTGACAACTAGCTGTCGGGCCCGTCGCTGACGGGCAGAACTCGGGGTGTGTCCATCTACCTCTGTTACCTGTCCCGGACGGGCAGAACTAGGGATGGATCCATCTGCCACTCTTACCTGCCGCTTTACGGATTATACTATACCTCTTGCATGTCCCTTATTAAACATTCCTCTAAGCATGTCCCTTATAATCTTAAATACCAAAAATAATATTCATCTGTCTCACGGGAAGGAAGAATTTAAGATTTTTATATTTCGGCTTCCCTATATACCCCCACCCTTATGCATCGGATCCGGAAGTGAACCCCCCTACGTCCTTCCACGGTCACAGAAACATTTAAAGGGGAGGAGGGTTCGATCCATCGAGCCCCTTTTTGCGTGATTGAAGGACAGACAAACAGACAAACAAACAGAAAAACCAGACAGACAGACACCAAATTCAAAATTGGCATGGTTAGACTCCATTTCACGCAAAACGAATAACTGTAGTGAAATTTTTCAAAAATACCCAAGGAACACGAAAACCGTCTTTAAATTCAGTTATATAAAAGGTTATTGTTTGATTTGACAATGATTTGTCCAAGACTGGTTGGATTGTGTGGAACCCTTGATAGATTATCTCCAAATACCGCGAGAATTTGAGTACGATCGGGTATTATAAAAGATTCAGCACTTGACAGAATTTCATGTTCGCGCAAGTTTTGGTTTATTATCTTCGATAATAATATTATCTTCGATAATAAACCATTGGAATCGCCCAAAGAAAAAAAAATTTTAACCCCCCCTCAAAATTTGTTGGTTTACGTTTCAAGATACGTAGATTCAGAAAATCGAATAAAAAAAAATCCGTCCGTCTGCCGTACGCCGTCCGCCGTCCGCCGTCCGCGCCACTTTGCCCAGTTAGCGTTGAGCTAAAATTACGAAATTTGGTTTCTGGGTTTGGACCAGCCCCACAATGATCCTCGAAACTTTTCATAACCCTAGGTCAAGGGGAAGGGGTTCAAAACGAATTTTGGAATTTTGAAAATTCCATATCTCGAAAAATTCATATAGAACGGTATGTTTTTTATTTCATATTCAGATAGAGTTTGTTCCGTAGAATTTTTTAAGGCCATCCGCAGCTTTGTACGACCAGCCGTTCGTTCACAATGACGGCTCAAAGATTGTGCCTCACAACACGATCGTGAATCAAACTGTTGAAATACAGGTCCATTTTCATACTAACAAGCTCTTTGGAACATCATATGGCTTAAGTGATAATAAATACAAATTATTAATACCTAACAATAAATTATAATAATTTTCACTAGGTACTTGATAAAATTGATAATAATAATTAATCTAACATTTAGGATCTAGACATTTAGACCTAGTGTTTCATCTTCCAGGTAAACTACAGTCTAGAAATTTTAACCGTCAGTCGGGGATAGACCACATTGCAATATTCACTCGGTTTCTCATCTGTAAAATTGTTTAAATAATACCTTTTTGTAATAATACAAATTAAATTTTGATGCTGAGCTATTGACTTGAAATTTTAAAAATAGGTCAGAACTGGATCACAATGCAATATTCACTCGGTTTCTTGTCTGTAAAATTGTTTAAACAAATTAAATGTTGATGATGAGCTAGATACTTGAAATTTTAAATATAGGTCAGAAGAGGATGACATTTCAATATTCACTCGGTTTTTTTCTCATTGCAAACCTGTTCATTGTGTACCCAAGATCCTTCCCTAAAAGACCTGGCAGCGGGAAATATTATTCAACATGGTTTGAAAAGGGAAAAACAAGTTTTGTAAAAAATCCCAATGCTCTAGGTAGTAGTCGATATCAGTGACCAACATTTTCTTCAGTAGTCGACATGGTTTTGCACTAGTAGTCGACCTACATGTGTTAGAAGTCGACAGTACCACTTGAGTCAGTAGTCGACAGGTTTCGTCATTCCATCGTTTTCGAATTTTACGACATCTAAATAAAATACATTCAACTGTGAATCGGAACTTGAAAATAGATTAATAAGATGTAATAAAGTAGTTATCAGACTTTTTATTTGCAAACAGCTCATTATCAGTCTCAAATTGCAATAAGTACTTAAGTAAAAAGGTTTGAAAACTATAGTCGAAAACTCATTGTCAGAAAATTGACATTACAGTTGGGCTTAGGTACCTATTTACACATTTTTTTTGACATTTTCATGTCTTTACTTTGGCACATAAACTGAAACGGGAAAAATTTGTTCCCTTGATTCACCCTTTCCCTCAGATCACGTCAGAACACAAGCGACCGGCGAGCCATTACGTCAGAGCCTATGACGCACGAGCGTATGACGTAAGACGGCTGGCAGGAGGCCAACTATTGCGTCAGAGCCTATGACGCACGAGTGTATGACGAGAGACGGCTGGCCGGATAACTAGTGCGTCAGAGCCTATGACGCACGAGCGTATGACGTAAGACGGCTGGCAGGTGGCCAACATTACGTCAGAGCCTATGAAGCACGAGCGTATGACGTAAGACGGCTGGCAGGAGGCCAACTATTGCGTCAGAGCCTATGACGCACAAGCGCATGACGTAAGACGGCTGGCAGGATAACTAGTGCGTCAGACCCTATGACGCACGAGCGTATGACGTAAGACGGCTGGCAGGTGGCCAACAAGTACGTCAGAGCCTATGACGCACGAGCGTATGACGTAAGACGGCTGGCAAAAGACCAACAAGTGCGTCAGAGCCTATGACGCACGAGCGTATGACGTAAGACGGCTAGCAGGAGGCCAACAAGTACGTCAGAGCCTATGACGCACGAGCGTATGACGTAAGACGGCTGGCAAAAGACCAACAAGTGCGTCAGAGCCTATGACGCACGAGCGTATGACGTAAGACGGCTAGCAGTAGGCCAACAAGTACGTCAGAGCCTATGACGCACGAGCGTATGACGTAATACGGCTGGCAGGAGGCCAACTAGTGCGTCATACGACGAGACCTTTTATGTCTCTGCGCCCCCTCCCACACCTACACCGCGTACCTCGTACTTCAAATTGGTTTAATATCTTCGATAATGAACCATTGGAATCGCCCAAAGAAAAAAAAAATTTTAACCCGCCCTCAAAATTTGTTGGTTTACGTTTCAAGATACGTAGATTCAGAAAATCGAATAATAAAAATCCGTCCGTCCGCCGTACGCCGTCCGCCGTCCGCGGCACTTTGCCCAGTTAGCGTTGAGTTAAAATTACGAAATTTTTTTTTTATGGGTTTCGACCAACCCCACAATGGTCCTCGAACCAAGGGGAAGGGGAAGGGGAAGGGGTCAAGGGGAAGGGGTTCAAAACGAATTTTGAAAATTTGAAAATCTCATATCTCGAAAAATTCATATAGAACGGTATGTTTTTTATTTCATATTTAGATAGAGTTTGTTCCGTAGAATTTTTTAAGACCATCCCCACCTTTGTACGACCAGCCGTTCGTTTACAATGACGGCTCAAAGATTGTGCCTCACAACACGATCGTGAATCAAACTGTTGAAATACAGGTCCATTTTCATACTAACAAGCTCTTTGGAACATCATATGGCTTAAGTGATGTCGAGTTTGTTGTTCTGAGGTGCGTTTCGTGCTACGGAAATGAAGGTAATTTCGAATGTTTGTTGGTAGGTACTTCTTTTATAGAAAAATTATTACCGACGTAGTATTAAAAACCCCAGAGTTATATCGTATTAATTAATCATAATTAATAATTATTATTATTAATAGTAAATACGAATTATTAATACCTAACAATAAATTATAATAATTTTCACTAGGTACTTGATAAAATTGATAATAATTAGTGATAATTGATAATAATAATTAATCTAACATTTAGGATCTAGACATTTAGACCTAGTGATCTAGACAGAAGGGTGATCTGTACAAAGAAGATAATGAACTGTTGTGTCAAGAATTTGCAGAGTTTTTTTTTTATTGCTATGAAAGTAATATAAGACCATCGGATCGGCACCATCAGGGCACCATCTGGGGACAAGGGTTTGTCCACATACTGACAGAACTAAATTGGTAAAACGAAGGTGGAAATTTCGATTTTGGTCGACACAGCATTTGGTAGTGATATATGACAATCTCTTCTACTTTGGTCTTAGTTATTAGCACTTGTTATTAGCTTTTCTTAGTTTTCTTAGCTATTCTTAGTTATTAGCACAATCTTAGATGGCGGATTGTGCAAAAGCATAAGTGTACTCGAACCTACAAAGTACTCCAAGAACTATGTTCTTTATCGTCCGGCAGAGTCTACAGCGTGTATCATTCAACAAACGCCACGGTTCTGAACCAGACTAATCAAATCATGAAGAAATGTTTCTGATCCAATCAGTACCACTATTTCAAAATACGTCAGCCCACTAGTTAGCTGTAAATTATGATTCTTTCTATTGTTTGTTGAAAAATCGGTGCCCTCCATCTTCGCCGGGTATATGAATATTCATTGAGCTGTTTCTTCGGATGTATTAACATAGAATGACATCCTCCCACAAACTTGGTCGAATGGTGATAATAATAATAAAATGTCACCGGTGGGCTGATTGATGGCCCAATGAGTCTTGAGATTCAGTTCCAGACGGAAAATAGTTGCAAGTTTTCTCAGCATTAGCACATCAACAGTTCTTGCTGTTCTTGTTTTATTCATACCGCCCATTCAAAGGCAGACGTATTCGAGAAGGAATTTCATTACGAGGAATAAGTAAGTATGTAAACTGTACTCGTCGACTGATTCTTATTCGGCTGTATGAGTGTATATCGAAGAAAGTAACTTTCTTCAACAGTTGTTGGCGGTGCGTTGAGTCAGAAGTAATTTCATCTGCATTGAATTCGTTGTACCTTGGAAATTATTTGTCATATTCGTTTGATGTAAGTACTACGGTTAATATAAAATCAAATATAACAAGGGAGAACGATGCGAATATAGAATATACTCAAGTAATTATTGGCATACAGAATAATACCCAAAGTAGGAGTAAATAACGGCTCCGGAAGGAATATTTGAGGGATCATTCGTATTATTCTCATTATTCACAATTCATTAGAAATATTACATCTGTGGATGTACATTATTGAACATCCACCTTCCTCGTGAACCCCTTGACTGCTTCTCATCTTCCTCCGTCATACCCGTATAGCCGCATTAACTCATATCCTCCCCAAAAAAACTCCGTGTACAAATCGCAAATATCGTTCTACAGCCCCCGGAAAAAGTTATGATATCCACTTTCCCCACCCGCCTAATTTTTGAGATGTCCTGACCACTTCACAAGCACTGTACCCGTTTCTAAATCTCCCCTTGTCGCCCTGGCGAGAAGTTTTCATTACTACACATCATGTATTAGTATGTGTAAGTCAAGAGAGAAAAACCGGGTGTTTGAACTTATATAACTCGGCTCCCTCTGGACTTACTGACTTGAAACTTTCAGGGTTTTCTGTTATTTACACCAAGAAGATCCACACCAAATTGTGGTTGATCAAGTCGAATAGGAGCGGAGATATGGATACCTGAAAATCGCGTGTCGTGACTTCCGGTAAACATACACTAGTTACCGTTCGTTCTTCCCAACTTGGCAGGGCGGAACCTACCGCGTTTCAAGATAATTTTCAAAATACCATTTCAAAATCTCTCAATTAAATAGTTCTCCCTGAACTTGAGTCCTTTCCTAATCTTCATCACCTTCACCAATGCGACTTTACCAGGGGCCCATGGGGTAATACCCAAGTACTTCCAGTACCTAGCAATTTCCATAACGCCGAATCCTTCTCTTCCTGTTCCAATTTCAAAGAATTCAAACTTACAGATATAAAACCTACATTCCACATCATTTCACCACAGAAAAGAAGAGGCGGTTATATGCAAATAACTCTATAGAAAATAATTGCTAATTGCGTAGTGAATCACAGATAGTTAGGTTCCACTCTGCTGACCTGGGGCACAAGTTTACTTTACAGGTTAAGCCGCCAGGTTTCAATATTGTGTTATGTAATTCCATAGCACGTAGCGGTTGGATCTTTGTCAGCATCATTAGTATTAAGTAGGTAGGAACCTATTGGAAGGGGTAAAGGAATTTCAATGGTTCAATTCGGAAATGACCAACTAAAAATCCTCCGGCAGTGGGAGAATGAGCGGGGAATTGGGTTCCTTTTGTCATTACCTGGTCTTGGCACGTGATTGGAATCGCCCTAGAACTCCTTCTCTCTCGTCTATCGTAAGACTATCGCCACATCACACCCTCACTCTTCTCTCCTCCTTCCGCAGAATTGTCTTCCTCTCGATTCGTATTTGTCGCGCGTACTCCTTTCATTTACAGCGGTTTTATACGATTTAACCGCAAATTACATTTTATTATCTTTGAGGTTTCCCCTTTATCAGACGGCATAAAAACTCTGAGTTAAGGTGGCATCGTTCCATCAGCGAAGATTGGATTCTTGGCGACGCATCGCAGTGACTCGAGCTGAAGCCATTCACGAAGTGTCTAGTTTTCTTTCATTTATCGATTAGGTACGCCGGTCGACGTCCCCTAAAGGCTGTCAATATTGAGCTGGTTACAACGGAGCTATATCAAATTGAGTTGGTCTTCAAGCTAACAATTTTGTTTCCAATATTGATGGAAGGTAAGATCAAAACTGAAAAATGAACGAATATCATGTTTGCTCGAGTGAAGGCGCTAAATTATATGAGCTCTACGCCATTCATAGGGGCCCATCTAGACAAGTGTAGTTTGAGTTAGTAAGAGGAAAAAAACAGAGTTTGATAGGTAACCGCTTATATTTTTGAATGAACCATTTAATAAAAACTATAACAACTTAAATAAATAATGCTATGCATAATTTTCGGATGCGCGCTCACTTTTGGCATGATGAAAGAGTGGAGCTTCTTTTGATGGCGATATAAAAAAAACTCTGCAAATTCCTGACAACGGTTTATTATCTTCTTTGTACAGATGCACCCTTCGGTCTAGATAACTGAATGATAGATTAATTATTATTATGAATTATCATTAATTATTAATAATTATCATCAGGTAGTGTAAATTATTAATATTTATTGTTGTTTATTAACAATTTGTATCCTTCATTATTAAATATTATTTATTAACTCGATATTTGAAAACCATGTGCTGTTTGAATCAGCAGAGCCAGTTCTAGGGACGCGGGAGCGTCCCGCCCGCCAAGAAAACCGAAGCCCTGAAAACCGAAGCGACTGAGACACTGATTACGCGACGGAACAAGTTCGGGTTTTCACCATCCCGTAGCTCGGTCCCCTGAGTGTCTCGAGAGTTGATTTTTTGTACACCAACTCTCCAGGGGCACGTGAGGACGTAAAACAAATTTCAGCTCTCGGGAACATCAGGTGTCGGGGGTATAACAATTTTAAAACCACTATTTTTCACGTTTTTCGTGTTCTTCTTCTTCTTCTTCTTCTTCTTCTTCTTCTCGTTGTTGTTGTTGTTCATTGACGGGGCTACAGCCCAGCAGACAAATCGGATCGAGCTGAAATTTTGCACACACGTTTGTTATGCTCCAAGGGTGTGCCTTTTGAACATTTTTTCTCCCTCCCCCCATTTCCCCCCCAATTAGGGGGGAAATAGTAATTTTTAGGAATTTCAAATGGTCATAACTCCTTCAAAATTGAAGCTTTTTCAGATTTTCTTTTTTAGTTTTATTCCGCTTTTCAAACTGTTTAATTTGAGATCAAAAAATGCTTCCTAAGGGGGACAATAAAGGAGTTATGGTGATTTTTCTATTTTCAACAACAACTGCCGCAAATATTGATGAAAATTGGTGCGGTTGGTCTTAAAATGTCCGCTAGGTTGTCTAGAATATGCTCAATAATTTTGAACTAAATCTCAATCGATTTGACTAATCCACAGCCAAAAATACGTGAATAAATTCCACATCTACTGATTTGGCTAATTTCCGAAAACATCAAAGTTGAACGGTGGTCAGAAAAATTGTCGTAGAGTGGCGCCTGATTAAGGATCGATAGGAAATTTTATGGGCTTTCGAATGAGGGTAGCGCACTTTGGCACTTTTCCCAACGGTTCTCGAGTTATTCGCGATTTTTGGTATAAAAACGTGCGTTTTACCAGTTGCAAACTTTCTCTTTCCTCTTTCTCTTCGACACCAATAATTACAATTATTGTAATGATTCTCAACAACAAAAATTTGCACAATCCCCAAGAAAAAATGCAACAAATTTTCAAAAAATTTCTAATTCAAATTTCTAATTCTTTCTATTTTTTCAAATTTAATAATAATAATAATTGTTTTAAATTTTAATAATTTTTTAAAATTGTTAATTGTTTTAATTAATCGAAAATTTTAAAACTACTATTTAACCAATTCGCAAAAATTTTAAAACTACTTATTTTTCAAACACATTTCAGATAACAAACAATAATTTCCAAAAAATAATTATTCTTGTCACAAAAAGAAGAAACAAAAAGGCAAATTAGTTGGCGTACTAATTTTTTACTAAATTTTGACTAGGATAAAACTTCATTTAGGAAAACATTTACTAGTTACCTCGTAGGTACTTTTGTATTGTATAAGTTGTTGAACCGTATTGTATAAGTACCACTCGAAAACTAGCCATGCAAAAAGATGTGATATCCCCCCAAAAACAACTCCGTTGTAAAAACTGGCCCGCCAAAAAACCTCAGCCGCAAAAAGGAATGATATCCATTTTGCCCGCCAGCCACATATATAGGATGCTCGGTGCTTCGCACCTCGCTGTTGAGTATGCATATAGAAACCTGATCCTCCTACCCCTAACCTCCACCGTCAATGTTTTCCTGTTCCCTGTCTCCTTCCCACAACCCCCTCTCACCCTTAGTCACCCTCGGTTTCACCTAATATGTTTCCTCTGTTACACCAGCAGGGAGCTTTACGCTTCTTTCAATGCTGTTGGCGGGAGCTTTTTGCCACATAAACAAGCCTGAATTGAAGCATTACTTCATTATAGGTGTACCACTACTGATTACTCGTGACCACCAGTAATACTTATAATATAGTAATGCTTTAATTCAGGCTTGTTCATCTGGCAAAAAGCTCCCGCCAACAGCATTGAAAGAAGCGTAAAGCTCCCTGCTGGTGTAACAGAGGAAACATATTAGGTGAAACCGAGGGTGACTAAGGGTGAGAGGGGGTTGTGGGAAGGAGACAGGGAACAGGAAAACATTGACGGTGGAGGTTAGGGGTAGGAGGATCAGGTTTCTATATGCATACTCAACAGCGAGGTGCGAAGCACCGAGCATCCTATATATGTGGCTGGCGGGCAAAATGGATATCATTCCTTTTTGCGGCTGAGGTTTTTTGGCGGGCCAGTTTTTACAACGGAGTTGTTTTTGGGGGGATTGAAAATTGACCCGACAGGCTACCTCACGATTCACTCTCATGTTGATGATTTTCGATCTGCTCCAACATTGAGCCCTCATTGTGAATGAGCGGCCGGCCGTACAAAGCTGCGGATGGTCTTAAAAAATTTTAAAACATAATCTCTATGTAAATGTAAACTAAAAAACTATACCGTTTTTCATGAATTTATCGAGATATGAAACTTTCAAAATTCGTTTTGAAAATTCCCCTCGACCTAGGGTTACGAAAAGCTTCGAGGATCATTGTTGGGTTGGTCCGAGCCCTTAAACCAAATTTCGTAATTTTAGCACAACGCTAACTGGGCAATGTGCCGCGTACCGTATACGACGGACGGACGGATTTTTTTTTAATTCGATTTTCTGAATCTACGTATCTTGGAACGTAAAACAACAAATTTTGAGGGGGGTTATCGAAGATAATAACCCAATATGGACGTCTACCTATACTAACGTTATGTATGTATTCATGTATATTTATTTGTTTCTAGGCCCTTCGGGTTTATCCATTTACAAAGAGTAGGCGCATAATGGCTCTCAAGATAGTCTTAGGATTAGAATTTGCATATGGACTCAGGGATTTTAAGAATATATTTAAGAAGTACTGTGACAAGTGTAGGTTGTCGGACTTCTCCATGTTGCATCTTCACGACAAATGATCATCTTCCCCAGCCCTCTCAACATAGATCTCCTCCCGGATAGGCGCTAATAACTGTAAACCCAACTTGCTCATTCCCCCTCAGCTGGTAGACATCTGAGAACCCTGTTTTCTCAATGGTAGGCTTGTCCCTTGATTTCAGGTAGTTTGGGGAATTCTGTCATAATTGAGACTGGTGGGGCTGATTTATGGGGCTAAGATGTCTGGGGCTCGATGTTGTATCGTACTAGATCGAGCATACTACCGACCCGAGAAACCGAATTTCAACTGGTGTCGGGGCCTAGGATTTGGTGAATGGAACATGAGCCTGCTAGATATTGCTTAGGCAATCTTCCGTTCAAGACAGGTTCCTCTCCATTGCGGAGTCCTCTTCAGGATTCCTACTGTCAGATAACCATAGCTCTCATCTCTCCTTACCATGCAGGGTGCAACATTCAGTAATACGGCCTCTGTTGCGTCCAGGTATCTGAGTCCCCCAATCTCGGCGTTGTACACCAGTGTAGGGCTAACTATAGCACTAAAGCGGTTTTTTTACCACCTCCCAGGAATCAGGTATCGTTCTTCTCATGCTGTCCTTTATCTGCACTGGCGCCATCAATCCCCTCGATACCGCCACCGAGAAAGTCTTCGAAAACTCGCCCTGCGCACTGAACTAGATCTCCAAGCATGGCTGACTCTTGACTCAGTCTATGTGGGAAGTCTACGAAGAAAGTACTTTGTATCTTTTGTACTTGGAATCAAATGAAAACTGCCGATTTTGGTCTTGGAGGTGTCCTGAGTTAATCCGTTAGTTTTGTAGTACTGGTGGATAAGAAAGAAGAAGGAGAAACGAAGTTTATTTTAATTTTTAGCGGGAAAATAAATGCATTAACACAAATAAACCATTGAGCTTGGTCCCGGGGAGTCGGATAGAAAAATCCCGTCATCCGCATATTGAGGTTTCAGTAGATTTGCCCATGGACATACAGCGCGCACCCCTGTTTTGCAGCCAAGCCGTTAGGTCTAACATGAAAAGAGTCTGTTGGGGGTTTACAGGGGGATTTATGCCAATATGCCAATATCAGTCATCAGCAGTGCCTTAATGTCCGATAATCATTGCCATAAGCATGAATGGCCGGTTCCATTATATCGACTTTGATTAGATTTACAGGAGTTGAAAAAGTCGACATCATGAACGGTCGAAACTCGGGCCAGTTTTCCTACGAGGGAACAACTGATTTAAACCACACATAATTTGGCTATACCTACCTACCAAGCCTCTTGTTCCGAGACACTTTTTGGGTCTACGGAAAGAAGGTAATAGTAATTGTATACAGAACGGGATCTAGTCAGGAGGGCGATTTTCACCAATTTTGAGAAGGGGTTGAAGAAAACGTTTCTCTGTTGATTCCAATAGTTCATTATTAAAATAATAAACCAAATTAACAAGGCGCTATCATCTTAAGTAGCTCTAGTAGCGCAGTACTACCAGTGAAATTATAAATAATAATCTTTTCCCGTCTTTTTATTAATTTCAATCAGCGCCTCAAGAACACTGTCCAAAGATGAAGCGCCACAGAAATCCAATTAGCTTCGCGAGGCCTGACAATTTTCAAGGCTCACCACTTCACAGTGGCGGCGCCTGCAAGTGAAAAGACCGGGATAAGCTCCAAACGTCAGAAAATTACAGGATCCGTGGCTTCCCAGCTGTGGGATGTTGACAGGGGAAGATTGATCGAGCCGTCAGTTGTGTAGGAAGCATTTATACATCAGGGAAATAGGCCTTCTGATTCCCGGGCTAATCTACCATCGACAATGACTTGTTCCAAAGTTGAGATTGTACTGGGAATTCAAATAGTTCAATTGTCGAGCAGCCAGTCTAATTGAGGAGTTTTATAAAAGAACAACGAAAACTTCCCTTGCTCCAACGCATCAACCATATTTGAAGCAGTAAACTTCTATTTCGTATCCTGTCAATCAGATATGTCAATTGTATCTCGCCACATCTCGACCTCAATTAAGAAGTGTAAAACATATCTAAAACTAGTAAGTATCTGAAAATAATAAACTCAATATTGCAAAACCACGAGTGGTTTTAATCATCCCCTTCCCACTACGAAAATTGGCCTGAGTTTTACTGTTTGATTCGGCTCATGTTGATAAAATTTCCTACGTTTTACCTTTGAGCTCTTATCGTGAGCGAACGGCTGATCGTGCTCCAGGTGGTATGGGATTTTACGACCAGCCGTTCGTTCACAAGAAGGTCTGGCTCGAAGGCAGAACCTAAAAAACATCATCAACATGACCGTGAACCAAACGGTAAGACTTCGGACCCCTTCAAACCATTTTTCATCGTGAGAAATAGAGAGAAATGTAACGCAATCAATATAATTCGCAGTTGTGCATGATGACACCGTCGGTTGAGCTAATCATGGTGTAGTTCGAACTAATCTTCGGTAAACATTCTGAACTGCATACCTTGTTTAGTTCGTTATTCATCGTTTCCTCAATTCGAGTATTTCTCGTAGAACTAACTCAGTTTTTTTTTTTTAATCGACAACCAATTATGTCCCCTGCTCACGTTCTCCCAAGAAGCCTTGATATTATTAAACAAAGTGATAACGAAATTACGAAGGTTTTTCTTAGGCTTAAGTAAATTTTAATCATGTAAACAAGTTGGGATCTCTTATCTAACTGGCTCCAAAGTAATACCCCCAACGTCTATTTAGGCCGATTACAAGTTATATCTTGTTGGATTACGCCGCAGTGTAGAGGTAAACAGAAAATCGACGGAGGTTTTCGCGACCGAATTAAAAAAGTTCAAATTCACTGGCACTTTATCATCGAATTGTCATAAGGTCAAATAAATTGTAGTGCATGGTTTTTAAACGAATGGAGACTAGTTTCTTGAACCCAACATCGATTATCAACACTATTTCAGGATCAATTAAATTGATTAAGGTTTATAGGAATTTGCGGGTATTAGTCCTACTTTACATTCCTAGAAAAATAGACATAGATCTTCTGATGGTGCCATATTTTCTCATGGGAATCCTCCAGCTACTTACATTTGCTCATGTGTAAACGTAACTAAAGAACCCACTCCAAGCACATGTGCTAATGCAGAATATGTTGTAGATATGCTGTAAAACGATGAATAACGAACTAAACAAGGCATGCAGTTCCGAACATTTACTTCTCTTCAAGTCCCCCCTAAAAAACAATCCTTGTAAAATCACTCTCTCACCACTTCCACTATCCACTTCACAAGCACCTGTACCTGGTAATGAAACCGTCTTACCATGGTGCCAAGCGGAGATTTCGAAACGGGTATGCTTGTGAAGTAGATACGACATATCTTCAAGGCGAGTGGGGAAAGTGTATATCATAACTTTTTCCGGCCGCTGTAGAATGATATTCGCGAGGCGGGGATTTTTACACGGAGTGTTTTTTGGAAAAATATAGCCCTGGCTAACTGAACAAGAAGAAGGAGAAAAACAAGGTAAGGGCGAACAACAGAGTGTTTGAAGTTATTTAATTTGGCTCCCTTTAGACCTAGCAACTTGAAACTTCCAGGGCTTTCTATTATCCACACCAAAAAGATCCATACAGAATTTCAAGTTGATCGGTAAAATAGTGGCCCAGATATGGATACCTGAAAAGCGCGTTTCGTGACGTCCGGTAAACCGTTCGTTCTTCTCAGCTTGTTTGCTTGGCGGGGTGGAATAATATTATGCTTATTATGCTTCCGCGTTCCTGAATATTCTGTCTCAGATCTAACTATACATGATTTTTACGTATACGAATATATACGATGAACATAATATAGGTATTATCTTACATTATGTCATTATGTTACCCTTATAACGGTGTGACCAACCTGACCACATCCTTGGTTTTCCACATTTCATGAATCGCACCCTTCCCCTTAAAAACGAGTACGGGACCATCCGAGGACCCTCCTAATTCAAGCTTGCTGCAAGGTTCCTTCTACAATCGAAATGATCTTATTTAAATACTAAACGAAATGTTCGGAGGTTTTTGTTTGTTATTCTGAACTTTCCTGTGTAACCATGCTGCATGAATATAACTTTTTAATAGAAAGTATTACATTAAAGGAGATTGTTGTTGGTTACAAAACACAAGTAGGTACGTAATACGAATGAATGGTTACTTCTTGGTTAAGTTCTATTGAAGTAAACCTACGTTTCAAGGAAGATTGAAATGGAAATTTTAAAAATAGGAACGTTTCGGTGGGAGATTCGTCGTACACACGTAGAGTATAATAGTTTATTTGAGTAAAGTGTTCAAGTACTGATATACGTTTTGATATAAATTTAGTAACGACTGTAACACAGGCTTTGATCTAACGGCCCGTGTGGCTAGTCGCCGTCATGCTGTCACCACTTTCATTTATTAGTACTGCTATTCACGAGTCGATTAATTGTAGAGTCTCATATAATGCTGTAAAATACTGATTACGTGCCAGTAATACCAACCTTATCCATGTTAGTTTTTCGTGTCTTCAAGGTGGGAAATATGTCTATTGAATGGACAAACTGAATTAATTAGCAATTAATCGGGATTGCCGTGTCTGATTCTATCGACCATTACATTTAGTGGTCATTATAGAATTCAAAGTTGAACGTTTCGAAAAAGTTGGTCTTGATTCTTCCTATCTCAGACAGCTATGAATATACGTTACAGAGATCGTTGTTATCCTTGGCAATAAGAGCATTCGTTGTGGTTAACCACATTTGCCTTTACCCAATCTTAGGCTGGGGGCGCCGCCGCGGTTATTCAATACTGCAGCTCCAACTCGGTTTGAACGTTTACATTTTGCAAATAGAAAACCCTATCAAATGTCGATTCTGAGCCGAACCATTGAAATCGCATAAATGACTTTTTGAAATGTTTAATAGCCAGTGCTGAATGCTGAAACTGCTCCGCTGAGACGTATTGTGTGATCATATTTTCTGTTAACTATCGTCTTGCTGATACGAGTTAGCAGACCTTAAACGTAGTTAGCAGACCTTAAACGTTTGCTGACATACTCCATGAAACCGTCGGCTTTAGAACTCTACCGAATCTGAAATAGCTGGATGTCTACTAAGATCTATCACAAGGAAGTATGATACATAAGAAAAAAGTTGGATGTAAACTCCCTTTATTTCTTCGTCTAGTAATCGAAAATTACAACTCGGGTTCTCATTACAAGAAGTGAAATTAGTGGTGCACATTGCACACGTTTTGATCGATACAAAAATAACATAAAATCAATATAACATCCTTTGAGTAGGATCTTTTGAAAAATGTTAGTAGTGTCATCTGGTGCCTGGAGTATTAGTAGTATATCGCGTTAGATTAGAAGCTGTTTATAAACATGTTGGTTTGTAATATAACATTTAAATAATTCAATAAAAATTCAATATGAGTTTATACCCAGTAAATGAGTTTTCTGAATATTTTATAAATTACCCGGTTTTGAAAGTTGACTTTGGTGTGAATATAATTGCAGTTAGTACTGCAATTAGTTAGTTGTAGTTGTACTGAATGTGATTGTATCTTTTGTAATTTTTGCCATGCTCATAGAAATGATGAACACAGAACTAGTATTATTAAGTATTTAGGGGTGTTCAAGAGAAAGACAACTCAGATGAATAGGTGACCTGATTTGAAATACAGTAAGTTGGCCTGGATAGACTATTGCATGACAAAATGAGTATTACAGAAGGTTGGCTGCTTAATACCATACATTAGTTAAAGCTCCTTAGTCCTGATCTAAATTATTAATACTGAACATTCTGGGCGTTGTTGCATAGGGGCTTGATGCATAGAAATTTGGGTCTACAATAAACTTGTAACAATATGAGTTGAGAGTGCCTATTGGTAGAGTAGTCTCCATTCAACAATCCCCCCTCGGGAAGCGAAGACTTGAAGAGCCCCGTGGGAACTTTGTACAACTTATGCTTCGGTGTTGCAGTGCCTTGGAAAGCACATCTGCGGGCATATCGCTATCTGTAGGTAGGAGATAGCCATTCTCCCTTCTTCAAACGCTTATGGGACGAGGTGGTAGTGAATGTCAACGTGCTTCTTCCTGGCGTGATGAATAGCGTTTTTGGCCAACCGTTGGTCAAACTGGCTAATTTTACAGCAATCGTAGGTTGAGGCATCCCTGTGTTCTGGAAAAGACTGCTGAGATAGGTTGGAGTATATAGTGTGCACCCCTCACGCCTTGCTTCCGAAGCATCTGAAATCTACCACAGTTGCCCGTCTCTTGTACCAAGCCGTATAAGGAACTTCACCGATCAACGCGCTTGATGGGCATCTATTTTCAATGTGGCTCGGTGTTTCTGAATGGCTCAGCCCAAAAAACCAGTAGGATTTTTTGAGTCAGGTAACATACATCGGGCCATATCAATGCATTTTCGACTCACACTTTCCGTCGAACCGAGGAATTGAGGAGTGGAGTTTCGGGACAACTCAACCTTAAATTCCAGAGTTCTGGAAATTCTATGGAGGCGTATTCTCCCCCATCATTGGTTTGAAGGTATTTAACTTCCTTACCAAATAAATGTTCGGTCTAATTCTTAAATTTTTGGAACGCTTCAAAAGCTTCACTTTTATTTTTAAGAAAATGTTGAATAATATTAGTTACTAATAGGCTCGCCAGAATAGCTGATTGACAGCCAGGAAATTCACAAAATGCAACATACCTGTTACTGGCTTTAATCTCATTAGTTGTGTATCCTAATTCCTACAATGGTTATTTGGACGGCGTTTTCAATTTGACGTTTGTAAAGTTGTCTTTTTGCTATGTTCTTGTCGTTGTTTCAATGGTGCTTATACAAATATCTCTCATTATTAATCATAATAATATTCCATATTGACTATTGGTCATCTTTGATTATTATCTGCAAGCCCAGCACTTGGGCCCTGAGTCTATTTTGCTTTGCTGGGATGTGCTTTCAGAGTTTAAACCCTACATTTTCAGAGTATTGGCGAATAAAGTACTTTTCTTTGCACTTGATGCCAATTTCAGAGAAAACTCCCTGACCGTATCTACAAGCCCCAACTGAAACCGTCAAAAACCTGTCAAGAACACCATGGAAACATCAGCGGACGGCGGTAAACACGAAATCGAAGGGAATCAAATAAAATCCGTGGGCCGCCCGTCCCGATTCGAGCAGAGGCAGATGAAGCAGTGGGCTCTGCTGAAGCGAGTGGTGCACGGGGGATATTGGTAAGGGCCGCGTGGGAATTCAGGTCGTAATAAACGCAGACGAGGTCGTGTGGGACGGACTTGACTCTCGGCTGCATATTATGTGATTCTCCCAAGATCCCCAAACGAGGAAAATCAACGGAGAGTGAGAAATCTGGGATAAGGGCGTGTGAAAAGTTTAATTGGAATTCAGGAGCGCTCCACCGGAGCAGATGAGTCCAACCGAGAAGACCGACCAAACCAAACTGTAGCGGCCTCCATACTCAACAGCCCCGCTGGCAGGTGAAAATTTCGAGAAAAAAATTTCGGTTGGCAGGTTTTCACCCGTTTTGGGCGGGTAGGTGGGTTTTAACACGTTTTTGGGCGGGTTGGCAATTTAAAATCAGTTTTTGTTGGAATTCGTCCGTTTGAAACGTTCCTACAGTTGGCGACCATGGCTGTATATATATATATATATATAGCCCTTGTTTTGTTTCGCCGTGCCTGCTCTGCCTGCTTGGCGTGCTTGCGTTGTGAGTCGGCAGTGCCTTTTTTCTGCTGTGTGAAAAGGCAGTGAATGAATTAGCGCGAGAAATACGAATAAGTGACAAAGTGGTGCCATCTCGACAAGGGGAAGTGGGCGAAGTATACGAAGAACGCATACGATCCAAGCTACGAAAAAGACTCACTGTTCAAAGGTAAGTTTACCGCTCGCAAACCCTACTCATCGGTTACATTCTGATTATTCTGCTTTTTAACTTGTGTGTTATAAATAGATTGGATTCAAAGAACACCCGAAACTTCAATTAATGAAGGGAAAAATGAAGCGTACTGCCGTAGCACTATGCGGCCAAAGAGAAGTGATCTCGTGGATCATACCAAAACAAAGTGTCATACCAAAACAAAGTGTCACATACGTGCTAGGAAAGCTCTGCCAAGCCAACAACAGCCTCAACTTGAAAAGTTTGGTAAGTTGATTGTTATTTCAAATTGATCCGACGAATTTTGATATTAGTAGTAGCCGAAAATTAAAGCCTAATTATTATTATGTGTATATTTCTGTGTATTGTATTTTTCTTATCTGCTAGTCATTACAGTAGCAAATATCCCATGATATTATTTTATGTTTTGTTAAACGTATTTTCAACGTTTTATTTTATGACTGTACATGTTCTTGAATGGCAAAAAATGGTGAAAATACGAGTACATTGGCTGTTTCTATGAAGTAGAATTCCTGAGCAGCTTCTCCATTCCTCTGACACATTTTCGTTGGTATTTCAAACACTCCGCGCCAATAACGCTAAAAAGCCCTGATTGGGCGGGTTGGAGCACCCAGACTCTGGCAATACTGCTCTGGACCTACCGGTGCCCTCTCCAACTAATAACTGTGCCATTGAGTAAACCATTCTAATCCCCAGAAGCAAAAACACTTGTAGGGACATTAGGTATTTATTCATAGTCGATCCATTACTGGGATGTAGATTAATAAGAAGTAAACTGCAACAAGGTGCGTAGTTGGAGGTGTACTTCTAGTAAGACATATGATCGGAAGTCCCCTGAAAGTTGTCAAAACAGTGAGTATCTCGTTCATATTATTGGGTGGAATTACTTCGCAGCATACTGTCTCATGTTTGTTCAGAGATGGAGCGGAAGGTTAAGGTTGAAAGAATAGAATAAAGTTAATGGGTAATTAATCCCTGTGAGAAGGTTTCGTGGAAGTGTGAATGTACCTCAATGCATGAGAATACCCAGGAAGAGTTTTCAACAGCCCAGCAACTGGTGCAAGAAGAGCAAAGCGTTTAGTGGGCCCAGGAGACAAAAGAAAACTCCTTTTTCCCTGTTACGACGAGCGGGTGTTAAGTGAAGGGACACGTGTCTCCCGAGTGAGAGTGGCGTCAGTAACACGAACTCAAAAGCCCGTGTGAGTGAGTGGAAGGCATAAGAGGTCTTTGACAATGGAAACGTTGCCCCTCCACCAGAAGCAAGATACTCATGGAGGATGGTGGAAGGGTGATAGGAGGCACTGGGTGGGAACAGGGTGGGGGAAGACAATTAATGTAACAGAAATTAGCGTCGGGAGGGGCACAGCTTTGTCATGAGTGATGAGCACCAATTTGTGGGAAACCAAGTACTTAGCTTTCATCTCCTACTCAAACCCAATTGCGGTCATACGTTCTCCCCTTATTACAGTTTTGAATTAATTTTCGGACCCGACGGCTCTTTCCCCGACCTCGAATCTTGTTCGCAAAATGGAGACGAGAAGTTAACGCCACTGTCGGATAATTGTTGGCAGTGGACCTATGAGTGGCGCTCTCCGCCTCTTTTCGTTACCCGTCACCAAGAGTTACTACCCATCAAAGCGACCATCGCTGACTTGCCCGATAGTGCCACGAGTGAGCTACCTTACGGGGAAAAATCATGTCCTATTGACACGTAAATCTTCACTATAGTAATTTTAGGACAGTTTGTTATGTATCTAAATCTTGATTGAACCTCTCGATAGACTGTTCGTTTGGTCGTTCAATCGTTTGAATTTATTTTTTTCATATTGGTCATGTGTTGCAGTGTGGTGGTTAGGTCAGCGTTGTAGGATGGAGCTAAGAAGAAGAAGAAGAAGTAGAAGAAGAAGAAGAAAAAAAATGTATGAGACAGTACCTAATTCTGCAAAGAGGGTGTAAGTGACACAAATCTGTCCAAGCTTCAATCTGAGATACGCAAATGAGGGGTAAGCGCCATTGTCAAACTGCGAATTGCAAATTTTCATTGTTGAAAACACCTTATTTGCATCCATCTGATTCCAGCCTTCTTGTACCGCTGACGTGTCCTTCTGTGTTCTGTCGATCAAATACCTCTTGTTTTCTCCTACTGGTGTATAAAAAATATTAGCTCCCTGCACCTGATCCCAAAAAACTTCTTTCCATTCTACTCCAACCTAATCGCAGATGATACAGTGGAAGAGGACATAAATGGATTCCGATGCTCTATTTTGTTCTCCAATGCTGAGCAGAAGACAAAGATCTTGTTTTAATTAGTCCTGTTGATTTGTGGATAATACACAGATCTGGAATTTTCCCTGAAATATTCAAGTAGTAGATCAAATGTTAAAGTATTCCTCATCGGATCGCACCAACCGAAGCATTATTATAGCAAGTGACTCAATTTATCTCAATGGTTAGAAAAGAGTATAGAGAAGGCATTGGTACTCCAACACTCATGAATTTTTGAAGCACGATGGAATGGGAAGGGGGATCTGAACCAAAACAAACAGCCATTTGTCATTCGTAGTTGTAGATGAGCCCAAACACCACAAATCAACCGCTCGCACGCACTCCGCGGGACCCCTGTCTATCGTCACTAGCTCCCCGATTATCTTATTTCCCCGTGTTTAATGTGGTATTAACACGCTGCGTTCCTGCTACCGACGGAATAAACCTTTGGGTACTGCCCGAGGCTCAAATAATACCTCCTCGAATAATCTCATAGATCATCGGTCATCCGACCGATTTCAATCAAGCTGGTTCGTGTATTAGGACGACGATAAAGAATCGGTAATGAAGGAAGAAGAGAATAATGAGCTATAAATTGGAATAAATCTTAGTCAATGAGTATAGCAAAGGAATAGGTAGGTAGATAATAAGGATGGGTCGATGTCACCATCGATCAGAGAATTTAATAGCCTCACATCTTATTTACCATCGACGGTCAAATATCATCCATCCATGAATTTCGGATTACTTGGTGCAGCTTTTAACGTAAACAACTACCAATGGTTTCAAATTCTTTACCAAGATTTGATATTAAGGAGACGATTTCAATTACCTCAAATAGACCATATCACTTTTCTTGTCGTACCACACAGCAAATCAGAAATTACCAAACGCGTGCTGTATATTCGTACATGCAACGAGATAACTGTGGCCTAAACAAAGCTGACGATGGTGAAACGCTAAAGAGCTTAACAACGGATCCAAGAGGTTTGGTGGTTGGACACACTAGTTGATGTTTGAAATCTCCACGTTTCAAGAGTTTCCCAGCGTCTCAGTACTATCTTAAACGAGTAAAGACCATGATTGTCCATATATCTCTCCTATAGCGTATCACTGTTCTAGGGTAGAGACTCTGATGATGACAGGCTAATCTTTCGAAAGGCCGACTGGGACGCCCTTATCAACCTAAGGACAAAGAATTCTTGAGGATTCGTAACAACCAGGCACACCATCAACTGACGCACACGAGTTATAGCCATTTTATCTTTGGGGGCAATGGAATCGTAAATAAACCACTTCCCCAATCACCGCTGTGGTTCACTCAATTCTACGGATTATTTTCGGCCTAGAAACGTTGAACGCCGAGAAAGCTTGCTAAGAAACACTACGTAGCAGCTATTTACGCATTATTTGTGTGAACGTATTGAGAACTGACTGGGAATAGTATTGATCACTCCCATGGTCATTAAGGACTACTGGAACCATTCAATAAATTTGCCAAACACTACATTTACATGAAAGCCACAAATAGGTATATTTATTACCCTCAAACCATTCAATTGAGGCGTGGTTCTTTCATATTTCCATACGATCCTTTGCTTTGTTTCTTGAAGGCTGAGTAACATACCTCTTTTCAAACTTGACATTATTCAAACTTCTTCTCCCATGTCTCATGTAATTTGTATCATGCCAGGATAAGTTTTATTTTACGGTAATCTACATCAAGTCTACTAAGTATTTTCCAGTTAGAAAGTAATCATTAAATTGAAGGTAAAACCGCATTATATTCATTTTAGCGAATTTTCGAGGAAAATTTTCAAAACTCGAATTTCCGAAAAGTGTTTATACCAAAATCCGTTTCAGACCATCTTGAATTCACTGACAAAAGACACAAAAAATCATATGTTTACGTATGTGTCATTCCAGACAATAACTCTCGATAGAAAGTGTAAAAAGATCAAATTTGCACAAAATATCTGTCCCGGCAATCGAACGGCTAAGTTAGTGGATGGGCAGAATCGGGCCACCTTAAGGGGGGGGGGGGGATTAAAAAAATGAAACAGTCTGACACGTGACACCTTATTTTAAAGATGTTTTATCGCTGAACAAGATGGTGAAGTCAGAATTACGATGTATTATTCCGTACTCAACCTGGAGCACTTTGAAGGTGAAGAACGTGGTTGCTAATTGAGATGTTCTTCGTGTTTCATTTAGGTGTAGGTGTTTGGATGTATTTGAAATTTTCGAGAAATTTTCGTTTCGAGAGTCGTTTTGGATAATAATTTAAATCATCTAAGTTCATTCATTATTATTCCTACAAATATAACTGGGCAAACAGGAAGGACGGATTTTTAAAATTCGATTTCCCGATTCTACGTGTTTTCCAACGTAAACCCACAAATTTTGAAGGGGTTCATTATCAAAGAATTAGATAATCAATAAATCGATTTTAATTCAAAAAGGTCTTATGCGATAATTTCTCTCTGGCTACCGATTGGCTCTCCAACTCAATACAAGATAAGTTTGTGTTCAAATGTCATTGCGTAAAGTTTTTCCAACTCTGGGAGCACTACAGCCACCGGGATTTTCGTTGCAGACCGCATTCCGTTTACCTATCGACGACATCCCCAAGTATTCTCGTTGAGCTCAGCCGCCTCGCTTCTCGCTGTGTACTGGGTCTTCAGCATCCCACGAAATTTACAAATTTGAAGATTTTCTTAAAATCACCGTTTTTGGTTTATTATCTTCGATAATGAACCATTGGAATCGCCCAAAGAAAAAATTTTTTTAACCCCCCCTCAAAATTTGTTGGTTTACGTTTCAAGATACGTAGATTCAGAAAATCGAATAAAAAAAAATCCGTCCGTCCGCCGTACGCCGTACGCCGTACGCCGTACGCCGTACGCCGTCCGCCGTACGCCGTCCGCCGTACGCCGTCCGCGCCACTTTGCCCAGTTAGCGTTGAGTTAAAATTACGAAATTTTTTTTATGGGTTTCGACCAACCCCACAATGGTCCTCGAAACTTTTCATAACCCTAGGTCAAGGGGAAGGGGTTCAAAACGAATTTTGAAAATTTGAAAATCTCATATCTCGAAAAATTCATATAGAACGGTATGTTTTTTATTTCATATTTGGATAGAGTTTGTTCCGTAGAATTTTTTAAGACCATCCGCAGCTTTGTACGACCAGCCGTTCGTTCACAATGACGGCTCAAAGATTGTGCCTCACAACACGATCGTGACTCAAACTGTTGAAATACAGGTCCATTTTCATACTAACAAGCTCTTTGGAACATCATATGGCTTAAGTGATGTCGAGTTTGTTGTTCTGAGGTGCGTTTCGTGCTACGGAAATGAAGGTAATTTCGAATGTTTGTTGGTAGGTACTTCTTTTATAGAAAAATTATTACCGACGTAGTATTAAAAACCCCAGAATTATATCGTATTAATTAATCATAATTAATAATAATTATTATTAATAATAAATACAAATTATTAATACCTAACAATAAATTATAATAATTTTCACTAGGTACTTGATAAAATTGTTAATAATTAGTGATAATTGATCATAATAATTAATCTAACATTTAGGATCTAGACATTTAGACCTAGTGATCTAGACAGAAGGGTGATCTGTACAAAGAAGATAATAAACCGTTGTGTCAAGAATTTGCAGAGTTTTTCTTTAGTTGTTCGCTTTGTTATTACGGAGGTCATTCGGCGGGCACTCCTTAGGGCACCTTTATAAGCATTCCAGCGGTATAATTATTTTTTTATTTTTTGTGGGGACGTTTTTGGAGAAAATTTAGTTTGTATGGGAAAAAATGTGTATGTGAGTTGCGTTATTATTGCAACTAACCCTTACATACGCTCAACAATAATTATGTTCTACCTTGACAATATTCAAGGAACACAATTAAATTTACGCAAATTCTCCCTTTAATCAACGCGAATTGTGCGGATCATTAGAGGTTTTGTACATGCCGCAATCGTTCTTCATGGCATGATATCAACCATTTGCTGGTATATATACCAGCAAACTAGTGATAAGTAAAAAGTAAGTAAGCAACCATTTAAGGTGGAATTTCCGTCCGACTGCCGTTTTTAGGCGTCGCGGACGTCATCGGCTGTCCACCTAGGTGGATCAGAATTGTTCCGATGATTTCGCTTACAAAGTTACTCATTGCCTCGCCCCCTTGAGTTGAGAGGGGATCGCCGTACAGAAGCGTGAAAAACTCACTTGGACGGGAGACCCACTTACCGGCGGTCACCCATCCAAGTAACATCCACGCCCGACGTCGCCTAACTTCCGTGATCTGACGAGAACGGGTTCGTTGCGACGCCTGCCCCGTACGGCCCAATAATATAATATCACTAGTTCATCCGAATAGGAATTAGATATTATAATATCAATAATATAATAATAATTGTGTCTGTATAATATTGCTTGGTAACCTATATCCATTGCTCCATTTTCTACTTGAAACCCATGTTAACACAGTCAGCCTGCGACTGCGGTTTGATTGGAGGCTTCGTGTGGTTCTTGATCCTTGGTGAGCCATTGTTGTGGTTTCGCTGTATATAATACATAGGAACGTAGGGATTCATGGAAATAACCTCCAATCAAGCTTTGGTAAGAACATGCGAGGAAGATTGGAATCCTATATTTGAGTTTTGTATTTCCAATCCGTTACATTATTCACTAGGACCAACAACCCCTAGAACGTTCTTCCGTAAAGACCAATTCGTATAAATGGCTAAATATCAGTTACTCACTAAACAAGAACACTCTCTTTGATTCTTCCTTGAACTGTGCTATTTAAATATAGACGCCTTTCCGCGTGTCGGGGGGTCCAAGAGTTCTCCCGCAATATGAATATTTGAATTGGGCTCATTCACCTAATTGAGGGACTCGTATCCCCAATAAAGTTTTCATTAACTAACAATCGTGCATAAACTGCGTCTTGACTGTACGTAACCAATGGTTTGGTAACCTTTAACGAGGAAAAAAGTCAGTCAAGTAGTTAGACAGATCATTGTATACTATAGTTTTGTACAGTAAGTATAGGTTGGCTGTTACCTACCCTTAGTTGGGGTTTCAAGGGAATTTCAGACAAAGTTCTAAGAATAATTGGATTCATTGATGGAAGAATGGTAAACACTGTTTGTTGTTACATTTTATGGTTGATAAACTTTTATAAAAGTTCATCAAAAATCAAATTGGTTCAATAATAAGTGGTTTGAAGAACTGTGAAGGTCGGAAGGTTATTGGATCATGGAACTGATGAACTGAAAAGTAGACCACAAGCACGATTTCGGGCGAAGATCACATTTCGAGTAATGCAAGGAATTCCTACATGGTTCGCCTTAAACATGTGTAGAATTTATATGGTGCATTATCTGGTCTAACTACAGTCCTAATTCAAATGTCAGAATGCCCGTGCCTATCAGAAGCGCGTTATAGCAACCTACTTATTCACTTGATTGACCGAATCCCCGTTAAAGTCGTTAATAACCCTCAAGCTTGAGATCGAGTTAATATGACCCGAGTGATTACTGTGGCGGCTCTGGCCAGCATGGGGTGGGTAGGCGATAATTTGGAAGTACATATTTAAGATTGGGAATGAACATGTGAAAGTTTGTCCATTCTCCTTATCCATACTTCTTACCTCTATATCTGGCTCAGAGAAACCAATCAATTGAAAAAATAAATAAAATAAAATAACGCAAAACTAAAGCTGAAAATGAACGGAACCCAACAGATGCATGAAACCTATACGTGGTGTCTGTCTGTTTGTCTGTCCTCCAATCACGCAAAAACCGCTCAATGGATCGAACCCTTCTCCCGTATTTAAATGTTTCCGTGGTCGGGGAAGGGCATAGGGGGGTTCACTTCCGGATCCGATGCATAGGGGTGGGGGTTTATAGGGAAGCCGATGAATAAAAATCTTAAATTCTTCCTTCCCGTGAGACAGATGAATATAATTTTTGGTGTTTAATATTATAAGGGTTTATAAAGGGACACGTAAGAGGTATAATCCGTAAAGCGACAGGGAGGAGTGTCAGATGGATCCATCCCGAGTTCAGCCCGTCCGGGACTGGTAACAGAGGTAGATGGACACACCCCGAGTTCTGCTAGTCAACTTTAAAAGCTTTTTGGAAATTTCCCTGAGGCTATTGATCTGGATCAGATGTTGTGATCACAGAAATTAAATCCGTATTCGTGGCAATACGTGAACACTTTCTGGTGTTGTGCTCCCGGAACCTGCGGCAATAATTTTTCTTGCTTCTTGAGCTTCTTCTGAAAGCTACTAGGAACTATTAAAGATTTGATTACTTCTGTGGTGTGAATAAGGATTTCATGTACAGTAGCTGGCATACCTATAGTACCATGAATGAAGACTAAGATAAAGTTCTCTGGATTCCAGACAGAAGTTTCTAAATTCATCTGTGCTTATTTCGAAACCAGAGGACAATGTTCTCTGCTTCTTCTGAAGCAGTCACCAACTCAGCAACACTGCGTATTTTACGAGGTCCTCAACCTCAACTATACGTTTTTCTTTGTGTTTTTTTCTTCTTTAAATAAGATACCTCGTTAAATTTTTTCCGCTGTCTTTCTATAGTAGTAGAACCTTGAAATGATTGGAATGACGCGGCACAGTACGTCGAATCTCTCATTTGATCTCTTCATCCAACCAATTTTCGTTAGTTGCTTTGATTTTCCTGCAGCAACCTCTTTATCACAAATTTTAGAGGCATAGTTAGTTTCATTCATCAACTTCATTTTGATTTTCCTTTCAGAGTCACCGGTAAGGTTTTCAAAATTAAATTTGCACGAAAGGAACTTATAGAGAAAAAAGTTTTTATCTTCCATTGGGTGCTTCTCTACCATTCTTCAAAAAAGTCCCTCCTCGAAAAAAAAGGAAAAAAAAATGTTTTACACGAGTGTGCTGGCTATCACACGTCTTATTAACAATGGGAAAGGTGTATTATATAATATATAATACACCTACATATTATTAATATATGTTATAGGCCTCATAATATATTATAGAAAAATTAGCTCGGGTACAAAAGGGTACAAGTCATTACTGTTTCTTCAAATTTATAAAACAAGGAAAAAGTCATCCGTTCATTTTGAAAACGTTTTTTAAAATATTGTTAGATTATCATTCAGAAGGATTGATTGGCAAAAATTAGCTCTTAACATCATCAATAATATTTATCTTCAACAATTAATTCATATACAATTAGGAACTCTTCGATTTGTGCGTTAGAAATGATGTCTGATTTATTGAATTTTGATACGGATTCATACCTTTGGACCTTATTAATCACGAGGTGGACTGTTTTAGACGTAAACAAATACTATAGTGCAATGTTGTTCATATGCAATATTGTTTACATCATTCCAATACCAAATTTTAGAATTCTGAACATGACTTTTGTCCACCTATACTGTACAATCGAAACACTGTGCGACAGTGAGGTAAGTGATCATGAGGAATTCAGTGATCAAGCAGAATAAGTGACCGCCGATCTTACGTTCTACCTATCTAAAACCTGGCTCATGAACTCATTCAAATTCACGTTGCCAAACGATCACATAATCCTAGACTGCTCGGGAACAGAGGAGGTGACTGTATTCAACAATTCCATCATTTTCAACTCACAAATATCGATCACAAAGAAGAAGAGACGTTTATTTTCTATATTTTAAAGAAAAAAAAAATTGACAGGAGACTCCTTGTAGCAATGATAAGGTATGGTTCAGGTATTACGAAAGTCCTTTCTAATTATCTGTAGGATATCCGTGGATGATGTTTTAGGTATGGTATATAACTTGGATCATCATAGAACAAGTTCAAAATTCAATTCAACAAGTTCTAGCTCATAAAACACAAGCGTGGCTGGGTACTATATTTTTACCAATGTAACCAATAATGTTAGTTTTTTTCTTTTCCTGCGTGTTCATCAACGAGGATTCTGATGATTAATCCCCAATTTACTTTATTTGTTTCAATGTGATTGTTTTCATATGGTAGGCGATCTGACACCATAATATTTTGTACTTTGTCTAGAGCCGTTTTGGCATTTTGGGAGACATACCTAGGTGTAAGAATATCCCTCAATCATGATTCCGGCGAGAACTTAGGGGTAAGAAACTAATTAATTTCAATGTAGAATGATATTGGACGTCAACCCTTCTTGATTTACCCCGAAATCAATGTGCATCTGGGAGGTTGAGAATTAATCTATTGGAACGGTCTGTTTCCTTGAAGACGAATAACTTGCAACCCGTCGAATACACCTACATAATACAAGATCTTTGGTACAATCACGGAGAATGGTGAGTGGTATGAAACCGAAAGCTTTAGAAAGATTACCTTCAGCTTATATACATTTTTTGTAACCACTGACAAAACCTCTTTGACCCCGAACCCGACTCAAACCCTTATAAATTGGAGTTTTAGGCTACGATCATACCTACAAGGCATTACTCGTAATTCAAGATTATGCAATTGACTGGTCATTAATAGAGGGTTCGTTTGGCGCCACATAGCTTCATACAAATCCGAAGTTGAATAACGTAAAGATTACAATGAAAGAGTCAGACATGAAGGTTGTGAACACTAAGGGTTACACTAAAGTTGCTATATGAATGGATGACAAAGGTGGGTCAAGTAAAATGGCACTGAGAACATTACGAGTAAATCTCACAGGTTTTCGAGCGGACGAGGAGCCACATGGGATACGCAAATAGAACAGGAACTAGAGTACATTTCGTGGTCCACTCACTGGACTCAGTGTGACCAGACCTCCGACCAGTCACCTTCCCACCCTTTACTCCTCGTCATTATTATAACTCACAACTCCTACTAAGATAACAATTCCATAACTTTTCCACCCCGATAAAATGGTTTATCGAGTCGAATATCCGACAATAAAGAAGATTGGCGCGACATTCACAGGATATATGATATGAATTAACCGTGCTTAATACTTCCAATCATAAACAATCTACTTCTACAACCTGTTCGGACTTTTTCTAACTTTGTTCCGAACTTCTGTCACCTATGAGTAAAACCATCGAGTAACGAAGAGTGGTACTTGTTTAGTGAGAAAAAAGATACTAGAACGTACTATAATACCACTTATGACTGTGCGGCGTCTGCCACGTGCTCTGTCACACATCTCGTCAATTTCTTCTCGTCACTGCTCGCAATAATCATAACTCCATATCCAAGATCTGGGTTCTCCGAATCGATGTAATAATCTCAAACGTTCTGGTTCAATGAACCGTAAACTCTCCAGTCGAATGATAACCTACAAGATCATAGGTACATAATATTATGATATGTTGGATTAGGTAGGCTTATTACGGATGTGAATAAACAAGTATGGAAATAATGTAACAGTATAATATAGCAAGAAATATCTAAGTAATTTGTTGTTGTTACGTTCAGCTAAAACCTTTATTCGACTCAAACAGCTAATGTTATTCATCAAGTATGAAAGTACACAGAGAAACTGATTAATTTCTACGTAGGCATAAAACTAAGGGAAATGGCGATGCGATAAATGAACGGGGTTTCACCTAGGAGACCGTTGACAATTAGTGGATTTGTTGACAACTAAATTAACCATATGGCTGGTGCTTAGGTAGCATCACTATAAAAGCCGTCTCATAAATCCGTGACAGTTTATAAATAGCCTTTATAGAGAAACGAAGAGATCCAAATATGTATAGGCTATAATATAATATATTATAGTAAGGGATCCTCTTACTTCTTCTTTGTATGACATTCAGAGCTGTAGATTTTATTTATCCTATATCGATGGAGTTTTTAATACGAGTTTTTAACTCGTAGTTACGCTATTCCATAAGTAAATAGTCCTGGAGTGGTCAGCATTACTCTCGTTTCAATTAGGCAGGAGCTATGGGTGCACTAAGGCAAGCGTTTTTCTCAAATCATTAAGCTAAAGAAAAGATCAGATGGAAATGGGTAAATTTGCATCGCATTTCATCTCATAATATTTCAGGTCAAGACGAAATTCAATTATATTGCTCGAGATTTTGGTTCAAGGCCTCGGAGCAGATCAGACCACACATGGTTTTACAAATTCTAATATCTGTCAGACGGTGGCTCATTTCTCATAGAGGTTGAAAACTCCTTCCCTGGGACTGATGATGTCTTCCACTAGGCCCAAACGTGATGTCACCTCCGTAAAAGGGCAAAAGAGCTCGTAATAACGCGTAGGTAGTTGACATATCCTAACATGAATCTCGAGCCCTTCTCTTTCAGAATCTCCTACCCTGACGCGACATTGCGATTAAATTCCTCTGATTTTGAGCTGTACTAAACTTAGCGGTGTGTCACACGAATCTAAATTTTATTCCTGTCACATACGCACATAATTCTTAGATAATGGGTTACTATTCTTACTCTTAATGTGAACTATTGACTTTAACGCAGCGTGTGGGTAATTCGGGATTGGCCGACAGTTGAATATCAAGATCAGGCCAGTAATCAATACGAATTTCGTTCAATTCGTAAGTTTCGTATGCGCATGCGCAGACATGTTTTCTTGAATACCCTCTGATTAAGTATACAGAGTAATTGAGAATGTAGAAAATACGTGGATTCAGAAAATCGAATTTAAAAAAATTCGGCCGTCTGGTGTCCAGTTTGCCCAGTTTGCGTTGTCCTAAACTGATGAAATTTTGGTTACAGATTTTAACCGGCCTGAGGATGATGCTTGAAACTTTTATAACCCTAGGACAATGGGTAGGGGTTCAAAACGAATGTTGGAAACGCTACATCTCAAACAATTCAAATTGAATTGTATAGTTTTCAATTCACGTTTGAATAGAGTTCAGATCAGAGAATTTCATGAGACCATCCGTAGCTTTCTACGACTAACCGTTCATTCACAATGAGGCCTCAAAGGTAAAAGCGAAATCCGAAATAAGTCTCAACCAAATCGAGTAGACTAAACTTCCAATACAGCTTCATTCCAATCATAATTAATCTTCCCCTTGTCAATTCAGGTTTCGACTCATCCTGAACGTATTTCAACCTTTACCCGCTACTCCTCCTCCCCCTTTCTTAATATAGTGCAAGATGAACCACATAATAGACTGGGTCACGGCAATCATGAAATCGGTAATATGTGTGACGCCTGGGGGAAAGTCAATAACACACATCTATGACGATGCTTCGTGTGTGTGGACGTCGAGTTCCATATGTTGATTTATCTGTGGGACGTAGTTAGTCGATACGGCGAGGTATGAACCGAAATCCATACGCGATCCCCTTCCTATTTAGAAACATTCGTGGTTGTCCGGGGTTTCAATAATCTTCCCAATACATTTTTTCAAATCAAACTTCACGTCGCACAGTGGTCAGAAAACTGATTTTATGGGACTAAAAAGGGAAGAACGGGATCGGTGTTGTAGTGAAAGTACACCCAGATAACTACAAAAGACAACTCAGGTTTGTTCACTCGCTAATCTTCCCTCTTGAAACGATAATAAACACGTTAGGACGCGCATTCCGTTCGGATGTAATAGCGATCCGTACTAGGTAGGTACATCTCAGTAGTAGATGCTCGCCCGTTTAACTTACAAGTTTGTGGTGCTAGATGGATACTACCCAAATTGGTATTAACAAACATACTTCATGCAAAAACATATTTTAAAAACATTTGATCGTATTTAGAAAAACGATACAATGGAGACCTTTTTTTTCATACCCTACGAAACTTTCAAAGTCTGCCGTAAGTGAACTTGACCTATTTAAAACAAGATCCTTTTATGGATCTCTTCAGTAATGTTCCTGTTGAGGATTAAAACCAAAATCAGCTGCTACTACCTGCAAATTTTTTTTTTTTTTTTTACTGTTTCAGTGCTGCAAAACGGTGTTTCACCTATTGCGTAATTACACTGCTTTCGTTTTATTATCGTTTATACTATCATTAGGAATGGTATTCCTATCATTAGTGTGGGTTGTGTTTTTAATAAAACCACCTTGTAGCAGCCAATAATTTTAATAGAGGGGGGTGACGTTTCGGTCTTTTAGGGTCTACACTGGAGACCGAAACGTCACCCCCCTCTATTAAAATTATTGGCTGCTACAAGGTGGTTTTATTAAAAACACAACCCACAATAATGGATAACCGCAATCAGCCTGGACGTACCTACCACACCAACAATGTCCTATCATTAGGATGGTATTCCTTCAGAAAAGGATCCGAAATCTAGTAGTGTTCAGGTTCAAGCTTGGGAAAGTACTTCTCGAACGATTGACTGAAACCCTCCAAATGCTCCAAGATCCTGTCACCGTAAGATAGTGTAAGCTTCGATTCTGATAAAAAATCATGGAGGGTCTCAAAAACTTCAAGTTGGCCGTTTTTTACACATATGTAAGCAATATTGCTTCCAAAATGTAAGTTTCTTTTTCATTGACTCTATTTTGCCGTTGACGTAAAAGATGCTGGTATTGTTTTGAAGAGACAGATTGAGGTCATTAACTTTGTTGAAGATGTCACTTAAATAAGAGAGGATTTGCAGCCACTGAGCATCATGAAATTTTGACGACAATGTAAATGGATAGTCCTCTGAAAAAAGTGCTACTTCTTGCCGAAGTTGAAATAGTCGTGTCAAAACGTTTCCGCGAGAAAGCCAGCGAACTGGTGGTGTGGAAAAGAACGAAAAATATTAATCAAACTTTTTCCCAAAAATGTCCGCCATTACTCTATTTTTCCCACGCACCCCCAAAAGGGCTCCCGCGCACCCCAGGTTGGGAATTGCTGGCCTACATGAATAATGAATTTTAGAAAGAATAAGAATTTTAATGAAATTCTGATTGATAGATTATGGATGAACATTATGGGGTCCATTTTAGACCCTATGTTTATAGAACTTTTTTGTTCAGCGTAAAATTTCCTATAAGAATCCGTATTTAGATAATTTCGCTCCCATAAAATCGGTTTTCCAACCACTGTGCGTCGCCTCGGAAGTGAATCGTGATGGGGCGCGAGGGTAAAAGGGCCCGGCTTGTTCAGAACGGACCGAACCTGCGCTTTCTATAGTCACTCGGAACTCGCTCCCTAACTTACTTGACAATTTGTAATGAGCATACCTCCGCCGATCTGGGGCTTCATTTAATGCAATCAGATTTTAGATGCCCTTAATAGAAGAGAAGTGGTAGGGCTCTTGTCTTTCTCACTCAATTACCTTTTGTTTTGGTGGGTTCCTTCCTTGTAGACCCCTCTTCGTCCACCTGTAACTAACTTAGCTAAAATAAGCACTATCCGCTCAGTGCTTTCAATTCAATGATCATTATACAAGTAACCTGATTGACTGTTATTTAGATTAGATCCCTTTTGTTATTCATAGTGTAACAGGATTTACCTAAGTGCTTTTGTTTATTGTTTCTCATTGTACCTCAACACCATACGGAATTCCTTTTTAAGCTTCCCGCTATTGTGATGTAAAATTGAGCTAATTGTAACAGAAAGTTCAACAAAACTTCAGCTGTACTTGATCCGATTACTCCCCGATTGGTTAAAGTATTCGACACAATTGCCTCCGTTAGGCTCGTCTTCAGAGGCGGTCAAACCTTAGATTTGCTCCTTTTAGACAAAATGTAACATTTTGATCAATGAAACAAGTGTTTCCTCATATGGAGCATTCTGAACACAAATCTGACGAAACCAATTCAAATTTTCCGTATTCTTCAAATTGAGTATGTATGTGTGTACTTGTGTGTCTGAAAAAACACTTGATTCATGATCAAGCGTCTTATATAGTCTTATACCAATTTCATCAAATTCCAACTGTAACTTTAGACATACCGATGGCCGAGCCACGTAATCCATGAGTTAATATTGGTTAATATATAATCCATGGGGGTAATATGGGTATTCCAAGCTACATAGTTTCTTATGGCTTCAGCGACCGCAGAGGACAAATACCAATATTTGAGTTCAACGTGAACAAAGTTATATAGACACAAATAAGTTTGGTTGAGGACCTGATTTTTAATAGACTCACATTAAATCTCATATCCCTACTCTGCTTTTGGTTTGATGAAAAAATGAATCTCACTTCCTATGCAGCGAAAAAATATATGGAGAGAACCGACAGTTGTAACAAGATATTATTCAATGGGGATACTGGAGGTTAACACGTGTGCAGAGTGGTATCTCCTGGACAGACATTGGCACATGCGATCCAAGGTGAGTTGATATGGTTTTATCGATCGAGATAGGTAGTCAAATAATTGTGTTACACGATGGAATCACATGATAAACTCTTAGTTTTAAGAAAACCTCTTATCTCATTGTCCTGTGGTTCAAATATTGGCGAAACTTACCGAATTTTAATAACTTAAAGGTCTCTAGAGGGCAGAACATTCATTTTCCACCAAAATTCGAACCACAGGACGATGAGATAAGAGGTTTTCTTTCAGAAACAAAACCAAGATACGAGGTTATCATATGATGCCATTGATATGTGACATCGATTGGATTTCAGTATCTTGAATCTCTCTCACAAATTTTTGTCACGGCACCAGCATAATATGCTGCATTGTTGAATCAAATCGAGCTGGCACTACTAAACTT
This sequence comes from Stenodema calcarata, assembly GCA_963920205.1. Lineage (NCBI taxonomy): Eukaryota > Metazoa > Arthropoda > Insecta > Hemiptera > Miridae > Stenodema > Stenodema calcarata. The sequence goes on along the minus strand of OY986048.1, from coordinate 33,074,667 downwards.
CGCTGAGAATTGATTATTCATATATTTTTCTTTACACTTAAATGATAAACTCTTGGTTTTAAGAAAACCTCTTATCTCATTGTCCTGTGGTTCAAATATTGGCGAAACTTACCGAATTTTAATAACTTAAAGGTCTCTAGAGGGCAGAACATTCATTTTCCACCAAAATTCGAACCACAGGACGATGAGATAAGAAGTTTTCTTTCAGAAACAAAACCAAGATACGAGGTTATCATATGATGCCATTGATATGTGACATCGATTGGATTTCAGTATCTTGAATCTCTCTCACAAATTTTTGTCACGGCACCAGCATAATATGCTGCATTGTTGAATCAAATCGAGCTGGCACTTCTAAACTTCGCTGAGAATTGATTATTCATATATTTTTCTTTACACTTATATGATAAACTCTTGGTTTTAAGAAAACCTCTTATCTCATTGTCCTGTGGTTCAAATATTGGCGAAACTTACCGAATTTTAATAACTTAAAGGTCTCTAGAGGGCAGAACATTCATTTTCCACCAAAATTCGAACCACAGGACGATGAGATAAGAAGTTTTCTTTCAGAAACAAAACCAAGATACGAGGTTATCATATGATGCCATTGATATGTGACATCGATTGGATTTCAGTATCTTGAATCTCTCTCACAAATTTTTGTCACGGCACCAGCATAATATGCTGCATTGTTGAATCAAATCGAGCTGGCACTACTAAACTTCGCTGAGAATTGATTATTCATATATTTTTCTTTACACTTATATGATAAACTCTTGGTTTTAAGAAAACCTCTTATCTCATTGTCCTGTGGTTCAAATATTGGCGAAACTTACCGAATTTTAATAACTTAAAGGTCTCTAGAGGGCAGAACATTCATTTTCCACCAAAATTCGAACCACAGGACGATGAGATAAGAAGTTTTCTTTCAGAAACAAAACCAAGATACGAGGTTATCATATGATGCCATTGATATGTGACATCGATTGGATTTCAGTATCTTGAATCTCTCTCACAAATTTTTGTCACGGCACCAGCATATTATGGTGCATTGTTGAATCAAATCGAGCTGGCACTACTAAACTTCGCTGAGAATTGATTATTCATATATTTTTCTTTACACTGCTAGTTTAATCATTGCTTTAGCATAGAATGCTGACTAGATGGGTGAGTTGGGTGGTTGCTAACAGTCAGATACGGGCGAGATGCAGCGCCAGGCCAACCAGACATCATGACATTATGATCATATGGGTCATGAGTTATTCATGAAATCTGTATAGTCAGCGGGTGAACCTGAACGAGCGATCAAAACTAGTGCCTAACTGATGGAAATTGAAGAAAAACTTACAGGATTCTTAGATTGGTCATTCCTTCGAAGTCATTTTCATTGATGACTGTGAGATTGTTTCCTTGAAGATCTCTGAAACAAACAGAAAAAAACTTTCTTGAGTATCGGGCATGTACGATGTATGAAGGTTCAAACTTCAAAAAATGGTAACGGCACTCACGTTTTCCAACCACATCAAGGAATACGAAAAAACTTCCGAAGACCTTAGAAGTAAGTTACACGAATGAAGGTGTACACATGCATGTCAGTTGTTATATTATCACGATACTAAAATTATATTCCAAAATGCTGTAAATTTTCCCACAGCAGTTTATTATTTTCCGTATGCATCACATTACTCCACACGTACACAATAATTGGAGGAATGAGCTAAAATATTTCGTTTTCATTCGAGTAAGAGGCCAGATGGTATGATCCATGTGGGGGGTAGTTAGCCACTAGCTCAGTTTTTTTCTTGCGCTTATTCAGATAATATAACAACGGATTTGGATGTTTAAGAAGCCTGAAGATGACTGAACCCCATGAAGTAGGTACCTGTGATGGCGTTATCTGCGACCTTTACTCAGTTTCTTGGTGCATCGTGGTTCACTAACATTACAGCAAAATTTTGAAAGTCCAATTATCCAATACCAGAGCCGTTTTTTAGTGAGGGCATAAACGTTAGTCAATTGGGAGTTTCCCAAGCAAAATAAGAATTTCAAAAACCATCTTAGCACTTTGGTGCTACGTTACGAATATTGAGGATGCTCAAAGAAAGAGTATGTTTTTTTGTACCTGAACGACCCGACTGAAATTTGTATAAAGACGATACAGATCTAGCGTCACTTGATACATCGAATGAAGACAGTATTGACAGAGTATAGACAAAAAATAACATTTCCTTCAGGAGAAGCACTCTTTTCGGTAAGGACTTTTCTTGACACTCAACTATTTCTATATTCATTTCCTAATCCCTCAAGAGCCATCAGGATACCATTAGACCTGGGTATATCAAATTTCTGGTTACAGAGTGAAGAGTGCTTTTGGTTGGCGCAGCCTGGCAACTTTGTTTGTTGAGACACGGGGTTCTTTTTCAGAAGCAGCTCCAACACAAGAGCGCACTAGGGGCGTGGTGGTTTCAGGGACAGGACGCTAGTTTTGGGTCTAATCGGATCACGTCCCTTTTATCAACTGAATGCTTATACCACCTGGCCACACCCAAACACTTTTAAACCGAGAGCTACCGGACAAAGAGGGGCCTTAATTCTACCGTCCCAAGTGAACACTCTTGGCACTTGTCCGTGTCACGATTTGAATGAGGAGAAAGATTTCTAGCCAGGTAGTTATGATAAATTGAAGATTTCAAGAAAATTCCACTGAAGAATGGAACCTTCCTTTCATGTATCCAATACACGAAGGGCCGAATTGAGAAACCACTGAAAATAACAGGCGGTTTAATAGAACTATGTAAGGTAAGTGAGTTAACAAGGATTCCCGTGCACGTATTTGCTGAGGTAATAATATTTGCGGGATAACGGATTTTTCCACCACTAGAGCAGCACCAAAGGCGGGTAAACGGCATAGTAATATGATACGAGTTTATTTTTCTGTCAAACCCAAGTAACGAACACCGATGCCCACAAAACGCAGATGTCAATCCACACCACGTTTCCTTCATCCCGGAAGCTTAGAGATCCGGAACGCCGCCTCAATAACTCAAGGCTGGGATTCAAGAACAAAAATCCTATATGTCTGTTGCGAAGGAGAGAAAGGCCAGGGGAAATGATCACCAGTTTTATCATTTGGTTATCATTATTTGGGACCCCTCGAGCACCATCAACCAAAGAGCCGACTGAAGACATTTTCTTTAGACGGAATAGCTTGAAGGTAGGTACGAGCATGATCAGCCAGTGACTGGCTTCCATATCCTCGGACAATGGTTGGGAAGCCTATTGTACGCCCTTCCTCCAGTCAAGATCGGCCAGTCATTGAGCTCTGAAACTATAAAGAAAACAGAACCTCTTGTCTCTCTCGGGACCCCTCAATTCTGATGCCGTCCTCAATGGACTGTCTTTTGATTCATCCTTACCGATTCGCTGCCAGACGAGCGGACGCGTCAGAGCTGGTTTCGAACTGACCAGTGTGTTCGAGAGAAATCAGATCTCCGTAACAAAGCCCATTGACAATCAATCTGACTTCGTGCTTCAAAACTCCATGAACAAAGGCGAACTCCATCGGATACCCGATATCAGACCTCTTTTCCCGGTTATGTACTTCAAGGCTCGGCCTTTTAGAAGGGGCTGATTCTCAACGTTTTTGATTATCCACAAAGTCGAAGAATTTTAGATTGATTTTCACCGATGGCTCAAAGACGGGAAATTCCGCGGGGGCGGCTGTTCTGGATGTTCAGTCTGATATTTCTTTACAGTATAAAATTTATAGTCTAAAGTATAAAATTTATACTCGTCTATTGGAATAAGAGTGACACAATCCGAAAAATTGCATTTTTGAGTTAAACACTGTAACAACCATAAAAGAGGTGTTCTTTCTCTGGAGAAGATCGCCATGTCAATAGTTCGGATAGTTTTTGCTAGAGAGCACTTGTGTCACTCTTCCACCGGCCCCATTGTCGGTGCAATATAGCCACTTCTTCGGTTGTGCCATTCTTCCATGCAGTTGTGCTTTGTCCGTCCAATGGGACGGTAACGTTTATTAACGGAAGACTGCCACTATGTGATATCTCCACGATATTTTTGTGTGATGTGCCATTATTCTCCAAAAGTAATCCGTTTATTTTATACTAAAACGCCACATTCATGAAAGTGTCGTTTTTCTTCAAAAAATTTGAAGAAAAACCATCGGTATTTTATGGAAAAACGGCATGTTTTTCCAGAATTCCAGGATTGTGTCTCTCTTCTTCCCAATGGACGAAATAATCGAAGGGAACCAACAGTTTTACAGCGGAGGTAATAGGAATTTCACAAGCTCTTCAATATATTTTGTCTGATTTTGATCTGCTAGCACATCACAAGGTTGTTGTCTGTACAGATTCATTAAGTACATTACAGACACTATCCAGCCGATACCTTGAAAAATTCAAGAACCACTTTATTACTGCCATAATCAAACTAATATCAGCACTCAAGGATATGGGATTAGAAATCATATTTCTATGGGTTAAGTCTCATTTAGGTCTGTTGTTCAATGGGAAAGTTGATATCGCGGCAAAGAAGGCATCGCGGGTAGGTCTATCATTGAATAATCCGATACTAAAGGAAGAATTGCACACTGAAATGAGATCTCATCATCATATGAAGTGGCAAAAACTATACAGTCAGGGGGAACAAGGGACATTCTATAAGAAATTAAGCCCGAAAATCAGCACAGTACCATGGTTCAAACGAATAGATAAACCAAAGCGATGTATACGTATTTTCTGCAGACTGAGAACCAATCACGCCATAAGCCCTGTGAACCGTATACCTAAACAGTAGAGAAAATGCTATCTGTGACTTCGGTCATCCAACAGGTAGCTGGGAACACCTGGTGATGAATGCCCTCACAGCTTAGAAAGAAAAGTCATGTTTGACAAGCTTGTAAGTGAAGTAACAAGTCCATTCAATTACCTAACCTTATTACTCACTGAAAGTATAGAGACGTGGAACGACATGTTCATTTTCATAGAAGACAACAATATAAAATATTTTTATAATTATTATAAAAATAAGTTAAGATAATTAGATTATATTAGTAAGTAAGAAACTTTTTAAGTTAGATGGATGCTTAAAAACGTTATGCTATTGATTGGCCATATGATTATATTGAGCATGGAATGTTATGGCTGTATGTAATATGACTATGCCAAATAAAAATTAATAAAAAAAATAAAAAAGTACACAAAGTCACACATTCAAAGGATGTATGTTCCTTTTTGACAACTCTGAAACCGAATTACTTGACAAAGAGACAAGTACGGTGCGTATGTGTCAGCACGCAATCCTGAATACCTGGACATGTATGACTGAATAGAATCGTTATAAAAACAAATCATTCAGAAAAGGTACTTCTAATTATTACTCCCAATACCTCGAACTCTATGCGTTCTGCTAGTTTCACCAAACACTTGAGTAAGCCGCAGGAGTATCATTTTAGATTGCACCTATATTGGATGTTTTGAAGTTGAATTCTGCTAGCACATGTATTCTCTTGGGAATATTGATTGAATGATATTGAAGATGTGACGTCATTGTTGTAGTTGAAAATCGGGAAAACTGGCAAAATCCAATTCCCTCTGCAGAAACGGAAGTTGATTGAATAAAATTCACAGAACGCCGCGGGGTATACAAAGCAAATTAAGGTCGTGTTTCTTTGAGTTCAATGACTGGTTATTTCAACAGCCTGTCCCAACATTGCTCCTGATTAGCGCTCAATGTGTTATAGTCCCTAGTGCCCCGTGGTTGAAGTCATCAGCACCTACCGGGAATCGAAGCCCCCTGGTGACAAGTGAGTGTTTACAACGGAATAGTTGATGCCAAGCCGATACACCACGTCCATCGGTCCCTCATAATTGGGTATATCCAAAGCTAGCTCCAGGAATTATCCGTCGCACTGTGTACTCTTACTTGTGTGTTGCTCAACTTAGGCAACATGATGGATGTATATTATTATGATAAAATTTGTTAAACACTTCAACGTTTCTTGAGGAGCCGTACCACCCTCGAAGTGTGACAGGCCTTGTTTTAAAACAGTTGAGCTGCAGAGGCAACAAATCATTAATAATATGCCGATCTTATCGGTAAGTGTGAAATCCTTGTACGTAGTACCTTGCCGAGTACTTGTACGTACTCGTATGCAACGCATGTACTTGTACTTCATATTTTCATTAGAATGTGAATTATCTCTAAACGCTGCACGAATGTGGCGGTAAATAAAAAACTCTGCAAATTCTTGACACAACGGCTTATTATCTTCTTTGAGCAGATCACCCTAATCTAATTCACGAAATTATTGATAAAACATCATACAAATAGGTATTGTTTAAACAATTTAAAAGACAAGAAATGGAGTGGATATTGCATTTTCATCCAGTTCTGTCTTATATTTAAAATTTCAAGTCTCTAGCTCATCGGGAAGTTGAAAAACAAGTAGTTTAAATTATTATTAATTACATTGAACATAGGCATTGACCCGACTGGTTAACATGAAACTATTCTATAAAATCTGACGATTCCAACGAGCGGTGAACGATTACCGAAGGATGCACACAGATGGAGTTACATTTACTTAGTTACGGATTGGTTGTTCGTGAAAATCATGCTAAAAGAAGGATGTCGCAAAATCGTTACACAAAATCGCGGGGAGGCCAAAGCAAAGACATTTTCGTGTCAAAAAATCCAACGTCTACCTTGTGTAAGGAAAATACACGGGGTAGATGTTGTTAGGACCGGCGCTAATTGGAGAGGAGCGATATCTACTGTCTTACAAGATGACTTACGTGGGTAATCGCGGTTTTAACATCTAATCAACATCATCTACCACTAATCACCACAGAACGAATGTATGCAACGGAAGTACTTCCTCTCTCCGTCCCCCAGTGAGTCATTGTGTTTATTTTTCAGGTTCTGGCAGCCGATCGATCTGTCTCCTACAATTTCATCCAAGATTAATTCGTAGTTAGAAAGCGGTGGTATCAGTCGATTAGTCATAAATCTCTACTAGCTCTTTAAGAGAGACTTTTTTCACAGTACTTCCCTGTGCCAAGTTCCAGTGAGAAAGCAAAATTTCATAAATAGAACTTTTGACCACTTAAAATTCGTCTTTCACACCAAATGGACTGAGAACGTTTGGATGGGAGTCGTACATCAGACGAAAGTTCACTCGCTGACAGCGACTGAGGTTTTTGAGACCTCATAGAAAAGTGATAAAGAGAACCCAGAAAGAAGGGGAAAAGGTTTGAGGGGACCCTCCTCCCTCACGTCTTCTTCACAGCTCAGACGTCTTTTTGCTTCTACCTAAACCAATAATCGCCGAGTTTTCACCGTCCCGACGCCTTTTGTGCCGCGTGCAGGGGCAAGTTGTACCTCCAACATCTTCACCATTCATCTCGACGGTACATAAAAAACCGTGAAAAAGAAAGTGGGGTTTAAAGGCGTAAGAGGTTTTAGAGAGAAACGAGCGGCGCTTCCCGACGATTTGCCCTCCACAAAGAGAAGGAATAAGCGAGTGAGGGACATTTCTTCTTGAACGAGGCTCTTTACAGCGGGGATTTTCCTCCAGAGTGACATATATCTTGGTGAATTAGAACCTGCCCCCACCCTCTTCCGTTCATCCATCATAGACTTCGGCCACATCAGCGGACTAGAAAGGGTGGAGGAAGTGGAAGCGGAAGTGTGTGCAAATAGCAAACTCTAGGGTTCCACACCATCTATGACTATGATATTATTTAAAACAATCAACCAAGCTGTATGAAATTATATTTCAACATGAACAATTCCAATCACTTAGCAAACGATTTTTTAAATTAATCTATCAACTAGTAGGACGGCCGATCAATAGCGATCGGAAAAACAATTTGTTACCACGGTTAAATTGTTACGATATGAACATTTTGATTTGGTTGTTCAAAAGATTTCCAACCCAATGAATCAATTCTCCAATTTACAACCCTTTACGTTTAATTTTGGTAATTCTAATGGCCGCTGACTTAGAGTTGGACTTAATCCTTGCCCTCAATACGTCCCTCACTTTTCTTCCGATTTTGAAGTTCATGTTATTTCCGAAAATCACGAAATTATGTTTCACATTAAAAAACAAAATCAAAAACATTGCAGCGAACCACTGCAGCAATTGCAGCAATCTGCAGCTGCATTGTAGCAACATCAGCATAACCACTGTATAAGACCATACCTGATGGTGTGCACTGGGGAGTTTCTTTTAAATCGATTCCTAGCGTAATCGTACCGTTTGGTTATTCTGAGGGATCTCCAATGATCACTCAAACATTCCATCTCGTTAAAAAGAATGTGCCAGTCCTCAGTTCCTGCCTGCAATGTGGGATGGAACGAGCGAGGCACAACCCCAATACTCTACCCCCAAACTGAACTGGCGATATGTACACTGCCTGATCAAACAGAAAGGGGAAACGGTTTCCTTCTCCGGGGATGACATGATTGGGGCCCGTTAGGAGTTGACATATTATTAGCGGAATTCCGCGACCCTTCTTGTTCGGAGTTTGTTCATTAAATTTAGAACCAGTTGTTTTATAGAGCGACAGGGTTGTTCAAAGAGTTTGATTATGCCTCGTCATATTCAGGTAGAACAATTCGACGAAATGAGTCAATTTCATGACACAAAATATAACTTACTTTTCAGTGCACTCTACACGAGCATACGAAATGTTTCAGTGTAGGGACGTTCCGATACCTCCGATATATCGGAGTATCGATACTTTGCTCCCGATATTTCCGATATTTGTACCGATACTTTTCATTCAATACTTTTGTGGTATCGATACTTCCGTCCGAGAGTATCGATAGTATCGATACTTTCCACCGATACTTTTCACCGATATTTTACCAAGGAAGATGACATAATTGTGAGGAAATACTCGTCGTGCCCACCTATGAATTATAATATGATTATCTAAATACTTAATTTTCGAAAATAGGTAGCTGGAAATCAAGCATAATACCGGAAATGCCATTCTTTCAGGAAAATCGCGATACCTATGAACCCTCAAACTCAATGCATCGATAAATCGTCTCACCTTTAGGAAGATGAGTACAACCACCTTAGTATAAATGCATAATTATAATAATATGCTGGTCACTTTTAAGGCATCCTTTTCACATAGCAGCAATTTCTCTCAACTCTTTTCCTTTTTTTAAAATTCCATCGAAAGAAAGGGTTTTTTTCGCCCTTAGACTTGGTATCGGTATCGGTATCGAGCATCGATACTTTTGATCCGATATTATCGGAATATTGATACTTTTTGACCGATAATATCGAGTATCAATACTTCGGGGAAAGTATCGTATCGAAAGGAGTATCGATACTCAGATGGTATCGTAACGTCCCTATTTCAGTGGTTGTTTAGTTGTTGAATGGATATTTTGTATAACTCCAAATGTTACAGGAAGTATTCGGAGTTACTTCAGCTTGAACGATATCATATATTTCTCTTTTTCTTTAAGAGCACCTACTGTTTCAGTAGATTGGATTAATTTTTGTTAATGCATACAAACGTCGATGGCATTAGTCTATAATTATAAAATTTGAACGCTGCCAATTGTTCTATAACGATAAGACCATTGGTCTGACAATATCATTTTGACTCCCATAACTACAGTAAATGATTGGAATAATGAGGTAAAATATCGACCTATCGTTTGAACGCTCTCCTTGCGAGGGCTAGTAGATGAAATGGCCTTGTCAATTTTCTGTCGGGCTGATTAAACTATGCCCAGTTTTATTTTTTTAAACTAAGCAACTATTAAACAGGCCAAACAAAATTAACTTATGTTGACAATATTGGAGTGAATTTGTCACAAGTACCTACCTCTGAACGGGAAAGACGGTATCACACTAATATGTTAGGTTTGAATGACCGATCCTCACTACGAAAGTTGACTTGGAGTTTTAATGTTCGATTCATGCTCAAAGTCGATGTTTTTTGTGCTCTTTCTATTGTGAACGAATAGGTGGTCGTACAATAATCAAGGTGGTTTTGAAAAAACTGAAATCTATTCCCATTTTTATTACTTGCCAGAACGTTATAGTAGTGAACTTCCGGAGAGGTTTATGGATCAGTTGGACAACGTTTGAAAACAACGTAACCGCTTTTTTGGTCATTTCTATTTTAGTTTATCGTTCAGTAGAACAATCGTCAAGACTCGAACCGATGCTTTAATCTTCAGGAAACACTATTCAAACAGTTACTGCGTTGGAGAGTCTGCCAGGAAGTTTGAAGTATATCGATAGTTATTATACACTAAAGTAAGACCAAGATATCCCGATGATGAAGGAGGCATGACCTATCACGTTCATCGCCTTTCTGCTAGCGCGCACTTTTCTTCCATCCTGACCTAATAATTCAGGCTTCTAACGCTCCGTGTGGATCCGCTTGGTATCGGAAAATATCGGAGAGTTTTATCAAGAAACGGAGTGACACGCATGGACTTTAGTTTGTAGAGGTGTTCATAAGAAAATACACATTTGCCTTCATTTTCAGTACACAATGGTTGGGAATGGTAAAAATATGATTTGACTTAGACGACTTGTTTCCTATAGTCGAATATACGAGTATATACGTCAGCAGGGCTCTGTAAAATACGTCTTAATAACTGAAAATTGAAAAGCGGGAGTATGAGGGCCATCATACAGTGAAAAAAGGAGAGAGTAAAACGCGCTTGTTGGGTAGCATTTTGTGAAACCCTCAAACAAATGTATGAGTATTTACGATGTTTTACATATAAAACTCAAATTTTACACATTCCTCGTAACATAAAATGCTGGATCATTCGGTCTGTAAATAAATGTTCATGTAGCTAAGAGTTGATACCGTCTAGGAAGACATAATATCGTCAGCTCCTAGGCAGAAGTGATCAAGCGACAATTAGTCAATTTTACCCCCAACCGATTTCAGTTGGTTCGAAGCTGTGCAACGCCATTACTTCAGCCAGACAAAGATGTACATACATGTTGAGAGATATATATATTGAATATATTCTATTGAATATATATATTGAATATATTCTATTGAATATATATATTGAATATATTCTATTGAATATATATATTGAATATATTCTATTGAAGGATATCACTGTAGATCTTAATTTGATCAAGGAGTCAGGAAACATTCAACAACTGAGTCTGGAAACATTCAACAAATGCGTTCAGTTCAGGCCTCAGGTTACTATCCTCAAGTATATTGAATAATAAAGATCTAGAGCACCCTTGCGAGCTATAATAACACAATAAATAGTAGGCGAAGTACCTACCGTTCCATTAGGATACAACGGACTGATAGAGATATGTATATTTAGCGGGTTATCAACGACTTGGAGAACGTGGGTAAGAAATTGACGCCGCTTCTTGGAGGAGAGGGATGGTACTTTGGGACTATAGGAGGTATAACGACGGGCTGATGTTTCTCTAAAATATTTACAACTCCTCCTGCGGTGTGATGCCCCACTACATGTAAATCAGTCTCGGAGCCGGGTAATATTGTCTTAAATAATAAATAATGCTCGTCTTGTCAATACGCAGCTGCTGCACAGCGAAGCCATTCCCGAGTACTCTACAATGGAGATGCCCTTCAATAACCGTATTATTCAATCTCGAATTACCTGGCCTGGTAGTCACATAATGTAGGTATAGAAATCTCTAACTTTCAAAAATCTCTCTCTCTATCTTTAAACTGTAGGTTTCAGGCATTTTACAAAGAACAGGTCTGTCCGCGATATTGAAATACATCAAACATTTCATCAGTGAAGCCATACTCCTTATACCAACAGTTTTCGAGCTGAAACTCATTGAAAACGAAAGTGGTATATCAGAGTGGAGTATCCGATACAGATAGATGTATCCCACTCAGACACTACACACTGGTACCAAGTCACTGGTATTGGTTGGCCAGCCCACTACCTTGTAGATGTAGGTTATGACTTTGATTATTTTGATAACAATACTTTAATCCACATAATTCATTGGAATTTTCTACCTTCCGTGATATGACACAAGTGCCAGTTGTTGGTATTGGGTTAGTCGAGTGTTAGGGGTTGGGAATCTGTTTTAATTGTCTGCGCTGAATTTCAATATCGTAGGGAACAAAGGTAGATTATACCTAATAGAAACAGATCAGGGTTTGGTAGCATTGCAAAATGTTTCATCTGTTAACGACGATTAGCCCTACGGCAAGGGCACAGCAGCTTCTTTAGAAACGGCACCGCGTGAAAAGAAGAATTAACCAAAACGGCAGGTGAACTTGACTATTTCAATTGATCCGTTCATAGAACAATTAGAAAACTTAGCAAAGTCTTAGCAAAGTTGATGTAAGCACCCACGCCATTGAAGTTCCGACAAGTACTTATAGACTTGTATAACTTGTAGGTTGCAATTTTCTAGAAGTATTCGAGTCGTAGTAAACCCTCATGTTGTAGAACTCGACGCTGAGTACAGATTGAACAGGTCACAAAATACATTTTATTCAATCCTGATCCTCACCCACATAAACACCAACTAATGTGACGACGGTCGGGTGCTTCCTTTGATTCTTGTAGACAAATCGGAAGGGTGAAAAGGGTGGAAATGAGTGGGCGAGTGGACATTAATTTCTTCGTTTAGGAACACTTGTGAAGAGGGACCTAAAGGCGGCAGATAATAATGCAAATTACGACTTGGTCTTGAGGGTTCACCCTGCCAAGTACCATAATAAACTTTTGAAGGAGAAGAGCCGCCCGAAGAGATTTCACAATTAAATGTTCCTACTTAGCATAAAAGTTGCGCCAGATATCCCCAAGCTCGGCTACATAAATCACCAATTATGCCGCGACATGCACCCAAACTTTGAGGGGTGAAGTTCCGAGGGACGAAAAAGCTGGTTTTCCGCAGCCAATCTCGTATTATATAAGAAAAAAATAAGCTACCTACTGTAGTAAATTGTGGGAGGGAGGTGCGTGCTTCACCCTTCTCCCTAACTCTTGGGATCTCATTTCCTCTTTCAACGGGAAAAAAGCCGTAGGAAAAGAAAATTAAAGATGGAAAAAAGACATTTGGTGTCGGGAGCAAGTGAGTTTGAGTGAAAGGGGCCCTGAGGGGTCGGAATGGGGGCCCAACTTGGTCGGCGAACCCGAATCAGGAGTTGGAGATCGATTGGAACGATGTGAAAAAGTGAGATGAAATGAACGGGAAACAGGGTGTCGACGACTTGCAGGAACTTGTCAGCGAAACCCGCACGGGAGGAACTCCTTCCAGTGGAGAATTATGGGCTGATGAGGTTACAATAGTCTACTCAGGGCCAACCGAGGATTCTCAACAATAAAAAAGTGGAAAAAACACCCCAAGCATCTCCATTATCATCCAAAACATCGAGAACGAGTTCCTACTCGTGTTTTATATACCAAAAAGGGAAAACCTATGTTTCAGAATTTCACTCGAAGTCTCAGATGAATTAGCATCTTTGGAAAAATATAAAGTCGTTTCCCAACGGTTCACCCAAAGGCAGATATGTATAATACAGGGTGATCCGCTTGTAGATGCGACAACTTTTTGCGTAAAACTACATCAAAAACGAAGTGAAATTCCGCCAACTTCATATTTTAATCTCAATCTGTTCTCCGTTCTTGTTGTGTTTTGAAGGTTTTTTCAGAAAAAAAAAAATGTTTTTTTCCTTTTAAACTCAAATTTCTCCACTTATCACCTCCAATCAGCGTTAAATTGTCAACAAATTTGTTTACTTTGATTATTGAAAAGTATCATCTAATGCCTCTAACAGCAGGTCAAACATAGACGACTTTGGGAAAATAGAAATTCTGAAAATATTTAGAACGTTACTTTTCTTCCGAACAAAATCCTGGAAACTGGCAAATCTCAAGAAAAATTCTTCATACAATAAGCTTATCAACGGTATGGTCAACTTTGATCAAAAATTCAAGTTTAAATGAAAAAAAAGTTAGGCACTTCAAAAGGTTGAGTTTGATTAGAGGGTAGAAAAACTCTGCAAATTCTTAACATAACGGTATATTATCTTCTTTGTAGATCGCCCTTCTGTATTGATCACTAAATGATAGATTTATTAAGTGTAGTTTTAGTATTGTTAATTTTTAATGTTATTAATTAGTAATAATTATTATTCATTATTAATTACCTTGATATCTGAAAACCAAGTGCTGTTCGAATCAGCTGTTCGAATCTGTCGCATGATTCACCCTCATGTTGACGACTTTCGATCTGCTCTAACTTTGAGCCGTCATTGTGAACGAACCTCCGGATGGTCTTGAAAAATTCTAGAAATTAAACTAAACTAAAACATTAAACTAAACTAAACTCTTTTAGCGAATTTTCAAAGATAAGGAAGCTATTGTTCTCGGTCCAAAATTTTTAAAACTCGAAATTCCGCAAAATTTGTATACCAAAATCCGTTTCAGACCATCCTGAATTCACTGCCAAAAGACACAAAAAATCATATGTATATATTTATGTATTTATGTATGTGTCATTCCAGACGATAACTCTCGATAGAATTGAGATAAAAAGTTCAAATTTGCACACAAAATCTGTCTTGGCAATCGACAGGCTAAGTTCGAAGATGGGCAGAATCGGGCCACTCTAAGGGGGGTGTAGGGGAGTTTTAAGGGGGGGAAAATTATCCATGAAGTCCAAATTTGAAACAGTCTGACATGTGACACCTCATTTTAAAGGTTTTTTCATGCTGAACACGATGGTGAAGTCAGAATTGCGATATCTCATTTCATTTCCAAACTGGAGCATTTTGAAGATGAAGAAACGTGGTTTTACTTGAGATGCTTTTCGCGGTTCATCTGCTCTAATATGATACCGGAAAGAGATATCACAATTCTGACTTCATCATCGTGTTCAGTTTTGAAAAAGCTATATCCTGAGGGGGGTTTTGGGGAGTTATGGGGGGGAGGAGGGGCATTACCTACCCATCAATTCCCAAAATGAAACAGTATGACAAGTGACATCTCAATTTAAAGGTTTTTTTTAATGCTGAACACGATGGTGGGTTTTTTGGAATTTTAGGTATGAGGGGGGGGGGACACCCATAAATTCCCAAAATGAAACAGTCAGACATGTGACACCTCATTTTAAAGTTTTTTTCTTATGCTGAACACGATGGTGAAGTCAGAATTGCGATATCTCATTCCGTTCTCAAACTGGAGCACGTTGAAGGTGAAGAAACGTGGTTGTTATTGAGACGTTCTTCACAGTTCATCTGCTCTAATCTGATAACGGAATGAGATATCGCAATTCTGACTTCATCATCGTGTTCAGCGTTGAAAAATCCATAAACTGAGGTGTTACTCTGCACGAAATGGAGACAATATTTTTTTCTTTTATTAAGAAGACTATTGTAAGTACCTACCGATCTTTATTCAGAGAGCACCACACCTGATGTATACCGAATTAACCGAATAGCTTCATACTCAAATACCTATAATTACAAAATAAAATAAGTTCAAGATTGCCTATATTTGAATGAGATGTTCCAAACATCACATTTTACATAAAAGCGGTTATTTCTTCGAAAATTCGCTCTTATAGCCATGCTGCATGATTGGAACTTTTTAAATTCTTTTTTGTACCGCAAATTTTAAGGGGGAAATAAAATTTTCATATCTTTTATTTTTTTATTTTTATTTTTTCTTGGGCGATTTCAGAGGTTCATTATCGAAAACAAAATCCGTCCGTCCACCGTACGCCGTTCGCGGCGCTCTGCCCAGTTAGCGTTGTGCTAAAATTACGAAATTTGGTTTACAGGTTCGGGCCAACCCCACAATGATCATTTCATAAACTTAGGTCAATGGGAAGGGGTTCAAAGCGAATTTTGAAAAATTCCTAAATTATATACCTATATAAGTGCCGCGGACGGCGTACGGCGGACGTACGGATTTTGTTTTCGATAAAGAACCTCCGGAATCGCCCAAGAAAAACAATAAAAATAAATAAATAAAAAATACGAAAATTTCATTTCCCCCTCAAAATTTGCTGGTTTACGTTTCAAGATACGTAGATTCAGAAAATCTTATTCATGCTCTAACACGCTCACGCATTTGCCCTGCTGTCACCTTTGTGAGCTGTGCCATTTCAACCTTGAACTGCATTGGGGCTCTTAGATGGTTGTAATAACGGTATTCCTCACGTGATTCAAATATGATAAGTTTGAGTCATTCAAGATTCTCAAGTCATTCATACTGTCAACTCCCTGAAGCAGAACTCCTTCAATACATTAAGGGTATTGGAGTGAACGATATATCAAATTTCAGCCAGATATTAAGTAATTAAAACTATCAATAGTATGCCAGTGAGTAAATGTGTCAGGTTGAGCTGAGCAAGACACGTAAATAATGTAGTTATGAGAATGTAAAGTTATGTAAGTGGTGTCATTGTTTTCTCTCGATAACGATTTTACTTTATCATATTTTGCTGATCATCCGAAAATACCTCCAAATTCGAAGAACAGAAATGGAGCGAAGTTCGTTCACGTGGATTTCACATACGAGCGCAGATGATATAACATTCTTTGGGAGGGTAGGTAGTTGGAACCCCAACATGTTCTAAGCACACCTAAAAACACTATGTGAAACGCGATATGTACCTTTAATATTGTTCAGCTAAACCTATTTTGACATCATACAGAATAATTGAGGAGTTTTCGTGGCGCGATGGTTTCCAGTATATTTTTCCGCAACATAATGGAGTTGTGTTTGTGGGGCGATATAGTGCTAGAGCATCCAAACGCACATTTACTGCTTCCTGTTTTCTTCTCGCTGCCCTCCTTCCATGCTTTTATCGCGGCCAACTGCGACAGAAAACACGGAGAAATCTCCGGGAGAGGTGAGCAGCGAATAAAACAAATAAAATTTATTTGTTTTATTCGCTGCTCACCTCTCACGGAGATTTCTCCGTGTTTTCTGTCGCAGTTGGCCGCAGACTCGTTGATCAGATTTAATGCAGACTCGTTGATCAGATTTAATGCAGACTCGTTGATCAAATCTGTTTGTTTTCGGAGCATATGAGTGGATTGAGTATTATTAAATAAAAGGGTTTAAGGTGAATTAAATTTTAATAAAATGGAAATAACAGATACAAAAAAAAAAAAACACAAAAAAAAAAAACACTATTAAACCCTTTACGTTATTTATTTACGTTCAACAAGGTTAACAGGGCATTTCTACATCTAAAAGTTAGTTATAAGATCAAACGGATGGCCAAGAAGGAAAACTTGACATCGACGGTGTCAGTCAGTCGTCACAGGACTGATTCCCTACTCCACGCAGGAATGACAATTTGTCAACCATTGCTGCATATCGTTGATGGACTACGCCCATAATATACCTCGCCATGTTAGCTACTCGCACACCTTGCTCGTTTTTTCGCACACCTTGCAAATTTTTCCTATTCAAAAACACATTTTTGGGCCTGTCCAGGAACGGATTAATGGCATTTCATGGGGAAAATCGCTTAGAGATACGAACAAATTGACATACGAGCAAGGTTACGGAACGAATTAAACTCTCGGAAAAGCAGCGATAGGTACCTTAACACAGAGCATGTAAACTCGTATTTCGAGGTATCACTGTATTTGAATTCAAGCGGGATGAGAACGATAGTGGTCGTGTTCGATTATAAGACCAGTCTCGATATAAGACAACGGTAAATCGATACTTCCTTAGTTGCTTCAAGATCCAACAGGTTCATAACGATCGTGGCACTGGTACCAATGGTAAACTACCTCAGACCAGTTACTTGCAAATATGTACACCGCAAGGTAAAAATCGAAAATAAATGAAGTAGGTAGGTAATTTTGAGACATCCATTTGAGTATTTCTTCTGATATCGGGAAAAATACTCGATACCTATAGTAGTATCGAATCAAAATATTCGATACCATACTCATATCGATAGGTATCGCCAGACACCATTAGTGAGAGAGTTAAACGGAAAATAATAGCATCGGTCAAGGGCAATCAGTATTGAAATGCAGCCCGTCCAGTTTGTGGCAAAGGGGAGTCGGGGTGGTCGAGAAATTTTAGTTATCGATTCGTCTTTTAAATTCAATTTTCATAAGACATTGGCGAACAATGTGAGTAAATGTAAAAAACGATCAATTATTTACGATTTTATAATAATTGATATAAAAATAAGGTGGAGACCGTGCACTGTTTCCTCCAGAGATGTGGGCGAGCTGTGTTAGTGACGGGCATCATCAGTACTACCAACGCGTGTGAGGCTTTTCACTCTAGTTTTAAACAAAATTTTATTGGGACTCACCCCAATAAAATATTTTCATTTTTGGTTTATTATCTTCGATAATGAACCATTGGAATCGCCCAAAGAAAAAAATTTTTTAACCCCCCCTCAAAATTTGTTGGTTTACGTTTCAAGATTTTTAAATGTATTTAACGAAGGAAGTGTTGAGTTAAGCAACTTTTGTATGAAGAAACAATTTTTTTATGATGGAAATAGGAATTGTTAAAAAATACTCAACTCGACGGTAATTTGATATTTTATATAATGGAACTGTTGAGAGTACAAGTAGATTCAAGATTACGATCCGTATTTACATAATGCTTATTAATATTAGTAAGGAAGAAATGGAGGTTTAAAATATTTGGCTCCCTTGACCCCTCTGACGTCATCCATTCCTGCCGGTCCACGTACGTCATCCTTTCCTGCCGGTCCACGTACGTCATATCCTGTGAGGTGTTCTTGCCGGCCACTTGTATGACGTCATCCACCCCCAGCCGGTCCACGTACGTCATATCCTGTGAGGTGTTCTTGCCGGCCACTTGTATGACGTCATCCACTCCCCTGCCGGTCCACGTACGTCATATCCTGTGAGGTGTTCTTGCCGGCCACTAGTCTGACGTCATCAACCCCCAGCTGGTTCACGTACGTCATATCCTGTGAGGTGTTCTTGCCCGCCACTTGTCTGACGTCATCCACCCCCTGCCGGTCCACGTATATCATATCCAGTGAGGTGTTCTTACCAGCCACTTGTCTGACGTCATCCACCCCCTGCCGGTCCACGTACGTCATATCCTGTGAGGTGTTCTTGGCGGCACCTGTTTGACGTCATATCTTTGGACGTAGTTGGCCGCAATATTGTATCGATACATACAGAGAGTATCGAAAAGTACCAATAATATACTTGCAATACTATCGATATTTATCCAATAACTCTGCAAATTCTTGCCACAACGGTTTATTACCTTCTTTGAGCAGATCACCCTAATAATCAAATTAACGAAATGATAGATGGATGAAACTCTAGCTCATCATACAAATTCAATGAAACTAATAGGTTTCGTTTGAACAATCAACAAACGAGAAACCAAGTGAATATTGCATTGTAATCCATCCTCAACCCATGTTTGAAATTTCAAGACACTAGCTCAACATGCAAATTTAATTTGTTTAAACAAATAGGTATTGTTTAAACAATATTACAGACAAGAAACCGAGTGAATATTGCATTGTCATGCATTCTCCACCCATGTTTAAAATTTCAAGACTCCAGCTTATCATCATCAAAACTTACTTTGTTTAAACAAATAAGTATTGTTTAATCAATTTTACAGCAAGAAACTGAGTGAATTGCCATCCATCTGCAACCCAGTTTCAAGTCTCTAGCTGAACATCCAAAATAACGGCGGACGGACGGATTTTTTTATTTTTTTATTCGATGTTTGGAATCTGCGTAACTTGAAATGTAAACCTTTTGTAAATTTTGAGGTTTTTTTTTCATGGTCAATTACAAAGGTTCATTATCAAAGATAAACCAAAATTAGCAGTAGTTTTCTTTTTAGCGAATTTTCGAAGAAAATGTAGCTATTGTTCCCGCTCCAAAATTTTTAAAACTCGAAATTTTTATACGAAAATCCGTTACAGACCATTCTGAACCCACTGCCAAAAGACACCAAAAATTATATGTAACTTATAATAACTTAACAACTTAATTAAAAACTTGATAACTTAACTTAATACGAACTTATAACTCGTAACTTATATGTAACTTGTAATTATATGTAAATTATATGTATGTATCACTCCAGACGATAACTTTCGATAGAATTGAAATAAAAAGTTCAAATTTGCACAAAGAATTCGTCTTTGCAATCAAAAGTTTGTAGATGAGCAGGGGTTTTGGGGAGTTTTAGGGGGAGAAAGTTACCCATCAATTCCCAAAATGCGACAGTCTGACAAGTGACCCATAATTTTAAAGGTTTTTTATGCTGAACATGATGGCGAAATCGGAATTGCGATATCTTATTCCGTTCTCAAACTAGACCACTTTGAAGATAAAGAAATGTGGTTGATACATGAGATGTTCTTCGAAAATTCGCCCGTATGCTCCATGACTGTGGATTTTTGCCGTAGCCATACTCCATGACTGTGGATTTTTTTTTCTCAATAAATCAAGTTGCAAGAAGATTGGGAATGATTGGGAATCAATAAGAAAATAACCAACTTTATTTGGCAAGTAACTTATTGAGAAGGAAAGTTGTTAAGCATTAATTTGAGCCCGAGAGAACGAGAAAGAAATACCCTGAAGGAAGAAAAGTCCCGACAATACTTTTAGACTTTTCATTTGGATGTTTCATTCCAAGCAATGGTATTTATTCGCCAGAATCAGAAGATCTCGAAGGCAAGCTTTCCGCATCGGAAGAATTTCAACGGACTTAGTTGAAAAGTTGGACCTGTGAGGGAGTGGGGTGTTGCTTGAGGGTGAGAGAAATCGGACATGACTAAAGGTATTCATTTATAAGAGAGGATTGGAGAGTGTTGAACCATGGATCCAACAAACTCACAACTTCTACCGGAGGTGAACGTCTCGAAATTGTTTGTTCAAACGGGTTGGAATGCTTCAGACAAGTTCTTCAGCCGCTTTTCCTCTTCTTCTAAGAAGAATTTGGTAAACAGAGTATTTTCTCCCTCTAAGTGGAAACTGAGGCTGTACTAGACGAACTTTCAGATTTCATTTTCAATAGAGCTGATAAAAACCTTGAGCTCTAGGGCGAGACCTCGCTTGATGGGAATAGGAATTTCATTTATTAATTATTGGTTATTTTAGCGAATTGTCAAAGAAAAGGAAGCTATTGTCCTTGGTTCAAAATTTTTAAAACTCGAATTTCCAAAAAAAATGTTATAAGTACCAGAGCCATTCCAGACCATCCTGAATTCACTGCCTGAAGACACACAAAATCATATGTGTATATTTACATGTCCGGTTGTGGAAACGAAAACACTCGCGGTGATATACTGTATAAATATTTTTACAGTAGGAGAAAATACGAAGAGAGTAACACTTAATTTAAACAATTGTAAATCTTACGGTAATTTTCGCGTTACAGCGTCATCAGCCCATTTTCTTCTTCATCAGCCCATATATTTATATATTTATGAATGTGTCATTCCGATGAGAAGATCAAATTTGTACCAAGAATCTGTCTCGGCAATTTTCTGTCTTTAAATAATAGATTTAGTATTATGATTCTTATTATTAATATGATTATAACGTTTTTTTTCTTCGATTTTCTGAATCTACGTATCTTGAAACGTAAACCAACCAATTTCGAGAGGGTTTAACATTTTGTTTTTTCTTTGGTCGATTCCAATGGTACATTATTGACAATAATAAACCAAAACCTGTCCGTCCGCGCCACTTCGCCCAGTTAGCGTTGTGATAAATTTATAAAATTCGGTTTATGGGTTTTGACCACACCCACGATGATCGTTGAAACTTTTCATAACCCTAGGTCAAGGTATAGGAACGGTATACTTTTTAGTTCCCATTTAAATAGAGTTTAATTGTTAGAATTTTTTAAAACCATCCGGAGCTTTCCACGACTGTCTTTTCGTTCACAATGAGGGCTCAAATTTGGAGCATATCGAAAGTCGTCAAAATGAGGGTGAATCATGCGACAACCTGTCGGGTTGTATTCATACTGCCCCAGCTGATTCGAACAGCACATGTGTTCATGAGTTAATGAGCATTGAGTTAATTAATAATAATTAATGTTTATTATTAATATTTAATAAAAATTATGTATTTCTTGTGATTTTTTTTTTTGGGCGGTTCCAATGGTTTATTATTGAAGATAGTGTACTAAAAAGAGACCTTAAGCAACCTTAGTAATGGTCACCATGGCGGGAAACCCACAGAACCTTAGCATTTCAATAGTATATTTTTGGGGTCCCTTTGGCGTCAGAAACTGGTTCTGTGGCGTCAGTAACCGACTCAGTTGTGGTTTATACGCAATTTTGGGCCTTACACTTATTTGGGCCTTATATTTCATTGTCACGCTCTCAGTAAGCTTGCCTGTGAATTTTGAAGATCGCGCCCAGCTTAACGTCAGCCTTTGTCAATCGATCGCTCATACATACTCGTATTATAGTTTACCGCTATGTCTTTGAAATATATAGGAAAACCTTTTATTTCACTATTCAATTCCAACTTCCGCTCCATCCAACAAACATCATTTCATCTGACGGAGAAACATCAGCGTGATTTCAACCGCATTTTAGGGATGAGCGATAATTTGTTGTAGTCTTCTGTGCATTTTGCAGTTCTTGGACAGCTGGGCTTGGGCAGTTCTTGGTCCTAGATGGAGCCACTTTAGTACACCACTCATCTATACTTGATCACCGTGTATAACGTCACTATTCAAAAATTATTTCATAGAAATGTATAAAAATGATGCAACTTATAATTTTTTAATCGACTTTTGTGTTGAAATTTTATTAAAATGCGTGTTTCAAGAATTTAATTATTCCACAAGCCCATTTTTGTCGAAAATTCGCAAAGAGGAGGAAGCCTTATTCAGTTTTCTCATAATCCACACAGGTTACCAACGTATGGACGGACGGTTGGACCTAGAAAAATAGACACGACCGATAGATCGATATTTAACATGTTGCTAACAAAACAAAGAACGATATGAAGAGAAGAAGTCAAACTTCCGCCTTGGGGACCCCTATGTATCTAGTTAACCGGCTTATTGTACCATCCGGCTATCCCACAGACCGTCTCTCAGCCACCTTTTGTTACTTGCTAGCTCCTCCAAAGCTTTGAACATTTCAATACCATCGGCCGAACGCTTAACTCAAAATTCCATTGGAAAAGCCATATCGAATATACTCCCAAATCCCATCGAGCAGTAAATTACATCTTCGAACTTTCAATTAAATGATGATGTAAATTGGAGACGAAAAACCACAATAATGGTTAACAGCATCAGCTATCAACTACCGCTTGGATAAATTCGACAATTTCCAAGAATTAAACATATGATTCCTCTTTTGGATCATACATTTTGGTTCATTATCGACCAAAGAAAAACAATTTTATACCCCCCCCCCCACCCCTCACAAAATTTGTTGGTTTACATAATAACCCAAGTCATCATGACATGTCATGATCTTATAACAGAATACCCTTTAGTTACATGATATCATTAGTCCATTTCGCACCTCAAACTTTTTCAATTCGCGTTTTCCTAATTCGTCACGAAGTTGTTCTAAATCTTGGTCCTTGTCTTGCAAAATACTGAAATTACGTTCAAACATTTTCCTCTAAAATCTACGCTTTATGAATCCTAAATGCATCCACATGTTGCATGCGTTCATTAGAACGATGTTCCAGAGTGTAGTTGTAATCGGAAGGAACCATAGCCCACCTGGCGATTCGTGAATTTATTTCCTTTCTGTGCCGGGTCAAACTTGAGCTATTACAATCGGTTATCATTATAAAAGGAATACCATGTTAATAAATGCGAAATTTTCCTAATGAATAAATTATTGCTGTCGCTTCAAGTCCGTAACTATGAAACATATTTTATGACTCTGATGTCCTTTTGGTAAAATAGCCAATAGGATGAAACTTTCCATCTGCCTGTTTTTGCAGCAAAATGGAACCGTATCCCTCCGCGCTTGCATCACAATGTAATTCGGTTTCTGCAAGGGGTGAATGAATACTTAGAATTGGTGCATGAGCTAAATAATGTTTGAAAGTTTCAAAACATTCTGAATGTTGGGCTTCAAATTCGAAATCTTTTCCTTTTTTGAGTAAATCGTAAAGAGGTTTAGCTCGAACCAAAACGAGAGTATGAATTTTCTGAAATAAGAAATGAAACCTAAGTAAGAGTGTAGGGCTTTAAGATTGAATGTTGGCTGGAGATGGACGTATACCCTGTACGTTCACCCTATAACCCAGGTAATCTATTTCTGTCATTAATAAGGAACATTTTTCAAAATTAAGCCCCAGGTGATTGTTTATCAGAATTTATAAAACTTCCGACAATATCTAATCTAACCTGTGCATTTTACTAGTCTATGGAACTTGTGACTTTGACACAGATTGAGTTACCTCAACAATATTCGAACTTCTGATAAGATTTAGATAGCAGTCAATTTCTTATATGTACATTGGAAGATGCGAGTAGTTCACGATGCGAGGGAAGGGATGATGCTCCGTAATTCAATGCACACCCGTCCAAGTTCATTTCGCCAAGCTCCACTTGCAAGAGGGGTCCACATGACGCGGAAGAGGGCGATGGGGGGGTCATGAATAAATAAGCAAGGAAGGGAGACTGTGCCAAAGTGGGGAGAACCTAAAGAAATTGAAGCTGTAAGTGTAGCGGCCAGGAAGGGGTGTGAATGATTGATTAGTTATAGAATGCAAAAGAACCTTCCGAAATTGTTAGGGGCGGTTTATACGAGGTCCTCACACCCTCTCAAAGACCTACCGCTGCCTGTTGAACACAATCAATATACAAATTGGGACGGCTGATTTCATTTCATGAGGATAGCTATTAGGTTAGACAGGAAAGAAAGAGGTAGACGATGAAGGCACGGAAGTGAAGAGAAAATGACGAAAGCTACCCAAACATACACACTTGCCTTCGAAGATCCCCGTCGGAACGTAGCGCCTACTTTTTTTGATTGGGCATCATTGAGCCTGGAGCGAAACAGAATCTCAATCTAATTTGCGTTCAGCGAACTCAATCAATTCTACCTCAGGGCGGGGATTGCGGAGAAAAGGGAGGGGGACGCTGCAAAGCAAATGTCAATCAATGGGAGCTCCAAAAGCAAGTCAACTGTTGAAGAGAACAATTATCACTCGAAGGGGTTAAGTAAATTGAACTCGTGAATTGATCAAAGACGGGTGGAAACTTAATCAATAAAAAACCATCAAGGGAGATCATCTTTTAATTAGAAGAACCTATAATTAAAATCTTATTCGAATCAATTGGCATAGCCAATTTCCTTTTCCACGAAATGACGTGTTGGCATAACCCTGAAATACATTTGAAATTAACGTCACCTTTCTCATTCGAATTTCCAGTCACCGTATAAATTGCTTTTTCGCCAGTTTTTCGTGAACCGATGTAGTAGTAGAAGTAGTAACTTGATGTTCGAAACGGTGGAGTAAATTCATTCTTACGCCCTTGGGTATAACCAGGCATAAAACGGCTGCTATTACTATCAGCGGTACCTGAACATCGGTAAAACAACAACAAGAGTGCAACAGAGGGCTACAGGATCACGGCAATGCTTGCAACCAGCATCGCCAGAGGCTTTTGATCGGCCGAAATTAGTTCAAACGAAAATTCGTTGTGAGTACATTCCCCATTCCACCTTCCATCGTCTAACACCATAGCGTTATTTGTCTCAAATGACGTCATTTATTATTCAAATGATAAATTCGTTCTGTTTCTGCGGCTCCGGTATCAGCCTTTCTGTTTTTGGTTCATTGGCTCATCTAGCTGTTCAATTATGAAAACGGGCGAACGGAGAAAACCCACGAGATATACTGTTGAAATTTACACAATGCCGGATTCTTTGAAATCCTAACTGTTAGCAATAGGGGCCAGAGTAAAACAAAATCGTCATGTGTACGTTTCAGAAATGTTCATTCAAAGTACAATAAATTTTGTCAAAACAGGGAGCAGTAGAAGTGAAATAATGAAATCATGTGTGACATGTTCGGTGCTTAGGCTGGAGTGGTAATGTAAGATTATTATTATATCATAGACAGATGAACAAATTCAGGAATGTTTATTATGAAATTGAAAATTCATAATAACCGTACATTGTAGGTAGTCGTTTCACCAAACCATCAAGATAGAACTGAAATTATTAGTTAGTGGTTTAGATTTGCGTGGGTGTATTATTTCATTTACACATATAGGTGGGGTTGCTCTGCATTGGCCTTCTCGATTTTTGAAATTCTGGTTATCGCATATTTCATGCTGTGCAACCCTCAAGAGATCCATCGTGTTTCTTGGACCAACGAGATTTTCTTAATTCCGATTCTTGTTTCGATTATTTTCTTCTAAATGTACCCAACGTGTAAATAAGTGAGATGAAAGGAAACTGTATCTCATGCATCCATTCGTTTAAAAACCATTGTTCAAAAAAATGTTGTTTGAAAACGAACGGCCAAATATCGATTGTCAGACATATCGACAGTTAATGTCATCTAACAATCCATGTGTACACTCAGAGCCACTGGTTGGAATTTCGGTGGTAGTATGTGTGCAGGGTGATAGAAGTTTCCTCAGCTTGTTCAATATGAATTGCAATTGGAGTAAATGTGTCTGCTTAGGCAAGTTCGGATTCCCAATTTAAAACGTCCATATCTCCTGATGTGGGCAACGGATTGAGATTCGGTCTTGTCACTCCACAAATACCATCACCATTGGAGCAACGGCTGCGTCAGGATCATCGATGTGTGTACCTCGGTATATATATAGGTGGTCAGCATAAACGTGAAATCCCCATTGAACTCCTAGAGCACACAGCCCCGTTCCCTCAAGCCCGATAGGTTGTTTTGAACTGGCCTATTTTTGTGTATTTTCATTAATCAATTCATTAGTCAAGTCGTACGGCCGATTATGTTCAAGTTTAAAAAATCACAGTAGTGCATAAAAAGGCACTGGAAGAATTAGAAACGAAGCTCTGTACGAAATTCCAAGTCAATCGGTGAATGTGGAGAAGAAGAAGAAGAAGAAGAAAAAAAAAAAATGATAAAGGGGCTTCAGAAGTTATACGACCCGGCTCCATTTAGACCTAGCAACTTTTTATTTAGTCTCATTTATTGGGGGCGAATCCGTGAAGCTGTTACAATTGTGCAAAGTCAAACTATAGTCCCCCCCCCCCCCCGGTAAACCCTTGGGTGACCTTTACTGAACGCACCCCTCCAAGACTATAAAATTTATCATAAAATCCTTTAAATTCCCTTCACACTTCCATCTACTACTAAAATCCTGTAAATTCACTATCGTGTTACTATTTTTTATTTCTAGATTAATGTGTAACACGATAGTGAATTTCCGAGATTTTCTGATTATAATTTATAAGAATGAATAAATTTTACTAAGAAATCCAGTAAATTCACTATCGTGTTACTATTCCTTATTTCTAGATTAATGTGTAACACGATAGTGAATTTCCAAGAATTTCTGAATATAATTTATATGAATAAATAAATTTTACTAAGTTAAGTTTAATATAGCTGCTCAAGTTGCTAATAGCTCATACGAATTGGATGAGGTGTGAATCACAAGAATCGCTCCAAAAGAGTCATCGGAAGGTTGATGACCAGGGAACGACTATTGTGCATCAGGGAGATACGCGGCGCTTTGCGTGACTGAGGCAGATCCAACGAAACTTGAGACAGTTTATGGAGTGGGCGACTAAGCTTCGGTTGGAGCCTTTCATGCAACTCCTCAATTAGTTAATACGGGTCGTGAGTCCGAGGGGAAGCAACGAGTTGGGCATATTTTTCATGGAATGTGATGAATGACAACCCTGTTTTGCTCAATCGCATTCGGAGCAGTTGTGATGTCGTAATTGGGTCTAATCTAATCAGTAGATCATGCACGATGTCGTTGAGATACGTTCTTCGTTACTTAGAAAGGAAATTACCATCTTTTGTCAATCGCATTTAGGTATTATCCTTTATCAATGGTCATTAGCTGGTACTGCAGTGGCGGCTACTGGTAGGATCATAGGAACATGTGCACCCCCCTGCCAATAAACCAAAAATAATAACCAAATCCCATCCCATTTGAAGAGTAAGTTGGCTATTGACAGACAACAGGATTTTACTATTTTAATCGACGCGCGAAACAGAGCCGCACTGGGCACCTGAGGAGAAGGAACAACCTGACCAATCTGAAGAGCATCGGAGCAACTGCTCATATCCCCCTCCCTTACCTCATATTTCTTTATGACTTAAGCCTGAAAATTTTCGGTTTGAGATTGACCAATCAGAGAGCGCGAAACAAGAGAGACGCACCAATCAGAGAGCGCGAATATAACAATAAGTTGTTGCTCCGCTGCCAAGGGCGCTGCAATGCATTCTTCATCATTGTTATTGTTTGGGTTCATACTCGGCTCTTCCCATTTTGTATGAAATTGGCAGCCGTGCTTTGGAAGGCCTGGTTTTTCTTTTATCTGATCGGAGGTCAGCAACCGGCTTTTTCTTTCTCTCGTGATATTTTGTATATTGTGAAATATGACTAATATTGTGATATTGTTAAGATGTGCTCTTCGAAAGAATTTTCCGCGTATTTATTTAATTGCTCCCGGTTGAAACAGTTATCATTCCTCATGCATCATTTGTTGTAATAATCGAAATAGGCTTGGGATAAAGATGGCATGAGCGATCTGGCTGATTTGGCAAAAAAAGATCGAAAAACACGAATTGACCGTCTCTCATAGCCATTGCTTTCACCTCCACGTTGGTGGACGTTGCTGGACAGATATAGGTGTATTTCAGCTTTAAAAATGACGCACATTTCTTGGGTTTACTATTTTAATGATTATTTCAGAGTTTCGTTTTTCATTAGAGAACATTTTTGATGTATTGTACGAGTATGCATTTAGTCGCGTTTGTAATTTGAAGATGAGAAAGCTTATAACATTTATCCCATTTGCGTATGGTAGGCTGAGAAAAGCACCTCTCCCGTCCCCTGTGCGATAGCCCCTCTTGATTTATGTGCACCCCCTGAGTTTCAGGGCAGTAGCCGCCAAAACCACCACTGAGCGAGGTTGTATTCCACTGCCAAACCACAACTAGGTCTTAGCGATTTCCTATTTTATTTAATGGTGACGCTATCTGAATATATGTAGTAGCTCAATTTATGTAGCTCAACCAAATTACTAGCTAGTTGATGAACCGGAGAAATCGTTATCGTTATCAGGACTCTTGTTGGGTCAAAAGTGCACGAGTACATCGGGTCCTTCGTTAGTATGTTAATTGTTTTCGTTTCTACATTAAACAAACTACAATGTATTATACCACCGAACGTAGAGCACTAAAGCCTAAATGATGACACGTTGAGATGAAGAGGAGTTCCTAATGTCACCTGTGTCGCGGGAAAAGGTTTTCCAAAGGGAACGTTCTAATCGTGCAGAAACCTCACAGATAAGGGGCCGCAGTTTTATCCCATAAATCTGGAGGAGGAGCAGATCAGCCAAGGAAGCGGTGGTGCCTTCCAGATGGCTTCACAGCGGGTTCTGCTCTTTAGACTATCGGTTAGGTAGCTGGCGGCTACTCCAGCCAGCTCATAGGGAAGAAGGAAGGATAACAACTGCTATTCATCACCACACAGATTAGTGAGTATTTGGCATCTCCTTATCGTTTCTTGGAACCACAACACACAAGGACAAGTGACGCTAACGAGAGGGAATCGGGGTGAGTGTAAGCAACCAAATATCTACAAACTTGTCAATAGGCGTTGGAACCAAACTTTGGAAGTTCCAGAGAGAGTTCATTGGAGTTCCATACAGGTTTAACAGATTTTGTAAATATGTGACAATGGCCGAATCGAAATATAATCAGTCTAATACCTTCGATGGTATGGCAGTCTGCACGATCTTCAATCATAAATAAAATGAAAACAGACCAAAAGGGAGTTAAAAAGGGTTTAGCAACCCTCAATATACCAATACTTAACTCTTTCCCGTACGCCAGCTGTAACTCAAGTCTTCACTTCTTCCCTTCCACATAAACCCCCATATTGTTGAATCGTCCACTTCTCATTCCTACTCAACTAGATTTCGGATTTCTGGTGACGTAGTCAATCCGTTACCCCAGTTGAGTTCGACAAGCCGCAGTCCCCAATAGATCATTCATATTGTCCACAAAGAACTTGACAGGCAAATATAAAAATCCTTCCGTCTTTAACGGATCAAAATATAAAACCTTTATGTTTTTTTCGCTTCTTCGACCCTAGGCACAGAAAAATGTCGATCAATTCTCCGCAGCTCATACATTCCACAACAGTCATACAGACACTTGAACAGCCATTAGCGTTTGGATCCTCTATTTTTTACAATTTCTTAATCAGTTGTATATTAATTTTAAATTCAAAAGTCTTTCGATCGATGTTTAAAGGAAAGTTTTCTTTCAGAGTTTTTATTGAGCTACAATGTTGAATAAAACCACACTGGCCTAGCCTACTGTAGAGCATTACTTATAATTAATTGATAGATGAAAGATAATTAAGAAACATAATCATTTTTATAAGAAATGTATTGAATACTTTTTTAAATCTTCGTTTGTATCAATATCACTAATTTCATTTCATATTTCTTACATATGTACAACATAACTAATTCCTCATTTAGACAATGTTTTCTCCATTTTGTTTTCCTCATTTTTACCTCCAATACAGGTCCCAGTAAGAATATTGGCAATCGAGAAATTGATTGAAAAATAAAAGGCAAAACGAGGCAAATATAAACGAATGATGACCAATTAAGGCCTAGTCACACTTTACTCACTCCTTCGGAAAATAACATTTCACAAACCACAAACACAAAATCACAAAACCCGATGATGATCAACTTAAATGTGCTAAAATCGTAAGCAACGTGTATAGGTAATTACTTTAATAGGTTTACTTTTGAAGTAACTCAATTCCAAAATGTCATCAACGGTTAACACAACTCGTAGGCCTGTCCTCAAAGCCCGTCCCTGTTTTTTCAGTTTTGTAAAAAGTAAATGTTGATTTTATTCTCTGATTTTATTAAAAAACCATTTTTTCTTTCAGGATGTAAGCTTTTTTGGCTACCTTCGACCAGGAGTTTAGATTGAAAAAAACCTAAGTAGTTGTAATCCGTTCGACAAAATGAATTGAAAACTGAAGGTCGCGTGTAGATGGACCGTCAGGACTGGCTAAGACATTTGAGCCTAATAGATGTTATTTCGAAAAGCCTTCCATCGCAAGGAATCCACAAATTGCTTGTTCCGTTTCGCATGAGACGGTTTCTGGTTGGGTGGACAATCAACTCCTTCAAATGTCCATTCCTCCCAGCAGAAACACTAGCATGTATATATTGATCAATAATAGGTCATAGATTATCTGTAATATTCATGGTTTCTACATAATAACTACACAGACATTTGATCAACCGTACAGAATTCTTTCCATACGAACCACAATTACAAAATGTCCACCTGAGGTATTGTTAGGTATCCAACCAAATCAATATATTTAACCACCCTCATTTTCTTTTGATCTTCAACAACGGACGATGAATTATAAACCGTAAATCCATGCCGGGAAACTTCTAAAAGGAAGGTAGGTTCCCTGACAATTATAACTGATGTATAGGAGTTGAAAGGGACACTAGGGGAGGTGGTGTCCAGAGGCACAAGCCCCACAAGAGGGTCCTGGAAGGGCGGACGGAGATCACAAAAAGGCGATAAGAGAAGGACCTGTACCACAGTCCCGTCGGTTTCATAACCACCCTCTCTCCACATCACCAGCCTCATCCACATCCTTTCATGCGATAACCATCATATCGTTATTTTTTAATGTTTAGCCTAACCATCTTGACCAAAATACACGTAACCCCCCCCCCCCCCACCACAGGTCACTCCTCCCACCTGTACATATTCTTTCAACGCTTATTATTATGGGTGGCTCTTGAATCCAATGAATGGCTGTTGAAATTTATAACATAAGCACAATATAAACCAATTTTAAACATCCAATTTTCGAAAAATGTCACTACAGTTATTCGTTTCGTGTGAAATGGAGTCGAACCATGCCGATTTTTAATTTGGTGTCTGTCTGTCTGTATGTTTGTCTGTCCTTAAATCACGCAAAAACGGCTCAGTGGATCGAACCCTTCTCCCGTATTTAAATGTTTTCGTGATCGGGGAAGGACATAGGGGGGGGGGGGGGGTTCACTCCCGGATCCGATACATAGGGGTGGGGGTTTACAGGGAAGCCTAAATATAAAAATCTCAAATTCTTCCTTCCCGTGAGACAGATGAATATTATTTTTGGTATTTAAGATTATAAAGGTTTGTTAAGGGACATGTAAGAGGTATAATCCGTAAAGCGGCAGTTAAGAGTGGCAGATGGATCCATCCCGAGTTCTGCCCGTTCGAGACAGGTAACAGAGGTAGATGGACACACCCCGAGTTCTGCCCGTCTGCGAACTCATAAGAACCACTGTGCGAAAAGTAAATTCATCTTGGAGTGAATGCCGCACCGTACATAACGGGCACATACATGTCGTACGTGAGATCACCTCGGAGCACTCCCGGGTTAATCCACGCTACATTAGGCCACCTCAGTGAAATGTTAAACACTTGGGACATGAGAGAAACCTTGTTAGTGAACACTGAGTAAGAAGGGCCTCCTGTGCGCAATTGAGGCCCTCCGACTTCTACATTCGGTTGGAATTGATGGGGGAAGGAGGCGACGAATTAGTCCCTGAAGGAAATTAAATTCAAGGTTGGAATTCATCAAATAACTGGCGAGGCACGTAATATAATTAGTGAGATACGTAAAGAGAGAAGGTAAATTACCTAAACGAACTCCCATTTACAAGGAGCACCCATACATCCATTTCACGATTTACACCTTCAATTAAATTCAAATACATTTACATAACTACCTAAATGTGTTTAACATACGGACCGGTGACAACATTAGCACTTTTTGGTGTATATTCTCAATAATGAATCGACCAAGAGAAAACGTTTTCAAACAAAATTTAAATTTACATGTAAATATCGAATATAAAAAGTTCATCCGCCCTCTTTCCATGACATATTGTCCACTGTAATAAAATTAGAACAATGTCATTCGTGATTCGAGCTCGGATAGGACCGAGAATGATCCTTGGACCTTCTCATAGCCATCAGTCAATAAGGGGTGATAGCTAGAAGATTGCATGTTAAAAACGCCATACCCCTGGAGCTTTGGATAAAACAATGGAGGTTTTGAAACAAATTTGAATAAGTTTTATTTTTTTGAGAGTACTTGGTGCGTTGTACGACTAGTCGAATCATCAACATGGTGATGAATCACACGGTGGAACTTCAAGCCGATTTTCATATTACGGAACCGCTGATTCTAACGACAAAAGGTTTTGTGATACGTTTCCTGTCTGCGGAAATAGGATAAGTTTGAATTCATGTTGTTACGTATCCACCTACGAGTATTTACCAATATAAATTATTGCCAATGTAGTTAGCACAAATAAAAACCCAAATGTAAAAGCATCACAAATTAAATCTTCATGTATTCACAATATATTGTTGATTTATTATTTACAAAGGTTCTTTACTATTATCCGGTCAGGCCACAATACAGTTAGAAAATTGAACGAGGCTTCCCAACTCCTCCTTTCACTCACTCGGATCACTTGGAGATGTCCCTCTGGTCACCTTCTCGAACGAACATACAACTTGATGTCATTACTCCATTTTGTAGAGTGATCAAGCGAAAGAGTGATTTATACAGAAAATAATGTTTGTACTAATAAATATTGTTTGTTGTCATTTCCTTGCGCTGTTGTAACACCGAAATCTATGCAGCTAAGTCCACCACAACTAGTTGGCCCATTTAGTTTCAAGCTATGGAATTGATTCAGAGGGCCGTTCTGGGCAGAATACTTACGAACATACACACGCCGTCAAATGCCGCTCGAATATAAGTAACATCCTCTGCAACGGTCGAAAAATATAGTGTTTTCATGTTATGATTTGTTTTCAAGATGGTCAAAAAATGAATGGAACGAGTTCATTTGAGACGTGTTGAATCTCAGCTTCTTAGAGACCGAGCCAAATAACCGATTCAAATCTTCCCGTTACACCCTTCACTGACATTTCAATTATCAGACTTAATGTGGCAAATGATTGATGCAGTCACGATATAACGATCTTGTTGAGATCCAGGTAAGGAACTGTGTAGGTTTTCCTCGCTGGAAAAGTATGCTTTGTGAGATGAAAAAAATTGCCCACTGTCTTCAATGAGACGGCAATCAGGACGCCGTGGGATGTCACAGATTTATGGTTGCCCCCAGTAAGCGTAAGCCCGTTAACCAACCGTTTACAAAGGGGTGGGGTGCAAAAAAAGATTCCCAAAGCTCGAAACTGGAAGGGTTTTTTTAAATGTCCGTCTCGGTGAATTCCAACGCCTACAGAGAGAGGTGTCCCTTCAACGTCTTTAGTCGCCCACCCTTAATCGAATAACAATTTGATTATTTCTTCGAGTGTTTCCTTGTTCGTGGCCGGACATAGAAAAACAACTACATTTTCCTGTAAAAGGCTGTTCTAAATAAGACGAACCAATCTTCAATGGAAGTTTCCACGCAGTTTCCCCACAATTGAACTGGGGTTCTACCAATAACGACATCACTGGTTTACCTGAGATCATATCTCGACAATGGAGGTGCGATAGCCTAAAGTGGGCACAGAAGATGTGAGCTCAATCTGGAATCGTGCGAACTGTTCGAGCGGTTTCTCGTCACATTTGCTATCGGAAATTCGAGAAACAGCCAGTGACAGTCGGAGGGGACTAATAGTGAAAAAGGGTCGAAGCGAATTTCCCTTGGGTGTCTCACTCCCGGTTCGTACTTCACTTTTAGGGCTCAACTTTGAAATGTCATTTGCATATTTTGGGCCAATGATTGAGGACGGAGTTCAAACGAGGTGTTCAGAGCTGAGTAGGGACGTTTGATATAATAATCTTTGGATGATAAAGGGATGCACAACTTCTGGAACCGTCATTTTCACCGTTGAACGACCGGGGATGGATGTGGCCGTATGATCCGGCGTCGATGGCTGCTGGAAACGATTTGGTATAGAGTAATCCATGGATTACAACGAATTTACCTGATACTTAGTCGAAAATGCTTGGGGGAACCCCGATATCCTTTACAATTTATTTCATGACCAAGAGCGAGAAGAAGGTTCTCAAAAATGAAGTTGGTTCAACGGAAATGAACGTTCAAGCCCGATACTAATCGTAAACATAGTTACGACGGTTTCGAAAGAGGAGACGTTGGCGCATGCTTTTGACCACAGCTAGAAGAATATCTCCCCAAAAAAGAATTCGCGTAAAAATCACTCCACCCCGCAAATATCATTCTACGGCAGGCGTAAAAAGTTAAGATATCCACTTTTCCCGTTCGCCCTTTTCTTTCCAACTAAAGAGATGTCCTAACCACTCCATATGTACATACAACATTGATGTGTAGTAACGAAAACGTATCGCCATGGCGTATCCATATCGCGGTTCCTTTTAGCTCGTCAACTTGAAATGTGGTGTGGATCTTCTTGGTGTGGATAATAGAAAGCCCTGAATGTTTCACATTTGTAGGCCTAAAGGAAGCTGAGTTATATAACTTCAAAACCCTGTTTTTCACCCTTACCTTGTTCTTCTTGTTCTTGTTCAGACAGTCAAGGCTACAGCCTCTCAACCTTCACCGATTCACTTGAAATTTTGCACAGAGCTTCATTCTACCTCCAGACAGTCCCGTTAAAAAAATTTAACCCATTATCTCAACCCTAAAAAATGTTAGAAACAAAAAACAGAAATTTTAGCCTGATATCCACTTTGACGAGTATACAGCCTGGGTAACAGAACAAATCTACGTCCAATTTTGCACAGACCTTCTTTATAACATGACCCAGTGCTATTTAAAAGATTAAATGGGTCTATTTTAAAATGGCCTTAATGGGTCTAATTTAACCCATTATCTCAACCCAAAAAATTGAAGAACAAAAAACTGAAATTTAGGCTAATTTTGGCAACTTAACGGGTCTACAACTGATCAACTTGAAATTTGGTATGGATCTCTTCGGTGTGGATATTAGAAAAAAACCCTAAACGTTCAAATTGCTAGATTTATCTCAACCCAAGAAAGGTAAAGGAAGATAAAACTGAAATTTTGGATAATTTGGGCCACATTGACGGGTTCACATCCTGAGTAACGGGACCAATCCATCTAAAAGTTTGCTTAAATCTTTAAAATGGCACTGGGTCATGTTAATTGTGAGACAGTTCTGATGGGGAAAATCCAGGAGTTGTGGGCGCTGTAGAATGATATTTGCGAGGCTGGTCGAGAATGATTTTTACACGAAGTGTTTTTAGAGGAGATCAGATTTTCACGATTATCAAAGTGGACCTGAAGTTCTAACGTTTCATTCACGATCATGTTGATGATTTACTTTGGTTCTACATTGGAGCCCTCAATATGAACGAACAGCTGGTCATACGGCGCTCCGGGTGGCGTTTATAACTGCTCTAAATCATCGTCTATTCCAACCTGCATGAAACACTACACCTACCGTTATTCTCAATGTTTCCGAGATACGGCGTTTGGCAATTCTCATCTTCTACCTCTTCCTTGCCCTCAAGGATCATCCTCCACCCGTGCCGAATTCAGTTTTTGTATCCTATGGAATAAGGAAAAGATATTTGTGCATCCTCCATTGGGGAATTGTTTGAGGAATACCGTCAGCATGTCAGAGAGCGGAAGACGGAGGCGAGAGAATCATTCAACACCTCGCGATATCCGAGAACAAGTAGGTTGATCGCTACGGGGATGTCAGTCAGTAGAAGGACAGCTGAAAAGGTTGAAGGGTTTAGAGGCGCCTGATCGTCAATAGTTTGACTCTGTTATGATTGGCAGGCGAGAACACAGAGGGGTCGACCCTGCAATTGACAGCTTCACACTCCACACGCCTTCGACCTCCTGCACCGCCACTGCCCTCCACAATTAAACGTGGTCGTCTCTCAGCAGCCGTTCACACCGCATCGCCCCCCAAACCTTCCCGCCTTCAAGTCGGACCTAAAGCTCTTATTCCCTTCACGATCACATCACAAAAGTGTATTTGTCTCATCACAACTGTCTGGAACCAAACGGTTCCGCCTACCTTCCCACTTCAACCACGCTCCCTACTCTCATCAATGAATCGAATCATTCTAGATATTGAATCATACGAGTTATACGTTTCCGCAAGTTACAAATTGGTTACTGGCAGAAATCCAAGGTTACAGTCAGGACCTGTTCGCTGTGCATCCTCCGTTTCAAGCAGATTGAAATAGTTCAAATGCACTGCGAGCAAAGCTCTTATCTTCAAGCGAAAGTCCCTTGCAGGCACGTGTTCCCGATTAGGTGATATGGCTCGGGTTGTGCTACGACTTTAAATGGTCTGGAGCAATGATCTAGGTGGGATTGGCTCAGGCGCGATTTGAAGAGCATAAAAAGACGAAATGATTAATTTCAACAGGTTATAACTTTCTTATTGCTCTGAATCTGATTCTGTAATATATAAATTTTGTTGAAGAGCCTTCCACCCATAAATGTGCTCTTAAAACATAACCTACATTTTCTTGGAGTTAGTGGAGCAAAATTGTTATTTGTGCTAAAAGCAACGTTTGTGTATATTTTCGTTAGTTAATCATTAGTTAATCATGCACCTTCTACGCTGATTGCTTTACGGATGGTTTTTTGAAAAAAGTCATCAAGCTAAGAAATGAAAATATTTTGTAGTACGTTCAAGAACACTGACATCTCGTACACGCGTACGAAATCATACATATATGATCTGTCTGGGACAGTGTCATGGTATCCTTGTGTGAGGCAAGGACCTTATGACACTTAATTACGCTGATGACGTGGCAATACTTTTTTAACGGTTTATCATCTTCATTGTGCAGATTACCCTTCTGTCTAGAGCACTAAATGGTAGATTGATTATTATTATTTAAAGTACGCAAATTTCATATGACAGGGTGGTTCCTTATGAACTTCCCACCCTTTTTCTTTCGATATTTCGAGAGATAGCAAAAAACTCATCGAAGTAACGTCCCCTCATTTTTTTTTACAAAGAATTTCTACGATCGCATTTTTGTCCGCCGCGCATGTGCGCATGTGCACGCATGCCAAATTTTTTTTTTTTTTTTTTCAAATAGAAACCCCCCTTTTTGATTGCAGATACGGATTCTACGTCAAATATCACGAACTTTTTACTTCGACAATTTTTTTTGGGTGCACCTAGGAGCGTCCAGAAGCGCCCAAAGTTGGACTAACTGCGTTTGTGCGTAATTTCGATAAGACGGAAAACCCCCTGTGTGGCACATGAAATTTAATCGTTTTTCGACACTGAATCACGTGGTGATATAAGTTTTTATTGGATTTGATTAAACAAGGATTTTTGGTGTCTTTTGGCAGTGAATTCAGGATGGTCTTGAACGGATTTTTGTATGAAAAGTTTTCGGAAAGTCGAGTTTTAAACATTTCAGACCGAGAACAATTCTGCTAAAATTAAATCAAGGATTTTGCTTGGAAAATTCGCTAAACCTAAATTGAGGACTTCTACAAATACAATGTATGCTCCTCAAAACAAAAATTAGAGAATGAGAATAACAATAAAAATGTTCAAGTTGAACCGTTAGAAGACGTCACACGCTATGATGATCATTAGTAGTATTGAGCAATTAGCAAACAGAAGATAAGTATAAATAAAACACATTTATGTTATTTTAAGAAGAATACGATTATTTTGATGTAACCATACCAACTCTTGTAACAATCCGAATCTGTTCTATACAATAAATATTTTCTATTCTATTCGATATCTGTCTGAAACGCCATTATTTGTGTTCCGCAGATAGGAAAGTAAAAACGTAGGTATAGGAGCACCAGATCAAAAACTCATAGCATGCTCAGCCCAACTGCCATGAGTTCTGAAAATAAATTATAAGAAGATTAACTGATATAATAATACAGAGTTCAGAACCGAGAACCCAGCTTATTGGTGGGAGTAAGGTATTGAAGCACCCCTTCATCATCATCAGCTCCTTCAGGTGAATATGTACGAGGAAGGGTCATCCTATCATGAAGCGTCCGTTCATTTGACTCAGTTCTATGAATACTAACAACTTCAAAATGTAGTCAGGAGACACTGCAATCAGCATTTGGGTAGGTGAGAGGGCAGGTGCATTATAGAAATCGGCCCCGAGTGGGAACAACGCTTCTGAAATTTTATCCAAATACACAGACGCCTTAACTAGAGCAAATGTTGCTTAACTAGAGCAAACTTTTGCTTAACTGGAGCACAATGGCCAAACATTTGCAGCAATATATTCCACGTGTCGTTCAAGCTATGCCTGCAAGGTCATCCTCAATCAGGCCTAAGTTTTCAGTTGATCAGGATGACTCATGATTTTGTCTCTCTAACATACAATTCAACGTTATTTGTAAGTAACGGTAATACTTGGTGCCCTGAATATATTTTCGCCGAAACCATGGCTGGTGTCGACCACCTAAAGCAGGCTAATGCATGTTTCTGCAAGCTAGTAAATATTTTAGCCCATCATCAATACTTTATCACCCTAGGTGATTTCAAGACTGATTATATCTAGAGAGCTGCCATACAGAAAATAATTCAGTAGATAACTCTGGTCCTACTACGTGGATAATTTGAAACTCGTGTCAATAGTTTGAATCGTTAGGACATAAGGAATATCAATGAATAGCGTTCTTTGAATGAAGAAGTGAATAAGTTCGACTGGAGAAGTGTAGTTGAAGAAGTGCTGTCAGATTTGTACGACAAGCATTGTCTTCTATCTTGTAGACAGATACCCTACGTGAATTCCTTGAAACAGCCAGCATACAAATACATTAACACAGTAGCCATCAAGTGAGAACGGGGAAGAGCCTCAACGCACAATCTGATTATCGTATCGAACGAAGTTGATGAGTTTCTTGATATACTCCAAAATTTGAAATAATATTTGATTCGGGCATTTGGTAGTAGGATATTTTAAGAGGGAATTTGATTTGGGCCCACCAAAATGGGAATGAGGAGATGTTGAATATGGTTTGATGACGTTGAATTAAGATTCAAAAGCAACGAAGAGGCTAATTCAAGGTATCATTAAGATATAGCACAATTTGATTTGGCTGGGAAATGCTATGTTAACGGCTACAAATATTTACGGTCATGTTACACACGTCTTTGACAGTCGTCTTTTTAATCGGTTCCCAGAAATTCACGTCATAGAATACATAATGTGATTTGGGATGCCTTTATTCGGACGAAACAGTATATTTGGTAAATACAAAGCTCCCACGTATGCAGACTGGTGCACTTATCTGATAGGTATATCTTCTAGCGTGTCTTGAGTGTAGATTGGGATGAGGCTAGCTGGAGAAAAGTACAGAAACCTAAGTACTTCTGTGAAGATCTGCTCGCCCCTCAATTCTTATCAAGAGGGGATCATTCCACTCTATATGAAGTACAGTCGGTTGACTCAGAAAGAAGATTAAAAAGAACGTTTCCTCGGGGTCTTCCCCTCTGATGCCGATTCCTACCATTCCCCCGACGCGCTTAGACGGAACTTGGAATTCCAGCTTGAGGATCATAGGGGTTGGTTACATTCCTTTTCCCATTTCATTTATATAAAAAGAAACGTGAGGATGCCCAGCTCACAGATATTCATTAGATTTGCAGTATCGCGCGAACCTCAGAGGAGAAAACATCGCTCTATAAAAGTTACCTAAATCGCGAGAGTACCGGAAATACTCGGTCGGCACAACGAACTTGGAGAGCGGATGAGAAAAGCTGACGATCGCAGGAATTATTTTTTGGCCGGAAGCCGATCATTCGAAACATCAGTGTACGCCCACCGAAATCCGGACAAAAATACATTAAATTCCATCGGTGAGTAATACAACACAATTAAAATGCTTCTCTGCATGTACCTACTTGAAAAAAAAAAAAAAAAAAAAAAAAATGAAGCTGCTCAAGAGAAGGATAAAAACACTCGAAACGAAAAATGACATTCAATGACATTGAACAAACAAGTTTCTGATTAAACAGAAAATGATCAACTAGATAAGGATATGGATGATCAAATAATAAACTGGCAAGTTGAATAAAACACGTTTTATAGAGCACTCTACATATTCTCCCCTAACTCTAACCAAGACACAGTGAAGAGAAGTAAGAGGGAAGGAGAAACAAGAGTCAATCCAAAAACACCGCCGTTCTTTGTGAAAATGGAAAGATCTGCTCAAGGATCATTAACTTGTTGAAAATAATTGCAGTTCGTTTGACACAAGGATGGTGATAATAAAATCAATTTAGGAACTGAACAGGCCTACCATCGTGCTGTTCCTAATGATGGAGGAATAAATTTTTACACCTTTGAAAACAAGTAAACTAGATCAATAAGGGTCATGGCAAACAAAATACCTAGAGCCCCTGAGATATCCACGAAGATCTAGAAAACAAAGGACTGTCCCTAAATTATCATTGTGGGAAAAGTTACCAGTGAATGTGTTCAGTGTCGAGGGTGTAGAAACACTTTTAATACTAAAGTCGAAATTCAACTCCTAATTAGTAACCCAGTTAAAAACTATAAACAATTTGGACACACCAAACGAATGCCATTCAGAACCTAAGTGCGTCAAGTATGTATTTGTGAATTTAATTTATCTACACTACTTACTGATCTACCAGAGTTAGGGCAAACACTAAATTTGAGGATGACATCGCAGTCCTGGCCGTTAGTGAAGGGAGGCTTAAGATTCCGCCCCGTGTTCTCATTAAAGGATCAGAGCAGCTTAATGGAACCTTAAGATTCCGCCCCGACTACCTGCGGGCAGTATGGAGTATCCTCAAGATTCTGCCCGAGCCTATCTCTAGAAACCTTAAGATTCCACCCCTCCCCGAGAACATCTCCCCTGTGTACGGAAAACACAGTTAGTAAAATATGGAAATGATATTTAGCAATTTATTAACGAAATTTGTCAACAAAGGTAACGGGTTCAAACATTAATTTCGTCCACTTGACCTATATGTCCAACTAATCTATATGGTACTAATCAGTTGATTAGGGGATGTTTTTATTCCGCAACCCCGTCCACTTGATCTATATGTCCAACTAATACTACTAACACGGAGGTGCGGAATCATAAGGTTCGGGTTCACCTGGCCACTGATAGACCGGGAGGAGTCTTAAGGTTACTCTAAGCCGATGGGATTAGCGAGGTACTCAAATCCGTCGAGCTATTGAAAACACGGGGCGGAATCTTAAGGCTCCCTTAGTGAAGACTACAATGAATGCGTTTCTAAACTAAACCACTCCAAAATAAGAAAATATACTGCGAAATGGATGATCAGAATGAATGAGACCAATTAGCTACATGTGGACTTTACAAATCAGTAGCTTCAGCACATGATGGTACAATCATCCCATACGCCGATGAGGCAAAGTACCTACTTGGGAATGACGCTCAATGCCAAATTACGACGGAAGGCGTACGTCATGAAAAAGAGCGAGGAATTACGTCTCAAATCCTGGAAATTATACTGGGTTATGGGTGTTACCATAAGGACACTCAGTTTTGCCAGTTGAGACCAAACTTTTGGTCTATAAACAAGTCCTCAAGCCTGTATGAACTTGTGGGTGTCAGCTCTGGGGCTGTGCAGCCAAAAGGAACATGGAAATTATTCAAAATTTTCAGAAAAAAGTGCTCAGGAACGTCGTGAATGTCCTCTGGTACATTCGCACTGGTAACATCCAATGAGCTCTTGGAGTGGGAATGGCCACAGCCCCGTCAGTGGAGGCTTCAAAAGTACCTCAAAGAAAAGGTGCCTAATACGAAGGCGAAAAGTGCGTCAAAAAGGGTTTAGTCAAATGAGTCCAGTGATAAAGAAAGTCACCACACACATTATTCAAACAAAACTGCTCACGTTCGCGAGTTTTCTGTGATTTCGTTTCCAATAAAGATTAATAATAGGTAGGTAATTGTCCAATAGCAGATCAGTATTACTTCAGACATGGTTTTTTTTCAGGAATTCTTGTCTGCAAAAAAGCCACATTTGTTCCACAGTACCCAACCCACAAAGTCCCAACAAATAGTGTCATCGAAATTGGTCCAATAGTTTTGCCTGTGACACCGATTTGACCAGAGACATATAGACACGAAACCAATTTGTCCAGGAAGTTATTGCATGCGGAAATGGGAATTTTGATAAGGTTTTTCGATTTCTAGCATTCACGGATTTTATTTTGATGATAGTAAAACTTTACAAGTGATGGTATTTGCACAATAGACTAATTTGTTCGGCTGTACCCGAGCACTTCGAGCGCTGGGCTGTTCATCTAACAATACGATATCATGTTCCCAGATCCAAAGCAGGGGCAACACGTTACGAGTATAATCGATTTTGCCAATAATTGATGGAGGGAGGTTACAGCCCCTTATAAGAACGTATCACTGAGTGACATGACCCTGTGTAATTGCCTAGAAGGCTGGCCATATGAAGGCTCCACCATTCACGACGAGATTTGTCATTCATTCAGTTACCGTCGCAGGGCATTCCGAACAAGGGTCTGCCCTAGACTGGCAATGCGCGCCAGGTAATGTGTGCCCCAATAACGCACTCGGTTGGATAATAATTTGATGACTGAGGTCATGTTTGACAACGTACCAGTTTGAGCAGATGAACTTTACCAATGTCTTCATATTTGAATTTAGGAGTGCGGAACG
The DNA here is from genome assembly GCA_963920205.1 of Stenodema calcarata. NCBI lineage: Eukaryota > Metazoa > Arthropoda > Insecta > Hemiptera > Miridae > Stenodema > Stenodema calcarata. Next base: position 33,030,767 of record OY986048.1, on the reverse strand, counting down.
TATCGCAATAATATATATCAAAGATGTCAGCAGGAATCGATAACGACGTAGAAAGCATGCACACCGGTAAATTTCAAGATTCGCTGAAAACCTTCAGGCTATGATTTCGAATATAAAGAAGAGGGAATGTAATAAAGTTGGCGAGCAAGTTCTAGGTATACAGAAATCAGTAAGAAAGAAACAACAGGTTACTAGCATTGTTTGAGGGGACAAGGGTGCTGCAAGGTGCGGAATTGCGTTTCTTGAACGGTTGAAATGAACGTGGTTTATTACGTGAAAGGCAATATAGGCGTCGCCTCCTCCATGGATCTTCCTCAATGTAACACTAATATCTCGTTGTGAGCGCCTGCTACCCTCCGATGTCGGTATAATAAGTTGTTGGCTTATTATTAGCTATCCTCCCACGATCCCCTCCTTCTGCGTTTGGCAGAGGGTTGCAAGCGGAGGATATAGAAGTCGAGAGAAAGGCACTCTCAATTCAAATTAGAGGGGAAAGTAAAAGATCCCAAACAAATCATATGAAATCCTATTATATTCCCAAGGCAATGTGTGCATCACCAGTATCAATATCCGGTATACTACTACAAAATCATAAAACTTTTTGGGTGAAGGAACAGCCAGTTGGCAGCTTTGTTCTGCATTATCTGTATTTTTATGGAACTCTATTGAAATCTTATTGAAAATATTCAGGCGCGTTGTTTTCTTGTTAGTACGGCCACACTATGCTCATACTAAGCGCATTAACATTATATTCATGGACACTTATTGTCGTTGAATATAATTTCATATTCAAAACAGAATATAATTTTAAACGAGGTACACATAAATATATATGATTGCGGTAATTTATAGATATATGAAGGATAAGGTGGCGACATCCACACTTGAATATACTTTTGTTTCTAAGATTAATACATATCTGTTAAATATTAAAGAAAAAAAAACTTTCTGCCAATTAAAATGACATTTCTATCATTTTTATTAATTTTAGACGATAACTCTCAATAGAATTGAGATAAAAAGTTCAAATTTGCACCAAAAATCTGTCTTAACAATCAAAAGGCTATTTTCGTTGATGGGCAGAATCAGGCCACTCCAAGGGGAATTTAGGGGAGTTTTAAGGGTGAACAAATAACCCATAAATTCCAATAATCAGACTTAGGAAAACCTAAACTACGCCACTACAACGGTTGTGCTGATATACTAGAATGTAGACTGATAAGGTAACGGGAATACGAAGCTATAGTTCCTCGAGGTACGGTAACGTCCATTAAGTAACATTAAAATAAGTTACATCAAGCTGAGTTTGTACGTACCTGGGGGAATGTGTACACGTTTGTTTAAAACTCAGTCAGCCAGTTAGTATACCCAAAATTAATTAGTCTCCCAAATCAAGAGCCGGAAAAATGGAGGCCCAGAGAGTTCTTAATGAAAAGCGTGATGCCTAAAACCAGCGGTTCAGACGAATGATTCAGTGGGCTTAAATTGTCACGTGCTGGGAGCTTCAACCTCTCTTCGTCACTGCCGTCTCTTTCTCATAGCCGTTGGTACTTCACCTTCGTTGAAAATGTACATTGCTGGCAAACAGGATCTTGTGGGAGGTAGCTGGGAAAAAACTCTGAAGGAAACTCTGAAAAGAACTCTAAACTATAAATGTTTATAGGGTGAAATACCTCGCCTTGCACGGCCCTAGCATAGCACAACTCCTTTAAATGGCTCAATCTTTAGCAGATTCTAAAATCCAGACACTTGTACATCATTTTTATTAGTGTAATGTTTAAACCTATTGCTTCACACCCAGTCGGTTGAGAGGATCGGGAAGAGGCAAATAAATTGATGCAATGGTAAGTTTGATTTTCCTACTAAGTATTTTCCAGTTACTAATAATTTACCCTTTTGGATATAAATTGTCCGATTTCGCACCTGATGCACTTCTGTAATCCAGAAAGAATGTACATTAAAACAATAGTATGTTACCCCATTAAATTGGTTTCAAGAATGGGCAAGCATAACTCAATAACTCCCCATTATATAGTTAGTAACTCGGCGGATATGAGTTTGCGAACACGAAATGAGATTTGAAATTCGCGCTTGACAAGGTTGCCTGGGAAACGAAAGGTATTTTGAGCTAGAGCATTTTGTTCTCGAGAGCAGCACCGGAGTGGCGGGCCTACGGTCGGCAGTTGTTTTGCGGGTGTGAAAGAAATCGAGTAAATAATATCTACTCGATTTCTTATTGTGTCGAGTATTTGGAGCTACTCGATTTCTTATTACGTCGAGTATTTGGAGCTCGCGTTTTTGTGTTCTCGAGAGCAGCTGAGCAATGGCGGAGCGGAGGAACGGTCGTCATTGTCCGTGGGTGAAGTGAATCGAGTAGATATGCGCCGTTGTTCTAAAGAAAAAAATACTTTCTAGTTGTCTCGGGGTGAATTATCTAAGTATATTTTATTTGTACTACATTTTTTTATCCTCCTCATGTAGGTGTACGTCATGAAGTCCGTGAAGGCAATGGGTTCGACCTCGCAAACACCCGTGGAATAACGAGGCCGTAACATCATAATTCACGGAACCCGAGCGTTCGTAACAAGCTGTGATATATATAATAAACCAAATTATGTACTGAATATTCTCATTTTAATCACAAAGCCCATCCCATCCGAACACAGTAAAAATAACAGGGTTTAAAAACCCTCTTGAATTACATTCTGCATCTAATATGATGCAGACACATCACATGTCTCGATGAATGAACAAGCCCTACGAGCTGGAATTGGTAGGATACGTGAAAACAAATTGATAGATGATATCACATGAAATTTCACGGATGGGAGTTGTGCGTGTGGCAAAGACATGCAGAGGGAGAGAGAGAAAATGCCGATTTTTGTGGTGACTGCAAGTTTTCACCTCTCCATCTTTGTATTGTCACGAGCTAAATTTACAATTTATTTCATTTCCATTCACTTCCCATGTTACCACGGTTCTGTTTAACATATCAACGGACTTACTTAGCGCTTTGATTAAAACGGCCAACTAGATGATGCGCTGATCAATGAGAATAATGCGACAAAAGCACAACTAACACAACCGCGCGCTCTCCCTCATGTCTCTTTCCGGCCAGATCTACGCCCCCACCAACCACCTCACGGACACACACGTAGCTGAAACGAGGCCGACAATCTCATGATAATCGCTTCTGATCTGTATTCATTGCTTCGTAAGAGCGTTTGAGCACACGCAGACTGCTAAGCTTGTCTCCCCATATTCATGACAACGACGCCCTCCCACAGGTGATTGCTCGGTACTTGTATAATTAGGAATCACAAACCTCCTATGGATCCAGTGTCGGGTCATTATAAATTGAAACATCGCTCTACCAGCATTTGAAGATCCTAAATCATGGATACTTTAATTCTTTCGAAATTGAATGAGTAGGAAAAGCCGATCACCTTCACAAATTGACAATAATATTGTCAATTATGTACTCCAGTATCTGTCCTGTCTACCCTACACAGCATAATATAATAAAACCTACAGTCATGCAGCATGGTTATAATAACGAATTTTCGTCGAAATACCTGGTTTTATGTAAAATGTCTCTATTTTACACCTCAGTTTATAGATTTTTCATCACTGAACACGATGGCGAAGTCAGAATTGCGACCGTGAAGTACATCTAAAGTAACAATAACGTTTCTTCAACTTCAAAGTGCTCCGATTTGAGAACGGAATAAGAACGCAATACTGACTTCACCATCGTGTTCGGCGTAAAAAACCCTTTAAAGTGAGGTCACTTGTCAGACTGTTTCATTTTTGGAATAATTTATGGATTATTTTTTTCCCCCTCAAAACTCCCCAAAATACCCCCTAGAGTGGCCCGATTCTGTCCATCTACAAACTTGGCCGTTTGATTGCTTAGACAGATTTTTTGTGCAAATTTGAACTTCTTATCTCAAATCTATTGAGAGTTATCCTCTAGAATGACACATATAAATATATAGGTACATACGAGTTTTGGTGTCTTTTGGATTCAGGATGGTCTGCAACGGATTTCCGTATAAACCTTATTCGGAAATTCGCTAAAAACTTTCAAGTACTCAGAGATGCATTAACAATCAATGTCACAAGACACGGGAATATGGAAAAAAACAAGATGTCTGAGAGTGAATTACTAATAGGGCAATACTCGATTATATTGCCCAGACCTTCTGAACCAGAACGAACTCAAAGCCGACTCTGACCGCCGAGGCGGTTCTCGCATTGTACATTTGTAGTATAATTGAAAACAAGGAAGGGACCTCTGAGAGTTGAGGGATTAATAAGACCGCCGAGTGACATGTGTCACTCCATCGCCAGTCACTCCATCTATCTCTCACCACTTCCTATACGGTCTAGACCACCAAACGTCAACGGCTATCACTTTCGGTAACATTTTTCTCTTGAACTAACCGCCCCTCATATCCTAAATACGAAACATAGGTATGTATTCATGTCAAGAGAGCTAATCTCATCGGGGTTAATAAAAAGTAGGATTAGGGTTACCTCGCCGGAAATTGATTACTTTTTCCTAGGTTACATATGTGTTGATCCGAAATGTATGGGGATAATATAAGTATATTATACTGCTGATCATATTCCCATTTTCCTCTGAATATTATTGACAGTTTCAGACATCAATTCTGGTGTCACAAAACATTTTGCTCTTGTTATATAATATACTCTCTCACCCCACATCTAGGGGTGAGAGAGTATTGTCTAACATTATACTTGGCATATGTTTTCATATTCATGAAGATTGGGAATGCCCAAGTACTTTCATGAAATATCAATACATGTAAACCTAGTGCCAGTACGTAATAATTTTACTTACAAACTCTGTTTTCGAGTAAATTACCAACTTACCTGAAACAGAAAAAAATCAAAAGTTAGATATAAAGAACGTCAGATATAAAGTTAGATGTAAAAGTACTAGGTGTATGTTTTGAGTATGGTTTGAAATCAGTATGACAAAGAACATGGCATTGGAACATTGATCAAAGAAGGTGAACACTGGAAAATTGTAACATTGATCGACTCGTACATGGATGAGCAAGCAAAGCGAGTGTAGGTTGCTAACACTTTACTGCATCCCACAATACTTTTCATAACAAAATTCAACGCAGTTGTGGCGAGGGTGTCACCCTGATGTAAGCGAATATTGACTGGGAACTCTATTCCGGAGTGTTAGGACGAAATTATTGTTTGAATACAACTATACGTTGGGGCATGCGCAAACACTGCCATAAATCTAACATGTATGGATGACCCCAAAACCCTTTTCAAGTCGGCCGGAAATGCCGAAGTTGGTGAAGGGAGCGCAAGTTATGTAGGAAAACCATATTTAATCTATTCGACGACGCATGGCACGATGATCTGAATAACAAGATCAGAAAAATGCTCCCAGCATACTACGCTGCCGGAGTTTTACTTGATCGATAAATATTTCCGTACCAAACAAGATTATGCCTTCTCGGAAGCCAAACAAATCCTAGCTCGAGTTCCGCAAGGCAGCGTTCTGGGCCTGTAGTCTTATACATACTGTGCACCAGCGATCTGCCTGAAGGAGAAGAAAATACAATGGCTACGTTTGCTGATGGCATTGTCATAGTGAAAGACGGCGAATTGGTTTCCAAACTTCGCTTATCCATTTCCAGCCCACAAAATTGGGCAACCAAGTGGAGAACTACAAATTAGACCAAAGCGGTTCTTGTTGGTTTCACCTACAGCCGAACGCATGACCCTTGATGCAAAGGTACGATGATGGAAGGCGCAAGTCGGGAAAAAAGAGGGAAAAACACGTGCTCAAGTTGAGAACGATTTATGGGCTAATGGGTCGTCACTCGAAAATGTCGATTCGGAAGAAGGTAATGGTATACAATCAAGTCTTCAAACCAGTTTTGACTTACGGAGTGCAGTTGTGGGGCTGCATTGCTCCAATTAACCGGTAAATTATACAACTATTTCAAAACAATGTGGTGAGGCCTTGCGTTGATGGATACCGGTACGTACACTTGAAGTTCAAGTTGATACAGTCAATGAAGTAATCGGAAAATAAGTTATCGCCCATCACCGGCACCGTGGCGGCTGCGAGGTCAGATCAATGAGGAAGCCGTTCGTCACCTTGAAATCGATAACCTACATCAAAGAAAAATTAAACCTTTGGACTTGTCAAACCACTTGTCAGACTGTTTCATTTTGGGAATTTATGGGTTTCCCCCCCCCCCCCCATAGAGTGGCCCAATTCTGCCCATCTATGAACTTAGCCTTTCGATCCAAGACAGATTTTTTGTACAATTTTTAACTTTTTATCTCAATTCTATCAAGAGTTATCGTCTGGAATGGTTAAGAAGTGACAACGCGTAACTAACATTTTTCTAAGAATATGTTTTGGTATGAAATGTTCAGAAACACATTACGCACATAATTAGTATACAACCAGACACTTCATTATTATTTTTAAGCCCTAATGAAGTTCCTGGTTGCATAAAATTCATGTGCGTAATGTGTTCCTTAACATTTTCATACCAAAAAAGTATTCTACAAAAATGGGGGTTGCGCGTTGTCACTTCTAAACCACCTTAACGACATTCTTAACTATACAAAAAAAAATATATAAAAAAAAAAAAAAAAAAAAACTATACATATACATATGATTTTTGGTGTCTTTTGGCAGTGAATTCAGGATGGTCTGGGACGGATTTTGGTATGAAAAACTTTCGGAAATTTGAGTTTTAAAAATTTTGGACCGAGAACAATAGCTTCATTTGAATGAATGAATGAATGAATATATTTATTGCCACTTTTTATAGTACCTATGTTACAAAATAATTACCTTATATTATATAATTTAACAAAAGTTCAACAACAAACATATATCTACAGTGCACAAACATAATAAATTAATGGAATATTAAATACAATTATTATAAATATATTATAAATTTTATATCAATCTAGGAACATCTAGTGGACGAAACCGCGTAGCTCGCCTAGGGTGCGGTCCGTTCTCGGTTAGCCGTACTGTATCTTTAAATCGTTAGTGAATGTATTAAAGTGGTCTCAATTGTGTAAGTGTAAGTTTATTTTACTAATATTGTCATTTTAATTATTATCATTATTTAGGTAGGTATTTATTTTATTTTATTTATTCATTTTTTCTTTTACTTTCTATTATATTGTATAGTATGACTTGATTAGCTTTGAGTGGAATAGGTCTTCATTCATATGTGAGAAGTGTGCATCAATATTTCTAGAGATTATTTTAGGAGTTAATTTGAATTTAAGTTGGTTGTGGTAGAAGTTGAAGAAATTGTTAACCACAATGAGAGTTTTGTAAAATGGTGCTGACATGGTGGACGACTTTTTTATGATGGGGTTATGTATCCTAATGTATCCTTTTTTCGAAAATTCGCTTGAAGGAGGAAGCAACCAGGGATTACCTTAGTTTTATAATACAAATAGCCATGCTAACTTAAAATACTTTAGTAATGATAAGTTGTATTGAAGTACTTTATGCAATAAAAACATTTGAAAAAAATAAAAATAAATTAATTAATCTCTCGAATCACAAAGCTCCCAATAAGCTTTGCTTGCTAGTAATCAGCAGGGCGCACAGTGGTCGGAAAACCGATTTTATGGGATTAAAAAGGGTAAAAATGAAGATGAAAGAACGGGGTCGGTGTTGTAGTGAAAGTACACCCAGAGACGTACACAAGACAACTCAGGTTTTTTTACTCGCTAATCTTCCCTCTTGAAACGATAATAAACACGTTAGGACGCGCATTCCTCAATAGCAATCCGTACTACCTCTCAGTAGTAAATGCCCGCCCGTTTAACTCACAACTTTGTCGTGCTACCTACGATGGATACTCCCCAAATAGGTAAGTAACAAACATATTTCATGCAAAAAAGTAATTTAAAAACATTTGACCGTATTTAGAAAAATGATCCATCATTCATCCATCAGAAAAATGATACATCATACATCCTACAGAACTTTCAAGGTCTGCTAAAAGTGAACTGGACTTATTTTAAGCAAGATCCCTTTATGGATCTCTTCAGCAATGTTCCTGTAGAGGTTTAAAACCAAAATCAGCTGCTACTACCAGCAACTTTCTGTATTTCAACTGTTTCAGTGCTGCAAAACGGTGTTTCACCTATTATGTAATTGCACTGCTTAGTTCGTTTTATTATCGTTTATATTATCATTATGAATCTTTTATTTGTTCAAATATATATTGGAATTTCGCAATACCAAGTATATTACATTATTTGCAACAGCAATAACATTTGTTTGCATCTACCTAGTGCATTGCCAACAAGGAGCTCTAGATTATTACGTTTTAATGAAATTCTAATTGGTGCATTATGGGGTCCATTTTAGACCCCATGTTTATAGCACTTTTTTGTTCAGCGTAAAATTTCCAATAAGAATCCGTATTCAGATAATTACGCTCCCATAAAATCGGTTTTCCAACCACTGTGGGGCGGTCCAACTAGCTTCACATTGACAAACCACAGCCAACTCACAGAACTTTACGTATTCTCATCAGGCTGCTCGACAATCACCTATGACGATGCCGATACTACGTATGGGAAGAACGGCCAGTGATGAAGTCTTTAATCTCGATAATGGTGGAGGAACACTTCAATTGACCAATAATAGGGGCACTTATACGTATTAGAAGACAGGCTGACTGCACGGACCGATAATTATGACCTGTGATGTAATAGAGAAGTATGGTCGACAAACGACTGTAGCTCATTTAGAAAGTTAAGAGAGAATGACCCAAACGATCTCACTTCCATCAAGAAATCTGTGTACAAACTACTTTGGACAACCTCGCCATCAATGGAATAGCATGTTATGGGAGAAAATCTTCATTTATCGAATTAAATTGAACCATACGTTCTGAAATGGTGCACCCAACAAAAAATGTTAGACATCGCCATAGCATCCACTCCCACCGCCGTCTTCTTGTTCGGTATATGCTTGAATAAAATAGGGTTTTCTTCTAAATGCCTAAAACTGATGTTCAAAAATCTACGAGCGTACCCTTTAAAAACGTTGGACTCATAGCAGAAGAGCTCGCTGTCTTGGTAAACATTTTAGTCTTCAATTAAGTTAAATGTTTGGCACAGAAATGATGATGATTGTAATAATATTGGTAAAACGCAATAATGAAGTCATGAAATACAAACAAGAGCGATATGCAAGCAATTTCCTTTCACCTATCCAAACCGCACGTTGAATTGTTTCATTATCGTTCTAGTACTCAAGCGTGTAGCAATTTGTAGCTATAAGATTGATAGTTTTTTTTCTCGTGCGATCCGTTTCATTCGTTCTTTCAATCTGTGCTGGTATAGAAATCGTGCCTTCCTATCACCATCCTCTTAACTATTCGTAGTTTTCTACGGACGTAAGAACCTAAACCTACAGTCGCTCCACGACGGTCCCGTTAACTATTCGTCATCTCAGCCATATACTCATGAAAATCTCCTTTGCCTCTCCAGTGATACTCGGGCTGTATTCTGCCGTTTCCACGTTCGAGTCATTAATTCAGTTGAAACCTTCAACGTTTTTCACCTCTTTATGAAATAACAGAAGCTTGGATTCCTGGTACGTGGCTGTAAGAAAACAGAGTTAATTTTAGCTAAGGGATGAAAGAACTGGGAGAGTATTTTCAACACCACGGCCTAAATGAGCAAACGCAAATTTGAACTCTGCGATAAACACTGGTTTCTTCAAAATAAAGAGGGAATCTAGGACGTCAGTGTGCGCTTCGATGGAAAAGAAACGGGCAAGCGATAGAGGGAAATTTAACTCAACAAATTCAAGAGGCGCACGTGATGGTTTGTTTGCTTGGGCTCTAGTCAAGACTTCTCTCCGTTTGGTTGTTTTCATTTGCTCAAATCTTAATTAACGGCCAATTCGAGAAGACACCAAACACGCCGCTCCTGCTTCTTCAAAGTGCGAACGTCTCAGGTCAACTTAAGTAAAGACGTTTGTATATTGAGAAGTCAGAACTCACTTTTAAGCAAACGTTCACGGGGTCTATCGGTATCGTACGGGAACCCACCCATTGTATGGACTATACTAGTGCCGTTAATTTAGTTTCGGTATATCAGCTTGGGGTGGTACCACTCACTTTTACAAATTACTAGATAAACGGGGAAAAGATTTGGTTGAAGAAATGTTTGGGACCTATTTACGAGCTACCTACTCGTACGTTTCTCACTCCCTCTCTCGCCATTGCATAGTCCACGATAGAACCACAAGACATGTTAACTTTTTGGATATACCTAAAGACTTATGGTAAATGGTCCTAAGATCGGTTCTACGATAAATCGTTTGTTTTAGTATCAAATTCTACAAGGAACATCAGAAACTATTTGATTTACACTATTCAGTGAAAGGTTTCAAAGCGAATATGGCACGTATGAATTGGTGAGTCGTAAATTGTATCAATATGGAAGCCCAGAACATTTTTTTATTTAATTTTATAATATACTTGTACATGTACCGTACCAGTATACCTGATCATTATTTTAAGATGAATTTAATTTACATTATGTGCATTTTGGATGAGAGGGCTTTCGATCCCTAATTCATCTACATGTTAATATAATAAATCAGTTCATCATCATCCCCCCCCCCTAAGTGCATGCCCTCCGCTCGTTGCCCCTCCTGCTCAAAGTACTTTTTTTTCCGCAAGACCTTTTCTATAATATACGAGTTCACGTACTATATTGTGATATGCGGGTCGTTTGCTGATCGCTATGCTACATAATGGCAACTACCTTTTCTGATGTTACGGTGAGTGACAATATACTCTGAGCTTCTTGTAGATTCTCGTTCGTGATCACCCAAAAAATGAAAGTCTGACAAGTGACACCTCATTACTCAGGTTTTCACACGCTGAATACGATCGTGAAGTCAGAATTGCTATATCTGCTAATCTAGTCCGCTCTCAAACTGGAGCACTTTGAAGATGAAGAAACGTAGTTGTTACTTGAGATGTTTTTCATGGACATCATGTTCTTTAATGGAGACGTTTTACATAAAACTAATTATTTCTTCGAAAATTCGCTCTTATAGTCATGCTGCATGACTGGTTTTTTCAAATACAGATTATTTACTTTTCTACCTACCTACCAATGGCAATTTGGTCTCGTTATTTTCGCGGGTTCATCCCCACCCTTATGCTCTCGTTTTAAAGTTTTTGTTTCATCACAGTATCTAAAATTATTCAAAAGAGATTTCTAGATTTGCTTCATCCAGTTAAAATTATGGTTACATATTGCACTACTTAATATCTATAATAAACCGCAAAAAATTACTGGCTGACGCATTCAATAAATAAGCAAAACACTGATCAACATTTTTAGTACGACATAACCCATAAAATTACCTGTCTTAGTACCGAGTGTTGCCTCAGGATTTCAGGAATAAAGACAGGCTCGGGCTTAATAAAACACTATTGTGCACGTGAAAGAAAAACAACATGGTAGGTTTACGGATACCTACTACCATCAACATGAACAATGCTCTCAAAGTTAAGTGGTCCCTCTTACCCAGACGTCTAGACGCTGACATCTTTATTATAACCCCTGAAACGTCAGAAAATAACGACGTCCGAGACAGTGGTAAGGCGGGACCAAGCAGGAACCGCTGTTTCGTCTAATAATAGTTTATTGGGAAGAGCCGCGATATGCATCAACAAGGCTCACAAAACAGCTCGATCGCCATATAAAAAGTAGGTGTAGGAATCTAAAAATTGGTGTGATCGGGAATGTTGAGGGAAGTTCTGGACCTGTGACAGTGTCAAGAAAGTACAAACATTGCCTTCAGGCTAAACAGTGGTGTAGACTAGAGGAGTGGCGCCCCCTAAAATAATGATTTGTGAGGTTCAATGATTGATTTTGGCCCTGAGGGGAGGGTCCCGGGCGTCTTTAGTACGGCGCTGGGGAGAGGCCTCCGGGGGGCAGATTATTAATTCATACGAAGTAATTCATACGAAAAGGGGCTGGAGGGGGCGGTTATTAATTTGTTCACTCGACTCCCTTTTAGTTGGGGCCCTCCCGAACTTGTCGATGTTCCCACTACCAACAGACCGAAAAAAGTTCACTTCACGTCCACTTAATGTAAATAATAAGCGTAACTGACCAGGAGGATATATATCGACGCGCCCAAACCCCCTTAGGAGTCTGGATATTCATTAAGGGCAGGTTGGTCCTCGTACGTGATGGTAATAAATAGATTTACTGCGCCGAATACTGACTCTAGTAACAGTGAAGGCTTGGAATGCCCTACTTGTTAACGGTAAATTATTGTTTGGCCTACTTCATGACTTGTAAACGTAATAAATTATCGCACGACCAGTGCAATTTAGTTTCAATGTTAGCGTAGTTGACTATGTTGACTTCTAGCTCTTCTGTCCAGATTTCTGTTCCAACAGTGTTATGCAAAACAGACGGTAAATGGGTCAAAAGAATCCAATAAATACTATATATTTACTATCATGGTCTCTCTTGATACCAAACTTAATCCAAGTTGATATCTAAATCGTCAAATGTATCGATGATTCGTCCATAATATCCCTAATAACCTTCTTCTATGGACACAGAAAATATAGCAAATAAAGAAAACTCAATCATGGAACGCTAAATTTAAATGAGTGTTTCTCCAGAGTAAAACTTAGCCCAAATACTAAGCCGTTTCTCTTATGGGGCCTATGTTGATTTCCTACGTACATCTCTGACTTAGGGCCCATATAGGGCGATGGCTGGTCACGCAGCAGCGTCCCGTAGAAAAAACTTCATAACTACAGCGTTATAGTAAATAACTTATTTTGCACATCACCTGGAAAGCTAATGTCAATTGACATACAGGTCCTCGGTTCGTTAAAAGTAGACGCTTCAAATGATCAGGTTGAGAATCTCTAATATACCTCATAATAGAGTAGAGTACAGATCATATATAGGTAGAATATATTATGAAAATACCGTCGAGTTATTTAATCTAACAACTACAGAGATGCAAACACGTGAAAGTATCAATAATCCAACGACTTCCATGCGAAATAATCTCACGTCTTCCAAGTCAACAGCTTTGAAGTTTGTTGTAAAATCATGTTGGTTCATAATCATGCCATAACTCTTTTCCGTATGTATCTTAACATCAATAATCATTTCGAGTTGGCATCCCAAATTGGACGAGATTAATTCGTCTTATAAAAATATATAGCATTATTTTCATAATTAACAAGTACGAGTACATCCCGTTAGAAAATTGAAATTCTGGTAAGTTTATTTGGTAATATCGCGAATAAATTCCATTCCATTATCATTCCTTTGTATTGCCACGTAATTAGATTCTTCAAGAGTTTCATAATGTAGATTTTTTTCCCTTTTTTTTACAGACTGTAGTAATTAGAGGGCTATTTATTGACTTGGATGCAGATTAGTGCTTTTAATTATACATAGGTTTTACTGTTGAGTTGTTTTTCGCTTACTGAAGGCTCAACGTTTTTCGTAGAATGGAGCCCAGTTATTCATCAAATTTTTTGAATATTTTTGAACCAGCTGTTCTGTCACAATTAGGGTTCCAAGTTCAAGCAAATCAAAATTCGTCAACATGAGGGTGAATCATGCGGCAGCCTGTAGGGTCTAGATTCTAATAGCACATGGTTTTCAAATATCGATTTGATTAATAACAATTATTAATAAATATCATAAATAAATCATAAACATTATTAATAATTAACAACACCTATTAGTTTAAACAAATTAAATGTTGATGATGAGCTAAAGTCTTGACATTTTAAACGCGGATCGAGAATGGATGTCAATGCAATATTAACTCGGTTTCCTGACCGTGAAATTGTTTAAACAATATTTATTTCTACCATTTCGTTACTTAGATTAGGGTGATCTGCTCAAAGAAGATAATAAACCGTTGTTTCAAGAATTTGCAGAGTTTTTTCATAGGTCGTAGAATGCGATTCAGGGCTAATCTCGAAATTTCTTTGCGCATTTCTATTGCGGCTTCATTATCCACTTGAACATTTTTGATTTTAAATTCACTAATTACAAGATCTGTAATGTTCAAAATAGTGGCGCAATTATGTCAACCAGTCATGGCCTGATGAATTTTAATAAAGTCGGTTGATAGGAACCGGATTTTCGGGCATGTTATATTTTTTCTTAGCAACGTAATATGTAAGGTTGTCTAATTCTTGAAAAATCAGTTCCCCTTTTGGGCATTGCCCGTGATAGGGAGGACGAGTCAAAACATGAGCATAAATTACAAAGCTGGGGCTACCAGAGTCATCCATCGAAACCTAAAGATTAGGTACAGTCTATGCATTGTGAAAAAATCTTATAAAGAAAGGAACAATCTGCAACTCATTTTCATAAGAGGAAACTAGGTATTTTGTTTTTGTAAATACCACCTCTTCAGATTCAGGTTTCTTTTACTTGGGTGCTCTACTAATTCTTCCTTTATGGCGGACAGAAGAGAGTTATACACACGAGTACCCGAGGAGCAGTAAAAATTCATAGTAGCAGTTGTTCTCACCAAAGGTAGATTAATCTTCCCTTCGTGCTGAAACCGAGTTACAGCGTGAGCAGGTCGTGTAAACCTATTCTCTTTCAGAACCTTTTTCAGGCTGCTCAACTCCACAAGAAATCTCAGTTTCAGAAATTGGAATTTATTAAAGATGGGACCAGGGTGTTCTAAAAATGTACTTCTTGTAGTTACTCTTAACAATATCTTCTGGCAAACGAAAACTGGGTGATCGCTGTGGCATATGCGCTACCCCAAGCCGGTAGACCATATAGCAAAACTGATTGCACTAATGAGAAATGAATCGTCCTCATGGGCTTAGAAGGAACCATTTTACTTAATCTAGAAAACACGTAGATAAGTTTTCTCAACCTTGTACAAACTTCGTAAATCTGACTCTCCCGTATCATGCTCGAATCGAAAATAATTCCTAAATATTTGGCAGTAGAACACCTTGTATCTCTGGGCAGCTATACAAACAAACAATGTTATTCGTTCAAGGAAGTCTGGAACGCAAAATACGAGGAGAAATTTCAGTTTTAAAGGATCTCCTGCGAGTATATTTATAATTGTAACATGCTAGACCCTTGTCTTGGTTGTCGGTTATAATTTTATTGTCAATTGACTGAGACGCGAGGTGATGAATATACGTCCATCGTCGCTTGCCTTCTCATGGATGAATGTTACAGGCTAACCGAATCTGTCACATGAGAACTAACCGATTATTCAAGTGAGAAGGATAGGCGTTGACCCTCACATTATCTCTCTTATTGACTCAACTGATTCAGTTTGTTCGTATATTGGTTTGATACGCCGATCGCCGCATATATAGATCTTTTCTGACCAATCGAGGGCCATTTGTCTCTGAATGTTCGATGCGCCCGCATCGGTTGCAGTGTTTCCGAGCTCATTGTGATCGGGTAGAAAACAGGCTACCTTAGTGAACAAATAGACACTCATAGTCACTATATGCCTCTTTGAGGATGACGATCACTTTCTAGAGCTTGCTATATTTCCTGAACTATCTCAGATTTCCTCTTGATTCAACGGAACAAGAATTTCCAGAGGTCAAGAGGTATTTATCTCATTCTCGATTACCTTGAAAAAAAAAAAAAACCTTTACTGGGAATGGACGACGGTGTGATTCCCAATTAGTTAGTACAGATGGTGGTATCCCCTCTGTATAAAAACATAATATCGCTCACCCGCAAAAAAGTGACACAACTCAAAAACATTCATTTTGTGGGTTTTATCGTAACAATGTTTCAGGAAAAACACAACAGGAAAAACTACATACAAATATCTCGGTGGGCTGCCGCTAGAGTGCAGCATGTGTCATTTTTCCATTGCAGAAATGGCGAAGAGCAGACGCAAGAACAACGGCACATCTCAGTTGAGTTTTGACCTTCAAACGGGTAGTGTGTAGTTAGGAAAAGGAATAGTGTCACATTTCCAATTATGACGTTTTTCCTGTGAACTTCCATTACTATTCCTGTGCAGTGAGAGTCACATTTTGGGTAAAGACACTCTTCAGTTCAAGAGCAAAAACAAAAGTTTACTGCTTCTTTAAAACTCCGAAAACATTATTTTGGTAAAAGGGGGGTGCCAGGATGAACAGAAAAATTCAATACTCTGTGTACATGAATAATTATAATTATTAAGTAGTTATGGTTGGTACTATAACAAGGTGGACGCGAATCAGCTGAGTAAAGGAACAAGAAAAATGCCACAACTCTGAATGACGTTGAGTTTGTCGGGGTGGCGGGAGTAGGTTTAATAAAATTTTATAATTTTCGTCAGGCTTGGTTTTCAAGGGCTTCTACGGTTTGTATTACGGTTCACAGGTGCCCTTGAGCCCCACTACATCCGTGTTTCGGCCAACACAAAAAATCATAAATCTTCTTTTGAATGTCCTGTAAAATTTCATGATTTCGAGTTGTGTCATTTTTCTTGCGGGTGAGCGGTATGGTAACCCCTCTCTATAAAAACCAACGTAATATTATATCAAAATGAGAATTAAAAAGAATTGGAAAGCTCGGGAAAAGTAAACTCAAATGAAATGACCACTTGATGACTTGATTATAAAAAACTCTGCAAATTCTTGACACATCGGTTCATTATCTTCTTTGTACAGATCACCCTTCTGTCTAGATCACTAGGTCTAAATGTCTAGATCCTAAATGTTAGATTAATTATTATTATCAATTATCACTAATTATTAACAATTTTATCAAGTACCTAGTGAAAATTATTATAATTTATTGTTAGGTATTAATAATTCGTATTTACTATTAATAATAATTATGATTAATTCTGGGTTTTTTAATACTAAGTCGGTAATAATTTTTCTATAAAAGAAGTACCTACCAACAAACATTCGAAATTACCTTCATTTCCGTAGCACGAAACGCACCTCAGAACAACAAACTCGACATCACATAAGCCATATGATGTTCCAAAGAGCTTGTTAGTATGAAAATGGACCTGTATTTCAACAGTTTGATTCACGATCGTGTTGTGAGGCACAATCTTTGAGCCGTCATTGTAAACGAACGGCTGGTCGTACAAAGCTGCGGATGGTCTTAAAAAATTCTACGGAACAAACTCTATCTAAATATGAAATAAAAAAACATACCGTTCTATATGAATTTTTCGAGATATGAGATTTTCAAATTTTCAAAATTCGTTTTGAACCCCTTCCCCTTGACCTAGGGTTATGAAAAGTTTCGAGGACCATTGTGGGGTTGGTCGAAACCCATAAAAAAAATGTCGTAATTTTAACTCAACGCTAACTGGGCAAAGTGCCGCGGACGGCGGACGGCGTACGGCGGACGGCGTACGGCGGACGGACGGATTTTTTTTAATTCGATTTTCTGAATCTACGTATCTTGAAACGTAAACCAACAAATTTTGAGGGGGGGTTAAAATTTTTTTTTCATTGGGCGATTCCAATGGTTCATTATCGAAGATATGGAACCAAAATGAAGTACGAGGTACGCGGTGTGGGTGTGGGAGGGGGCGCAGAGACATAAAAGGTCTCGTCGTATGACGCGCTAGTTGGCCTCCTGCCAGCCGTATTACGTCATACGCTCGTGCGTCATAGGCTCTGACGTACTTGTTGGCCTCCTGCCAGCCGTCTTACGTCATACGCTCGTGCGTCATAGGCTCTGACGTACTTGTTGGCCTCCTGCCAGCCGTCTTGCGACATACGCTCGTGCGTCATAGGCTCTGACGTACTTGTTGGCCTCCTGCCAGCCGTCTTACGTCACACGCTCGTGCGTCATAGGCTCTGACGCACTAGTTAGCCTCCTGCTAGCCGTCTTACGTCATACGCTCGTGCGTCATAGGCTCTGACGCACTAGTTAGCCTCCTGCTAGCCGTCTTACGTCATATGCTCGTGCGTCATAGGCTCTGACGCACTTGTTGGCCTCCCGCCAGCCGTCTTACGTCATACGCTCGTGCGTCATAGGCTCTGACGTACTTGTTGGCCACCTGCCAGCCGTCTTACGTCATAAGCTCGTGCGTCATAGGCTCTGACGCACTTGTTGGCCTCCTGCCAGCCGTCTTGCGTCATACGCTCGTGCGTCATAGGCTCTGACGTACTTGTTGGCCTCCTGCCAGCCGTCTTACGTCACACGCTCGTGCGTCATAGGCTCTGACGCACTAGTTAGCCTCCTGCTAGCCGTCTTACGTCATACGCTCGTGCGTCATAGGCTCTGACGCACTTGTTGGCCTCCTGCCAGCCGTCTTACGTCATACGCTCGTGCGTCATAGGCTCTGACGTACTTGTTGGCCACCTGCCAGCCGTCTTACGTCATACGCTCGTGCGTCATAGGCTCTGACGCACTAGTTGGCCTCATGCCAGCCGTCTTACGTCATATGCTCGTGCGTCATAGGCTCTGACGTACTTGTTGGCCTCCTGCCAGCCGTCTTACGTCAAATTTCGTAATTTTGCCTCAACGCTAACTGGGCAAAGTGGCGCGGACGGCGGACGTTGGACGGCGTACGGGGGACGGCGGACGGACGGATTTTTTTTTTAATTCGATTTTCTGAATCTACGTGTCTTGAAACGTAAACCAACAAATTTTGAGGGGGGGTTAAAAATTTTTTTTCTTTGGGCGATTCCAATGGTTCATTATTGAAGATAATAAACCAAAAGGCTAAATTTCGTCAACTCGCTAGCAGACGGTTGTGCGAATAAGTTCGTTTCCCACTGATATCATCCTCATTCTTGGAATTTCGGAAAGCAACAAAGCACCGGAATACTCCTATCGACGCCTGATTTGCGAATTCCAAGTCTTTACATTAATTCTAGAGCCGGTGAAAAAGGAACAGTTTCCATAGTTATATTCCCCCTCAGTCCTTATTAATCCTCAGAATTCCTACAAACTCTGAATGTATTTTGAATGCAAATACTTCTTTTTCCATTCCCATACCCTCCATCACCCGCCTAATAAGAGATATATTTATACAGTTTTAGTCCTCTTTTCGTTTTTATTCACTTTTTCTCTGACGGGAAAGTTTATTTGAATTTCAGTTTGACCGACCGACGCATCCGGAAGGAGTTCAGAAGTACCTCCTGGGAAAAATAAAGTATAATAAATCACACGAAGAATGGTGGATGGCCCTGTTCATTCGAAAAGAGATTGTTACCGCCTGAGTATGGATCTCAACTTATAATTACGTTCTATCTATTTTCAAGTCCAAAATACTGGTTGTTCTTAACAGTTTGAGTGCCTTTCATGTCAACGAAAGCGGCAGATTTTAACCGGGCATTAAAGTCGCAGCTATGGACTTGTAAATTTCTGTGTAGGACACCATTCTATCTAGATCACAGTTCCGTGCACAATATCTTTGTGAGTATCATCACTACAGAAACTAATTGGTGTGTAAGCTAAAATATTGTGTTTCGTTAGTGACTTTTGTTTGAGATGGGATTCATCATGTTCCTTAAAAATATTCTTTATACAGATCACCCTTCTGTCTAGATCACTAAATGATGGATTAATTATTATTATTACAGATTATCATTAATTGCTAATAATTTTATCAAGTAGTGAAAATTATTATCTAATAATTATTGTTACTTATTATTAATTTTTATTTATTATAATTAATTATTATTATTATGATTAATTAACTCGACGTCTGAAACCATGTGCTGTTCGAATCAGCTGGGGCAGTATGAATACTGAACTGACCGGCGGCATCGTTATTCACTCTCATGTTGACGATTCTTGATCTGCTCCAAGTATGAGCCGTCATTGTGAACGAACGGCTGGTCGTAAAAAAGCTGTGGATGGTCGTAAAAAATTATAAAAAATAAATCTATCTAAATATGAACTGAAAACTATACCGGTCCATGCGAATTTTTCGAGTTTTGAGATTTTCAAAATTTCAAAATTCGTTTTGAACCCCTTCCCCTTGACATAGGGTTATGAAAAGTTTCGAGGATCATTGTGAGGTTGGTCCGAACCTGTAAAAAATTGTAACTTTAGCTCAACGCTA
Source organism: Stenodema calcarata (assembly GCA_963920205.1). Lineage (NCBI taxonomy): Eukaryota > Metazoa > Arthropoda > Insecta > Hemiptera > Miridae > Stenodema > Stenodema calcarata. The sequence goes on along the minus strand of OY986048.1, from coordinate 33,010,657 downwards.
ACTGGGCAAAGTGCCATGGACGGCGTACAGTGTTCGGCGGACGGACGGATTTTGGTTTACGAGATAATACTGAATGATAGATTAATTATTATTACTATGAATTATCATTAATTATTGATAATTATTATCAAGAAGTGTAAATTATTAATATTTATTGTTGGTTATTAATAATTTCTATGCTTCAATATTAATTATTATTATTAAATATTATTTATTAACTCGATATTCGAAAACCATGTGCTGTTCGCATCAGCTGGGGCAGTATGAATACTGAACCGACCGGCGGCATCGCGATTCACTCTCATGTTGACGATTCTTGATCTGCTCCAACTTTGAGCCGTCACTCCGAAGGATGGCGATTGACTTCCCACAACATGTTCGCCAACAGCTCGTACAATCCCTTCTGATACCCAATTTGGATTACGCTGTCTTGGCGCACTGCGACATGAATTCTGAGCAAATCGAACAGATCCAAAAGTCTCAAAATGCCGCGGTTCGATTTGTGTTCAGATTATCGCTGGATCAACATGTAACACCTTACTACAAGAAGTTACAAATGTTGAAATACAGTGATCGAAAAAAACTGGCGTTGGCCACTATGATTTTTAAAATTCTAAAATTCCGAACCCCCGTATATCTCTACGAGAAGCTGAAGTTTATGCAACATATCCATAGTAGGGACACGAGAAATGCTGTCAGTATGTTACAAGTCCCATTGCACAGAACCTCATTATACAACAAGTCATTTGCAGTGCAAGGTGTGCGATTGTACAATGAAAATAGGGAATTGTTTGACATTGAAATGACTGTAAGAAGTTTTAAAAATAAGTTTAAAAAGCAATTATTAGAAGCTTACGAAGGGTGATTTATTAATACGAAGAGTAAAAATATTTATTGTTTACAGAAAAGTTCTAGTTGTATCTGTTGTAAATGTTTGTTTGGAAGAATTTGATTTTAAGAATTGATTTGATATTTAAGCAGAAGATAGTAAAATATTTCAGTTGTTGTATGAAAAAAAAAAATAATAAATATATATAAAAAATTAATTTGGATATAATAAGTAAATAATATAAGAAAAAAAAAGTATAAATAAGAAGATGGAAGTAGAATAAGGAAGTTACAATAAGAAAAATAGATATATTAAATAAATAATGAAATAACGATTGTATTACGAGGAATTGTAAATATTGTAGCCAGGGGATGAGTAAGAGAGGGCCACTTGGCCCTATCCTACCCCTGGTGGTTAAATAAAACGCTTAATCAATCAATCAATCAATCAATCATTGTGAACGAACGGCTGGTCGTACAAAGCTGTGGATGGTGTTAAAAAATTATAAAAAATCCGGTCCATGCGAATTTTTCGAGTTTTGAGATTTTCAAAATTTCAAAATTCGTTTTGAACCCCTTCCCCTTGACCTAGGGTTATGAAAAGTTTCCAGGACCATTGTGGGGTTGGTCGGAACCCGTAAAAAAAATTTAGAAAATTTTAGCTCAACGCTAACTGGACGGCGTACGCCGGACGGACGGATTGTTTTTCATTCGATTTTCTGAATCTACGTGTCTTGAAACGTAAACATACAAATTTTGAGGGGGGTTAACAAATCTTTCTCTTTGGTCGATTCCAATGGTTCATTATCACAGATAATAAACCAAAATCGAAAAAAAAAATCTTTTTGCCGTATGCTGACCGCGGCACTTTACCCAGTTGGCGTTGTGCTAAAATTATGAAATTTGATTTACGGGTTCGGACCAATCCCACAATGATCCTTGAAACGTTTCGTAACTCTCGTTCAAGGGAAGGGGTTCAAAACGAAGTTTGAAATTTTGAAAAATTCATATCTCGAAAAATTAATATATTAACGGTATAGGTTTTAGTTCACATTTAGATAGAGTTCCATTTCTAGAATTTTTTAAGGCCATCTGGAGGTTTGCACAACCAGCTATTCGTTCACAATGAGGGCTCAACGTTGTCAACATGAGGGTGAATCAAGAGGCAGCCTGTCGGGTCGATGTTCACACTGGCCAAGCTGATTCGAATGGCACATGGTTTCCAAATATCGAGTTAATTAATAATTATTATTAATAAATACTAAGAATTAATGATAATATTAATAATTATCGTGGACAAGCGCGTCTGTCCGCGATGCGTAAGATCTTGGGTTCAATACCCGCTGGCGTGAAAGGAATTTTTCACATACTTAGCCGTTGCGGCGGTCACCTGGTGGAAAGCAATGGCAAACTACCACCAGTATCATTTGCCTAGTACAGCCTCTCAAATAGTGCCGTTCGGAACCGGCGATAAACTGTAGGTCCCGTATAACTTGTGAAGACGTGCATCACAGGATTATATGTGAGAGGTCGCCAACGTCCGGAATTCGGATACGGCACTCCAAGAAGAAGATTAATAATTAATGATAATTAACACTACTTCATAATAAATAATGATAACTCGTAATCCATCATTTAGTGATCTAGACAGAAGGGTGATCCGCAGGAAGAAGATAATAAACCGTTGATGTTGCAGATGAAGAAGTTGCAGACTTTTTTGCTATTCCATCCACTGTGCGCTGGTGCGGTTTTTGAATATTTGTGCAGCATTCAAATTTAACTACTGTTATTCCACAAATCAAGTTTTTTTTGTTTTTTTCTACAACTTTAAGTTTGACAATTGTTTTAAGTAATTCCTCATGATTCTTCCGACTAAGATGATTGAGATGTCTTGATATACGCACAAACATGGACTGTCAAGTTGAGAAAATGTGGAATAGGTTCCAATTGCATGAAGCGGTAATGAAATCCACGATTCTGATCAATGCGCTAACTTACAGAATGACACTTAAATAATCATTCAGGACTATGTTTGCTCACAATTTCGCCCAACTGGAGTTATCCAGAAGAATTCTCGGACAACGAACCTACATTGGTGTTTGAAAACATCGTACATGGATCGGAATGCAACCTCACCACGTCAACTACCAAAAAAAGCCCTCACACAGACCTACAACACTGTCAACTAGGCCTTTGGTCAGGCCCGATCATATCCTGCAATGGAACACCGACACATGAAAGTAATGTTGACGGAACCACATTCCAAGAAGAGACGATTTGTATTCTTCTGTTGGAAGCCCCCGCCAGAGATTGTTAGCAAAAGAACTGCTCTATTCCTTGTTAACACCCCCTGTGCTCTCAGGGTCACGCGCCCATTATGAGAACATTGAGCGTGGGACAGAAAGCATGTTGTGAGGCTTTTGGGGTGCTTTGGTGGGTGAAATATTAGACACATCTACCTGGGACTGGCCCGATGGTCGTGAACGGCTTTAACCCCCTCAAAAGGCGGAACCAACGACCGAAAAATCAGCTGTTTGTGCGGTCATTTCTACGACTATTGCTAGGCGCTTGGAAAGGCCCGTTGTAAAACCCGAAGATGCTTCGCCCTCCCACGCGGGGTCGTAAACAAGTCCCATCACCTTCGGAAAGAAATAAAAAAAAAGTATTGGGTATAGCTTAATTGACGAGCTTGTGGATTGGGGGGGGGGGGGTGTCCAATCCCTCGACATTTTTTCTCTTACATCCGTGATATATTCGAAATCGTTAGGGGTGGATCGTACCACAGAGCACTGAGTGATTTGGAATCGACCAAGTTTTTCGGACAGTCCCATTTTTCCGGGGGGTTATTCATTATACTCGTAGATGAGCAACCTACGATTCAACATGTTAATGAACCAATTTAGCCCCATCAACGTCTTTAGGTTTGATTTCGTAAAAGTTGTTCGATTGCTGTTTATTCCGAATCATTTGGTATTAAAATCTAATGAGGTAGTGAAATAATCAAAGAACTGCGCCATTTATTACACTAGCATTCAGGGTTCAACGGAGATTGACAAACAGCTGGAGTTTTTAAAAATGATAGTTAACTTGAGGATCAATAGTTGAAAGTGGACCGTGGGGGGGGGGGGGGGATATCCGGAAAAGAGTGGGAATTGGTTATAAAAAATGGCGGGAATAAACTCGGAGATATATCAGTGAGCTGAAGAAGGTTACTGATTAGGTGTGATACCCTTACCCCCACCCCTACACGGAACTACTTACCTGTTGAACTGGTTTCGAAATTCTAGTGGCCAAAAGCGTATTCATTTTATTCTTGGTAGGTAGGTGTGTTTCCCTATTACTACAAGAAAGTTCAGCTACCTACTCTCTTCTCGCTGCCATCCGTATTACCCTGATAACCACCGCTCTTTGTTCGATATTCCATATTCTTATACTCAAACTAGCTGTGTACCCGCGCTTCGCAACGGTAGAACAAACCAAACTGGTCAGAAACCTTCCCAATGTTCACACAACACAATTTCAATGTTTCACTCCAATTCGTCGAGTAGCTTCTGGATTTCACCCCCCCCCCCGTCACACACAACCTGTACCACCCCTCCTTAATTGGTCAGAAACCTTCCCCAATGTTCACTCAACATTTTCCTTAAGTTTCATTCAGATCGGTCAAGTAGTTTTGAAATCCCGGTAATACCCCCCTCCCCCTGCCATAACTGCCTTTAAATGCCCCCCTCCCCCCCATACTATTGACCCACCCTACCTATTTAGAAACATTCCTCAATGTTCACACAACAAATTCCCAAGGTTGCACTCCAACTGGTCAAGTAGTTTTGAATGCCTGTAGACACCCCCCCCCCCCCCCCCTCTCTAACATCCTGATTGAAGTACCACATGAAAGTACTCGTCGAGCTGAATCCAGAGACCACTAACAATCGGATTTACATTCAACCGTTCAAAAGTTATCCTCATAGAAGTGATTATAACATGTTTTTTTAGTAGTATTTCATTCATAGCGTTTCAACGGATGGACAGATTTAAACGCGGATTGTTCATAAACCTTCTCAGATAAATTCTGCGTCAAATGGTACCAGCCGCAACTTTCTACGTTCAGCCGTTCTCAATTGATGATGAGACAAACAGACAGACACGAATTTATTATATACCTAGTATAGATTTAAAACGGACTAAAAAGTATCGAATATTGTTTCATTGAATTGGATATGAGATTCAATTTAATTCCTTAACTATCATAGATTGCCAAGCCCATGTCCAATTCACTGTAATTTAATTACTTGGCTATCATAGATTGCCTATCCCATTTCCAATTCACTGAAATTAGCTGTGGATTCATCCGGACTGTCTACTTGTATTATTTACTGGCTACTCCCACGTTTTTCTCTCCATGAATTCCAAATATATCCAAACGATCCCCACTCGAAATTGTAGGAGGGCCATGAAAAATTATTTTATATTTTCTACTTAGTCCGTTTCAAAAACGTGTTATATTAAAAAACATTATTTTTTTTATAACTTTCCTGTCTGGGTGAATGATTTCAATCGGTTTTGTATGTATTGATGAGGCTCTGAGAGGGTCAGTATAGGAAATTCTCCATGTAATCTACATCCTGTTTAGCTGCAAATGTCTGAATATTACTGAATTCAGATGATTACCTTTTACTCCCTATAATAGTTCAAATTCTATAAGTATTTCAACCCTAAAAATCAAACTAAAGAAGTACCTAATCAACATTTATTTCATTTTTCATGTTCATGAATTAAAACAATACAATGTCAGATCTTGCTCCATAACAAGTTCTGCCCTGTAACCAGTTTGTTTGTCGGATGTCTCGATGCAGATTTTGCAGTGAGAGATCCGTTTAGCATTGCCTACCATCCAATTATTTTCAGGGTACCGGTAGCTCATCTTCCAAATTTAATTTGTTTAAACAAATAGGTATTGTTTAAACAATTTTACGGACAAGAAAATATTGCACTGTCACCGAATTCCGACTTATGTTTAAAATTTAAAGTCTCTAGCTTATTGGGAAGTTAGTTTAAACTCGATTGCAAAATTCCACCAGGACAGACAGACACGAAGCTGAGCTAATACTTGTAATACGTGATAAAATCTACAGCCATCCCATTTTTGATTATTTCCCCCAAGTTTCCTTCAAAGGTGTGGCTGATATATCTGTAGGTATATACGATGACACTGAAACACTGGTGACATCAGTGTTACTGGTATATCAGTAAAAGGCGTGAGTTGAAGCGGTAGGTATTGCTAATTCTATCATGCTACGAGAACATTGTCCTGAACGCTTTAACTCTGGTCCAACTCACGCCTTGTGCTGATAAGCCACTTCCTTATGAGCATGAACATATTCTTCTTACGAACAATAATGGTTACAAGAATAATTGACATGAAGACTGGAATATTGGGGTAAAGTAAGCCATATAAGTTTTGAATAAACCATCAAATCAAGCCCTATCCATGTTGAGAAAATGTTGACTATATTATAACTGGCGTTAATATATAGTATATATTATTTTTGATGAACATATTTTATGTATACTATTTGTGATGAACAATTTATAAATTATAAGAAATATAAATTATATTGTAATAGGATGAGAATGAGTTATGTTTCAAATCAAGTGACTGATATGTTCCTATTTTATAAACAATTAGTAATAAAGGTATCAATGACCTCAAGTTTGATATAATTAACGAGTGAATAGCAAAAAATGTCTACATAATTTTCTATTGTTTTGCCTACATAGGTATAATTACCTTCCAAATGATGTTGTGAAAGGAAGGAGTCAAGACCTGTTATAACGTTATATTATGGTAATACACAGTGGGCTTTACGAAGGATTGGCAAGGTATTTACCACAAATAATGGAATAATTGGCCCTCTCGCCTTTAACGCGCACATTAACTGATGATATGGCTAACTCGGCACTACTGTGGCAATCAGTGGAGGCATCCGAACTGGCCTCTTAGTCTGCCACTGGTTCTCAGAGGTATCTCTCCAGAGCTCCTTCTATAGTATTATCTTATCTCTACTAAGCGAGCCTAGAGGTAGCTCAGTGCCTCATTATGGGAGTAAATCATTAAGGGCTGCACGGAGGTGGTCTCCTAGCGTTCGGGGATGAGTACCAACATGTTGAGCGAACGAGCTTCCTCACACGTAAGATCATGACACTTGACAATTTGGATCCATTAAAGGTCAAATATTAGTTGACTCCTGATGGAACTCTACCATAATCAAGAACACGAAAGGTTTACATCAAATGTGTAATTGCGTAATCAGTATGCTGGTTGGTTAATATGGACGTCTCTCCAAGTTCTCATTAACAAAACAAAGCCACGATCCTTCTTTTCTAAGATTACCTCAAGTAATTATTTAAAAACGAAGCTTGTCGATCCTCAGAAATTCACAAACACAAAACCCAACTAACGACCATAACAAGAGAATGTCTATGGAGCTTGGAAAATACGTGCAACTAGAAATAATGATAATAACAAGGAAATTTAAAATGGTATCGACATAAACACAATCTCATCCCAAATCGGTTTATACACTTTTGAGCTTCAAATGTATACTCCCGCGTACATCAACGAGTTGGCTTTGTGTCTGTCTATCGGTAAGCTAATATTTGTAAACACCATATCACTTGAATACACAATTCAAACAGGCTCCAATTTCGTGGGTATGAGCTCCGTTCTGAGAAGGTCATCTAAGGTTTTCATTACGATTAAAAGTTTTCATTGAGCATGTTCAACGCTCATATTAATAGTTCTGTCGAAATGCCTGATGAATTCTACTCTATGAATTCCATAATGATAAGAATGTTTATTGTGAATGTGAATTATGTTTAAGTTTGATATAAAGTTTGAAAGAAAATCCTATGTTCAAGTAGAGAGAGATTACAATAATCAATATTTGATGCACCGATTTTACGAGTGTGTTTTTGAGATAACCTAATTTTGACAGACACAAGATTGTTTATCACTGACGTAACTAATTTGAACATTACGAATAAGTTATTAATACTGTGAACAACATATAAATCAGCTTTAGGAGCCACGTAGATGATTTAGGGCCTGGACAGCGTCAAGTTAAAGTCCCAAGGCTACATACCAACTTACAGCTACATACCATGAATAGCATGGAAATTAGCTTTAGGAGCCACTCAGCTGATCGGATTCACTAATCGGAAACATCGTGGACTTTTGCGTGCAACTTTCGGTTTGAATTTAAGACAAGTACGGACAAACCCCATTGAAACCGAGTTCTTTTCATTAAAAATACGTACAATGGACGGTTGGTGGTTCAAATCCCAGGCAACTTCTCATGGGCTTGCGTATAGAATTTGTGAAACCTAAAGAACAACCTCCAGTTTCCTTGATTAAATCACCTAAAGTTCTCCAAGGAGGTTAAGTAGGATGGCCCAAAAAACGTCGAAACAGATGGTTCCAGAATTGTTGCCAGAGTTTTCTAATTTGTTGACGATTTCCTCTCAGCTTAGCCCTTAGCTCTCATTGTGAACAAACGGATGGTTTTATTTTTTCAATTTAATTTTTTTAAATCTACATTGATCGTTATTATTTAAAATAACAAACCAACAATAAAAACATGGGAATAATGCATAGGGAACGTGCCTATGCGTGCCATGATTAAGTCATTGAAAATTCGAAAGATCCATTCATCAAGTTTTCGTGAATCAGGCCCTTGGGAGTAAGCAAATCAACCCTTTTGGACTTTCAAATCCGGAAAAATTTCACCAGTATCAAAGGCGTAACCTTCTACCACATCCTAAGAACTTGTGGTCATCGATGAGTTCTATTTGTGTCACTTGTTATAGACAAATATAGACTTACCCTTCTTCGGACTTGATGAAGAATAAAACGGATAGGCCTAGGTTTGCGGTCTTTTAGTATTTAACCTTGAAAGTAATGTTAAGTAATGACTAACGACGATAAATACAGTGATGAGGCCGAATACCTGGGACAAGGGTTGGGTGTCTCTTTGATAATGACCCCAATCACGCAATGAAACTAGACACATTTGGGTCAATACGGTATATTGTTAGGGAGTACGCTCCTGACGTGGGCCAATCTATTTGCATTTTACTCCTCTCCTGCCACGATCTTGGTCGTCTGTAATATGGAAGGAAGAGAAAGTCACGAAAGCCATCTTATTATGGTAAGTGGCGAATTTTTAGATATTGTGGGATAAGGATGGGTATGATAATGATTATCAGCGCTAAAGTGGGTGGGTGTCTCAAGAGACTAGGAGTATGAAGTTGATTACGAAAAGCTGCCTACTCGAAAAAAATCATGTTTTAGGTATATTTTTATAAGTATTGAACTAGAACAGAATGCCACTGTAATTCTAAAACAACTTGTTAACATATCCGAAGGGCACGTGTCACAAAATTGGCTCTGTGATTACGGAGTGACAGGAGTTTTTCGCGCAGCTTCCAGTAACATAATATACTCCAAGGACTCCATATATCATATGACCTGGGAGGTCTCCGAGCCCTGGGAGGTCTAGCGTAATCTACTCAAGATACGAGTGCCTGGAAAAAATAATGCTCCAGAAGTTGGTTTCTCTTAGCAAGGAATCCGAGGAACAAAAGTATTCAAGGAGCTGGAGGAAGGAATGAGAGGTACCTACCTACTTTGGGACGGTCATCTAATCACCAGTTTCATCCAGTCTAAGAACACATGAGTGGCCTGAGCTCCCAACCCATCAAGAGAGGTCAGTGTCCAAATAAATATCGAACCTCTGCCCCTCCTAGACAACCGCCGACCATTTATGGAGCCTTAGCAACTTGGAGCCATCCGTACTAGCACGTGAGCAGGAATACGAGTTGAGTACTGTGCGCATCGGCACCATTAGTAGAGCTCGGCCTTGTAAAGCGGGAGAAACCTCATTTCTCCAGATCGACACTTCTGTTAACTCATCGCCCTTCCAAGGGAAATATTTCAAGGCTGCGGTAATGATGGCAGAGGATGATAGAAAAAGGAGCAGTTCGGCTAATTACACATTCCCTCAGTAACTTTTTACCCTAACCCTCTCATCCATTGCCCCATCGATACTCGATAAAGAACACGAATTTCCAATATAAACTTTCGGAAGTGAATGTTGGGGAATTCTGAGCCACACCTGCAAAACTCACGACTCCCATAATAGGGATCCCAGTGGGTATGAAAATACCAAGTTTATTTCATCTTCAATATAGTTGGGAATATCAATGTCCCAACTCATCGTTCCGTAGCGTTTCGCCGTGAAACGGTAGGAAATATTGCGCGTAGTATTGACATACATAGAGTGTAGCGAGTTCACCCAGGCGGCCAAGAAGTTAGTAGTGACGTTATAGCATCCAAACGACCCCAAAATTACTGGTCACGATTTTACCCACATCCGTTCGCCAAACGATATAAGCCTTTTTTTGGAAAGTAGGTGCGTTCTGAGATCTATTGGTTCTAGAAATGAATATTTTCAGTCTGGGTTCGCCTATGGACTCTTTGCCACAGCCTGGATTTTGGTTGCCTATGCTATGAGACCATTGCCAGCCCTTTCTGGTCATATAGGCTATAATAAATATATCATAATTAAGATAAGTTATCCATATGTCAATTATATCAATAGATGTTCAAGAAAAACCCGTTGACGTCTTCCTGGACGAATGTGACGTTTCAGCGACAATTGTTACGGTCGACGTTAATTAACATCAGGGGATGAACTAGCGCGTACTCCTCCCTCCGATACGACTATTTCGAAAAATGATTGCCCATACACAGGCTGTACATATATATTGTTGATATATAGCCATTGGATAATTAGGTGATAACCCGCCTCATTTCAGCTCATTCCGATCGATAATTTTGTATAGTTACGGAAATTTCGATGGAAATACGACTAGCGGAGATAAAAGGTGGTCAGATTTTGATGAAGTAGATTCACCTGGCGTTTCAAATATTGTGGACACTATTAGTAAGTCTGCTTGGCTGTATGGAAGAAATGAAATATGGATCATGAGTCGTCGGGTTGTAGGTGATATCATAGTATATCATGTCCATAAATGATGAAAGTACTACTCTTTGATCAAACGCGCCAAGTTGGTCAGGAAGGTGCCTTCGGCGTAGTGAGGGGCTACTGTGAAACGACACGCCGTAGCTACCAACAGTACCAAGCCAGACTCTTGATCTTGACTAGCTTGACATCAAAATCTTGAATGTTCCTAATTCTTATTAAATAAAATTGAAATCACGAAGCAATCATGGTCAAGGGTTTTTTGTATTTTATTCATTTCATTTGTTTCTTGCCGGATGGGGGGGATGTAAGAGTGAAAAACCTATAGAACCAGAAATATGTATGTGCTAAAATCCTATATTCCAATATGGGAATTTGGAATGAGAACCCCAGAACGTATTGTCGATGCATGGGTGCATGCAAATATACTTGTAGAATATTAAACACATATACCGAAGGAAAGGTTCCCGGTACAGCGAGTACGGGTTTTTTCACCATCACGCGAGGGTACGAATCCGAAACTAATAGCCCACTCACCAGGGATCAGCCTCGGTTTCATTCACCGAAAGGAATGGGATGAATAATTTAAAAGGTTTCGTTCCTCAACTTTGGTTTCGACATCCAGATAAACTTAATTTACATTTGGTTAACTTTTGGGCAAAGATGCCTCAAGTAGACAGCGACTTGCAATTCACTCGGAATGTTAAGTTTTCTCTTTACTTGTGTAAGTTGCTCCCCCATGATTGGGCTTCCGGACGTGGGAAGAGGTGAAGGCAAACCGATGTCCAGCTTTTGTATACGTAGGAAATGTCGGTAGCGAGGTGGAGGACTCTGGCGAAATCTCCACAGGATGTTGGGCGTAAAAAGTATAAGACAAACGAGGTTGCTTGGCACTCCTAAAAGACTGGTCATGCAGATTACGGGAAACGAAGAAGCCAAACAAGTGGGGGTCACCTGAGCTTTCCTACAATCCTTTATGGAACAGTTCAACTATTAATATGTGTGTCACTATAAGTCTCCGTGACGTTCGAAAGTTTTCCCTGAGACGCAGATTCTCAAAAATGAAAATTTAGTTAATTTTGGTTAGTGGAGTGATTAGTGAAGGCATCATCAAATTTAACACTCCTTAGAGCAAAGAAAAAAAAATTTTCTATTACGACTGATGAACTATCAAGGTAGAAAAGTCTGCAATTTGGCACTCTAGCTAAATATAAGATGGGGCCATCCGGGAACGAACCTGCAGGATTCGCATGAATTTCATCACGATTGGAAGGAAACCGCAGGTAGGCGTGTGGCAAAGATTTACGGACACACAAATGAAGAGGCGGACGGACAGACACGGGACGAAAGTTGTTCAATTCGGTCCGCCAATTGCAAGTGAACACATTTGCTACCGAAAGAAAAAGAAGATTTGTGGGGATCGATTCTATTGCAATGAAGGTTTTATGAGCTTAAGTTACGAAGAAGTAAACACTTTCATTTGTATATTCTTCCTAGAATGACACCATTGCATTCCCTAGTCTAGATACGACTCGATCATTTTTGCGAAGTTCTGTTCACAACATAGGTAGGTACTCAAATTACTATACGATGGTCATATAAGATGGTCATCGACGATTGAAGAATACTTATAAATAAAATACTTTTATAAACCTAGGAATCCGGTAGCGTTCCGCCCCGCCTAGCAAACAACTTCAGAAGAACGAATGGTACCGCGTGTATGTTTACCGGACGTCACGGAAATCGTTTTGCAGGTATCCATATCTCGGCTCCTATTTGACCAATCATCTTAAAATTTGGTGTGGATCGATAGGTTTAAAGGGAGCTACATAACTTCAAAAACCCTGTTTTTCTTCCTCTCCTCCTGCTTCTTACCCTTCTTCAGACAGGCTTGACATTTTGCACAGAGCTTCGTTTTAGCTTGACTTTCTTTATAACATGACTCAGTGCCATTTGAAAGATTTAACCCATTATCTCAACCCATGAATATTTTATTTGTTCGTACCTTCGTTTTAAATCCCTTCCCATTGACCTAGGGTTAGGAAAAGTTTCAAGGATCATTGTGGGGTTGGTCCGAACCCTTAAACCCAAATTTCGTAATTTTAGCACAACGCTAACTGGGCAAAGTGCCATGGATGGCGTACGGAGAACGAACGGATTTTTTTTATTTATATTCGATTTTCAGAGTCTACGTACCTTGAAACGTAAACCATCAAATTTTGTGGAGGTTAATGTTTTTTTCTTGGGCCAATGGTTCATTATCGAAGATAATAAACCAATATCTACAGTCATGCAGCATGGCTATAAGTGCGACTTTTTGAGAAATAACTGGTAAAATGTTTCTCTTAACCCCCCCCCCCCTCCAAACTCTCCCCGAAACCCCCTTCAGCGTATTTTTAAACGCTGAAGACGATGGTAAAGTTAGAATTGCGATATCTCATTTCGTTATCAGATTAGAGCACATGGAGAACATGGCAAGATTCAACCACGTTTTTTCATCTTCAAAGTGATCCAGTTTTTTCAAATATTTTTGATACAACTCTCTGATACCACTTTTTCTTCTGAAGTGCCTACAGTTTTTTGCATTTAAACGTGAATTTTTGATCGAAGGAACAATATTATCGCAAATTTGATCGCACCATTGAAAAGCTGTTTGAACGAAGGAGTGTTCATGAGATTTGCCAGTTTCCAGGGTTTGTTTTGGAAAAGTAGTAACGTTCTATAGATTATCAGAATTTTCATTTTTCTAATTCGTCTATGTTTCAGCTGCCGTTATGGTCATTAGATGGTACTTTTCAAACAAATTTAACGCTGATTCCGAAAATGTGGTCAAAAGTTGAAATTGAATGGAGTAAAGTAGAAATATGGTTTTTTATGATAAAACCTTTAAAAAAAATCATATCTTGAGAACAGATTGAGATAGAAATATACGGTTAGCGGCATTTCACTCCATTTTTTATGTAGTTTTACGCAAATTTTTTTTTGCATTTGCAAGTGGGTCACCCTGTATGATGTTTCAAGGATCATCCTCGAGCCCGCAACCTAAATTTGAAATGGTTAGGTCAATTATAAAAGGACTCAGGCGGAAACCCGACGGTTTTTTTAAAATTCGGTATCCTGATTTCCAAGTATTTTGGAACGATTACCCAGCAATTATGAGAGGGTGTTAGAATTTGATTCTTTTGGTTGATTCCAATGGTTCATCCAATATTATTATTAAACCAACATTCGCACAAACCCTCCGGATGTTATACTCACACTAGATCCAACTTCTGCAAGGTGAATGAGAATGTGGCCCACGTTTCTGTAGTAAACGGCGGAAATCGATAATCATTTCTTATTTCTCGAACATTCGATCAATGTGAACATCGGTTTGACTATCATGACCGGGTTAGACAGCGCACGTTGTGTCCTCCGTAGTAGAAGCGTAGGCATAACGTTGAACGAGAACTGTAATCAAGTTGTTTACGAAAATGGTCCGTTATTGTTGGTACAGTAAATGAGATTGCACGGAACTACCGCCTCTGACGTTTGGAAGTCGAATAGACAATTTTCGGAAAATAAACACAATCCTTTATCTCGCGAATAAAACGTTCGTTTATGGTCTTACAATAATATTTATCTTGGAGTGAATACATTAATTTTTTTTAAATGACTAATAGGACTGTTTTCTACTAAAACATTTGACGTGGTGCATTTAACCCAACCTTGCAACTAGCTTTGCATTCCATCAATACTGACTATTCCATTATGTTCGATACTCATTGGCATTGAATTAAAACATTCCAGTTAAATTGCATTACCAAACAATCAAATTTTCGAATCAACCTAACATACTTTGTCAAAAATGCTGGAGTCCACTTTTTAATGATTGAGAAGTAGGTACCTACCTACTGTTTAACTTTGAACTTTTATATTTTGCAACTATCATATTAGAATGTGTGCTGGCAATATTTTTTCACAACACACGGTCAATTGAGAAGAATAAAACTCAGAAACTATCCCACAACGGTTTATCATCTTCTGAATAGATCAGACCCTTGAACAGATCACTTCTCTGTATACAATTACGTAGTGAGACCTATAAATATACAGAAAACGTTGAGTAGTATAATAATAATAGCCAGACTTTGATCTTGGTGGGAGGGGTGGCATGAGGTGCATAACCTAACTTAACTTATATGAACATATGGATTAAATTTCACTGACAAACTTAAATCTTTCTATTGCATATATAGAGCGTTTAGGGAATCACTGACAATAACTGAATTTGTACCTTACTCCTATTTGTACATGATCAAATCAATTTTGCTAAGCGGTTTTGCTTTTTGCCTTTTTTTTGTATTAAACACTTTGATTGATCAACCCCTCGAAATTCAGGAGGTGTCACTGTCTTGAAAATCTACATACCTATCTTGCCAAAAGATTTGTGGTAATTGGGAATTAAGGCTGGGGTACGCTCAGACATCTGCTATAATATTGCCAATTATATGGGGAAATTTTAGGTGTCCCATTAGGGCGTTCTCTAATTGACGTGAAGGTAAATTCGACAATTGTATTTCCCGAGCGTTGTGCGCCAAATCACACCTAGGAACCTTTGCCGTTTTATAAAGTAATGTAACTAACGAATTCCACCGGATATAGTGGTCCCTTTGTAAGATTGTAGTTCTATCCCAAGTTTAGAACAAGATTTTTCCACCAAACTCCTACCTAGAAATCCTGGAAGAAGGCGGAGTAGTAAATTGGGGACGTGATATTTTCAAGTTACAACAACGAGGTAAAAAGTTACAAGAACACAACTGAGCAGAACCAGCTTAATGTCGTAAAAATAATAATGAATGAGGAACAGGACTGAGAGAAAGAGACGGCATGTCTGATGAAAACAGGAGTGGGCGCAAAAGACCTAGTGGGATTCAGGGATGGAAGAAGGTACGGTAAGGTGGTCGTTGAGCAGGATGGGAGGGGGGGGGGGGGCTAACACAGTGGGATCCGATAGGGTAGCGAAGTAAAGGGCCTCTGATGCAACAGCACCGGAAATGAAACGAGCTGGTGGCTTTCGGACGCGGCTATGAAGAAAAAATAAGCCGATCGTGTAGTATCGAAATGACCATCCAAATATCCCAGACGGGACTTGCCGATATCCTCGAGTATCGCTAACAGGATGGCTGGGGAAATGGAGGGAAGCGGCGGCACTCAAGCAAATCTTTAATACTCTCGTGTGTTCGGGTGAGGTGTAAAAATAACTCGACGAGAAGTTATTCCCAAGGCTGGGTTCGAAAGTTCATGCCCACACTCCGCTCTGTTCATGGTGACGATGTTTACGGGAGATATTAATGATGATGGTCGTATAACATTTCCTCATTATATTCGCTCAACGAAACAAGAAACATGAAAAATCAATGAGAAGCCAAATACATAATAATTATACGCATATATCTATGTGAGAAGCTAATAACATAATGGTCAGAACAAATTCACATCCTCACTGAAAGGACCACCAGGGCAGTCGGACGCAAACCTCACACCTGAATCGGCTTTGATTAACATATTTGAAGGTTTATTAATATTAAATACTAATAAACCTTCAAATATGTTAAGTAAAGATAAATTTAAAGGTTCACCCATGTGACTAGATCAATGCTCTGTAAACAATACCGTTGTAGCTTTCTTAAAGAATAAATATGCATTTAATTTTTAAGATACATAGAATCAGAAAATCAAATTTGAATAGGTATATCCGCCCGTCCATCAGCCATGGCAATGTGTCCATTCAAAACAGATTGATTTCGCAATTAGCATGGCTCAAGCCAGGCCCAGGAAGATCCTTGAATTTTTTTATAGCCTTAGGTCAATGGTAAGGGGTGCAACAAAATAGGGAACGATATATTTTTTAATATATATATGGTTAAAATAGAATGCGAGAACGCTATCATGTATTAAATATAACCAAAAACATGATTTTCCGCACATTGGGATCACTCAATGATTTGAATGACGGGTTATTCATTCATGAAGTTTCAAATTAAACATTTGATAAATTTCATAAATTACTGAAGGGATTTTCGGATAGTGTTATTCATGAGAAGAACATTTATTGAGTTTCTTCTCCTCAAGAAAACTATGGATTGGTTCGAAATTACTAATTGGCAATCTATTGTTATTCAATAATAACGAACCCGTTATTGTTGCAAGATAAGTTGTATTTATTTGGACCTACCAATGATTGATTTCTTTTTTCGACTACTTGGTCAATTGGATCCCTTGACGGCGACATCCACTGGAAGAGTTCGTAGGTTCTGAATCAGATTAGTTCTGATCAAGTTATCCGAGGACATCGAGCAACGAGAATAAGATCATTCTTCCCACAAACTTGGAGGAGTATAAAATTTTATTAGGGTCTCCGCACTACTCGAAGAATCGGCACGACGCGGACAGCGGACGTCATAAAAAAACTTTGGGTCTCTCAGGGTTCGGAACTCACAAGGGTTCGACGTCACATGGATTGCCCCCTTTTTGTGCTATAATTGCTATTGTCAACATTATGCCGACCTCTTTGGAAAAGAACCCTTTCTTGACCGCCCTGGCTCACTGAGCGGTTTCACCCTCGAGGTTCACATCTTTCTTTATATATCTCACTTCCACACGCGGAGGTTTCGTTCCTCTAAATCCTCCCGCCATCCCCTTGAGACCACCTGATCGTAGGTTCTTCCCTTCTATAGAAAATTCTCACTTAGGCGACGGTAAATAGTTTATCTTCGTTCTCGATAAACCTTTTAAGCCTCCCCTCACGCCTCCTCCCACGACAAACCATATTGGTAGGTACTTCTCACGTTTTTCCAGAGCCCTCCAACCCCATACCCTCCCCATCATAGCCCTTGAACCTCCCAACGAAATACTGTTTTCATTCCGTTACAGAAAATCCTCACAATCTATTCACGTTCACAGGCCACGTTAGAATCTTCATAATCTTTATCTCTGTTCAATACTAATAGGATAACTCGTGCATCAAAAATGATGGCCTCTTCCCCGGTTAATTTTGGTTACAAGTTCCTAGTGTACATTATCATTTAGTATTTTATTGTGTCTTTTTATTCAAATATTTTTTAAATTTTGTAATCTATCTTGTTTAATAGTAGGTAATGTTGTGAATTTTCATTGATGTTTATACAAGTGTGATTGGGCTTGCCTGTAAATAAATAAATAAACCTGGGGTTAGGAAAATGTTCAAGGATTATCCTCGGCCTAGTCCTAGCCCGGATGCCGAATTTCATAACCCTCACTTTATTTCAAATGGGCAAAGTATGGATCAAGTGACATTGTGGCATAAAGTACAATGACAAGGTTGATGGACTAGCAAATGCCGGAGTGATTAATGAGATCAGAGTAGGCCTATGAATACTTAAAGAAGATCTGTTTTTTCCATGGATATGTACGAGTATTATAAAAATTAGTGGAATTCTCTGTACAGCGATTTGGAAAAAGGGTCATTTTATAAAACCATTCGCCCGGTACCTCCCTCAGTACCTTGGTTTTAAAATATTCCCAACAGGGGTATGGTGGTGTTGCTGAACAGACTGTGTTCGAATAAGGGGGTGTGCGCAGTTTTTAAATATAGAATAGGCGTATTGGACACTCCATTATGTCAAGCTTGGGAGCTAGAGCTAGAACATATGGAGATGACATGTCCGGAGTACAGGGAGGAAAGAGAAGTTTTATTTTACAGTGTTTCGTCCTTTTTTGTCAACCCCTTCAATCACATAGATTTATTGAGGAATGTAAATTTGTATATGTATTTATATAATTTCTTTAAAAATGTGAAGAATTTGATTTTCTATCTGGAAAGAATTGTTATTAATTGGTAAGAGGCACCTATGTAGTATGTAGTGAGTGTTGTATTACCTAGTTTGTATGGCTAAATGTATTTGTACGAAGCCACAATAAAATTTAAAAAAAAAGGCAAAGTGTATAGCAATTTTTGACTTTGATTTTGGATTCCACGCACCTCGAGACCTAAACCAACCAATTTTGAGAGGGGTTCAAAATATTTATTTCTAGGTCGAATCTATGCAACATTAGAGATGCTGGAAGAAAACGAATCCTTTGGACTCAGTTAAATCCAATTCTTAGTGGTTGTTTGTTGATTTGTGTAATGTAAGTGGATGCAGATATATTGTTAAAGCCCTCAAGATGCCTGAACACGTGTATAGTGGCCCGAGAGGCTGTCAGTAGAAATGGTTCCTGGTTCGGACAAGGCGATATGGCTGGAGGCTTGTTAGATTTAATAGCAGCATCAGCTGGGGACGTGGATGTGGTTCACTTTCTAGGTCAGTTCCCGGTGCGTTTCCTGAATGCTGGAGAACTGACCATTGTGGAGGTTCTGAACCACACTAAATGCTGGCTTGGAGTCGCGCAGTATGGTCACCATCATGGCGGAATTCAACTGAGACTAGGGGTATCTAACACCAACGCTGTTAAAAAATAAATAAATACTTAAATAAAATTTAAGGAAGCTCATTCCATGGAATGAGCTCCTTGACTGCAGTCGGCTGACGAACGACACGTCCATGCCTAACATGTTTCTTTTATTATATTCCTATATCTATTAATATATGTGCTAAATTTAAGAGCCCTTCATATATTTAATTGTGTACTTATATTAATAAGAACCGGTAATAAGCATGGTTCTTCTTCTTCTACAGACTTACAATCAACGCAATTTTAATGTTTAATTTTAATGTTTATCAATGCAATTTAAGTTACTAAATCCAGAAACATTTCTTGGCCCAGCTCTTCAATGTTCTTAGTGTCTTTCATATCCGACGTAACATATGAACCTTGCTCTTGTCTTAACCTTCAATCCACTCCGTGTTACCACATAATTTATTACCCGTTATGTTCAACCTTTGTGGAGAGGGAGGGGGTCGTGAGACGTAGTAATAAGACTCTTTGTGCTTTGGTCCAAGGAGAAGGCTGGAAGGAGAGCTTTCTAAAGATTTGTCGTAACTGCTTAAAGCTCCCCCCACCTCTTTCCCAACCACGTCGCCATCCCTGGCAAACCTGCGTAGCTTAACCCCCCAACATAAAAAAAGCCCTTTTCTATACGTCTTTACAATGAAGATCATAAAGGGAGCTCTGGCACTGGCCACAGTCGTTTCAAAAGTGAAGTTGTTTTTTAGTGGAAGCGGTTTCGTGATTTCAAAGAAAAGAACCAGTGTTTCTTATTGTTCTTTCGGAGTCGTTTCATTCAAAATACCAGGGCACCGCTTCATGTGGAGGAATGGCTCCTTGTTACCTCGCATATATCTTCGTATATAAACCCTGTGCTATATAAAGCGTATATAAAGCTCCATGCCATGATCAACGAATGTCACAAACCACACAAAGTCCTGGGTATGGCAAAAACGCCAAGTATTCAGTGGGCAAAACCAAACCAACCGACTAAATCCTAAAATGCAACAAATGAAGATCGCAGTTGAGAAACCAGCCGACTGCATGGAATAATGAGGTAGTTTTTGAAGAGATGTGTTGTGTTTGCTACATTTGCTACCAATTGATTGTTTATGTCACTAACATTGAACTTACACAACATTCAGGTACTTGAAGGGGTACACTGCAATTTGAAGGTAACGGAAGAACTATTAACATCTGGATGACATACAAAATTACAGAATTCACCTAAATATTGAGAGAACCGCAAAAGATGGGCGCAAGTATGGAGATGCCAGTGCGCTTGTTCAAATGTTGCACTATTTCGAATGATAAATTATAGAATGAAAAAGAATTCACAATGTCTTTATCACCAAAAATGCAAACGCATAAACCCACGTAGCACCAGAGCCGCCCATCTTACAACCATAAAATAATTGTAAACACGAATAAATAAATGTATTAGAGCTCTACTGCCAGATGGGCCTACTTAACAGTCAAAAGTTTCGAGTTGTTGATCCATGAACCACGTAGTCCCCATTTTTCATGGGGTATGTCGGGTTAATGGGTGTGTGTAAAAGTGATTCTTGGAACGTGATCTATGAGAATATTGGATTCGAATGGTGATGGGGCCCAGTAACTAGTACCCTAATTTTTTCAGCCCAAGGTGTAATCGTTGAAGACAAAGCTGCCATTATAGGGAAAACGTAAGACCGAGAATGCGTGCACTGATTTGAAGAAATTGAGATTAAAATTGAAACACAAAGAAAATATTAATACGAGCCCTGCATGCGCCCATGCAAGGTACCCCAGTCAGGGTTCGTCGAGGGAGAGCCGCACTCCTACAAAATATATATGATTGAGCGCCTCATCCACCGAAGCGGGACTTTTACCAACAATAGCTTGTAATTTTGGGGTTTGAATTATTTACAAGTTCGGCAACATGGTTCGCCTTGTTTAAGTGTTGATGGAAAGCTTCAACTGCTCGTTTCGTCGTCGAGGTATTCATTTATTCATACCAGCCGCTACTGCGCCTCCCACACGCACTGACCCATTCAGGAGTTTGATTTGAAAAAGTAGTACCCACTTATCATAAGGATTGGAATATACTCAATCGGATCGGTATTTCATCGTCGTTTCATTTATTGATACCCGAATTCGGTAACGTTGTGTGTGAATTCGATCGAATTATTGTTATATGATGAATCAGATATGTTCGGCAGACTTTTGAGATATTTGCGACGCATTATCACGAGGTAATGATTTTCAGCGTTTCATGAACGAGGTACTCGTCTCTAATGGGACCGTTGAAGGAGTCCGAACGAAGAAGAACGAATTTCGAATTTTGAACCCAAAAATGGTATATCCCGGTCGACTTCAACAATTTATCATTGAAAATACTAAACCCAAAACAATACTGCATAGAATCCTTCGTCTACAGGGGGTTATACTAATCTATGAATAGGTACACAAACCAAACTCGGCGCTTCGCGCCTCGCCAGGGGGGCAAGCCCCCCTGGACCCCCTGGATGCTTACCGTTTGGAGACTGCGGCTAAAAATCGAGAAACATGGAACATGCTTATGATTACTCACTACTTCTCAACTCACTACTTCTTATAGTTGTCATGACGGCAATGGATACGATGTATGTTTTCTAATTAGCTTCCCTGGTAATGAAGCTTCGACCCTCGCACATAAGATTGTTTACTAACCATTTATAACATCGCATTGTTGGATTAATATCTCGTAGATAAATATAAAACTGCGACATAAATGCGTGATAAATCGAGAGCTTTCCAACGAATGGAGAACGATTTTTGTCCGATGAAAACTAAAGAAGTTTCATTTCCCTAGAAACGACTCGGTTGTACGTGAAAATCATTAAAAAATTTCGTCACCCATTTTTTGTGACACATTCCGCGTGACATTTTTCGGCTAGTTAGTCCAAGGCTAAAGCATGTTCCATGCTAAAAATTCAAAAAACCAAATACATTTCAAAAATCAAATAATGTTCTAGTTTAAATTCAAACTTGATGCAATTCAGAGAGTTAGAGAAGAATAGATATCATAGAACACACAATTATCAAATTATTTTCAATTGGACAGGCAGAATAAGGGCATTATTTAATTTATAGAAATACCAGAGGTTTTGATCACGTTTTTAGTTTGTACGGCACGCCCTTCTTCAATTAATATTATATGGCTACCACAATTATGACGGAGTACGAAATTTTTAGGTACGTGCTATACTTTGTGCTCATAGATTTTTACAATTATAGGAACCGGACTCGTTTATTATTGTATGGGCGGACTAGAATATCGTTGTTTAGGATCTGAGGAATGTTATGATGGTGCGTATGGGAATCCAAACCGAATGGTTGAGAAATTGAAGCTTTTTTAACCGGATCACGATCCCCGATCTCCGACCAGGTCCCTCCAAATAGGATTAACATCTCCCAACCTGTGGCTTTTAGGTGTAAAAAAAGGTCCATTGTCAGCCCCGAGGAGCAACTCAACACTCATCCTGGCTCACATGGATCCCTACATCTTAATAGCCATCCGCTCAAGGTTGGTTTGAGACTACTCATCCTCGGAGCCGTATGCGCTCGGTGATCTCAAGAAATACTCTGGCTTCGATATTTCCTCTCTTCAATAACCAAAAACCTTCTTAGGAGGATCGTCATTATATTTATTTCATCAACTTATATCTTCCACCGGATTCAATGGAACCGTTCAGCCATGGAAAAGGGTCGGAGTATCACAATGTGTAGAATCAGTAGAATTAGCAATGTAACGATTTTGAAGAGGATTGAACGTACCTTAATGAATGTACAAAGACATGAATCGCATCACTCCGAACCCAATCTGTGAGTGCAATTTGGCTGAACATAAGGAAGGTTCCAAGTGTTACATATACAATCAATTCAGTCCCGGTTCACACAATCAATGATCATCTTAATTTAGTGTGTACGACAATATGAAACGTTGAATAGAAAATTGAATGTTCAGGCTATATCTTGTTCATTTATTCAGTTGATATGGTAACTACTGTAGGCGGTATCGGTAAGAGTTCAGTAAAGTGGTTGACCTGATTTTGTAGTTTTAAAGACATTCCAATACATTCTGGAGATATTAGTGAGTGGATAAGTACGACAAACAAATTGAATTTTTAGTTTTTGTGCGTCATAATCGGTGCCCCCGATAACTCTTTTGAATCGGATTTCAATAGATTCATATTTTTGGAGACCGGTAGGCACCTAATGCTAACAAAGGGCAAACATGTGCAGCTAACAAAGTTTTTCATGTAATCACGCTTTATGATTAAACCTTCAAAACCAGGAAATCAAACATCAAAATCAGTTTTTTCCTCATTTGTTGAAGTTGAAATGACGAACTTTTGCACTCATTTGTTGTAGCCCATACCGAGCATGAGGGATATCATTTGTTACTAGTTTCCTGTATAAACAGTCACTCACAAGAGAGTTCGTCAATTTTGTGTCTGTCAGATTGATTTAACCCTTCGGATTGGGTGAGGAAAGTATAGTAACTACTCGTAGTATGTCAAAGCTAGTTGGTGAATTGAATCGATAACAAAATCAAGCGGCATGATTCCGTTTCAATTCTCGTAGCGCATGGGGAGTTGATCATTCATTCGATCGGATGGGGCCGTCGATTACTTATTTTGGCATGAACTCCGAAAATCTCACCCGACAAACAGCCATGTGACGGGGAACAGCTGAAATGAATTATGGACACATTTCGAATGTGTTGGACACCACATTTCCTCACTCCTTCACCTATAGTCAATTATGACCCACTATCAACAGCCTGATTAGTTGATATTTTTCTTTCATAATGATTATGACACTAGAATAACTCTTCAACATCGGTGTAACTTCATGTTCGTTCAATCTTGATTTAATTTCTTAACTTGTGATTCAAGCTAAGCAGTACGTGAAATTTACGAGCAGATCGGATTACTGAAACGTGTTTCTAATCATAACATATTACTAACAGTTTTAAGCTATTATCAACGCTATTATCTCGACGTTAGATGCTCGTCCATAATGCTATATATAAGCCCTCATATGCCCTGAAACAGTTCGAAAGAAGCGAGGCTATGGAGGGGCCCATAGCGAGTGAATCCAGTTATGGTAATGAATCTGTCAATCACGATCACTGGCTAAACAACACGAGCTACACATCGCGAAATATGGGGCGATGCGGCTGGACGACGAGGGACATTGTACAGATTAGTGTTGATGAGAAGAAGGGAGGATGTGAAGTGCTCTTGACGTAAAAAGAGACATATGTGACGTTGTATGTTTGATAGGAGCAGTAACAACGTATGGTTAGACGAGAACCTAACAACATCGGCCCCATCGTTGTTACGAAACTGTTGTCTTCCACTTTCCCAACTGCCGGCGTCTTTTCGCCTCGCGTGAAAACCCATAATGCGCCAACACCTGTCATCAGACCTGTCTGCCCATCAGTTTGGTGGGCGTTCCCTTTATGGCCGTTATAACCTCGACGGACCATAAACGCGGAGAAGTATCAGGGATGTAATTTACGTTTTTTTTGGAGTAAGTGCAAGCCCGTAGACGAAAGGAAAACCCTAATGGAGGGAATTACATTGACAAGGAAATAATAGACTATCAATATCATACAACTAAAGCTCGAATTATTGATAGTTGGAACAAAAATATTGAAATCAGGTTCCACGCCGTAGTAAAGCCCTTTCGATACATGTATTGTATTGTTCTGTGTACTGGAGCTCATCAAGAATACTGCCTCAAAAACCTCTAGATAGGTACTTCAGTATCTTCTTTTACGTCCTTCTTTGTCACTCATGATAGTCCTTTTTCCTCACACTTTTGTGTCCTCTTTACGTCCTTCTTTGTTATAGCATCATTCGTTTCATGATTTCACCGGAGGTAGTGAAGCCTTTTACACACGTGAGATGTCGATGAGCATGTTGTCGTCTGACATAATAATATCTGCATGTATCTTGCATTTAGTTTTTCTGTGTTCAACTCCTTGTCCCAGGCCTGACTCGGAAACTATTCAACGAATTTTTATGACATTTGCGGGGGTTGAGATCGTTCCCTAATCAATGAAAGCGGTAGCGTTCCGCCCTGCCAAGCAAACAAGTAGAGAAAAACGAAAGGTTTTCCGGACGTCACGAAACGCGTTTTTCAGGTATCCATGTTTCGGCTCCTTTTTGACCGATGAAATTTTAAGTGTATCTTCTTGGTGTGGATAATAAAAAGCCCTGAAAGTTTCAAGTCGCTAGGACTTCTTCTTCTTCTTCTTCTTCTCCTCATTGTTCAATCAGGCAAGGCTACAGCCTCTGCGCTATCACCGACAGAATTGAAATTTTGAAAAGAGAGCTTCGTTCCGGCTTCAGACAGTGTTTTTTAGAAGATTTAACCCGTTATCTCAACCAAAAAAAAGTTTAGAAATTTTAGGCTGATTATGGCCACTTTGACGAATCTACAGCCTGGGTGACAGGACTAATCGACGTTAAATTTGGCACAAACCATCCTTATACCATGACCCAGTGTCATTTGAAAGATTTATCAAAGTTTGATACATTTATCAAACCCATTATCTCAACCCACGAAAATGTTAGGAATAAAAAACTAAAATTTAGGCTAATTTTGGGTTTTGACGGATCACAGCCAATCAACTTGGAATTTGGTGTCGATCTTCTTGGTGTGAACAATAGAAAAATGCCCTGAATGTTTCAAGTTGCTATGTCCAAAGGAAGCCGAGTTATACACTTCGAGTTATAACTTCAAAAACCCGGTTCTTCACCCTCACCGTGTTCTTCTTCTAATTCAGTTAGGCAAGGTTACAGCCTCTCCTTAGTCTCGCTTAATTATATTTATATTATTAATTTATAATTTTATAAGTAACTTTATTAATTAATTTATAATTATAAGTATTTTATAATTTTAATTTAACTAAATACATAATTGATACATTTATCAATAAATAATTAATTTATAATTTTATTAATTGGCTTAATTTATTAATTAGATTTGTTAAATTGCATTTATTTTTGCATATTGCCTTTTCAAATTCAACAACAAAATATCATTCTACAGCAGCCTAAAAAAGTTATGATATCCACTTTCCCTTCACAAGCTCCATACCCGTTCGCAAATCTCCACCATGGCGAGAAGATCGTTTGCCATATTATACATGCTAAAATTGTTTTAAAAGCCTCCTTCAGTGCTTTAGCTTATTAAGGTTTGTGTTGAATTCTTCTGTAGCGGGGTGATTTTTACACGGAGTGTTTTTCGGGGGATATGATTTTTATTGCAATCAGAACAGTAGTAGAGTTACTTGCGAATACATGGAACCCTAAACCCTCACGTGGTTCTAACCTGGTCGTGTTCAAAACGCCGTAGTACCTATTCGCCGAAATGTCAAACGAGAGTACCCTATGAATTCCATTGAACTACGCGAGCTCAAATATGAAATCCTGTAAACAGCTGTACATCACGCTATAATGGTCGGATTACGAATAATAACGGATAATATTTTCACAGTATTTGGGGAACGGTCGAAACGTGGGAGTACATAAACTAATTTTATACGACCATTTTATGGTGTGCGAGAAAACAACACTGCCCATTCTCTTGCCTGGCTCTTTTTCATGAGATAGTAAACTAGTAGTAAATTGGCTCTTAAATAGTTTATGGAGCTGTCTCCCTATCTTATTGAATTATTTGTCACGTGCGAGAGCTGTGTAATAATCTATTAAGATAATCTCATTGTTGCTTTCTCAACTGAACCAACTATTTACATTTTTCAATTAAATAACCATTTATATAAGTCCATTGTTTATTCTTTCATCTATATTGTTCTGGCAATCTCTTATAATTTTTATTCATTTCTTCTTTACGAATTGTATTGAGTATGGGAATTGGCTTGAAGTTCACGCTCATGTTTTTCGACTATTTCTCGGTTCTACTTTCGAACGTACTGCTGGTCCTAGAACGCACTCCGGGTGGTACTGAAAAATTCTCTGAATTGTTCGAATTCGTATGAGGAACTATACGTTTCGAAAACTGTCCGAGATATTTCAGTTTGAAATTTTCATTCGATATTCTTCACCCCCTCCTATTGATCTACAGCTATAAAAAGGTGCAAGGATTATCCAAGGCCCAGTTTGAGCCCGCATTCCAAATATTCCATAAATCCCAGTTGATTTTACAGGACTTTACCGTGGACGCTGAAGGACGGATTTTGGTTCAATTCGATTTTCGAATTCTAGGTTTCTTCAAAAGTAAACCAAGCAATTTTTGAGGGAGCTTCACACTGTTGTCACCTCACTCCAATACCAACACCTGTAGTCAACCTGGTTGACTACAGGTGTTCCCTGTGTTTGTTTACGCACAATGTACAGAAACGGCTTGCAAAGTACTTGTTTTCGTACCCACACCTGTTTTGTTTGTCAATCCAGATGTTTTATTATTTAAAGTAATACCATAAATTTTACTATACTGAATTATTAGAGGCGATGAGTTCCAAATAATGACGGAACTAGAATACCCGACCAACCCCACATCAACGCGTTTGATTCGCCATGCAACGGGGACCCTCCCCAGGCAAATTGTAATTCCATTATTTGAAGGAAGGGCGAATTAGGAGGGAAGGTGAAGGCTCCTGTAGAGGGGTGAGAAAAAACAAGACTTAGCTTGATTTTTCCGCTGTGGGCCCTTTGGGAGACGACACAGCTGCTCATGTTTCTGCCTATTGGATCGATATAGTTCATTAGGACAAGATGGAACCTCCGGACGATTTCGATCTTCAAGAAAAAAAGTGGAAAGTAGGGTGAAGAACCCCAGAAGAGTCTAATGTCTACGGAACATTACAGGAGGGTGCCAAGTGAAAGATGTAGGATTTCCGCTGCACCTAACAAGTTGAAAGTAACTATTTATAATGTACCCATCACTGGGATGTACACAAATCAGTAATTAATATAAGTTTGATTCGAACTCATTATGATGTTAATATCTAAGTCGAAACAAAAATTTGAAATTAGTATTGCTCATTTACCTAATCCCGCCATCCACCGTCCGCGGCACTTTGTTCTCCCAAAATTGTCCGAGAATTAGATAAGGCCGAGGATGATCCTTGAAACTTTTTTAAACTGTAAATCAATACGAAGGGGTACTAAATATGGGTTGAAACACCATGATTTCGAAACACCATGATTCGTCAACATTAAATAGGATGTTATACTGTTACACTGTTACAATGTTATACTGTTGAATAGACTTCAATTCCTTTGAAACCACTCCAAGGGTTGTATGATCAGCCGTTTGCTCACAATAAAAACGAAAAAATCATCAATATACGCGGGAGTTGAACGTGTGAATTTCAGAGCAATTTTCGTAGCGGGGAACAGCTGATTCAGACCACACATGGTTTTGAGGAAACCAGTTTGGTGTTCTCAGATACTTCTCGTATTTACGGAATGAAATTTCGAATATTTGGTAAATGGAGGATGGTAAATCGACGAGTAAAAACCTCCAATCAATGAAAGACAAACAATAAATAAATAAATCATAATTCATATACATACCTAATTATTTGATATATAATCTATATAAATAAATTATTATCAAGTCGGCCAAGAACTCGTTGAAGAATTGATTTGAGCATTATTGAGCCAGTTACCTACCCGTCGATATCTGGAATGAACAGTTGGTAAGAAGAATTATGTAAACAATGTTATGGTTACTGCCTGTGGTGCCTCTTACTATTATGTTGAACGGCGATAACTATGCCTTCATTCGTCCTATCATTTGTCTCTCCTTCTCAGAATTCACGGAGAGTTCATTTTGAGATTGTTATTGTTCCTATCAATCATCATCACGTAAGATTGCAGATTCATTGTCAAGCCAATTTTACTACATTGTCGACATAGGTCAGCAGGGTATTACCACGGTTTCCGTAATTTGTACGTATACACTGTAGGTACCATTACTGAGCTACCTACTCACCGATCCCTTCACTAAGTGATGATCATGTGGTTACTTTGTGACAAACACAATATTTCGCCTCAAATTATATCGAATAGTTATATTAACGTTTAGTATATTCACTTTTAAAGCTCCAATATGGTAGTGTACGCATTCCGTAGACGAGGCAATCTTCAATTATAAATATACCAAATAAAAAATAAAATAAAAAAGGAAAGACTAGCGAAAGAGACTATTTTATAGACGACTATTAATTCCAGCCGAAGGATAGGATGTACAAGGGTCGAGTCGGCCATAAACCGTGCATGTATTAGCATTATATCCACGGGCAAGTATTCGCTATCGACTCCAAGTTGGTATTTTACTAAGCCTCTCTCGTTGCATGAAGAATTCATTGAAAATGTGACTCCGAGGCAACTGGAAATGATTGCTTAGGCATTACGCACAACAAATCGGTAATCCTACTAGTTTCGCGAGAGGGGTAGGTAACTAGCTCAGTGATGGTCTCGTCAATTTTCTAACTGAATTCCATGCCGACCTGATGATAATTTACCAATTTATAAATATTCATCAATTATTATAAGATCCATATTATTAGAAAACCCCATATGATCTGATAACTGGGAAAATACTAAAATCATTGCCTGAATTTCCACAAATTAATGCATCTTTCCAGTGGTTCTCTCTGGTTAAAATATATACGAACGCAACCAAAGTGGCTGAGATCATCATCAGATAAAGAACCGTGCTGGCCAAGTGATGTGAAATCAAATAAACGAATATCACTCCTGCCGACAGTAAGAACATTAATCTAGGAACGCGGTAGCGTTCCGCCCCGCCAAGCAAAGAAGTTGAGAAAACGAATGCTGTCGAGTGTATGTTTACCGGACGTCACGAAACGCGTTTTCGAGGTATCCATATCTCGGCTCCTATTTGACCGATCAACTTGAAAATTAGTGTGGGTCTTCTTTGAGTGTATATTAGAAAGCCCTGAAAGTTTCAAATCGATAGGTCTAAAGGGAGCCGAGCTACATAACTTCAAAAACCCGGTTTTTCGGCCTTAGATTGTTCTTCTCCTTCTTCTCCTTCTTCTCCTTCTTCTTCTCCTTGTTCAGACAGGCAAGGCTGGAGCCTCTCCACGTTGACCGATTGACTTGAAATTTTGCACAGAGCTTCATTTAACCTTGAGACAGAGCCTTATATAAGATTTGACCCATTATCTCAACCCAAAAAAGTTTTAGAAACAAAAGAACAGAAACCTTAGGAAAATTCTGTCCACTTTGACGAGTCTACAGCCTGGGTAAAAGAACCAATCGACTTGAATTTTTTTACATACGTTCTTTATAGCATGTCTCAGTGCCATTTGAACGAAATAACCCATTATCTCAACCAAAAAAAAAATTAGGGACAAAAAACTAAAATTTAGGGTAATTTAGGCTAATTTTGGCCATATCTCAGCTCCTAGTTGACCGATCAACTTGAAATTTGGTTTGGATCTTTTTGGTGTAGATAAGGGAAAGCCCTGAAAGTTTCAAGTCGCTAGGTCTGAAGGGAGCCGGGTTATATAACTTCAAAAACCAATTACCATGTTTTTCCACTTTTTTCAGTCAGTCAAGGCTACAGCCTCTCCACCTTCGCCGATTGACTTGAAATTTTGCACGGAGCTTCGTTTCAAGTGTAGCAAGTGCCTTTTGAAAGATTCAAGTCGATATCTTTAAAGGGAGCCGAGTTATATAACTTCAAAAACCCAGTTTTTCACCCTTACCTGTTCTTCTTCTCCTTAATCAGTTAGGCCTTTCCACCTTCACGGATTGACTTGAAATTTTGCACAGAGCTTCGTTTCAACATCAGCCAGTGTCTTTTGAAAGTTTAACCCATTATCTCAACCCAAAAAACTTTTAGAAACAAAAAACCTGAAATTTAGGCTAATTTTGGCAACTTTGACGAGTCTACAGCCTGGGTAAAAGGACCAATCGACTTGAAATTTCGCATAGACCTTCTTTATAAAATGACCCACTTCAACAACAAAAAGATGTGATATCCCCCCAAAAAACACTCCGCAAAAACACCTCGCAAATATCATTCTTCAGAGGCAGGAAAAAGTTATGATATCCACTTTCCCCGCCCGCCCTTTTCCTCATTAAGGAGCTAAGTATAATGAAAAGCTTAACCACTTCACAAGCACCGTACCCCTTTCGAAATCTCCCCTTGGCGCTATTGCGAGACGTTTTATTACTTCCACAAGCAACTAATACTTGTATAAAACGTTAACCACCATCAAGTGGTTTTTACACGGAGTGTTTTTTGGGGGGATAGAAATATTACTCCTCAAGAGGCTTGAAACTCTCATTGCATAGAGTAACTTTATTACTCTACACCAATTTGGATTTAGGGACAAACATCCCCCAGTATGGGAGAAGTCAGCTGGAATTTCACGTAATGAGTTATAAGTTGATACTGGTATAATATAAGACCTCGCTAACCATTGACCGCTTAGCCAGTAGTGACTAGATTTGGAGTATTGCGACTCAGGAATTAGTATTTCCTCGCGACAAAAAGTGTCAACTGCGTTATAATAACAACCTAAGTTATAGATAGGGGGGATACAAAATTATACTGACTGTTTCACAGTGAGAAAAGCCTTTGTTGGATAGCACCATCATGAGTCACATGGAGCTTAGCATCCAACTGTTACAAAAGGCCTGCTGGCTGCAACGGTCACAAGACTCCTGCGTGCTGATGACCACAATCCTCGACATTAGTGATTGCTCACAGTTTGGCCATGGAGGAATGTGAAGCCCCCAATAGGCCACAGGATTTAGGTGTTACGGAAGGAAGGGCAGCCGCCTTGTATTTCTATATCCTTATGCTCCTACCCTCCATTTTTCGACCTCCCACTTTGCTCATTCATAAACTCTCTTTCTCACTGCTTGGCCGGATGACCCTCCAACTCTCTTCCCCTCACGCATTTCACCATCGTCACTAACCATAGCGAATAGTATTATGATAGGAAGTAGGTATTCAAAGCTGATTTCTTTAGTTGGTACCTGTCCTTTTTTCACAGAGAGGACCAATCATATTTCCAATGATCTCCTCTCTCGAAAGTTACTTAGTCTGCAAAATAGTTATCAATATCTATTAAACGTTTTCTTGTTTCATATAAGTAAGGCGCATCACAATGTTACTGGAAGGAATACCTACTATATGCGGGGTACAAATTCACATAATAAGAGTGTAATATATTATATAACATATTATTTATAATTATTTATTATAATGTATAATAACATATTATAGTGTACTACACTATGTGTGATCAATGGTACCTACTGATTATTACTGTTGTGCAGTACATATTGAACTAACATTTTTTCTCCCCACCAGGCCATGATAGTCGCTATGAGAATTGATATTTATCAGAATTAATACTAATGTAGTACATTTCTCAGAATTGGGTGGGTAAATAACTTTCTAGTACCATTTACTGAATGAAAGGTTGCTTTCCTACTTTCGCGATACAAGATGGTTATCGAAATCCCATTGACTGGTTCCTATGAAGGTCCGTGTCGCTTTTTTTTCTATTGCCTCATCCTACAATTTTTTCATCGTCCAATCACTGATATTCTGCTGCCAAAAGGAATACAAGGGATACACAATCCACTTACTCAATCCACCTATGAATGTTCTATGGAGAAAATGAGTTATAGAAACTCATTTTCTAAAACACGATTCCGAAATTCTGTAGGCCTTTCAGACGGCCGATAACCAGCAAAAGCCAGCCTGACCTATCTAGGAGTCGGGAGACAACGCTTACCTCATTCCCAATCACCCTTTCGTCGTAAGTCACGATTTCCAACACTTGGATGAACAGTTATCGGAAGCTCACAAACATGGATAAGAACCCACGGATATTCCTCGCTTCCCGCCAATTGTCACTTCCCACTTCTTGGAAACTAACATAAAAACTAGGGTGAGGATTACGAAGAATTCGGGAGACGCACAGCAAATATCTTGTCGCTAATCATCATCTCGTAGTGGAGAAAATAATCTAGTACTATTAGTAATTAATAAGTTCTCATACGGCATTATCCGAAGAGAAGAACCAACCGACTTCATATCCTACTTAATAAACACGTGTGATATGTAAGGACCAATGTGCGTATTCATTCAAAATCCTTGAATCAAACGTACGCTCTGATTGCAAGGAATGATCGTATAAACCTGAAATCCTTGGGCTAATTGAAGGTTATGGATGTTAGTCCCTTATGAATCTTTTCAAAATCTGCAAAATCTGCAACTCTGCAACATTATTTTCCTTGTAAAATCTGTACTTTGTCCACGTGCTTAAAGCCCATGACTACCCCTATTGGGTGGTCGTTCAAAGCTCCGGATGGTCTTAAATAATGCTAAAAATTAAACTCTATCCAAATGTGAACCAAAAACCATACCGTTCCATTTTTCTAGATATGAATTTTTCAATATTTCAAAATTCGATTTGAACCCCATCCCATTGCCCTAGGGTTATGAAAAGTTTCGAGGACCATTGTGGGGAATTATATTGTTACAAATTATTTGTAATTAATACATCATCTCCATAAAAATTTCATCTATCATTTAGTGATCTAGACAGAAAGGTGGGTGATCTGCACAAAGAATTAGCAGAGTTTTTTCTTATGCATTGATAGGTTAACGGCATTCAGAATCAAAGGTAACGGAAACATGTTAGTGACTACTTTATTATAACGAGCAACTTACGATATTCATGGGATTAGGTGCTTAACTTCATGGAACTTACCTGAAACAAAATCATAGGGGATTAGACAAGTTGATCAGAACAAGGGCCACCAAAAATCACACGACTAGATGATTCACAGGAAAAATGTCGTTTTGATGCTCGGAAAACATCAAATAAGTCCGTTACGAATACACATTTTCCATCCATAATATTCATACACGTGGAGATCAAAACTTTGCCCATTGCAGAGGAAAATATCACATTATCATCAACACGTTTGAGGCACGGCGTTATTATGTACTTTGTTTGGTTAACACTAAACCAAAATACTAAACAATAATAACAAACACCAACCATTTATCTTAATAACAATATCGCAATAAAATATATCGTATAACCGAAGCAATTGGAAACAAATTTCATGGGTCAGATGAAATGAATGTCAATTCGCCCACACCCACATTTTCTTCTGGCAAATCTACACTGCGCCAGAAATAATATTTTTCATGAGAAAACCTAGATGATCCCATTCTATTAGGAGAAACGTTGGAATATTGACACCTGACAAGAGAAAATAATTAGAAGAAACCTTTGAATATTGACACCTTCCAAGATAAAATATTAGCTACAAGTATTGTAGTACTGTCTTTTCAGGAGGAACGTCTAACGATAAGGGGAGGATGCGGAGTAATTTCCGGAACATTCTCTGTTAGTTGTAAAAATAATAAGATACCCATATCTTAATCGATGAAGAAAGACGACCGTGGCAGAAAATTTTACTAGGCAAGCGGCAATGTTACCACGTGGTCGCCATAACTTGGACGTTAACAACCTCATGAGGCAGTTTGAAGAGTAACTTTTTTATATATCCTCATATCTTATAAGGAATTTATTAGCTAAGAGAGTGAGTGAGAGCGAACTTCTCTTGACAAACGAACAAATCAAAGACCATATAGATCGAGCTCTCACATCTACGTGAATGTCACTAGGTCATTATTCATTGGGAGAGACTCAAGAGATGATGAGGGAGATGAAAAGGCATGAAAGTTTAAATCGTCATGATCATTTGTACTCGTAGAATTCGTAGATCACTTATCGTATACCTCAGAGTACGTCGGATGACACGGACCTCCGCAGCTACAATTCAACCATGAAACACTTTGAAAATTCTCAGAGACTTATTGACCCGGCCGAGGAGCACCTTCAACATGTACAGTATTTATTTAAGGGAATAGACCTCAAAATCAATCATGGTCTGTTGCTTGATGCTTGATCCTATATGGTGGAGTTGGCCTTTAGTGAACTAAATTTACAATTAGGAAATATGGAATCAGTTGCAAATAATTCAGTTATTCGCTGCAGTAACAGAGACAGCAGTTGATTAGCTACTAATCATTGAAAACAAACTACATGAATGTTTTTACGAATATCCTCAGTCCAAAAAGTCCAAAAAATCGGGGTTAGCTGGAATCAATTCCAAAGTTATTGAAACTTTGAGGAATTGGTTAAGGATGGTAGAGGGTATGTTTGATGAGTTTTTGAATACCCGGACCATGAGCTCTTTATTTGGTGGGGGATGAGGGTTAAGCTAGAAGCTTGTATCATGAGAATTGCTCTTCAATTACCTACCACTCCTTTATTGAGAATTCGAATTTATTCATAAAAAACCCAATAATTAATTTTGACGATTACCAACGGAGACAAGACTTCAATTACGAAGAGGGCTTATCAAATACAGGTCTTAGATGTTAAATATTATCCACATGTTGAGGTTACATCAAACCAATAGAGGGTGGATAGATAAGAGGAGGGGGGTTGGAGCAGAAAGGTATTGAGAATTGAGGGGGAATACATAATACATGTACTAATACATAGTTATATGAGTAAATATAGTTTTGCTATCTCAAAACCTGAATTTTTCTGCATTTGTTTTACTTTTTTGACCTTCTTTATCATGGTTATTATTGGACAAAAAAATATTTTTCACCGATGAATTTTAAAGAAAACTGAATGCTCTTCCAGGAGGTCTTTCCGCATTTTCGTTTGTTCGATTGTTTAGAATATATAAGTGAAAAATCAATAAAATCGCGGCCTATCTTTGACGGACGATTGCGGCTGGACCAATTTCAATGTCAAACGCCATCCGACGCGAAATTTGACGCTCACTAACAAACATAATGGTGACATTTTCTGTAGGATGCGTACTTTTTGAGTTATACGCAAAAAAACAGAAACTCGTGGGAAAATCGCCGTTTTTTGCCCCTGGAAAGAGCTTAAGGCCCTGATATTCAAAAACTCAGCAAACATACCCTCTACCATCCCCAAATAATCCCTCAAACTTTCAATAACTTTGGAATTGATTCCAGGTAGAGTATACTTGGCTCCTGGACTTCAGAGAGAAGAACGGATTGGCTTAGTGTTTTGCTCCACTGGATTATTCCAGATTACCAAAGAAAGTTTGCACCTTTATTTAGCGTGTCGGACAGGATTAATGTTGTGGTGGTGTTTGTCGGGCTGCGATGTTGCATGTTGTTTTATGTTGTGGGTTGGTGTCTATTTGGATGCCGTTGAATCCCCCAATGTACTCGTAGTTTAACAGTAATGGACAGCGCTTCAGGATTTAAAGCTTGAATCATTTGGTATCTAAATGCACATAGATTTTTGGTTCGTTTAAACGATGTCGTTGAAGTAAGAGTACTGAACATTTTCTCAACTGTTTAGACGATGACAACCGTTATTCACGGACCCACGGACCATCCTCATCTGAAACCGTGAGAGGCCCTCAAAGGTATAGACTAAGTATTTTACTGAAAATATAGGAAACATATTCGCTGGTGTACACAAGAACACATCATCAGTTGCACTACGCTTGGCAATACCACGTATGTCACGGTTCAAAAGTCTTGGAAATATCATGATCCATTAACGTCTGTTCGCTCGCGTGGTTACTACTTCTCCGACAGAACTGTACTAGAACCGAACCATACAATCTCAGACCTGTATATTGGTGGTTGAATCCAACATCATCGTTTTCATAAACCTCGTCTATTATAAATACAGGCGGTAGTATTGTATTGCAACCGTTGAGCGTTTGGTTGTACCCATAATTCTCCAATCACCAGCTTCGCCTACTAGTACTTCTTGTTCTGCCATAAATATTGCAATGAATGGTATTGGGTTTCTAATTCAAATTGAGAATCTCCCAAGACAAATTTGACAACTAATGGCATCCAAATGTCGGAAACCGGAGGAGAGTAGTAGATTAATCATACTCATTTTCCCTTGTCAGCGCCAAAATTTCTCTCTCAGATTCCCTCTACCACATTGGTCTATTCAGCAACTACCTTCTCCATCGCCCCGAACTTTCGGTTTTGGTAAGCCCACAGAAACTTTGTTACATAGTCCGCCCTCGCAACTACAGTGGGATGCCAGCGCCTTCCTCCGAGGAGTTCAGCTTTGAATTCTTCGCAGATTCTCTTCTCGTTCTCTAATCATTATTGCACTTTCTAAACAGATGCAAGTTCACTATCAAATGAATCGCTCCGGACTGATACCAATATCCATCAACCAGATGATCGTATCCTTTTATAAAATCTATAAAATCGGATAGTCAATTATTCAGCTTTCACAGTATTAAAATGATTGCTGAGTGATTTTCGCAATGTCATCAGGCTGGTTCAGAGTTTCTCTAGGCATTAAAATATACGTCGTTCGTGATTTCGAAGGATTTCGCAAGGATCAGATATTACTTCAAGGGGTTAGAATTGAGCTGGTAAATGAAACTCAGAATCTGTGGACCCCACCGACCTCAGGGAGGAGCATCTGCGTTTCTGCTACAAGGTGTAATTGTGGGCCAATAGGAACGTGACCGCTCTCGTGGAAGAGAATGTAAGGTCAAAGGTTGGACCACTGGGCCCCCACCACGTCGTCCGTTTCCCCACTATCGCCTCCACCAACAACAGATAAATACAAAGTGTTACGGTCCAGCAAACCCTGTGAAAAACAATAGGGTTCTTAACCTTTCACCAGTGGGCTGACGGCGTATAAAATCTCTTCACTTCTATTGAAAACTGGTTCCGAAACTTTTTTGGAGGCACTATATCTCGTCTCGCATCTGCCCCACCCCCGCGGTCACCCCAGAGGATCTAAACTCTCATATCCTGCCTTGTCTCCTAATTGAGCGGTAATTCCGAGTGGGGGCTTTTCTACGGTAATTGGAGTATAATAGGCTAATATAGAAGGTTTGTTGTTATCTCCATTATTCATAATGGGCGAAGTCGACTTGACATTTCATAACGAAACGGCGATTCTTGACATTCATTCAAGTGCAAAGCATTTGCTCGATTAGAGGTGTCCTCTATCAGAGTTGGGAAATAATTAGTTCTGAAACTAAAACTAAAAACTAAAACTAAATTAGTTCCGAACTGGAACTAAAAACTGAAACTATTAGTTTTTATTCGCAACTTCGAAACTAACTTTGGAACTAAATTAGTTTTAGTTTCAACTTTTGAAACTAAGACTAATTTAGTTCCAAAAGTTAGTTTTGGACGTTGCGAATAAAAACTAAAGTAGTTTCATCTTTTATTCGTAGTTTCGGAACTAAAAATGAAACTAATTTTTTTTCCTCGCGTTTGTAGCGAATTTTCGAGGAAAATTATTGTTATCGGTCCAAAATTTTGAAAAAAACGAATTTTCGAAAAGTTTTCATACCAAAATCCGTTTCAGACCATCCTCAATCCACTGCCAAAAATTATACCGATATATGTGTCATTCCAATTGCAATTCTGACCTATAATAGGTATAATTTTCAAGATTGTTTCAAGGTAGGTACCTACCCCTTGTGCTGTTTCATGGTACCCCGGTCATGGGGCACAATGAAACGAAATTCATTTTTTGGAACATGACCATTATGATGTATAAAATAATGGTTGACGCATTTCTTCCATGGATTAGAACCAAAAGTAACGGAAAAAGTAAAAAAGTTGAAAAAAGTCTTGCGAGGGGAGTTATAGGCCAAAACCAACTTTCGTGTTTCATTGTGCCTTACGTCCCCCTAACAGTAACTCCAAGCGATAACTAACGATAAAATGGATATAAAAAGTTCAAATTTGCACGAAAAATCTATCTTGGGGTTTTCGTGCAAATTTGAACTTTTTATACCCATAACTAATGACGGTTTAAGGGGGGTTTTGGGGAGTTTTAAGGGGTGAAATTACCGAATTACCATTAATTCCAAAAACGATACAGTCTGACAAGTGAAACCTTATTGTTGCAGTCAGAATTGCGATAAGCGAATTGCTTTTTCCGTTCTCAAACTGGAGCACTTTGAAGATGAAGAAACGTGGGAGTTACTTGAGATGTTCTTCACGGTTCATCTGCTCTAATCTGATAACGGAATGAGATATCGCAATTGTGACTTCAACATCGTGTTCAGCGTTGGCAAATCTATAATTTGAGTTGTTACTCGGCAAAAAGCTACCTGTCCAATACACTTCGAGTATTCATACCATCTCCTAAAAAACTCCCAAAAACTATTACTGTTTTTCTTATTAGTACGAATACCTGCTGCTTCGAAAATTTGCCCATATGGTCATGCTGCATGACTGGAACTTTTCCCCTATAATTTGATTACTCATCCCAGTCTTTTCCAAATCTTCTGTGTTTTGGAATCAACTTGCTTATCATTCAAGTGATCGAACATGATCGAACATTATCCAATATAAGCGTTGTACTTATTGCTATGCGTGACAGGGAGTTATTAATAGTCACCATATTATTATTATTAATATCTCCCGACTGCAGTCATTCCAGACCACTGTCTTATGTTACGCAGGTATGATAAATAATCTCTTCCATTCCGTACGGTGAAAGTGAGGACATTGTACAACGCCACTGAGTTCAACAGATGCAGCTCATGGTCTGGTACCAGTCGAATCTTGTATAATTATTAACGAACAACAAGTGTAAATCTTCACTTGGTGAAATTACCTGACTCAGTTATCATCTGGTGTTGACAGAAAGCCGCCTGGGGAAAGAACCCTTCTTGCCCGCTCTCCCCCGGGAACCCATAGAAATAGCCCTTCCGTAGTGTGGGGGGAAGTAATGGATATTCCTTTGTCAGTTTCACCAGTATACATTTACAAAGTAAAAATATTGTCGTATGCAAGGGTGTGTGTTTGTGGGAGGAGGCTTTCCGAAAGGATGTGTTTTTACTATGTTGCAATCGTGCTTCTATTGATCAACCTTCATTGTAGATTAGAGGGGGATGGGAAGACATTGGCTTAGAAGGGTTGGTTTGGTTACGATTACGAGGTTTTACTTATGGGAACTAAGCATAGGAAAACTGTTATTATCGGTATTTCGAGATATAAATTTACACTCATCATGGCGTATGTATTGAAATTAAATTGACGTTGAATCATTGTACCAGTACAGGATAAATCACGTTTTTTCACAAAATGATCTAATTACTCATGTTACAACTGTAATACATCCACCAACTTATTATGCTACTCACGAGTGTTATTTTGTGGTATGTAGGCATCTTTATCCACTGCACATCACTCCACACTTGACAAGGTTCAGCAGGTTTATTTTGTCTGGTTGGTCTGGTTTATCATGGTTTTTTTAATAGTTTCACAAACTGTCCCCATCAGTAGGTCACGATGGAAATCAGCCGGTAGTTTGTACTGCGATACACAGTAGAACTAAATTTTTAAACGTTTGTATGGGCTCCATATTGCTTTTCTTTGTACAACCCCTATAATAAGTCAAGATTGGTTGTATTACTTACTCGTATCTGATTCTTAAAATCAAACTCATTTTTTGCTCATCCTTACATGAGCTTTCCACCTCAGCTCACAGTCGAGAGCAGTGCCAAGGTATTTCGTTTCATCCGTATAACGTACTGATCTCGAGTTAATCTTTAATGGCAGTCTGTCTTCAGATTCGTGAAGTTTATGTGGGTAGATTTTGTTTCGTTCAACTTCATCCTACATTGCTTCGTCCCGCTTAGAAAGTTATTGACACTGCCTTGGTGTACTCATGCATTCAAGTTCCTCACGTGAGAATTCTCATAATCATATGTGTCTCTGAATATCTATCTGATAGGATACAGTAGGAACTTCAGAATGAACATTCTATCAATTCGGAGATTAGTACCTGATGTATTTTGCTACATACGCAGTTTGATGCTACTATGCTCCTATCTTCACGTAGGAAACTGAAAATTCACTTGTGGATTATTCTACCTAATTATTCTTGCGCATTGCCTCCACAGGTCTTCAGCAACAAAGAGATGTGATATCCCCCCAAAAAACACTCCGTGTAAAACTCACCTCTCAAATATCTTTCAACAGCCGCCTAAAAATGTTACTTTCCTCGCCCACCTTAAAGAGATGTTCTAATCACTAATCAAGCTCTGGACCCGTATACAAATCTCCCCTTGGCGCCAAGGTGGGACGTTTTCATTACTACAGATCTACGTATTTTTTATTAGTTGCTTGTGAAAGTAACTAACTTTTCTCGAAGCTCTGTGCAAAATTTCAAGTCAATCGGTGAAGGTGGAGAGGCTGCAGCTGCAGCCTTGCCTAACTGAATAAGAAGGGAAAAAACGGGGAAAGGGGTTTTTGAAGTTATATAACTCGGCTTCCTTTAGGCCTAGCAACTTGAAACTTTCAGGGCTTTTTTATTTTATTCAAACCAAAAATATCCATACCGAATATCAAGTTTATCGGCTGTGGCCTTTCAAAGTGGCCAAAATTAGCCTATGTTTCAGTTTAAAGTTCCTGAAATTTTCTTTTGTTGGGTTAAATCTTTCAAATAGCACTGGGTCATGTAATAAACAAGGTCTGTGTAAAATCTCAAGTCGATTGGTCCTGTTACCCAGGCTGTGGACTCGTCAATGTGGTCATAATTAGCCTAAAATTTCATTTTTTCTTTTTTTTTCAAGAATTGTTTTGTTGTGAGATAATGGGTTAATTATTATAAGGACACTGTCTAAAGCTGAAACGAAGCTTTTGTGCACAATTTAAAGTCGATCGGTGAAGCCTTTTGAAGGAACAGTGAGGCTTATGAAGAAGGAGACAAGGTAAGAGCGAAAAATCGGGTGTTTAAAGTGCTTGAAACATTCAGGGCTTTCTATTATCCATACCAAGAAGATCCATACCAAATTTCAAGACGATCGGTCAAAAAGTAGCCGAGATATGGATACTTGAAAAAACGTGTTTTGTGTCGTCCGGTAAACATACACTCGGAACGATACTGCCTTCCTACATAGTCGACATCGAGAAACGGAAAATTCGTGTTCAGTGATCTAGTGGTAAAAAAAAGCTGCAGGTCTTGAGGAGGTAATGGAGATAGGTGCTTGAGAACTGCAGAGATCTTCCCGAGGATACCGAGACCTTTGCTAGTAGGTAATGGGCTCACGGACGGAATAATATCCGCGTCGGAGCAATTAGCCGAAAAGCTCAACATTTACTACCCTATTAGCGTTGTAATTTAGGGAGGAATAGTCCCACATAGATAAATTATTCATTAAAAAAAATGGAGTAGAGGAAAACGGAAGGGATTCGGGAAAATTTATTGGCCTTTAAAAACTGAGCTCTATCTCGCAAGAGCTCTAAGAGGCGTTAATAAAGGGTGTAAAGGGGTATCTTATCCTTCCGCAGTGGTGGGAAGCGATGGTTTCTAACACCAAAGAGACGATTTTCAAAGGAATAAGCTTCTCAAGTCAACCTCACCCACAAAACCTCTTAGTAGTCCTAAGTGTCGTGCAACAAACTTAACTGTACCTCTCAGAACGTCTTTTCTGAGTTTGTCTGTCGAAATGTATTTCACGCAGCCATAGTTGGCAGCGT
The DNA here is from genome assembly GCA_963920205.1 of Stenodema calcarata. Classification (NCBI taxonomy): domain Eukaryota; kingdom Metazoa; phylum Arthropoda; class Insecta; order Hemiptera; family Miridae; genus Stenodema; species Stenodema calcarata. The sequence goes on along the minus strand of OY986048.1, from coordinate 32,967,767 downwards.
CAATCTAGAGGATCATCCCTGTACAGCTTTGTGAACTCTGTTCATCCGAGTCTACGACCACCGTTGGTTTACAGAGTGCATTGAGTTTCTCTTCACTCGAACATTCCTCTTATGAAATATTAACGAAAAGAAGTTTTAAATTTTAATTCAGTTCTTGAGTAAAGTTCTTGGATTTTGCTGTAGTTTCTAATATTTGATACTAAATCAATGGAGCAAACGCGTTTTCAGTAAAGATTCTCGACGAAGAAATAATGAACCGTTGACTTCGAACAGTATTCAGTATTCATTGCTTAGTATAGAAATGGAGATACGTTTGGGAATGCTGAGAACTTAGCCCGAATCTTAGGAACGTTAATGCAGCCGTTTAATTGACAGGATACCGCACTAGGTTAAAGGGAACTGGGAGCTGGAAATGGGAACTAAGATCGTGCTTAGAAAAAACTGGAAAATTTATAGAACTTTTTTTTTTAAATAGTTTATTGACCTTGCGTTTGTTACACATATTGCCAGCACCATAGAGAACTTTTAATTCCTTTCAGAAGCTCAGCTCTGATGGCTAACCAACCACCTGTGTCGTGCTGGTGATAATTTATCGCTAATAATAAAATGCCTTGGTTTAGCTCGTCAATTTTTACCAACGCTGCCAATCATAAAATATAAACTCGTCTAAAGATATGATATTCTGATCAATAAAACGAATCACGATAAAGTAATTTCCCCATTCTTCTAGCCAATAAACCTCATCTCGTTTGCCAATAATCAATGCAATATGAGACCAATCCTTTTATCTGGTTTGATATTGTTGACATTTATCAGTTTTGCCTGGGAATGCAAGTGGAGCTAGAGAGATCAGATTTTTGTTCCTACATACTCATCGAAAGAAAGTCCGCCAAAAACGTGCGCTCGCTCCTTTTTTGAGCAGTTTCGAATTGTGGAACCGGCCAAACTGAATGGACCAAAATATCTCCAAAAATATGTAATAGAAAAACTAATAAATACGTTTGGTAGTTCGATTGCAAACTGGTTTTGATGACTTCCTCGTGAGGTACAAACGTTGCTTTTTCAGCTAGTTACTAATGTTTTGATTCGAAGCCTACAAAAGTTGTCAGCTTTATGTTGAGTACTGGAAAAGGAATGTCATTTTTCAGAGTCATATGAGTAGAGGGAATCATTCTCGAGACGTTGTGATAGTAAAGAAAGTTTGACAAACACCTATCTGATATGCCTAATCTATGCAGCCTGAAAATTTACCCCGTTCTGATCGACAGCACTCAACACATTAACCACTCAACATACCAAGGCCAACTACCGCTTCTTGATAGGCCCAGGCGTTCAAAAGAACAGGCCACCCTGGCCCTAGTTTCCAACTATTTCAACTGATTACCGTTATATGGAGCGTAGTTTCCAAATTTATAACGGAATTAGGCTTAATAAATTATGCGATACACAAAATAAAGAATTGATGAATTCGAAAGTTGAAACGGATGGATGATATCGATTGATTTTGAAACGGATGAGGGTTGATGTTTGGTTTTTCACTCTGTCTTGTTCGTGATCTTGCTCGCGTTATGCGTGAATTGCTTCCAACTCCTAGTTGACTTGACCTTAAGATTTCTGCAACGAAAGAAGGAGGAATTGCGTGATTATTTTTTTCTTCCGAACCGTCGCGTGTTGACCCTCCCTCCACTCCCTCCCTTCACTTTTGTCATTTGAATACAAATTATAATTCTAACTGGTGCAAAATAATTTAGGTATACGTTCATGTATAAGTTTAACACACCTTTACCGAACAAACGCAGTTTCACAGCTCCTGAGAGGCTGGGAAGTAGTATGATTGCATTTTGAGGTTAAAATGCTAAAATGCAATTCGTCCACTAATCGAGTTTTCACTGTAGCACTGAATTCTCAAGGAATTCAAAAAGTTGTTCTCTCGTTGGACGATCATGAAGCTTACATCACAACAACTCAAGAAATCAACTAAAAATCAACGCTTATTTATTTGATTGAATCTTGCTAGAAAATTGCATAATATTGCAAAACTACAAAAGGCAAATGTACTACTGACACATCATAGTTCAATCATAGTTGTTTTTCACTCATAGGTGAAAAATCTTGAGGCTGTTTTTGCGCCTGCTGGCTGGCCGAGAGATTGTGTCATAGAGAGGTTGCTAGCAGTCCTGAAAAGGAACTGTAATGAACGACAGGATTTGGTGAAACTGTTGGGGGTATTGAATGAGGAAGATGATGAGGAGCTGCTGTCAGGTTGAGTGCAGTCAGACGCCTTTGAAGATGAAAATTTATCCGAGGTTGACTGTTTAATTAATTCATTCTTTCACTGATAAAAGTAAAGTATTTTTCCCCTGTGGTTTTCATTTCACCTTAATCAATATGAAAATGAATGCACAGCATGACTAAACAGCATATTTGTCTCCTTCGACATAATAAATTAGGTGAAAATAAATGACATATGTTGAAAAGCTTCGGTGAAAACTAACGATGCTTATGGAAAATTGGTCACTGTATTACTCAAAGTGCCGATGTTATACAACATAAACCATCAGTTGGACGGTTTGCAGCCCACAATTCTGGTTCTCGCAGATGGTTTCAGTTCAGTTTCTCATAGCTCCAAACTCATTAGATTACACTGTCTCTCCAAGTCTGAGCCAACTATTTCCTGAGCCTAATGTTTCACAATTCATCCTCATAGCGCATTTACGTAGGCTCATTCATTCATGTCCAACCTCCACTCATATCCCAATGTAGCGGGAAAATTTGACTTACTCTAATCAACCAAGACGATTCAACGATTTCAAGTCGCCTGAAAAACTGACTCGCTCTGTGAATTTCGAAATTGACTTCAAGTTGAATGAAGGCCGATGTTTTTCAACTCCCAGGTGATTTTCGGGGGAGGGGATATCGATAAATGCCACGTTTCGTTCGGACCCTCAAAGCGGCTGGGTGAATATCATCATCAGGGGCTCTGAAGAAGTCTCCCACACCTTTTGAGCGCATAAATGCCAAGAGACTTCTGAAAGGGCTGAGGCTGAATGCACGGCTCGTTAAACCCACGGCGATAGGCGGAGGCACGCCAGCATGTGAACTGTGTGACTTTATGAGATGGGATCAGGACAAGGATACTTTTTTTTTCGTGTTCATCTCCCTTTTTTCAGTACTTAGGTCGGCCCAAAGAACTCCCGTGGATTCCTCATGAACATCCGACCAGGTATTCGTTGGACCGGGAGGGCGCCCCTCGCATTAACTTCGGCCTCTTCAGGGTCTTGGAAAACAAGAGACACGCAAGGGAAAAAGGAGTCCCCTGCAGACCCCTATTCGGCATTCCTTCGTTCTTCTATGAAATCCTATAGTTTTCAACCCCTACGCCGACTAGACAAGCACGTACTTATAACTTGAGCCAAATATCTTTCATGGTAGTTACATTCCTGTCTTCCTTGTGTTTGTTGGAATAATAATTACTCCAAAGGCATTCAAAAGGCCATTTACGTAATTTTAAGATTCTAGAAAATTTCATCAATATTGGAAAACCGGTGACTTGGTTTTCAAACGGATTTCACGTTATCTGATTGAAAACATCTACAACCAAGCCTATACGGACTCTATATTTCATCAAAATTGGTTGAAGCATAAGTTTGGTTTTAGTTGTTAACCTGGTGCAACTACCCTGGAGTCATTACAGTGGTTTGGCATGGGCAAACTTGCTTACCGATTAAAAAAAAAAAACAATTTTGCCTAGGCGTGATAGGTTGGGACACCGGTGGCGGGGTTATTCGTGTACAGTTCATGTTATAACGTAAATTAATCCCGCACAGCGCTCTCAGTGGCTGCGGGCTGCACCCAGCGCTCCCGACGGCCGATCAAAATGTTCACTTCCTTATCATATCAGGAGAAACGTGCAACTTATTTTATTCTTCTCGTACCTCTCTGTCTCTTACATACAACTTTGTTTAAATTGCTGTTTAAATTACCGTTTTGATTCCTCGTAAAGTGAAGTCCGCCTACAGTGTTACGTCGACTCCTTCGGACAATCTACTACTTCGGAAAATCTACTCCTTGGATTCTTCACTCTTCAGGAGTTCATTGATTCTTCTGAACATACCTCCTCCGTGATCGGCCGCCTCCCGATCTCGAACACCTCGGCCAAATATGCAAAACAATTTTTCTCCAAAACCATGTCCACAAACCTCCACATTTTCGCATTTAACCTCACCATCCTGTTTCAATTCAGAGGCAATATTTATTTTCTTACAAATCCAGTTACGTTAGTTACTCTATTTCCGTTTATTTGTTAAGTACAGCAGTAGTGCACCTCTACATAATTCATTTAAATCTCACCTTGTCAGTATTCTAGTGATCTAAATTCAAAATTTGTTTTAGTTCTTCATTTTACATCTTTCACATCCTTTCTTTCTCTCACCTCCGTTTCACTTATTCATTCAATTATCGTGGGTTCATCTTCACAATAGTGCTGTACAGTGCAATGTACAAATAATAAATCATGAATTGGAGTTAGCAAGGTACTACTCTATGACTTGATAGAGGTGACCAGGAGGTTCTTCGTCGCCACATGTACCCAACTATTTTTGTAGGGCAAACCAGGTGGGATGTCTGTGTTATGCAATAGGTGAGCAAGACTTTAATATGTTTAATACCAAATTATTACGTATGGGGTTGTCTAAACGCTCATGTACCTTCAAATATCGGAAAATTTGCCCATTCAATTGGGTTCTGACTAGCTTTCAACGCCATGATCCATTTTGATTGAATTAATCATTTTCTTTTCAGATCCGCTTTCATGAAACCCCTAGGTTGGAATGAAGACTACTAGTAACAAGCGATCCACGTCAGGATACAATGTAAGATTACCAGTTCGGCGTCAGCGTCAGATCACTGCATCGCCTTGAGTTCTACTCAAATTCAAAAGATAGACAATTATGAGTCGTTTTCTCCAGATATTACTGTGGGCTTAAGCTCAACAATTAGCTTAACAAACTTCGAATTTTGCCAACCTCGGACAATGCAGTAAGAATAGGCGGTACCTGAGAAAAAGAACGGGCCCACCAGTAGATCGCTCTTCAATTCTATGTGCTGCTGTGGTCTTACCCTTTGCAAAAGAAACACAATCGTCGTGACTGTCACGAAGACAGTGGAAGACACTGATAGTGGTAAAAGCTGAGACAAATTCGAGGTCTCCTTAGAAAACAGTCCCATAAATAACCGGACTCACCAGCACTAAAAGGAACTCTAATGTAGCCCCAGAACATGAGTTAACGGGAGTATTTGAAGAAGAAAAATATGCCTCCATCATTCTCTGTTACTTCGAAATTGGTTGAACCAAAGATCCGAAGTCCAAGGCCATTTTAGGCAGGCATTAATCATATGATACTACTGAAAGAATCAGATGGAATAGCAACACTTCTAAACAATGAAATACAGCGATTTTACTTCATTTGTACTATAACGCAGAGGTTGATTTTCGGATGTCTTCAATGTTAGTTTCTAGCCCGTAGGGTAGACCGAAGACGATCACAGGGTAATTCATACCCAGATAACAAAGCTTTTATAGCGCGAATTCTATGGGATCACTTCCCGTACAATAATTTGCTAACTACTCTGAAATGGTGTGGGTAACAACAATAATAAATCGACATAGAATCCAATGGGCGCCCTTTATGTTTGTATTTCTCAACAATATTTTTATTTCGAATGAACATACTCATACTTTTCATACTTTAAAGTGAATAGAGTTAGGGTCGAACACATTTTTACTTTTCAACTTTTTATTTCATTCACACTATTATACCGGTTCGGGTGAACAAACCATATCAAACAATAACTACAATAAATAACTACTAACAATGCAACTTGAAATAAGTAATGAGTTATGGTTTGTTACTAATGACAGTTTGACCACTGTAATCTGTATAACACTGTATGATATTGAATTGTTAGTGCGAATAGAATAACTTTCTATCGTGAATAGAATCACTTATTTCAATCACTTTTTATTTCAAACTTTTCAAACTATAAAATTTCACTTTTCAACTTCCGGCTGACATCCAAGGTTTTAGAAATGTCCTCGTGAATATTGATAGAGGACACACACGGTTTGTTCCAACCGTTTCCGAGCGGTGATCGAGCCCAAGGAACGAAGAAAATTGTATCTTGCTACGCACACTCAACCCTTCAGGATGTCCCAACGAGTGCTCAATCTGAAGATTCAAGGTCTGTCGAGATCAGGGTCTGAGCTTCTGTATCAGGGATGGAACCCGAGAAGTCATATCTGGTCGGCCTGGACAGCATAAACTTCCCAAGCAAGAAATGTTCCTTGTCATGTTAGTGGAGTTAAAGCTGGGCAACGAACTGGAATGACCTCTGACACACACTCCTGGTTTAAAATGTTTCGTCAAGTATGCAGGAAGTTCAAGGGGTCTGGACGCACTAATCCTGCATCACTCAGACATTGAGAGGATGGGAGTTGATATCCTGGGGCCTTTACTCAATACCAGGAGGAGCAGCATATAAGAAATGGTAGATTCTCCTCTGGTGGGGCAGGTTTTCACCTGCTCTATGACATGGTGCTTAACCTCAAGGCAATTTTGCCTCGGAAGGATCTTAGGAAGTCGGAATGCATCGGACTCATGCCACAGCCATTCACCCACAGTAAGCTAGCAAAGCTAATAGCCTGTACCACTCACTCATCTTGACATATTTGTGAGCTTAAGTCAGGATGAGTGGCACAAAAGGATCCCTCTGTTTGTTATGGTAACTACACTTCCAAACTGGTGATTTTTTTTTTTTTTTTTTTTTTTTCGTTCAAAAACTTGTTGGGTTTTGGTATGTGACACAAATTAATCGTGGAAGATAGCTATTTCCTCAAGAACCGGAAGTCGTCTACTACTTGACACGTCTCCCTTCGCCTTGGTCTTCAAATCCGAGGTCAAGCCTATTTGTGGGGTTAGAAAACCTGCATCTCCATAAAATCGCCTTCATCTGACGTTCGAAATATTCCCCAATTCGGGTCTGCGTAAACTTTGTCATCGTGCTTAATTTAGAGAACTGGAGAGGAACAATAGGTAGGCTAGAACTAGTTTGCATGATAAAGAATTCTGGCAAAGAATCCCCATGACTATCGTTTCAGCACCTCAATTCACGTCAGTGGTTCTTATTCTAAGAGAATTCTCATATAATTTCATAGTTTTTGAAATTAATTGTTGGCATGTTCCATTGGAATAATATCTAAACTGATGAAGATCGATTTGGAGGACGATCCAACAATATAACGGGGGTTGGGGGTGCCCGATTAAGATTCAGACCCGCTCCGAGTGATCATGTGGACACAATGGATCCAAACCGGTTGTACGGCGGAAGGGTGAGTGGGAAAAGAACAAAAAAAGGAGCATTGGTTCAAAACTAGGGCTGTACCCGTCATGTTGATGCGCATTAACATGCAAGCCGGCACAAAGACTTCAATGATGGAAGCAACGTAATACCGTGATATTTTCCAGGGGCTGGCCACATCCCCACTGCCGTTCCGTTTCGACGCTTGGATCGTTCTGTTTCCGTTCAACTATACACGATTTGAATCATTACTTATCCCATTGAAATGTTTCATCAATTTGAAATAATCATCCCCCAATATCGTAAATTATAATCTCCTGTCCTTCACAGAGCATTACGTGGTCAGCAATCTCGATTGAGATTATTTGAGGAGAAAAATGTATTCATTTTAAGGACGGATTAGATGTACTGATTTCAGGTATATTTGCACGTTACAAAACAAGGGTCAAACAGCAAAACAGAAATAATCTTAGACATATTGAATGCAGATAAAGTCAAATTTTTTGGCCGTGAGTTGAACGCTTACTCACCTTCGAGAGTGGAGAAGAAATAAAATGAAAACAAGGACTAAAGCGCCTTTTAAGCCCAAAGGTGGATCGATGGATCCCTTCATTTTAACCTGATAATCGTTCATATGACGTCATAATGAGAGTTGGGTTATCGCATGTTGGGCTGATGACACCGGAAATTTTAAAGGGGCTTACGATTTGCATGGTTTTACTCTTTATTTCCATGTTCCTCGCGCTACGGAACGTCCAAAGGGGGATCTTGCCGAAGGGTCGGCCTCATCCTTATGTGGCAAATCCGACTTGTTGCTCGGCTACTTAATGTCAAGGCGAGGCGTTTGCCTTCCTGGTTAGCGATGTGCTTCGCACTCCTCTGTATTATTCCTTCTTAGTCACCGAACACGAAACGATGCTTTCCCTATTTATCATGACCGTCCATCTTCAACTGCCTCTTGTAGCGTCCTGGTGCTCTTGCTGCGTTCCTTCAAGGACGAGAGGTAGCCGGGGTTCCCATCAGGCACCTTACTGCGTGATGAATGGAAGACGGAAATGCACTCATCATTTCCATCTCAAGTGATCGTTTAGATAAGGTGCGTTCCCCAGCAGTCGGATCTTAGCTGCTGACGTAGATCGGCTCGCATCAAAGACACGGGTTAACTTGTGTGGGTACAAGTAGCTATATTTCACCTTTGCAGTGAATGTAAAGCATGAATGTTGTTATTGTAACCGGTGTTACCGGTGTTTCAAAGATTTATGCCTCTATCACCAGTAAAGAAATGAAATAATACAAACACATTCTGCTACAGTAGTTATAGATAATATGATTAGGTACGCTTGATGAACAAATATGACTGAAAATTAATTGAAATAATTCTCTATTATGACATAATTACTAATATGATACTGGATAATTGATGATGTGACAAATAAAAAACTGATCCTGAAATGAAATCTGACAGTTTCTCAAGTTGACATTTGGGTTACCTTATTGCAAACTAAACTTCGAAAAGGTAACTAGGATTCGCTTTTTCTTTCACCATTCAACTCGTGTAAGTAATTTTGATCGAATTTACTCAGTCATGTCATCATTACTATCTTATTAATAACCCCGTCGTTATACTATAGGAGAATGTTTTTTGTATTATTTATTAGTCAATTAAGTCAGTAGGAAGGCACTCCGCCGAAACTCACTTTTGTGAATTTCCGTGTAACGCTCGACTTGCTTCGGGCAAAACAACAAACATTTTTCTACGCCTATAATATAATAGTAATCAATTATGACTTAACTTATTCAATTTACTGAGCTTATCGCAATGCAAAAGATGGTTTCGGTTAAAAATCCAATTTTGGTCGATCTGTAGTTTTAGGGTTTATGTTTCCCAATCCGATAACTTTTGAGAATCGCTTCCCTATCATAGTTGGGAAGTTTGAGTAATTTCTATTGCATTACTGCGGTGGCAATGATGTACCTATTCTTTCATGTACACTAACAGTCTTGAAGATTTGTAACGAGCCTTTTTTAAAACCGTTTGCGATTTGAAGCCGGTGACTCTATTACAATATGCAACTGTGCCAATTTTCAGCACAAAGTCGGTGACGTTTAGCCATAAAAAGAAGGACCAAGGAGTACTCAGCATTATGTCCGTGAAATTGATCCAGTTACCCGTTCGTAGCGGCTTACTTCCGAATCCATAGTTGTAGTATACAGTATTTATGTGAGTCCTCGACGTAAATTTATGGAAAACAACACTCATCATTTTAAACAACACAGTGATGGACGGTGATACTGTTGCCATTGGCTAACCTTTCGGGGATACAAAAGATCCCAGATGACTGATAGAGTCGAGAACCAGGTTCCTCCACATTGTTCTTTCGAAGTAATAACCCATTAGGGTTAAGTACCTTCCGATACCCAGGGAGTAAAAAGATAAGGGAATCCGGGGAAGGGGGAAAACCGCGTTCAGCCGATCCTGGTGGTCGGACGAAACTGGCTGGAAAGGAGAGGGCTATAGAAAGCCGACTCAGAGAAGTCAGAAGGTGGCATTCCGTGGAGCCAAGCACAGCACATAACTGAGAGGGTCCCAACCTTCGTATGAAACGCAAGAGTTGAAGTGGTCCCTGCCTCCTGACACGATCTCAGTCTGAGGCTTTAGAGATCAGTTCGTACCCACTCGTGTTCATAAGTCATAAGCCATCGCCCGATGAATTATTTATGCCCCTGGCCGACTCAACTAGGGAATTGTGAGAACTGTGTTCATTGTCCGCCCTCTCAACGAAACGCAAACATAGTTCAATCCGCCAAAATCGAACACATTTTTCAGGTTCTGAGTTTGACTCGTTGATGGGTGGACGGCAGGGCGGAGGGGCATAGAATAGGGGAGTAGAATAGCACGTCCATCATTACCATTTTTGTGAAGCAAATTGAGTGCTTGGCACGACTTTCATTCTTTGTTTGTTTTTCCTTTCGTTTCACCATGATAAAGAAATTTCTATGAACGAGCCACTTGATACAGAGAATCTTCTTCAAAAGTCCTACCAACAATTCGGACCTTCAACTATGAGCTACCTGTATCATTATTGCTTTTCTGAAAATCACAAACCAATGCTGACCATCGGAACTGATTGACCAGGTCAGCAGCTAGTCATGTGAAAGTGCAATGTAAAATTGTCATAGTAATATTATTGAGCAAACAGAAATCAAGGGTTAACAACAAAATAAGAGTGATTTATGTTGGAGTAGCCTGAATTATGTTTGGCTGTTATGCAAAGCACATCGGAACCATCTGAGACATTGTGCCGCTGTTGCGGGTGTTGTTTCTGGATTAAGTTCTCAATTGATCAATCAAAAGTGTTTTCACACGCTTTCTTTTCTATTATTTTGTCCGGTATGAAAGGGACGTTGGTACGTTGTTGAACATGTGGGCAACCCCATTGGTACTGGTAGTGACGCAGGTTCCGCATGTACCACAAGCAACGTCAATCAAAGCTCATGACATCACCGCTGCTGTCCACGTTATTTCGGAAATCAATTGAATATTTGCCAGTTCACCGCTTAGTTTGACTTTTCCGATCAATTATGGGCAATTCAACAATTTTAGGCCAAAATGAGCAAATCTTAGACCCATGGGGAACTTCCTTAGCCTGCGCTGGATTGAATTTTTGTTTGAGTACTGATCCATCACACGCGGAATTAAAGGCGTTTTGAATATCCTTCGTCAAACTGAAACGAAAAATCATTCATGACTGTTGTACAGGCTATAAAAAGCCCCCTATTGATGGGCTAGGAGCTTTCTCTTAGACGAAGGAGATGGAGGAATGGAAGAATCCAATCCTGGAGCACAATGAGTCAATGAATCAATCACCAGAGGCCCATCAAAAGCTAAGAGCATCATATAACTAACTGCATAGGGGTTCTGACGAATGCCGACTCCACTGATGGACGGGATCTGGGAACGAGGCCATTTTGAAACCTGCAACACTCGGTAGCCCATCAAATAAACTATAAAAATCACTATCAATTGAAAAAGGCTTATGATTAAATTATTTGAAAAAATTAATTGAGACCGGCTGTTTCATCAACTTCAACTATTCTATGGTTTGGTTTTGTTAGCAATAAAATAAAATACCGTTTGATAGCTTATTGGAAAAATTTGAGAAGAGCTAATGTTAATGTGGGCACCTTAAATCGAAGTCATCAGATACCGTTACGATAAATCATTACGGAACCAATCGGTATTTGTGACAGGTGTAACTCCCTGAAAGACGAGTTTTCCAGATTTTCTCTTTAGGTAAGCCAAAGTAAACCATAACCGATCGCCGATATTAAACGTATTTTTCCCCATATCTCTAATGGAAGGAGCTCTAATAACTGCAAAAGTCCTTGGCGTCTGAGGTTTGATTGCAGTACTAACCAAGCCTACCATTTGATGCAGAGTTGCAGAACTGCGGGATTTTTTCCTAGATAATGGCCTGATTTGTCTCAACTGAAAGCTGTGAATCATTATGTCAAGCTGCAATTGTACCTTAAACGACTTATGATACCTAACGTTTAATACGAAGAAACGTACATGAAGATCATTTACAATTATGAACAAATTGGACAAGTCATCGGTGACAGAAGGACCTTCAACAAAGATCAAATTGCAAAATTGACATGGAACCAATTTTTCCCTCGTTAGTGGAGGCATGTAGCAATCCATGTCAGGCAGTCATTCATCCGGTCGGAGGACAAAGAGCAACGATGCTCCATTCTCCTCCTCGGCTTCAATTCATCCGCCGCCGTCTTTTTATCCATTTGTCCTACATGCTTTCAGCAATATAAAATCCAACATACAGCAAAATTCTAGTGCCTCAATCGTTCTGTCTAGATAACGACTGTCGTACAGAGCGCAATTTGTTTGGGGGGGGGGGGGGGCGGGTACATTCAGAATTTGAGAGAATAGTAACAATATGAAAGTCCATTAAGAGAGGTGGTACTGGAGAGAGCTGGGTGAATTGGCATCGATTTCGGTTTTGGATTTTTTAACTAATTACAAATCTTTCGGAACGGGCTGTTCTAAAATCATAACTGAGAAAATGAATAGAAAGTCACCTCGACGGCGGCAGTCGAAACGAAAAACTGGCAGACACGTAGAGATATGGCCTTCTCCATTTGCGGCCTTTGCAAGCGAACTGGTTGCCCTCACGGCTCCAGGGGTGCCAGATCATTGATGTTTATTTGATTGTTTATATGTATATTGTTTAAAAAACGGTCTCAATATAGCAAATACCATCACGCAACACGCACATCGCTACGTCATTTTCCTTTTCTGTTTAAGTCATCACTATCGAAATCAGATCGCATCGACTGCAATTTCCCTACCAACATCCATGATTCAACTTTTACATAGATTTATGATCTATTATTTTTTGTTAGATGATAGACATTAAACCTCAGGAACAGAATTCAGTATTCACGAAATTGGAGGTGGTTGCAAAAGATCTTCCGCAGGTCGAACCTCCTCATATTTATCCCCGAAGAAGTAAACGAAATAAGAGTTTCGAAGAAGTAAATAAATAAAGAGTTTCGCAACAGTGCGGTTGAATCAAACACCTGAGATTTCAAACGTCAAAATGGAACACACGCACGCAGGTGTATAAACGACCCCAATTTTCAAAGCCAATTACAACCGAACAAGGAAAACTATTATTATGCCCAAAATAATTATGCTGAATAGGGGAATTACGAATGAATGATGCGAGGAGTTTGGGAAGAAGAGCAATAAATGATCATAAAGCGAAATATATCTGCGTATTAATTGTATATAAATGTCGTTTAAAAATTGGAAGTAGATGTGGGAACGCTGGAAATGTGGCTTAGTGAAGTTGAACGGCTCAGGATAGGTCCCTGATATTCATTACCTAGACAACATGACCGGAACCAAACTAAGGGACGATGATTAATGGTTTGTCTCGGAGAACGTCGACGGTGAATAGACCATCTCAACAAGAAGTCAAGTCACAGCTTCTTAAGTTTTAACTCTGATAATCGGTAAGGACTAGCTTAGCAAACACACGCTATGGCACAATAAAACCTATATCTCTAAATATCTCTCTGAACATCCATCTCGAATCTCAAGAATTAAGTAACACATTTCTTGAATGACCTACAACTACTAACATATAAAAACCACATGATTTGGATCGTTTTCTACCTTTTGTTTTGAGGTTACGGAGTGAATAGCTCACTCCAGAACATTGTTGAAGATTTTATCAGGGGTTGCCAAAAGATCTGTTGACGATAGGAAACGTGTATGGATTTTGATTACATTGAAATCATATCCGTAATGGACAGCCCCAACTACCTTAGATATTTTAGCTCAGTAAAACCTTTTTTTTCTCACATTTTGTCACTGGTACCTTATGGTAATTTTGCATACCGATAACGTAGAAGTGATCAGATGGAGGATACTTTTGGCATTCCCATAAAATTATAGGTAGGTAGAACTATGATCATATCGATACCTTACTTCACAAAGGGAATATGTCCTTAATAATTTATTATGGACATATTCCCTTTGTGAAGTAAGGTATCGATATTAGGTAATAATAAAACCAACAAAAACCAAAATCAAAACTTTGTTTCAATTATGGTTTTGGTTGGATTTAAACCCTGAATATTGATTTTGACTTGAAAATATGTCTGTCTGCCCTTCATAATAGCTAAGTCACGTTTGCTATAAACGACCTAAGAATCGCACAAGTAGCCCATCGTGTTGTTTATTTTAAATAAATAATCTGTCTGGAACGGTTTAAAAAAAATGGTCGGGATGTCATTGGATTTCCTTCGTAATATCCCGTGTTCCAAAGTACGATCTACCTTGAAATTTCGGGATGAACAGGGTCGGATGATCAGAGATGCTCATTTTGAAAGATGTTACGCAACACGGCATCCCGTCCATCTGTACGAGAGAAGTTAACGTTTCCCTCACGGCATCGTAAGCTCGGCGTGATTCACTACTACAGTCGTAAATACCATCGACCGTCTCAACGAAAATCTCCGAAACCCAGTCGAAATCTCCGAAACCCAGTGTTAAAAGTCGATTTTTTCGCGGGGATATTATCGGAATGAGGCTGAATCTGTTTTATGATTAATTATCTATCCAGTCTCATTTCGGCCCTTCCTCAATTAATAATAATAATTTAATAATAATAATAATATAATAATAATAAAATAATATCGGTTAAATGAACTATAATTATTATAGTTCATTTAACCGATATTATTTTCATAGCGATTTTTCTAAGTCTGAGTGGATTAAAATTTTTACACCTCCCCATAACGAGGAATTCATAGATCTTGCAAGATTCGACCCAGAAGGTGGAAGATAATGCTTGATTTCTCTTGTTATTGGAATGACAAGGAAGTGAGACAGTCAGCTGTACCTTCAGTTTCTGGTAGATGGAATCCGCTCTGCCATTTCTCCAGCTGATCTTATACCTACATACTACCGAGAGACTGATTACCCGCTGGTATTTATTGATTTTTACGAGCAGACCCTCTCTGTCAATATCAAGTGCAACCTTGCAGATAAATACAGGTAGGTACACCAAAACTCATAGTTTTCGTAGGAGATCTGCCGACGACACTTCAATTTCTTAGTTGCTAGTGATTTGGCCCTTTTGAGACATCTCATTTGAGATGTCTGAAGCATAATGAAATTTAAAACTTAATTACTCACACGTTGGCTCGCGAAGAAGCATTTGAAATGGACACTTACCTGGAACAAAAAATAAGTTGGTTAATATTCTAGTAAGGGGGGGAGGGGGGCAAAATATCTACCCTGCTCCATATCTGATAACTGATGCAAGCCACTCCAAGATTGAGTCACTTGGGGTGGTCAGAAAATTATGAATAAGAAACTTGCGACGGAAGTTTGTAGAAAATTTGATTATTTCCATATTATTCCCGTATTATATTATTACAAGGTAACGGGGACCAGCATACGCGGTCTGGATCATCAGTTCTTAATCACTGGTGGATGTACATGTGTAGTACAATTATCAGTTGTCATGGAAGAGCATCCATACAATTTTCGAAATGAACTTGCATGTTCTCACCTGCCCTGCGTCGTTTGCTGTTCACCTCTAATTATCATCATGTGAAGCTCAATGGGGACAAGATGAAATACAAAATATATTACCTACTCAGTTCTGAACAGATCAAATCTGGAAACTACCTAACTGAGGTAGATCTGGAAGGGCTGTCACGATAGGGGTGGGGAATATTTAATGTAACCGCTTCAAATAACCTCATACTGTCCAGTAACCTAATACCAGATAACCTATTACCAGAAAAACCCTATTACTGGAATAACTGTTTTGAGAACTTGGGGGAAAAGCTTTTCAGGGCCTCTTTGTCGCCGGCCATTCAGGATTCCGTGATAATAGGTTGGCTGGGACAATTCCAGGTAATAGGTTACGGAAAACGAATGCGTGAAAGGTGTGCGATCAAGACTGTCGACAAGTTTTTTGAGTGAGGATTGAGTTAGTTTAGAGTAACAGCGACCGTCTGGTAATAGGTTGAGGTATTAGGTTACTTTGGTGATAGGTTCCCGAATCGCCGGTAACCTATTACCAAAATAACCGAATACCACAACCTATTGCCAGACGGTCGCAGTTACTCGATAACCTATTACCAAGGTTATGTCACGCCATGGTGCAGGTTCTCTTGTCCTTTCGAGTCCAGTATTCTCTTACATCGAGATCATACTGGTCATCAGATTACCCTATTTCCCCTGGTCGTCAGCATCCCGTCTTCCATTAATTATAACTGTCTCAATCATCGGACGTCTACGGTCAATTTTTGAGCCAACACGGACTAAAAGTACACGATTTTGTACCCAAAACTAGAACTTTCCTACCGTTCTTTTTGTTCCCGTTGCCAATTAGCCGCATTCACCCATTCAGTCGAGCCGAGCTTACGGAGAAGCACCTTTCTTCCGTCATTTCTATCGCCGGAAACATTTCAGATCGATTTTTGAAAATTGTGCACCTCATTCATCGGAAAATAGCTGCTTTCGATCGGTTCGAGCAACACGTAGGGTATTCGACCATCCGTTGCGATTCAGCATTCGAGCCAACATCCCAACATAATCTCCGTGGTTGGTGACTTCGCCTCCGGACCCTCATTCGCTGCTCGGATCCATCGATCAACCAACTTCAGATCGAGTTCAGGCCATATCACACATTTTTATACATTTTTCAACAAAAAATTGTATTTATTTTTTTCATCAGAGAATTTATATGTTTATTTTAACAAGCAATAACTAATTTACTTAAATAAAAATGATCTCATAACTTTGAAACAGGAAAGGTTTTCATTGTACAAAAACCTCTGCTCAAACCCACGCGACACGGCGGCCATATTTGTTGGCTTGAACTTCGTATTTTATTCCGTCGTTCCTTGTTACTGCCGTCATAAAGAGACAATAACAGTAGTAGAAACGGCATGCTGAGTTATTCGTGAAATATGGTCGTTATTAGGTCGAATGGAGGATCGTGTTTTCTTTGGCCAACTGTTTAAATCGATGGAAATGGATAATTGGCAAGTTAGTAACGATGTCAGTAGATTTGAAGCTTCCGGCCTTTATAATACTTGGAATGTTTGGATAGTGACCCTGCATCGACGAAGAACCATCAGCAATATGTTTAAACTAAAAGCTACGTTTAACTAAATAATCATCCAAGTTCAAATAAGTATGACTCGAATTACGTTTATACTTATACGAGAGAAAAATATGTAAGAGTGATGTCTCCAGAAATGTTCCCAAGGATTCAATGTTGAAGTGTCCTGGTCAGATATTTTGTCCCGCCTCATCTTCATAACTGAACTAAAAACTGCTTTTGATCGCGGACTCTTGAATGATGACTGTTATTTGGCCTGTTTCATGCAAGGTAATTTCAGTTGAAGAGAGAAAATTTAACCTCTCCGTTATTTTCAAGTGTCCGCTAGTGGAGAATATTCGTGAGAAGATTCCTTCATTTCTATCCAATAGATGAGCGGGGTTGGGAACAGGTAGGCGATCCCTGATCTCTGTGTAGGAGCAGTTCCGGAGCAAACCAGGAAGGGTTTCTGGCCTCGCGTGGACATATTTTAACTAAAGCCATTGGGTCTCACACATTTGCATAATGTGGGCAAGCGAGCATGCGACCCGACCCTCCCCCACGGGCCCTCTTCACCGTCAGTCCCCTTTCCTTTACTCTAATACAATAATTGCTCTCAAACGGCCGAGAGTTGAGCTCTATATTTGCACGACATATAACTATAAAAAATGTTCGCCGTCACCTCTTTAGGTGGCCTCATGCAAGTTTAAATCGCACAGTTCGACCTTGCCGTGTAACCCACCTCTCATCCGGCTTTCGCTCCACCATTGTCATCCGCCCTTAGTCTAAACCTTAGTCTAAGCATCTAAGCCCTACGAGCCGCCCCTTACAGCCCAAACGCCACCAACTCCTGCTGCTAATGATCTACAACTTTTATACTCACAGAGCCTTTGTTTTTGTGATAACGCTGTTAAGATCCCATTCCGCTCAACTAAATCCAACCTTGGTGCATTGATGCGTTCATGTTCGACATCATCCAATGCACATAATTGTGAAGTGTAAACAACCATAAGTACTCGTAAAAGGAAACACCTGGTCAAGTGAAGTCATGAAGGCATGGCCTCAACACGGGAACGAGTTGAAATATGCGTAGGACCATCACCGATTCAGTTCCCAACCAACCTCTAGCATTTAGGCACAAATTCAGGTCAATTTTCCCCTTAAAGAAAAGAAAAAAGAAAAAAAAAAAAAAAAAAACAGTTCATCGCTGGTCAGACCCCGACATTTATATGAGACCTTCGAAGACGTGTGGTATTTCAAGGACTGTTGATGTGAATAATATACTTAGCATTTCCAAGTCAAATCCAAGATTTTCCAAACCACACTCAAGATAAAATCCATACATACATATACATACATGGTCGCTTTATTCTCACTTACCACATCTCGAATCATGGTGCAAACATTAAAGTAAATAATAAATAAAGTAGATAATTCATTTACACTTTAATGTTTGTAATTTAGCAGAACAGAATAATTGAGATGCTCCCCCTGGTGAATAAGAAACAAAAGTTGTTAGACCCCAAACATCCAATAAATTGATACAACAACCTCTTACTAAACAGAACAACACTGCTTACAAAAACTCTGCAAATTCTTGACACAACGGTTCATTATCTTCTTTGTACAGATCACCCTTCTGTCTAGATCACTAGGTCTAAATGTCTAGATCCTAAATGTTAGATTAATTATTATTATCAATTATCACTAATTATTAACAATTTTATCAAGTACCTAGTGAAAATTATTATAATTTATTGTTAGGTATTAATAATTCGTATTTACTATTAATAATAATTATTATTAATTATGATTAATTAATACGATATAATTCTGGGGTTTTTAATACTGCGTCGGTAATAATTTTTCTATAAAAGAAGTCCCTACCAACAAACATTCGAAATTACCTTCATTTCCGTAGCACGAAACGCACCTCAGAACAGCAAACTCGACATCACTTAAGCCATATGATGTTCCAAAGAGCTTGTTAGTATGAAAATGGACCTGTATTTCAACAGTTTGATTCACGATCGTGTTGTGAGGCACAATCTTTGAGCCGTCATTGTAAACGAACGGCTGCCGTATTACGTCATACGCTCGTGCGTCATAGGCTCTGACGTACTTGTTGGCCTCCTGCCAGCCGTCTTACGTCATACGCTCGTGCGTCATAGGCTCTGGCGCACTAGTTAGCCTCCTGCCAGCCGTCTTACGTCATACGCTTGTGCGTCATAGGCTCTGACGTACTTGTTGGCCTCCTGCCAGCCGTCTTACGTCATACGCTCGTGCGTCATAGGCTCTGACGTACTTGTTGGCCTCCTGCCAGCCGTCTTACGTCATACGCTCGTGCGTCATAGGCTCTGACGTACTTGTTGGCCTCCTGCCAGCCGTCTTACGTCATACGCTCGTGCGTCATAGGCTCTGACGTACTTGTTGGCCTCCTGCCAGCCGTCTTACGTCATACGCTCGTGCGTCATAGGCTCTGACGTAATGGCCCGCCGGTCGCTTGTGTTCTGACGTGATCTGAGGGAAAGGGTGAATCAAGGGAACAAATTTTTCCCGTTTCAGTTTATGTGCCAAAGCAAAGACATGAAAATGTCAAAAAAAATATGTAAATAGGTACCTAAGCCCAACTGTAATGTCAATTTTCTGACAATGAGTTTTCGACTATAGTTTTCATACCTTTTTACGTAAGTGCTTATTGCAATTTTTTTTTTTTTTTGTTTTTTTTTTTTTTTGTTTATTTTTTTTATTTCCATTTCAAGTACAAAATAATTACAATAATAAAATAAAATCATATTTCAAACATAAATGTAGGCTTATATCATGTCGTAGACTGGAAAAATTACTCTCTCTGAAAGGTTAAAAACCGCGCATAGAGAGAGGAGTCAGCAATACAAATCCAGGTAAACTCTGCCTCTTGTTTGTTCAAAAAAATAAAATAAAAACTAGTAGAAGTATAATATGGTAGAAGTATAATATAGAAGTAGAAGTATAATACATATAGTAAAAAAGGACAATTAAGTTTGTTGGAAGATAGGGGAAAGAACAATATGTTGATGCCTAATAGTAATGCTAGAAGAAGAGACAGTGGATTTTTTTTTTTTTTTTTTTAATTGTTAGTTACATTAGTTGTAGTAAATTAGTGGAGCTGAACATTGTTTGAAATGAGATAGCTAGTGATTAGAGACTTCCAATTAACCTGAACCACAGATTGCCTGAGACTAGTAGGAAAAGTATTGAAAAATCTACAGCCTATAGAATTATACTGTCGATGAAAGAAACTGTTATTGCTTTTAGGGATTTGGCACATCAATTCAACCTGCGCTCTGGTAACTTTTGCATGGTTAATTGCAATTATTTTCTTTTCTTTCTTAAGTTGTAAGAGAGACACCTTTATAAATAATTGGCCCACTGTACAGAATTCAAGTTTCTTGAACAGTGGAGCAGTATGTGTCCTACTACGCACATTTTCCATAACTCGAATTAGTGCTTTTTGAGCTCTAATAAGTGGCAGCATAGTAGTTTTCACTGCTGAGCCCCAGCCTACAATCCCATACTGCAGAATCGATTGCCCTAAGGCAAAATAAACGGATCTTAAAGTGGAAATACTTAAGCAATTCCGCAGACGAGCAAATATATAAAGCAGTTTACGTGCCCTAGCAACCACATTATTAATGTGGATATCCCATTTCAAGTACTGATCAATGTGTACCCCCAAATATCTCATAGACGACACTTTATCCATCTTAGGACAGTCATCAAACAGATACTAGACACATGAAGCTTGATGAATGGGTACCGTGCTGAGTTGAGGAATTAAGTGTGTAGGTACTGAATTTAGTTTTTTTCACATTTAGCGTGAGTCCATTCTCGTCCAGCCAGATTTTAACGATATTTAGGCCTATTTCTGTTTTCCTGTATACTTCGTCCCATTGCGACCCCTTGAATAGCAAAGCCGTATCATCAGCGTAGCACACCAGGTCTCCATCGATTTGTAGTTGCGAAATGTTGTCCAAGAATACCAGAAAGAGTAAAGGCCCCAACACAGTTCCCTGAGGCACTCCAAATTTCAGTGATTCCGAAAGGCTCAAGGTTCCATTAAATCTCACCCTATGTGACCGCTCACTCAAATAACTTTTGAACCATTCTAAAACATCTGCCTTGAATCCATAGTCAAATAATCTAGCCACCAACTTCTCATGAGATATCGAGTCGAATGCCTTGGCTAGATCCAAATAGACGACTATTACTTTATTACCTGAATCCATCTCATTGGCTATTTTCGATGTGAGGCTAGATATTGCGTCCTGCGTACCCCTGTCCTCAACAAAGCCAAATTGCGAGTCTGACAGTAAACTGTTCCCATTCAAGTGATGCACAATTTGGGACTTGGCACATTTTTCCAAAATCTTAGCCAGATTACTGAGTAGTGATATCGGTCTAAAGTTATTTAGGCTGAGGTCATCGCCTCCCTTAAATAAAGGCGTGACAATTTGAGACTGATAATGAGCTGTTTGCAAATAAAAAGTCTGACAACTACTTTATTACATCTTATTAATCTATTTAGATGTCGTAAATTCGAAAACGATGGATGACGAAACCTGTCGACTACTGACTCAAGTGATACTGTCGACTTCTAACACATGTAGGTCGACTACTAGTGCAAAACCATGACGACTACTGAAGAAAATGTTGGTCACTGGTATCGACTACTACCTAGAGCATAGGGATTTTTTACAAAACTTGTTTTTCCCTTTTCAAACCATGTTGAATAATATTTCCCGCTGCCAGGTCTTTTAGGGAAGGATCTTGGGTACACAATGAACAGGTTTGCAATGAGAAAAAAACCGAGTGAATATTGAAATGTCATCCATTTCTGACCTATATTTAAAATTTCAAATATCTAGCTCATCATCAAAATTTAATTTGTTTAAACAAATAGGTATTATTTAAACAATTTTACAGACAAGAAACCGAGTGAATATTGCATTGTGATCCAGTTCT
Organism: Stenodema calcarata; assembly: GCA_963920205.1. Taxonomy (NCBI): domain Eukaryota; kingdom Metazoa; phylum Arthropoda; class Insecta; order Hemiptera; family Miridae; genus Stenodema; species Stenodema calcarata. The sequence continues at coordinate 32,945,757 of OY986048.1, read as the reverse complement.
GACCTATTTTTAAAATTCCAAGTCAATAGCTCAGCATCAAAATTTAATTTGTATTATTACGAAAAGGTATTATTTAAACAATTTTACAGATGAGAAACCGAGTGAATATTGCAATGTGGTCTATCCCCGACTGACGGTTAAAATTTCTAGACTGTAGTTTACCTGGAAGATGAAAAAAGGCAGTTTTATTCTGGGCGGCTACCCGGGACCCACCCAACGGCCGTTTTCGACGCGAAGTTTAGTGTTTTTCCTAAACCTTTGCGCGCTCACTGTGAACGAACGGCTGGTCGCACAAAAATCCAATTGGTCTTAAAAGATTCGTAATTTTTCAGGTCATTCAAAAGTCATTACACCGTTTCTTGAGAATTTCTAGAGATATGACATTGTCGAAATTTCAAAGTTCGTTTTGAACCCCTTCCCCTTGACCTAGGGTTATGAAACGTTTCGAGGATCATTGTGGGGCTGGTCCAAACCCAGAAACCAAATTTCGTAATTTTAGCTCAACGCTAACTGGGCAAAGTGGCGCGGACGGCGGACGGCGTACGGGGGACGGCGTACGGCGGACGGACGGATTTTTTTTTATTCGATTTTCTGAATCTACGTGTCTTGAAACGTAAACCAACAAATTTTGAGGGGGGGTTAAAAAATTTTTTTCTTTGGGCAATTCCAATGGTTCATTATCGAAGATAATAAACCAAAAATGTGAATGGAAGTCATTGCCAGCTTCATCATCATGCCCATGTATGGAAAACCTTGAATTTGGTTAGAATAATCTTGAATTTGACCATCCAGACTGATGACTAACAAAATATGCAAGCATTTCATAAATCGAACAAATTTTCAATTTGATTTTCGTCTCCGATATGAATTCCTATGGGAATCCTGTGTTTCTGAAGTTTGGAAATGGTGACCTATGACATTTTTTAATGTTACACAAGTAGTGGATATTGGTTGGAAATTCGAGCTTGATAACATACGGGGGTGTATTTGAGCATCTGAACCGATAAGTGAAACAAACGGTTTTAATCCCTTCTATCTCATGAAGGTCCTTGAAAAATTGTATGATAAGCATTGTTTCAAGGAACTCTCAAATGTAACCGATTTCTAAAACTAGGCATACCAAGAACGTTCCAATCAGAAATGTAACTGCATGTGGATGTTGACGATGACGTGAGTAAACCTAAGCTCAACAAAGACGTTTCGATCCACCGAAAAATAATAGTGATTATAGTTGAGGGTAATTATTACATCAGAAGTTCTCAACTAATAGTTGATATCATTTCGTCAAAAGAGCTTTCGTAGATATTTGATATAAACGTAGTTGATACTTTGTTTACCGTTATGCGAGCGACCAATTAAAATAGTTTGTGGGTGGGTGGTCCAGGGAAGGGAATGATTGGAGCGTAGCCCTTACTACTAGCCGACTGGCATTAATATTTATTTCTGTGATCACGAAAGGGCCACCAAAGGAGGATGCGTTATTGCATTCCTGTCAGTCGGGATATGACAACACTATCGTGACTATATCTCCAACGTGAGTTTCATTTTTTATAAAAATAAAGTAATTTTTTATAATTCATTCATTTTATTTTATTTATTATCATTTTATTTATTTATTTTATCATAATCGATATATATTTGGCATATCAATAACATAAAAACTGAGCTTCGGCCCCAGTGGCTATTGTAATTCATTTATAAAAAGTCTTCTGACTAACAATATTTCATTCGAATAGAATTACTTGTGAAACCTTCCTGTTCCCCAATGCGTGATGACAATTTTAATAATGCACGGTAGTCATCTGGAATACCAATTGGTTGGTTATCGATCTGGTTTATTGTCGTGGTCTCGAAGGATAATACCGTTATGACACAATGGTCATTGATGAATTGATCTATTCAGAATTCAGTTTTTTTCCGCATGACGAAAACCTAGCATACCGATTTTCAACATATGCACAGTAGAGCGAGTATGTAAACAAAACTGTGAGGCAGACCGTTATTAAACTTGAATAACAACAAATTGTTAATATTGAGTCCCTTGTATTCTATTTTCCTTCTTCTTCTTGTTCTTTTTTGCGGTAAAATTGGCATCTGACCTCAGATTCAATCAGAATCTAGAAACGCAGACGTTTTGATGCACTTGATATCCAATTCCACATAACACATTCATTACCTGCCTTTACATTTATCTGAAACGTGAGGTTTTAGGTGAATGTGGAAAATAACAATGTTATGAAGATAGTTGAAATTTTACAAATGTTGAGAAAAATTCAAAAACTTTCTGTTTTTTGCACATTGTCACTGTTTGAGGTTGTTAGGGTTGTTTTTAGCAAAAATATATCATAAGTACGGGAAAATGTAATGTATTCAATATCAAGGGGAGGGATTACGCAACCCATATCATAAAGTGAGGCGTTCAGGATCAAAACCGGATAACTCCTAAATTTCAAACATTGATTTTTTCACAGTTTTGGCACGTTCAGTATAACGCCTTATCAATAATAACTAATAGTTATATTAATGATAGTTTATATTATTAATTATTGTAAATATAACTATTAATTATTATTAATATGGCTTTACTGTGAAACAATAAATTTTTGAAATTTTGGAGTTATCCGCTTTTGACCGCCTCAAGTATGAACTAAAAATAGGTGTCTTACATTGTGGTTTTGATTTCTACTCCGTTACAAAATACCACAACCAACGTTTTTCTATCTCAATGTGCGTTTCTTCCTTTCACATTTTTTTTTCAATTTGATCGTTCATTTTTTCTTTTAGTTTTTAAGCTCCTCAGAAGCGCCAAGTTTTCGATTCTAAAGAAAAACTCCATAAAGTAAAACTCCACAAATTTCTTCCCCGAGACTGTGCTTATTTCACTATGGCCATAATGAAAACATAATCGGCGATAAAACCCGCGTTGAAAAGTGAAAAGGCGCCTTTATTTACGGGTCATACACGAGATAATATGAAGCTTAGGAGTGGGGGTTGTCGAAATAATGATTTAATATTGACATGATCAGAGGTGTGCTCGGACGGCACTGAAACCGGAACCTCGAAAGGTGTGAGAACCTAACAGACAGGACTCACAGGATACTACTCACGTAATTTACATTTGTAAATATTCATTTCTTCACGTCATCTCGCGACGCGAACGACTAATTCTGTTGAATGGAGAGAGAATACCCAGAATGAATTCAGTTGTGTGAAAAATCGACAGATAAGTGAGAGAAAAATCTACATAGCACCCCTTCAGACAGGTAGCAAACGAAATTGAGGGGAGAGAGAAAAGAGGGGTGGGAAAACGGTCTTAGTTCTTGGCACGAGCTGAGCTGTAAATCTCAGCCAGCTGCAGAACTCGTCCATTCAACCAACACTGTTTCCACAGCACTCACTAAACTACGAGTAACAAAGGACTTATAAAACCTGCTTTATGCACGCTCGTCCCGCCCGGAGCAGACTCGAAGAGTGAATAAATTGATAGCTTAGTGAATTGACAAGCGACAGTGAGGCCGTGGGAAGGTGGGACACAATCAGGTGAAAATCCTGAAGAAGTTGGAGTCAAAGACAATTGATATCCGGAGTTAAATAGGCCGAAGTTGAGAAATCACAAATATATATACAAATATAAATTTATATAAAATATGTATAAATTATATATAGTCTTCCTACTTATTCAAGTTTTTCAGGTACGACAGTGAGTGTGGAGAGCAGCAGGAAATTGCTATGTCCACAGTGCTCAATTGGTTCTTCGACATTTGGAATATGGTTGTGGTATGTGCCTCGTTTGTTCAAACGTGTTGACTGTTGGCTCTTGAAATATTGTCGAAGTGTGGAATTTATCACAATATTAGAGGGCTCAATCATTTGCTGCAGGGATATGCACACCGTTACAGTACTATCCTCACAATGTCTATTTCACATCACTACACTCTTTTTAATTACTTCTCCACATAAAAGATTGTAGACATTTCTAAATACGCTTATTCCAGATAGAAAACTAGTGATCTCGCACATAATTTTACATCCGACCTGTATTCAATATCCCCCCAAAAAACACTCCGTGTAAAAATCACCCCGCCTCGCAAATATCATTCTTCAGAGGCCGGAAAAAGTTATGATATCCACTTTCCCCGCCCGCCCTTTTCCTCATTAAGGAGCTAAGTATAATGAAAAGCTTAACCACTTCACAAGCACCGTACCCCTTTCGAAATCTCCCCTTGGCGCTATTGCGAGACGTTTTTATTACTTCCACAAGCAACTAATACTTGATGGTGGTTAACGTTTTATACAAGTATTAGTTGCTTGTGGAAGTAATAAAAACGTCTCGCAATAGCGCCAAGGGGAGATTTCGAAAGGGGTACGGTGCTTGTGAAGTGGTTAAGCTTTTCATTATACTTAGCTCCTTAATGAGGAAAAGGGCGGGCGAGGAAAGTGGATATCATAACTTTTTCCGGCCTCTGAAGAATGATATTTGCGAGGCGGGGTGATTTTTACACGGAGTGTTTTTTGGGGGGATATCACATCTTTTTGTTGTTGAAGTGGGTCATGTTATGAAGAAGGTCTATGCGAAATTTCAAGTCGATTGGTCCTTTTACCCAGGCTGTAGACTCGTCAAAATTGCCAAAATTAGCCTAAATTTCAGGTTTTTTGTTTCTAAAAGTTTTTTGGGTTGAGATAATGGGTTAAACTTTCAAAAGGCACTGGCTGATGTTGAAACGAAGCTCTGTGCAAAATTTCAAGTCAATCCGTGAAGGTGGAAAGGCCTAACTGATTAAGGAGAAGAAGAACAGGTAAGGGTGAAAAACCGGGTTTTTGAAGTTATATAACTCGGCCCCCTTTAAAGATATCGACTTGAATCTTTCAAAAGGCAGTTGCTACACTTGAAACGAAGCTCCGTGCAAAATTTCAAGTCAATCGGCGAAGGTGGAGAGGCTGTAGCCTTGACCGACTGAAAAAAGTAGAAAAACATGGTAATTGGTTTTTGAAGTTACATAACCCGGCTCCCTTCAGACGTAGCGACTTGAAACTTTCAGAGCTTTCTCTTATCCACACCAAAAAGATCCAAACCAAATTTCAAGTTGATCGGTCAACTAGGAGCCGAGATATGGCCAAAATTAGCCTAAATTACCCTAAATTTTAGTTTTTTGTCCCTAATTTTTTTTTTGGTTGAGATAATGGGTTATTTCGTTCAAATGGCACTGAGACATGCTATAAAGAAGGTATGTAAAAAAATTCAAGTCGATTGGTCCTTTTACCCAGGCTGTAGACTCGTCAAAGTGGACAGAATTTTCCTAAAGTTTCTGGTTTTTTGTTTCTAAAACTTTTTTGGGTTGAGATAATGGGTTAAATTTTATATAAGGCTCTGTCTCAAGGTTAAATGAAGCTCTGTGCAAAATTTCAAGTCAATCGGTCAACGTGGAGAGGCTCCAGCCTTGCCTGTCTGAACAAGGAGAAGAAGAAGGAGAAGAAGAAGGAGAAGGAGAAGAACAATCTAAGGCCGTAAAACCGGGTTTTTGAAGTTATGTACCTCGGCTCCCTTTAGACCTATCGATTTGAAACTTTCAGGGCTTTCTAATATACACTCAAAGAAGACCCACACCAAATTTCAAGTTCATCGGTCAAATAGGAGCCGAGATATGGATACCTCGAAAACGCGTTTCGTGACGTCCGGTAAACATGGACTCGGCATCGTTCGTTTTCTCAACTTCTTTGCTTGGCGGGGCGGAACGCTACCGCGTTCCTAGATTCTATGAATTTGCCTATCGAACCATCATGTTGTCCTAATAGAAAACCCCTCTGGAGATCCAACCTACCAGTACGCGCGGGAAGGGCTAGATTGCATGAATTTATTTCCGTATACTCTTTGCATATACAGGGAAAACTCGACGGACAGAACGAAGATACTGTAATGGCGGGTTGCGATGTAGCCCAGAAAGAATAGAAAGCGTTTTGAGTGTCACTCAAATGACAAGAACCGCCAATAAATGCACACTTGTACAGAATACATTTTATCGGAATCAAGACAAATGAGAAGATTCAACATTAACATGAACCTGAGCGTCAATTTTTTTTCACCGATATTGGTTGTTTGATTGAACAGATACCTATCTTAAATTATACGTTCACACCAATATTTACAAAAAGAAACCTTTACCACACGTATTATTTTTCCAATATGCCTCTAATGTGTTTGAAGGGGTTTTATGTCTGTAACATTGTTAAATGGCTGATATCTCATTGAATTTATAATGAAATAAAATTACGACATCGACTGACAGGAGAGGCACACATATCAACAATGAAGGAGAGATCCGAAAAATTCAAAATCATTATTATCATGATTATGAATAATTATAATGATTCTTAATAAAATCATTATTTACGGTTATATAAATTCTCACAATAGACGGTGATTCTAGAAAATTCTAAAATCGAGTTTTTGTGTCATGAAACTGGTAACTCAAAACTCTTTGTGTTCGTAACGACATCAGCTTTGCTGGTTAGTAGCGAGTATGCAAATGTTTGTACAAAAATAAATATTTTCCCATTTCGTTTTCATCCACGTGTTTTTCCCATTATTATTGTTCATGTCGTGGATATTATTCACTCTGTTCAAACTTGTTTATCAATTCGGCAATTTAAAGAGTACCAGCCTATTATACCACCACCAAGTATACCACCTCATCCATTCGCAATAACCAGGACCACCCCAACCCACTTGCTGCTGAAGGATTCTTACCACCGCCATCGAATCCTCGCCTAAGACGTCCACGCTATACGTTTTGTAATTTTGCTGACATTTACTGTAAATACGTTATACAGTAAACTTATCATATATCTCGAACTACTCCTGTTTAGGTTCAAACCATACTAACTGAAATTATCGGGTTTTTTCATGGATTGCCGTATCGCTCACGTTGCTACCAATATTCCCTGGTGATCGCTCGGCTTTGTTGAGGAGTCTCAAATACGCGCGTCATTATTTTTTCAGCCCATTCCTAGAATTATTCATTGCAATTATATGAGTCACAATGATATTGTATAAAAAACAGTGATATAGATATAAGAAAGATCTTTATAGAGGATAATAAACCGTTGTGGGAAATTTCAAAGCGGGGTTTTTTTTCTAGTTCTACGTATCTCGAAACTCACAAATGATAGAATTCCACGTATTTCAGTAGATAATTGACATCATTTATTGAGGTGGAAGTGGGTGTCTCGATATTATTAGTTTTAAATTACCGGTTGATCATGACAGGAAATTTTATTGCGAAGTTAAAAAAACAAAGAACCTGAAAATGGAACAATCCTCAACAACGAAATCCTCATTTTTCAGGTTCCTATCTCTATAACTATGGGTGAGGTAATTGAAACAACATCCAAATACTTGTTAAATGGCTGAAGATGCAGGATGTTTTTTGAGGAAGATTTTCATTGCAAATGTATTTAATACTGCTGTGCCTTAAAAGCACAGGTATATATCTAAGGTACCGTTTTTGAGCCTGAAATATTCATCACCAGTTCTAAAAATGAAACGAAAATGAAAATGAAAATCTAACGAACTAACATTATTAGTATGTTACATGGTTAATTTTTATTATGAAAATATATAAAATTGAAAGTTAATTTCACAATAATCCTTGGATAATCCAAATAGGTTCGAAGGGCATCTCAATTTTATGAGGGCGACGATATCGTCGAGTTCACCTTTTGAAATATCTAGTGAAGCTCTACCTGCGTATGGTATACAACATGGTAAGAAAATTCTAGAGTTGTCTCTCTTTATAACGATTCTCTCTCTATAACGTTTGTTTGATCTGCCACTAGGCCAATTTATTTATTCTCCCTAAATAACGATATCGCTCACTAACGATATTTTCAGTTCAAGACTTGGCTATTTTCTTAGGAATCACAGTACCAACGATCAGGTACCACGGTCTGAGAGTTCAGTTCGCCATATGTCTGGCTGTTCCTATAGTTATTTTATTGTGGTCCTTTTTGTGCATCTATACAGCATATTGATCATGATTTTATTGGTTTGGTTTATCAATTTGGCATTGTAATGATAATTACTGTACTTGAAAATATATACTGTATGTCATTATTGTACAGTGTCTTATGAGTAAAGCTGCATTACTGAGCTGTACTTCATTTTTAAAATCGGTTTCGTTAATACTCTCTATAACGATGAAATCGTCAGGCCCCTTCAATATCCTCATTAAGAGTCTACCAGTTATATACTGGTAGAAAAAACTGGTAACATTACGAAAATAATATTTCTATATTAGTAGTAGCTTACTCTGGCATATTTCTTCTAAAGGTACTAGGGCGATTAAAAAGTTCAATCCTACTCAGCGTCGAGCGTGAAAAATCGAAGGGCGTGACAAGTTGATAAGGAGAACCTCAGCTGAGCACACCAGTAAAAGTTGAGACCAAGACCTAGGCGGACGGGTCAGGCGACCAGCACCCTTCGCAACGAACCAGACTCGCGTAGGCGATTGTTTTTCTCTCATTTCACATCTTAAGAGTGTTGTGAGAGAGACCTTCGCAAGTCCACGATCTCTATATAAACCATTGGCGGAATGACATCATTCCAACCGGTAGAGGGATTTTTTATTTCTTCTTACTTACTCACAGGTACTTCTTTATTTTAGTCATTTCTCGCGTTGACGGACGGTTTCTATCGTTGCCGGAGCCCGGATTTCCATTTGCATCAATCGTCAACTGATTACAGGCTCTTTATAACACTACATACCTCTGAACCTAATAACATTCGTTAGGTTTTATCTCCTCGAACTCCATGTTGGTTCTCCATGTATATAGTTACATATTATATTGATAATAAATGGCATATTTAAATACATAAATCCATGGTTACGATTATGGTTCCAGTCGAAAATTAGATATCTACGCAGGATCGGGCGAAAATTAGCGCACCGTCGGAGAAGAAACTAAGCTCGTTAAATGGAATGAAACTAATTCATGCTATTTTCGATGAAGATGGATCAGGTTTGTATTCAAACGACGCACATCAATTGATGAAATAATTGAGAGTTTGGAAATCGGTTCTTGAAGGTTCGCGTACCTAATTGTTAAAATTGAAATTGAACCATTCAAGTCTAAAATTTATATAGTGCAGAGGTACTAGTTTGTGGACAAAATACCAGTAATTACCATATAATTACCATATTATGATTTAAATTATAAGTAATTGGAATGTTTCATAGCAATTAAGGTGCTGAAGGGAGCTGCTCCAAAACGGCCGCCTGACACCAGTGACGCTGCAGAAGCCGATTATCGAAAACTAGATGGATGAAACAAGCTGAGATTAAGAGGGGGGTTGTTTCGTTGAAGGTCTCTCATGACTTCCATTGAATTCGTCCGAGCAAGCGCAAAACTGAAAACTCACTAACGTTTGAAACACCCGAATTACTGAACAAATGTCTTTTGCGAACAATGGGAGCGCAACAAAAGCTCTGCTGCTACTGTGTTGACATTTATGTAATCCGCTACTTGAGGTGAATGCAATCGAAACTTTGATCGGGAAGCTCGAGAGTTCCACTTCAAAACCAGTTTGATGTCGTTTACACCAATACGATCCCTTTTATATAGCCACCTTCTTGGGAAGCTCCTGCTATTGTAATGTGGAAAATAACCAATTTAAACATACACATTTCTCATTGACTAGATCGTGATCTGCAGTTATTTGGAGATACAACAGTTGCAGATTGACCTACAGACGGAGGAGGTGGAATATGTAGTTGAGTGATGACCCCTCGTTAGTCTCCCGTCCGAAGAATTCGAACTGGAGTTGGAGAAGCACCTTGTAAAGAAGTCAGGTTGTCTTCTCCCTTATCAGGTTAAACTGGCCATATGAGGGACTCAGAAACCAACTACAGGAGCTACCGGGCATCGCCAGATTAAGGAAGAGGCGTGAATTCTTCGTCAGAGGAGGAGTGGGGTTCGTAAGACAGACCATGAGCTATGAGTCCCTTCTCCGCTCTCCGGATCTTTAATCACTGGGATCGGATATCGCAAATTACTGGTTACAAATGAGAGCAATTTCGCAAGTTGATGCCGCCTCCTTGATGGAACCCCGTATAACTCGAGAACGGTAACACGATGTTATGAGCAACAGAGGGGCGTTACAATCCTAATTAACGGTCATAGTTGTTTTTTTTCTTTGTGTGTGTGTCAGTAGGTGTCACGTTCAGAACTAAACATTAAATATTATGACGTTAACGGCCAGTTCTTCGCCAATCCGTTTAGTAGTGATACCAAGGTTTGATTAGGCAATAAAATGTTGTACAGGGCCACACTATTCGGTAAAATATAATTTCAACTAACATCACTTTACTTGGGCTCTGGGGAGATACCTGATATGAGGTGCTCAGGATCAAACGCTGATAACTACAAAATTTCAAACATTGATTTTTTTCACAGGTTTCGCAAGTTCAGTAAAGCCATATTAATAATAATTAATAGTTATATTAATGATAATTTATATTATTAATTATATTAGTTATCCACTTTTGATCCTGAACGCCTCATATGAACTTGTGATTCCTCATTGACATACGCCTACCGCAGAATCTGTTTATCCAGGTTTTGCCTTCTATTGTAAAAGAGAGGTAACAAAATGATGTAATTTCTCGAAGTTTGGGGAAGCAGTCAGTTCAAAGGTCGTCAGGTCAATTGAATTTCCATCATTATATATATCTCATATATCTCTGTTTATTAAATATATATATTTCAGGGGAATTCTCCTTCTCGGTTGCTTCATAAACTACTCCACAATAAACACACAAATGTGAAAGACCTGGAAGAAATTATTAATGACACCATGGATTCATATCGCGAGGGAAGTACCTAACTTTTATACAGAGATGCCTAACTTTTATCTATGATCATGCCAGAAGACAAACCTATAACGCAGTTTGACGACTAAGCCGAAGTTATAACTAAACCGTACTCGAGACCGGTCGACTATCAATTTCCGGAGTAAGTCGTGTGCTTGGAGGCGAGTGCTTTCAATGTAAGAGCATCGTCATTTTATGTAAGGCCATCGAGAGAATACTCTACCAGTAGATATGAAGATAACGGAAAAACACGACTGTCACGGTGCGCCACGATACCCTACAGTGACTATCTTGATTCTGCTACCTAACTTGGTAGGTGCAAAAAGTGTTTTCATCGTTACTACATGAAAATAGGTTGGGTCAAGCCAGGAATGTGTCCTGCTCTGAATGACGGAATGCGTAGGTGGGCTGGAGAACGTCGAGCGCGCTACGTAAGTTGGAACCGCACTCTCGATTCAATGTCACCTGTTCTTTTTACTGTCCGAACAATATCCTACGGGGGGAAAATTAGTAACATCGACAAGCCTAATAGGCTTGTATAGTATAATATAACGTATTTCATATCATAGCGGGGACCAGATGGTTTTTGATTCTGAAAATGGTTTCTGAATCAATGAAAAGACTCAAACGCCATGTTCATCTAGAAAACCCGGAAAAATTTAATAATCAGAATTTTATAATTGTTGTTCCCGCACCAACAATTAGAATCTTTCCTTGGAATAAGAATACATTGGAATACATTCTTGGAGTAAGAAACTCAAACCGCATACTGGTTCTAGTACAAAGAGTATTTGGGCAGTTCTTCGTTGCATTTTCTTCATGAATGTCATGAACTTGTTTTTCGGGTATCCATGTAGTGATGAATAAATGACAAATGAAGATGATGGAGTGCTTTGTTGTTAAAGTTCGAAAGAATGTAGGGGCAATATGCATGAATGAAAGGAATTTATTGAATTAATAAATTAGGCAATGATAAAGGAGAGGCTTTAGCCTTGGCTAACTGGACAAGAAGAAGAACATGGTGAGGGCGTAAAACCGGGTTTTTGAAGTAATATAACTCCGCTCCATTCAGGCTTAGCGACTTGAATCTTTTGAAAGGCACTGGTTAAAGTTGAAACGAAGCTCTGTGCAAAATTTCAAGTCAATCGGTGAAGGAGGAAAGGCTGTAGGCTTGACCGTCTGAATAAGACGGAGGAGGAGAAGAAAACGAAGAACAAGGGCGAAAAACAGGGTTTTTGAAGTTATATAACTCGGCTTCTTTTAGACCTAGCGACTTGAAACTTTCAGGGCTTTCTACAATCTACACCAAGAAAATACACACCAAATTTCAAGTTTATCAGTCCAATAGTAGTCGAGATATGGATACCTGGAAAACCCGTTTCGTGACGTCCGGTAAACACCCGGTACCGTTCGTTCTTTTCAACTGGTTTCCTTAGCGGGGCGGAACGCTTCCGCGTTTTTAGATGTTTAGTTTGATTTCCGCCTCGCTGGGTAACAATATTAAGAATTGTCTTTCACTATTGGAATTCCCGAAATCACTTCGTGTGGGTTTTGGTGATGGAGAGGAGCGGCGTGATGTGGGCGACAGTTACCCCAGTCTCAATACTATGTTATCATTGCAACCACAACTAGACTACCCTGAGTAATACACTGGCCATACGATTAGTCATTGGTAAGAATAGCCGAAATGTGAGATCAACAAGCAGCAACTATACTCGGGGAAGTCGCTCACGTGATACTGATGTGATAAATAACAGGTATGAACATAACTATAGGTGAATAACACTTCAAGTTGAGTGTTTTCCAATAGAACGGGCCATTCAGCTGATCGTTTAACAAAGGCAATATCTTTGGCTTTCCACCTCATCGGCGTCGGGAGGAAACAAAATGCTAATGTTGTACATGAGCACCAACACGGCACAAAACCTATTATACGTTATGCCAGCCCAATAATTGTGACTGTTACAATTTCGTCGATGATGTTTCACGGCGAACTGTATGACCTGGTAAAGAGACAGAGATGAGGAGGAGGAAGGAACATTCGAATTACAAGCTTTTGACTATACTTGAATCAAGAGTGGTTTTGCCGTAGTCGATGTTCCTAACCAAAAAATATCTTTCATCCGCTTCAAGGTGTCCCGGATTGTACTGTTGTTAATTGATAAACTCCATAGGACAAACCAAATGATCATTTCATCCTTGTGAATCTTGGTCGTTCTGTTAGGGTGTCCCGTCGGTTTTCTCCAACTGATGAAATTTCACAAATGACGGAACTTATAATCGGGGTCAGGAACTTCGTTCAATGATGGTTGGGTTATGAGTTTCATAAGTGTACGAATAGTATGTGCGGGGAGGAACCACAAGGGCTGGGTGTTCTAGGTTCTCGTTATTTCCTTCAGCCCTTTCCCATCAGGTCTTGATCGAGTGAACCTTCCATTTTTCCTCAGGAAGAGGTAACATTAATCGCGGCATCTCGTCAATCTTATGGGATCTCTATCGGCTCGCTTGCGCGCCCCGACTACGCATAATTTTGGCGGCCCTTGCTAGTATACCCCTCAAGTGATTCATGGAACAGATTTATCAAAGATTTACCATCTTTTCTTCCCCTGAAGTTGTACTTTTTTAAGGTTAGCAATCTCCCATTGTGAGCGTCTTCCCGTATTTCATCCATTGCTCTCTGCCCTTCTCGCTGTCGATTTACAAGTCCGTCCTCCACAGAACGGCTCTTTTTTTATACTCACTCTGGGATTCGATTAATCTTCCATAACCATAATTGACACATGTGCCAACGGAGGGACCGTAGACGAGATTGAATGGTGGGGGGGAAGGGTTAGGTCCTTGACCTTATGTGTCATATCTGATTTGATAATATTCCATGGAATCCAGAGTTGAATCCAAATTTTGAGAACCTTTTATCACTGAACAATCAGATGCATCGCAGTTCTGATGTCCAACGGTGTAACCAATAAGTACATTTCATTGCCATCACAAAAACTATAAATTTGGTTAATGCAACTCACCTCACCACTTACCAAGCCGAAAAAAAAAAACGGTTTGAAAACATCGGGGAGGCTTTAAGCAGCTCTAGAACAAGTAGGAGCAATACATTTTCTACAAGTGTAGACAACATTTTCGCAAGTAATTCTCAATTTCTTTGAAACTTTGAAACTGTTGAACCTTTTTCGAGCCAAAGAATATTATTATGAAATTGATGTAAAATCATGTAAAATTTACCAATCCTCCATCGAACAGACGGGAGAACGAACAATCACGTCGAATACCGATCCTCACCGAAACGTCAAGTCACGGAGGATGACGCTGGTTTTTCGGAATAAACTCAAACTAACTAGTCCTTGTTATTTTGAATGATTTTGAGCAATTTTAACGAGCCCCCAAAATTAAAAAAGTCAATGATCTATAATATTCCCCATGTTATGGGTAATTGGATGCGTGCGCCAATGCAAACACATACTCAAATATTTTCCCGATTGCGTTTAGTCCGTTTCTGTCTGAGGTCCTCCAAAGTAATGCGTTGAGAACCCACTCCGGGAATGTCATGAATTATCTCCTCCGGGTTCTCACATCTGTGGATCTCACTTCCCTATCATTGCTGAGGACGCAGCTTCTCCTCCAATTGAGTTCACCATATCGTCATCATCAACAGGTTCAAAGTTCATCCCCAACGTCCCATTTGTATACAATTCCAAACGAGGGAGGTTTCGAGCAATGAGCGATTTCTTGGCATCGCACGATTGGGGCGACGTTTCAGATGATGGCTCAGTCGTCGAGGGAATCGAGCTGTACGTGCTGAGAATTAGGGGTGCGTTTTCCTGAGTTACCGAGCAGTTCAATCGGCAACCTACTTCACTTGTAAAGCAGAAGCGTATTGCCCACGCCCGATATAAAGTGTCGATACTGCATGAGGATCAGCAAATTTGGCGAGGAGTTCAGATACACAGCCTCATGATACGGTACGTATCTGTATAATATTCAGCGCCGGAAATGATAAGGATGGTTTTAGTGGCTCGCCCCGTAGTATGTTCCTCAGTGACGTGCATAATTCGTGTCCGGTGTCCCGTTGTCCCTTCTCAGGACGGTGGGAAGGCTGTACTCGAAGTGGCCATTCGATGGATAATAATATTATATTATTATATATACTCGTATTATGGGAGAAAAGTTCATTTATAAGCAGTGGAGTCCGGTTGTCTGAGGAGTTAATGGGCACAAACAAATCATTAACGTTCGAAATAATGTGTTCCTTAATCCCTTAATGTTTTTGGTTTGTGCAATAGATAGGTGCGTAGTAACTTTGCCTAAACGTTTTTAAAAGCAGCCAATCATCATAAGGAGCCAACGACAGTTATTGAATTGCTCGAGTAAGTGAAAGTCTGTTTTGCAAAATGTTGAATTACCAAAGTCGTAATTTTGGATTCAGGATCGCAAATTCTGAGTAAATGTATGCTCAAAACCGTGTTAATGAATTCGTTTTAAAACGTGGGTTTTGCGTGATCAAGAGTAGTCCCCTTGTAAGTAATACACAGGCATTTACAATAATTAATATATTTTGGTTCTAACGCTAACTACCAATCAAAAAGTACCTTCATAAAATGTTCAATATGTAATATTTTTGACGTCATGAAAATCATCAACTCGATATTTTCAAATCCACGTTACGTTCCAGGTGTGTAGCGGCCGTCAGAGTGATGACAAAAATCCCGAATAAACGAATCCCTGAACAGCCAAGAGGACAGCAGAAATATGAACGCATCTATTTGCAATACTTCGAAAAAGGTCAATACTTTGTTCTTAGCCCCACCAGTCAGGCGCTAAGTGGACGTCACAATCCAAATATAGAGGCTAAGCAGGGGATTCCACTCTTCTTTTTGCTTTTCTTTTTAGGCGTGAAGTAAAGTATTTTTTGGTAGGAAAAAGCAAGGTTGTTCCCGTACACGGTAGTGTCGAGATTAACGTCCCCATCACATGCAAGAGCTAGGCGTTGGCTCTCTCGGTTCCTCCGCATTGAATGAAAATTAATTGTCTTACCACAATTAAAATACGACTTGGCCAACCACCCACCGCAGAAATGAGGGCGAGCTCAATTGTACCTGCTGCACCTTAATCAATTATTACTTTTGAATTATTATCGCCAATTTTTTCTAAATCAAAATCATGTATTTGAAATAAGTAGATAAAGAATTGATATTTGAATCCAAATGCGTTAGGAAATATGAGCATAAGCGTCTTATCGAAACTGAAAGATCTCAATCCAAACTCAAATAAAATATATTTAGACGAATATCCAGCAGATGGAAGATCATATGATCGCTCATAATGGTTCGTTAGAGGCAGTTTCTGTGATTTATTTAGTACGGAGCAATAATACAAAGCACCCTTAGCAATTTGTTGAGTGGATCAATGCGACAAGTTTGAAGACTTTATGAAGACTTTTAGAGCTTCCGCGGGACTTATACACACTCGAGTCGCCCCAACCTCTCTGCTACCTCTCTGCGTGGTATTATTGACGAGACATAAACTTCAATTCCTATCTTGAACGGCATTGTAACTTGGGTGGCCCGTCCACCCGGATCAGTCATGCAATGATACGTTCTGCCGCTGAATTATTCATAATGCATTTCAGTACTTGAGTGTCAAGAAAACAAACCTTGTAGATGTGAGTTCTTCACAACGGAACGGTGACATAAGAAGAAAAATGGTAGACTCCATTTATCAGACAACTGTACGCAGCTGTTCTCAATAGTGTGAGCTGTGCTCAATGTGATGAGTTTAATGGTTGTCTTGTATTGGACATTCGCGGCACAAGCGTGCTAGTCAAATCAGTAATGCCATCCAATTTGAATCCTGCAAATACTGATAGGGGGTTGGAGTTACGCATCGTAATAAACAAGTACATCTCAAGTAGGAAACTGTACATTGAGATAATTATAAAACGTATAAATGATTGAAGATGAATTATTTTATTCGTAAGGTTCAGACCGATGCGACATATTGAAAGCCCTCTTTATTGAGGGAATGTACGGAATACCTGTTCAGCAAAACAGAACCGAGATTAGCGCTTGAATGAGTAAAGGCGATCGACGCGGAAAGGTGAAACGAACTTATCGACTGGGGGTTCCAAAAATGAGGTCATATTTCATGCGCTTCGATGAATGAATAGAACCGTCACGTCGACGCGGTGGATTCACGATAAAAGAAGGAGAGCGACCAGCCAACTCGGGAGCTTGGAAATATACACCTTTGAGGAAGATAGGGCCAACCTAATGATGTCCATATGCGTCAAGGAGTGGACAGAACATGTGATCCTAAAGCCACATGACTTTCACGGGTGAACATGGTTCGGTTCCTTCGCGCCCACTATTTCTGAGATACCCAAATCCATGTTAACAGAAAATATAAACCTCCAAAGCTTCGACACCCACAACTAGAACCCCAGTCATCATTTGTACTAATCGTTGTATAAGAAGAGCAATACCGTATTCAAATATTTGGGAGCAGCAGCATGAGACAAGGCATGATTCAGATAGCTTCGTATGGCGAAAATTTAATAAGAACAATAAACAGTAAAAACTCTGTAAGTAACACAACGGTTATTATTTTCTTTGTGCAGATCACCCTTCTGTCTATATCACCAAATGATAGATTGATTATTATCATGAATTATCATGGATTTCAATAATTATTATAAATTAGTGTAAATTACTATTAATTATTAATAATTGTTCTTATTCTTATTGATAATAATAATAATAAAATTATTATTATTATTGATGTCGAGGGTCGGTCAAATGAGTTAGTTAATGAGTAAGTTCATTTGACCGACCCTCGACATCCCTCAACATCATTCTTACTGACGGTCAAACTAAATCACACACACTCATTATTATTATTATTATTCTCACATATCAAGTTAGTTAATAATAATTGTTAGTAGTCGATATCTGAAAACGCTGTTCGAATCAGCTGGCTGATTATTATTTTTGACCGATATTATTTTGTTGGACCGATTAGAAAGTTGTACCCAACTGTGAAAAACCGCTAAAGCCACCAAATCGGGTAGGACACAGGAATGGAATCCATATATGTAACGTCTAATGAATGTATCCAACATATAAATATACGTTGAATACTTGCTGTTAAGATAATTCATCGTCCTTCTATCCCAATTGGGTCCAACTAACATCTAAGAAGTTCAGAAACAAGGTGTAGTAAAGAGAATGGAATCATGTTCGACAGTGGAAATGTAGACCTTCCAACGACGGCAAAGTCGTTGGTCGTGAACCTACGGTTATCAAGCTACCCGGAGGAGGAAGTCTTTTGTTAGGAATATAAATCCAACGCATGTCATACGTGTGTATGTTCCAATAATTTATTAGATTGAAGAATTGAGCTCGCGACTTCGAGCTGTGACACCTTCGGCCCATAGATCAAACACTTTTATCCACAGTGCTGGAATTCTCATTATGCCGGTGAGAATAACCAGGCAGGTAATGGAACAATCCATTCATCCAGTTTACTGTTAGGCGTTGTGTATTATTTATTTATTTATTTATTTATAATATGGGTCGATCCCAATACACATAGGATAGATCAAAATAATACCTCCAGCCGCCATAATTATTTGCACAATGAAAATAGTTGAAACTTGGTGTATGTTTTAATAGGGGAGTTCAAGGATTTTAGATAGCGCATGAGCAAAGGCTACCATTGATCCGATCACAATATCATTTGACCACTGACAATATCATCGAACAATTAAAGTAACCAGGAAGGGCGTTGCAAGAATTTTGGTTTGCGCTCGTGTAGACGCTAATATTGCGTGGAACTTTATACCATTCATAGGGAGGACCAAGCGATCAAACCTGCATGGTCCCAATTATATCAGAATCATTTCAAGGATAAGAACGTTTGCGCATCCGCAGATGAATGTTACACAGAGAATGATGAAATTCCAATGGGTTTTCCAAAGGATTAATTTTCCTCTCTTCCCAAAGTTAGGTTCGTGATGGTTTTGTCATTGATTACCAGATATACCAAGGAATAGAGTAAACAAAAGAAGACAGACAGAGAACCAAACGGAAAGGTGAGTGGACATTTTGATTTTGGACATTTTGAAGGTAATTTTTTTTTCGGACGTTACATGATACATCACTTTCTTAGCTTCAGATGTGAGAAAGCAAAGGTCCATCAAAGTACGACAACTCTTTCCACACAAACCGTTCTAATATAAACAGAGGGATGATGAACTGTAGGGATTTATGATTAGTTTTAAATATCAGTAGGGCAGATTTCGAGTGTCATATCACATTTGATTTTCACTGCAAAATCAAAGGGCATATCTGAACAAAAGGAATATCACAAGGCGTATCAGCGGAGGAAGAGGAGTTCGTTGTGCGGTAATAAATCAGTGAACGCGACCGCACAATCTCTTCTGATTCAACCGTCTAAGTTCAACTGAGTGGTTCTTATTCCCCTCAACTTAGCCTCCAACCGCTCACTTAAAGTACTTTCTGCGCAGTCTAAATAGGTGTTCTCACTCTTCTGACCCTTTCATTATAAACTTCCCTCTGCCCAATGGTGAATAAAAAGTTAGAGCTGTAAGGGCCAAGAGGACCAAACTTCACTGCTTTAACGAATATTTCATGGTAAGTAACTTTTTTTTTTTTTTTTTACAAATAATGGTATTTCTTTAATTATTATCTCATTATGGTGGGTATTTTAATCACCACTAATTCCTGTATGATAAATCGGACATTTAGGTAGGTATATTAGGCAACCACCTCATACCAAACTCTAGTTGTAAAGTAAACCTCAAGACATTTTTCCTAACCGACTGCTGTCACTCAGCTCTCTCAGAATTCCTCGTCCCGTGGGAGTTTACGTACAGCCGTAATGAAATAGACATTTTAAACCCAAGTTTGATGACTAGTCCACATATACTCCAGGAGACTCGGCGGATATCCAGATGCCAAGGTTGACTGATAAGAGATAACTAAGTACCAGACAGACCGCACCATAATAAGTTTGTAAGCAGAGCAGCTGCGTTTAATTGTACAGAGCCTACATTACTGTGTTCTTTGGTAACATTTGAATTAGTTTCATTAAGGTTTTGAGTCTGCTTCTGTGTTGTAAAACCCAAAGTAAAAGTCACCAAAACCTGATGTGTACTCGTACATTATATCTTAACCTAAACAACGAGTTGCGTAATTCAAATTGTAAGTATTAACACATAAGTATTTAGTTTAGAAGGTTCACAAGGTGAAGAAGGTCTGTAAGGCTTAACATTGTTTTGATGGCGTCAACCTCCTGTAATGGTGATGCATAATGATTATAGTAGCTTCAAACATGATTATGCAGTACCAGCCAAAATACAACTGTAAAAAATTCTGTACTCCTTTAGCTAAGCATCTGAGACGACTAATGACATGAATATCGTCTCAATATATATACCTCATACAACATTAGGATCAAGGGAGGATTTTAAAGCCAGTGTTAGTCCAAGAAGATTAGAATACTACTTAAATATTAACAATAAAACAAAGTTTTAATTGTACAAAGTGTACTTTCTATTAGAATCTCCACTATAAAACTCAGCCTCAAATCACTTATCGTTAAAAAAAAAAAACCTTTCTGGATCCGCCCCTGATTAGGATTTGATAAAGTAGTATAACGAGGACTTCAGTTTTAATTGATAGATGCCGCACCCATCACCGAACTGTTCTTTCACATTTCAATCAGTCGATCCTCAGGACCAAAGCACGCGGAGGAAGTAGTAACACGTTCCCGCACTTATAGAATAATTATTATTATCTTGGAGCAATCCCCCTCACCTACTACTAAATTAGGACCGAACTCTAAACTTTACCGGAATTGCCAGCCTTCGGATACGAAATTAATGGATTGTGAATGTGTACTCGTTGACGCCACGTCCCACAACTACCAGAATGAAGACCTGTCCCTTCAGTGGGATATTCTGATAACCGTTAGAGCACAAGATAAATAATTCTTTCCCCGCACAAGTTTACTTAACGACATCGTAATTAGAGCCTCTGAAAGCGAGAGCATTTCATTACGTTTCATACTAATCAAACCTATTGATAATCATGTACACGATCGCAAATTGACGCCGCACAGGTTAATGAATACCCTAGAGACGTATTTTTGTTTACACCTTAATGGAACCTTACATACCATTCAAGTTACACATATTAACCTTTCGAGGGGTAGTGAGGAAAAGTGAATGACTAAATACTTTTATGTTGTTCTTCTTTTTTGAATCAATTTATAACAGATGAGATGAACTTAATTGCTGTACCAGACCAAAGGCCTACAATTCAATTTAATATTATTCGCTGCAAGATGGTCTAGGTAATATCATTGAGTGCAATGTCTGGCTGAGGCTCACAGACATTTCGATGAAAATAATAATTTTCCTGACTCACTGAGGATCGTGTATCAAAGTGAACATAAACTCTAAATTAGACGAGTAAAAAAATTTGAGAACTTGAGACGGGCTTCCATTTATGAAAAACTGGTACTTAATGAATTGGTTATAAAATATAGGTACAATAATTATTATATTATTATTATATTGGTTGAACTTCGAGTAAAAATCGGGTTTGAAGATGTACAAAGGTATGGAATCAAATTGAACCTTGCCACGATTATAGTCTCACGGATCTTTCACTCGATCAAGGTGCGATCCAAATAAGACATACACCCTGCTGAGAAGATTCGATAATGCTAGAAGAAGGTTGGTTAACAGTTAGGTCGAGCGCGTTGATTATCAAAGGAGATGGCCTACCTATTCCAATTGGTCACGTAAGATAACGTTAAAGTGAAAGGATCGTGTTTATGGTTTATGGGCCGGTGACTTTCAGATACCGGAATCTGGGAAGAGGATCCTGAGTTGAGTTCAACTCTCAAGGGGTTACCGGAGAGCGCGGGAGGAGGTTTCAAGGTTTGTTATCTCAAGGATGACTTGGGGTTCCGGAATTGTCAGAAAGACAACCGATGCGTGAAAATAAGAGATAGCTGTCCAGGACTCATCGTCTTCAACCCCCACAGAGTCAATTATTTGTAGGTTGCGAGGGGAAATCACCTTTTGAACGACCACGTAGGAAGTAGAATAAAGAACGAACATGGGCCACCAACCGACCTCACCGCACCAGTTGAAGTCTCACCAGAAAAGTATTCGTACGAGGCTGAAACGACGTCTAAAGAAACACAATTGAAACCGACCCTGCGCCCGCGTGACCCTCGACGAGGCTGTTTTCATATTTTATCGTACGTTTTCATGAGGTTGGGGGCTCCACAACAGACATTTATGACTGTAACTACTAAACTTCTGAACCAAAGTCGACTTCAAATCAGTATAATTTTCATGACGTACCTAATGGCATTTTTAGATGTGTAAAAGTCAACATTTTCTTCAACGTTGGAAGGTTGGGTGGGTCAAAATAGAATAAACGCTGCAAATATTTCCACAGAGTTTCATAACATTCTTTATGTTCACATAATATTAATCATAATATTCTTCTGTCATTTTTTATGGAAATGAGGTTTTTGTAGTAATAGACGTTCCCCCTATCGGTGCAACAACGTACGTTGAACCGAAAATCACTGGGAAGAGCAGAAATCGTGTTTGAGTAATCGACGTCAATTTGTCGAATTCACCACATAACGTCAGTCAGACAACAGATTTCCCCCACGCTTGTGCCGGTGAAGGACGCTTGGAGTATTCAGGTAAGTTTCTCATGGTTTCCAGTGCCATATTCTAGTTTTTCAGAATTGTTGTTGAACTCTGATAGTTTCTTAATACTTTCATCAACTGTTTAACGGGTGTAAACTTAAAAGGATGTTGGAATGTAAATAAGTGTATGAACATTATGTAGAGATGGATCGTCGAACGCCAAGCTAATTATTGTTGTAGGTTATTGAGCAGGATGGTGGTGGTATGAGCAGTTTTGTTCAATTGGTTATGTCATGGTAGTAGTTTCTAGGGACGTAGATCTGAAGAAATCACTGAAGAAGGGGACTTAGCGAATTGAGAACACCCATTTCTCCTCAAAGGGCAGTCCATCTCCAGAACACCCATTTCTCCCCATAAGGTACCAGTGAGCATTGAGGAAAATGAGTGCAGTTCTGAGGTGAAACCCACCAAAAATAAAAGTGTTGAAGAAAACATGAAGCTGTCAAACAAAATTAAGAAAATGAATGGTTAAGCCTACATTGGGTGTGGCAGAAACTATTTTTCGTGCAAAGACCAGAAAACAGAAACAGGAGCAGGAAACAGAAATAGTAACTTTTCTGTTTTCTGGCTCCTGTTTCTGATTTCTGGTCTTTGCACGAAAAATTGTTTTCTTGCCTGTCTGGACTTTTCTGGTCTTTGCACGAAAAACCATGCAAATTCTTGACACAACGGTTTATTATCTTCTTTGTACAGATCACCCTTCTGTCTAGATTACTAAATGATAGATTAATTATTATTATGAATTATCATTAATTATTAATACGTATTATTAAATATTATTTATTAACTCGATATTTGAAAACCATGTGCTGTTTGAATCAGCTGAGCCTTTTTGAAAATTGACCCGACAGACTGCCTCACGATTCACTCTCATGTTGACGATTTTCGATCTGCTCCAACTTTGAGCCGTTCGTGTGTCTTAAAAAATTCTAAAAAATAAATTCTATCTAAAAATGAAATGAAAAGGGTTATGAAAAGTTTCGAGGATCATTGTGGGGTTGGTCCAAACCTGTATTTGTTTTTTGTATATTTTTTTTTTTTTTTAATTCGATTTTCAGTTTTGAAGGGGGGGGGGGGTAAAAATGTTTTCTCTTTGGTCGATTCCAATGGTTCATTATCGAAGATAATAAATCAAAATAGGCCAGTCAAAATACGCAAGTGAAATGTAAAAGGCCAATTGGCAGAAATCTGCCAAAATAAGACAGTTAAGGGAGAAATTAATGTAATTTAGACTGTTGGAGAGAGAGCGAGAGACAGTGAGAGAGAGAAATTTAATTCAGACTGTTAGAGAGTAACGTAATTAGGATTGATCGCCCTTTCAATATGGTATGTTGTGGTTTTAATAAACGACGATACTTTTAATTGTAGGTAATATTTTATAGTACTTTCGAATGTGATTAAAAACTGTGATTTAAATTTAATTCGTTCTAATTAATGTTAATTCTAAATCTAGTTTGTTATAAATTACAACGTCCGAGTCCCCCAATCGGAAAAGTAATTTTACCCATCAACTCACCCATCCTTCATCCTTTAGTTGTGCCGATCCACGAATTTCTGTACCAACGTACAAATGGGTATTCGGATCAGTTTTTGATCACTCCAATACTAATTGACGGTGGAGGATTGCGTCTGTTTTCTACGTCAATCCAATAGCTATCGACCAAGAGGAAAACGAATTTGGCAACACGTAACATTTTGATGTCTCTAGCTGCCTCTCATCGGGTGGATACCAGCCCTTCACTTCTCTTCGTGAGCACATTTTGATCGGCACAAACTCCTTAATCTATCTGGATCTCACTTAATCCCACATCACTCGCTCAATGACACGTTTTGTTGGTGGGTTCCCTTCGACGGGATAATCTTCGAGAGTCGTTTTGCAGGGATCGTGATGAATAATATGCATACTCGTATCAAGATGGAGACTACTAAAAAAAAAAAAAAACTGCAATACTATTGAGTGGAACTGATTTTATAAGTCCTAGCTTACATTTCATTGTATTGGTACAGTAACGAATCAGAGTATTTGAGCGACGATGGGCTATGCTCGGTGAAAAGAGAACATTGAAGTCATCGTACGCATTGAAGTCTTCGTACGCAACCTTTGACGAAGGATTCGTCTCATGCACAGCACAGATAATTTTGCAGTATATACTTCGAATCGATTATATGGATAATTATATATAGAATGGATAATTATCCAATCGAGCAACCAATCTCTCATCAATGCATCATACAACACGTAAGATTTTCTTATGGAGATGAGAGAGAGGTGATTTTGGCAGAGAACTCGGTTGTTTTCCCGAGTTCCAATATCTAAAAGGTATTGAACATCTAATGCTACGTCTAATTCGTAAATGTTTCCGTTTAATATGATTAATATCGTCAAGTGATGTCCTCATATTGGATGAAATGGTTGATTTGCTTATTTGGTCCATGTTTTAACTCAATCTGTGGTTGAATTAGGTAAATAGTATGAGTGAAAAAACCTATTTACACTAAGTTATGTGAGGTCATCTTGGGTGCCTCTGATGCAACATTGCTCCTGAAGAAACCGGAGACATTTACCCTTTTGCGCCAAAGCCTCATGTGAGGAATGGCTAAGCATTTGCTGGACTTTCGTAACGTGAATAATAGGCCTGTCGGTTAGCTGCATCGCATCGTATCACATCCTGTGGAAAAGTCGCGGACTAGCACACCCCTACCCCATCATTTCTTAAACCTTCCACATCTTCTGAATTATTACAGCAAGGAAAAGAGTTTAATGAGGCCCATCACACGATACCTCTGTCACGATCTCACTATTAATATGTACGGTCCTGTGGACGGTGGTTACGGAGGATTTTAGATGAGGATAAACTGAATATTGGATAGTCCCATGAGGCATGAAGATGTTTCTCACGTTCAGACCAATATGAAGGCAATAGCCGGTAAGCTGTGAAGGTTTACATGTATATTAAATCCATATTATCCATCATTATTAAATTAAAATTATCCACTTACTCATACGTAAGGCTCAGGTGAAGCATTTCACGTGAAGGAGGCATCAAACGTACATGTCAAAAAGTATAACACATATGAATTACGTAATGATAATATGAGCTCCACTAGTAACATCATAATTTTTATTGTCTCCATTTTTTGCCGAGTAGCACCTCAGTTTATAAATTTTTAACGCTGAACACGATGGGGAAGTCAGAATTGCGATATCTCATTCCGTTATCAGATTAGCGCAGATGAACAATGAAGAACATCCCAACCACTTTTCTTCATCTTCAAATAGCACCATTTTGAGAACGGAAGAAGATATCGCAATTCTAACTTCAACATCGTGTTCAGCGAAAACTCAGACTGTTTCATTTTTGGGATTTATTGGTAATCCTCAAAACCCCCCTTAGAGTGGCCTGATTTTGCTCATCTACGAACTCAGCCTTTCGATTGCCAAGAAAGATTTTTGGTGCAAATTTGAACTTTTCATCTCAATTATAACGAGATGCGCAACTAAATGCGCAACTGCTCCAACTACAAAGGCACCGTTCAAAGAGCTAATTGGTTAATCGCTGAAAGTTTCATCAACATTGATTTGAGAGAGGCAGAGTACGGGTAATACAAGAATTTCTTGTTTTCGCATTCACAGAGGCTACAGTAGCTCAATTGAATTTATTCGGTCGCTATATGCGGTATTCGGATGGAAATATTCGATATTAGCTCGATATTTTCATTTGAAAACTCCGAGTATTCGATATTAGTCTTCGTTTCTCGGAATCTATAATATCTGCTGGAATCGAAAAGAGATTCGGCATTCGATTACTCGTCTTCAACATCGCTTAACAAAATTAGCTGCTTCTTTCATGTAGTATTTAAAGGATTGATCCAGATTTACACCGATCATAATAAATACAAAATCAATGAATAGAAGAGCTTGTTAGAATTGAACCCACTAGAGGTATTTCCCAAGTGAATCTCGTTATACAAATGTATCGGAGACTCCGGCTGTATGTACGAGTTCCTCTCCATCAGCCGCTCTATGACCAAAGCTCATAGCATGTCTGGCTTCATTGTTTTTTTCTTTTAATTTGTGCCTATTGATCGATTATGAATTGACGCAGTGTGAGTTGAATACTGATCCCCAGGCTTACAGTTAATTAAAGAGAAGAGCATTGTGAACCAGAGCCTGAGCTGTTTTTGTGCCCCCTCCCCCATCGACTTCTCATGTCTCATCGGCTATACTATCTACGGCTATATCTTTCATCAACCTCACAACTCTTCTGTCTGTTCACTACACAAACAGCCGATCGAAACCCGTTTATCTTTCTTTTGATGAGGTGTGTGAGGCGCGTTAATTGCTTTGTTCAAGTTGGCGTCTCTCGACGTACAGTACAATCTTAGTCGCCTTGAGTCTTGAGGTGGTACCAAAATTTATCTGCACAATACTACGAAAGCCATAATTGTCTAGTATCTTAAATACCATGATAGGATGTAGATATAAATCATTGAAATCATACCAATGCATTCTTATGCAACGAATTCTCAAACCGTGCATTCGTGTGCAACAATGATGACCAACAACGCCGGCAATGTGATTTTGTATTGTAAGTATACTTGCATGAGCGCATTTTACTATACCCATGCAGTTCAGTATTCGGCAAATTCCTTGTTGTCTCTATGTGTGGAATCCATTCCCACATACTCATAAAGTATTACGACGCCCTCCCGCCCCTGGCGTCTGAGACCTAAGGGAACATGTTGGATCTCGGTTTTGGCCAATTTGTATCTTACTGGCTGGACATTTTGAATAATTACATTCCTCCCAGTTACTTTTTCACAATCTGATAATTCTTTTATAACGCATAACAGTAGAATTAAAAAAATGCCTTCATTTTTATTGAATTGGAAAATAAATTGGTGGATGATGAGGCAAATGAATTAAATTTGAATCAACTGGCAGCAAAAAGTAGTACACATGACTTTACTGAATTTACAGACAGCGTAAAATACAAATTACATTCCCCGTCTATTGGGATTCAAACATAGAGTGATAAAAGTGTTGGACTGTATCTCCTATGAAATGCTAAAAGAGCTCAAAATATAATCAACAATCAACAATCCAATGACCAAAATATATAATTATTACTACCCCCCAGATTTATTACAGTTTTCATAATATTGTTGCAGTATGAATATGAATATGTATTTCCAAATGACCAATTTTCACCCACAAGTTTTATCCAGGATTTTTCAATTCAACACATCAAAAAAAAAGAGATTGGAAGAATAAGAGGTTTTGCCATTCAACCGATCCTCTCCGTGTCATTCTTGAGAGAAAAAAATATGAAATTGATTTGTGAGAATAATCGTAATCTTTGTTCGTAGAATCGCTCTCGCTGGGGATAAATATGTTTAGAATGATATCTGTCACTCCTCGCTCAGGGATAAGAGAACTGGGGGAGGGGGTAAGGTTGAATTCATAAATATTGAAGTATAATGAGCTTTAGAAAAGGGTAGGGAGGGCTGGAAGAAGCTGAAGGGAAGGGCCAGAGGACAGGGAAAGGGGAGCGAACCGAACCACGCGCTCAGATCACCCCAACGCGAGCTGCAACGTAATGATGCATCGTCAACAGCCAACAGTCACACGCTTCCAGCTCCCCCAACATCCGCTCTACCCCTTCTAGGCCGATTTGTCGTAGAATTAGAACGTTTCCATACAGGATTGACTATCTATGATAAAACCGCGGGGTAGGCACGTCTGTGGAGGAACTGTTAGTATCTAATGGGTCAATATAACTGTCCAACTTCAAGGATAGAGAATAAGTGGGTGGAAGTGACATTCCGTTGGCTTCAGAAGTCAAGTAGATACTTGAACCGCATGCTGGATCCGAGGCTAACGTGGAATCAACACGTTAACTGGAATGGAGGTGGAGCGCCGCGTTCAGATTTATTGGCTAATGACCAACAACAAATCCAAGTTGAATTCGAATTACAAGCGCCTTTAGAGCTTAGTGACTTGTATGTTTCAGGTCCATTTTGTGTGAAAAGTACCTATCGTAGGAAAACGCCAAAACTTCCTGATTTGACAGAAATTAGATCCTTCAATCGGATGAAACGCGAAAAAAGGTCGTTGCCCAACTGTACGAGCTCAAGGTTCGGATATATTTTTTTTTTTTTTTTAATCATCATTATTGTTACAACTGTATTTACATCTAGTAACTTCACTATGTTAGTTGATTTTAACGTATTGTGGTTCATATGTCACCACCTACTACCACACATCACATCGTAAGATGTAACTAGGCCCAGGGGTTTGGTCCTTTTCAGCCTTCGTACATCGCCGCTGTTGTCCACGAGGTTCAGTACTTCAACATTCCTGTGCTTGTGGAGACGGTTTTCATGGGCTTTTAACTTTTTAGAGTATTGAAGCCGGTAGAGGTATGAGGTGAAGGGAACCAATGTGTTGGTAATTCAGCAGTATTTGAGCCCTTCTACTTGATTTGGAACTGTCGAAAACTAATTGGAAGTGGAACAATTGCAAAAAATGCAGATCCCTACACAACTTTATAATTTCCACAGTTATCACTTCTATGTAGATCACTGTGCTGATATGGCCTTGACGAAAGCGTTTTTAGACCAACGTATAGGTACAAGACAAAATAGAAATAAGATAGATAAGTCGGTTGCTCTCTCGGGCACACAGACAAAATGACGGTATCATCGTTGGTAAACATATTCGAAGTACTTATAGGAAGATCCATATCGACTAAGAGTCTATTGGGGTGAATTACGAGTACTCAAATTATCTCTACGCCGGGCTGGGAGTCGATCGAGTTTTATTGGTACTTGTTGTTAACGTTGGGGCTTGAATCAATAATCATGTGATCACCGCACACCACATTATGCACTGTTGAAGAATGCCCAGTGTTTTGAAGTGATCGGCTACTTCTCAATAAACATAAAATGTCGCATGATTTCAGCTCTGGGTACCACGGAGCGTTACCTGGAACATTCACCATTCTAGGGGGCCCAAATTCGACTCACCAATTTTAGAAGCTTTCGTTGCCAATGGCTGAATTAGGAAAATGGGAAAATCAAACTAGCATGTTGATTGAATCTCAAGTACACCAAAAACTTGTAATTCATATATTACAATTAAAGGCCATTCAACCCACGTACGAAAACACCTCCAAAATAATTGATGATGTACGAGTAGAGAATAGCTGGAAAATAAATTATGATATCAATAATGTGGTGGTTAGTAATATAATTGTAGTATTGATACTGTGCCAAAAATAACATCGGTGGTTCCCGGCAATACGATAAGATTGTTGCAGTGGGCTAAGTATCTACCCAAAAATACAACTTGGGATCGTAGTGTGCACAAGTATCTCTCTCAATCGCTAGCTTCTCTCTGCGGTGGAGAGGCCTTTGCAGGCTTTGCCACTACCTAGTCGACCGTACCATCGAGTCAATCAACAGTTTTTCAACAGATTTTTTATTGCTAACACTACCTTCCCGAGCCCTTTATCATCGGCCCATTCCGCCCTCTCGACCCCTGCCGCGACGCTCTGACGCCCCTCACCACGTCTAATAACTCCCTACCTCGCTTGTCATCCTCTATTTTATGCCCATTATATATTCGATAGACCGTCCTGCATCTTTTTTTCACCTCTCCCACCGCACATAGTAAAACACAGAAATATTTTTTGACAACTGATCGACTATTTCATATTCCTTGTTATAGAAGCGGAATGCGTTAAATGATTTTCTTCAACAGAGTTATGAAAACGCCTGTTTCAAAGCTAGTAGTTTCCCACAAAACGTTCGAAGGCTGAGCCTAGTGAATTACGAGGTACTCAATGCTCGACACCACAGTGCGACCAGCCCTGAACGTCTGGGCGAGCTTTAAGTCAAATATCAACGAACCTCTCAGTGGGACTATTCAATGTTTTCCCAGACATTGATATTGGCTACACGAATGCTCAACGCCAAGACTCTGAAATGAGGAAAATTATGGACATGAATCGATCTACGAAAAGGGTTATGACCAGTATCGTGCGATGGTATTAACAGCTGTAAACGTTTTCTTTTCGTATTGGATATTTCGCGCTAATTTCAGGCAACTTTCAAACGTCAAACTTGCATTTGCCTATTGTATTATTTTCCGACAAATCTAGTAATGAGATCCAAATCTCGGCAAATTTTTTGGTGCACATAAATTCTTTGGATTAATTCTTTAGAGTGAAAAATATATTCGCGAACATTCGAAATCAGCAAAAAATTTCCTATAAGGATAAGTATAAGCAGTATGCAGTCGTTCAAGAATAAGGAATGACAGGCACAGCACATACGGATACGTTGGTCGGGTAAAGTCAGAATTGGGTGGTTTTGACAGAACTAGCGTACACAAATTTTCAGTTGGCCCACTGCTGTAAGACTTTTTTGAAATGTTTACACCAATCAATTGATCTTCGTCATCCGCAAATAATCTAACAATCGATGGCGTCTGGATGGCACGGGCATTTCAAGTCCTCGATTATGTCAGAGGTTTCACCTGTCTTGGGTGGTTGCATTCGACTTTGGCAAAGGACTTGCGAATGTCTTAACGACATTCCAGTAAACCCAGCCGACAGCTCTGCATCGGCGATCTCCTTCGAAGGTTCAGAGGCGCAGTGTAGCAGGAGCGAAGAGAAGGAAGAGGGAGAATCAGAAGGAGCAACAAGGAAACTGGATGTTGGGGAAGAGGTTACGATTCGAGGTCACCGAAGCTGAGACCAGCCGCACCGCGTCTCGTCCAGTTCGACCCACAGCTTCGCTCTCTTTGGTAAATGGTCACTAGTGCGCTTAGCCCCAAGTTCATCAATTTAATGGTTGAAAGTCGTGAATTCGTACTTGATGAACATTCTTCATGTCTCTCTCTACCTTTCGACAAAGTAAAAACCATCCAAGTTGGAATACACCTAGGATGAACAATATGTAGACTGCAAGCAAGAGATGAAATTTTTCTCCATCGGATTCGACAACTGGACACCCCTCATTGCCGTTCGTGTGAACACCCAACTGGAACACTAGACCACAGTTTTTGAGTGCATGTTGACATACGGCCGTATTATGTACATGTACATACATGTAATGTCTTTAAAAACCCTTCAAGCACACCTTTGACAAACTTATTTCCCCCCCCCCCCCCCCCCCAAGGAATTGCAATAGTTAGGTACTGCAAACTAAAACGCAATAAGTTACCAAAAATAAGATTTTTCGTAGAAACATTTTTCGACCATTAAAAACTGAAAACGAACCCCTTCACTAAGCTGGGCCCTAAAGTCCACGTTTTAACAACTTTATTTCGAAGCAAAAAGATTCTACGTATATTTATTGACTACGCATTCGCAAGCTAGGATAACTCGGAAGGAGCATTTTGAACATTAAGAAACACATATAGTATTCGAAATTCTCACGTCTAGAGCGATCTTTGGTATTTTACATGTGGGGTGAACGAGATCAGAATTTTAGGAAAACATACTTCTCACACTTGTTGTCACGTATTTATTTTAGGGACACAACTTTGAGTAGGCAAGAGAAATATTACAATGTTCACATCAAGAACAAAGACATGAATATTTCCTTGGACAAACTGGACAACGATTCTGACTTCACTCGTTCCAAACAGCAAGAACTACGTACTGTAGCACAGAGTCGGAGCGGTCAAATTACCCAATCGCCGCTTGACCAAGATCCAATAGGAATTTTTCCAACAGTTGAACTTCCTCCGTAAAAATAAAGTTCGCGAATACAATGTTTCATTGTTTTTCTTCTACACTCCAAAATGGGTGAGCTAATGAAAATGGCGATACCTCCGCGTTGTTCTGATAGAAATTTACTTAAGGACAATAGTAAATGTCGCTTGCGAACTAAACGAAAGAGACAAAATTAATCGGATTCTAACAGCCGCAGATTTTAAAAAAAAGAGAAAAAAAAAAAGAAATTCTCCACATTTATGTGGAAACCCAGGTTTTTTTTCAAATGAGTTACTCTACATACTGTTTCGAGGTAGTTTTGTACCATTTAGTATAGGTAAAATGATAGCCCAGGCCCTCGCGCTAGAAACTCAATAAGGGCCGTAATTGGCCCTAACAAATTCCGTAATAGCTAGTTTCCGAAGTACGGACAATAGTGTTAGACGGACTCTCTCATTAGATGTTCCTTTCCTGTACAAGAGC
Source organism: Stenodema calcarata (assembly GCA_963920205.1). Taxonomy (NCBI): domain Eukaryota; kingdom Metazoa; phylum Arthropoda; class Insecta; order Hemiptera; family Miridae; genus Stenodema; species Stenodema calcarata. Next base: position 32,912,917 of record OY986048.1, on the reverse strand, counting down.
CTGTTCGGTCCATTCCTGGAGGAGCAAGCTGATAGAGAATAAGAGGACCGCACTTCAGCTCTGGTTCTCTGGATTCCGCATTGAGCCAACTCAATGATGTAGAGGAAGAGCCTTTGAGCATTTTCGATTTCAGACCTCTTCAGAATCCTTGATTACAGAACCTTGATTACAATCGAGACGACATGTTCCCTTTAACTCAATGGAGGGATCGTATTTGCTCCCTGATGATACCGAAGCCCTACTTTAGCATTGCAATGGACCAAAGAATGAATCTGTTCAGAAGAGGGAAAGGTTTTTGACTGATTTCAAATGAGTCGGTTTTCAAATTAAAACTTTTCAAAGAACTTTGTAGAAGGCAATCCAGGCAAATCCACATAACGTATGTTATTGACATGAACATCTATTGAACGATGTGGTAGAACGAGATCCGTCGAGTTTTGATTTCGACAAATATTCCTACCAACAGTTTTTTCCTTTTCTTTGCCAACAGTAACGGTTCAAAGCGTAGAAGGTGTAGATAATTAAGCAATTCTACAAATATTACAAGGAAAAGTTTCAATACACCTTTTCCGTCGAGCAACCTGCAAACGAGAAGTGAAAGAAGAGAGGCCATTACGAGCAACCCAAGCAGGTTCACCAGTCAAGTCCTTACGGCTAATACATCTTGAACAGTCGTTTTAATATTGAGGCGAATGTTAGAGAAGGAGAGTAAGGTAGAAACGCATTCCTTCCTAAAGGTTACCCACCGCTTTCTACCATAGCTTCACCCGAGAGGTGAAGTCCCAATACTTCAGATAGCACGTACTCCTACCACCTACCCCACGTTCTTCCTGTGAAAGACGTAAATTATTGGTTTGTATCTTCCACCAACTAGCAATTAGAGGATTGGTTCCTTTCATCATGATAGCTGATTATTATTGGGGGAATAATGATACGACGATGAAGGATTTTACGCCAGTTACTTTTGTCGTGAAAATGACAACTTAATTTATACCATCATCAACCAATAATTATATGTACAATGTATTTTCAATAACATTTCAAGATTGAAGGAGAGTTGACTGGGTTCGAATACAAAAGCACGATGCATATTCCTGGATGAAAACCACGATGACAGATGTTTGTTGTTATAAGCATACATAGACGAGGTTTTTATGCAACAACTCCAGCCTCGTCGAGTTGTCATGCATAAAAGCCTGTACAACTCATTTGGTCGTATAATTCTTTTACAGTTGAAAGGGGAATCATTATTCAAACTGGTCTGAATAAAAGGTGTCCGACGTGTTGGAGGCACCATTATGGCTTTTCTAGGAGTTTTAAGGGTACTAATTCCGGCAATAAATTGCGATATTTTCTATAAACCAGCTTCTTGCTGGAACTTCCAGTCATCACTAACAATACTGAATTAACCCCAGAGGAAACTAGTCATACGAACAATTTTACGGTGAATCCAAATGTCCTTTGCTTTAATTTTACGCCAGTAACTCCTAATAGACCGTTCAAAAACACAAGCGTAGGTAATGTGAATTTGCAAAATAGAAAATTAAATGCCAAATTTTGTGAAATATTATGCAAGGTAACATACTGCATATATTATTTGTATATCAAATTGAAGTATAAGTGAACTCTGCCAATATGCCTCTAGCAGTATATTTCCCTCACATCATCACATGAATTCATGCAATATGTTGTACCCAAGCTAGTTTTACTACACTTGAAAATTACCTACCCGCCAAAAACTAATTGAATTGAAGTTTCCTGGTTTAGTTAGTTTTCAAATAGAAATTCCTTTTCCCGCACGCACAGGCGGTACTGTTGCCCCGATTGGAAGGGGATCCGATAAAGACACCATAAAGACACCCGATCTGCGTGATCCTTGAAACTTTCGTTAAACATTGTTCGGAACATCACGTTTAAGTGAAGGCGGGATTAACAGTAGGATTTTATGAAATCCATAAGAATTCATGGAGGGAGACTAACTCCATTCATATAAACTCCGAATTCCAGATCATTTTGGGTGGTTTCACTCCGATATGGTTTTTAAAGGAGTGGATTTAAAGGAGTGGATTTTAAAATGTTGATTATAGATCACAACGTTTTCTCCAGTCCTTAGCACTTTGGCCTCAACTCCACCTGATGATCCTGTGTAATGACATGGCTCTTGAAACATCCACATTTCTTCCTCAATGTATTACGATGAAAAATTACAATATAATTTATTCATGTATTCATAATTGAATAATAATTGAATAATTGAATCGGTTATTTATTCGAGTTTATGAGGTAGACGTAGCGAATACAGGGAAAATTACTGCATCTAAATATATGCGGTCATCTTAACAAGACCCAACACATTGCCGCTGCAAATAGCGAGCAAGTTTTCATCAGCACCGCCTCGAATGTTTAGCAAACATTTCGGTCCGTGCAGTCTGACTCTACACACAAGACCTCGGCTAACGAGCTCCTATTTTACGGTATTTGAATGGGTCACCTAACTGGACCTTCAGGGAACTTTGAGCTATGGCCGTTTAGAAAGTTTTCGGACGCTAAATGTTCCAAATCCGCTGCTTTTCAGCCCTTCTCTGTTCAATCTCCATAATCAAATTTAATTTTTTTAATCAAAATCTGATCGTTTCTTCAAACATCCGTGCTGGCGTCCCGACAAACTGCACATGGATGCTAGTTAGAGATCCGTGAAAACCACCCAGCCAATATCAACTCATAATTGCTGATATAGATAATTAGTTACACCTATTCGTTACCACTTCCATCATCGCTTCACTTTTATCCTCTCGCCGAAAGAGTTACAGTTACGAATAATTAATATTATTGTACAAGGTTATTTTACTTCCTCGTTGCCGCTGGTAAGAAAGACTTGTATTCATTCAAGAATACAAAAAAATATTCCTCTTGAAAATCAAAAATCAACCACCAACAATGTTAGATATCAACAAGCAAATTTGGTTTCGTATCTTTTCGTCCTTGTAATAGCTCAATGAAATAAAAGTTCACTTGATCAGAATTCACCTGGTATTGTGGTCATCGCAAAAGGTCGTATGTATCTCTGCATTATGGACCATTTGGGACACCAATATGAGCGATACTAACGCCTACTCACCGTTAAAATTGAATACATTTTTTATCACAATCGCACTAGTAATCGTATGCGCACCCACCAAATCAACCGATTTGGATGACAATTTCAGACGTTGCGAGTTCGGCCTTCGGACCGACCCAATAATACCAGTATGATCGGCGTAATTGTAGCATCGGGGCATGCACAATCAAGAATGATGTGTGACTCGCCAATTCTATTCAACGGAACATGCAGAATTGTTATGTGATTATACAGTTTGGTCTTAGGATGGTCGTCTATGCAAATGCGATCGAAGCAATTATCGCAGGGTCACCGTAAATGCAAGCGTGAAATTCTATTTACTCAACTATTAGCTATAAGCCAAAACTTCGTACGGCTCAGCCAAGTATGAAAGTCAAGAAGCCCTTAGAGCTTTTCAACTGGAGTTCAAATTTGTCTGACCACGCCAAGTTTCACTGCCGCCTTCTTATTCTTTAGTTGAAAATTCGAGTGAACCAATTCTCAATTCGAAATTCGGCCATGAAACGGTGGGGAAGATTTCGCGTTGATGCAGGTGCGGGAACGGGAACGGTAATGTCGCTGTATCTGAATGACCTCCTTATAACGCACATTTTAGCTCACTTTCGATTATTGAATGCCCATCATGAATTACCTACGTTTTTGGAAAGCTATCACCATTTATCAGTATGTGAAAATTAACAAAATAAACTATGTAATATATTCTATTATGAGAATAAAACAGTTTTAACTGCATAGGTACCCCCATGTTTTTTCTGTACAAATTCATTTAACGTCACGATAGTTTGGTACCTAGGTACTATTCTGTGCTCTACCTCAGTTGATGACGACACATTATCCAACCACCCACCGCTATCCGGTTCGTCTCACATCCGCTGGTATTAACTCTATAGGTCTTTGTAGGAGTTGTATGTGTGATCCCATAGATGGATTCAAACAGTCCCGGAAAGAGAGCGAGGAAGCGGCGTGAGCGGCCGAACGCCAAGGAGGGCGTCCTAATCCGCCATATTTATTCTAGAGGACAGAGGAAGGGCCCAGTTTAATTCAATCATATTTAAACTCGGTTCGGCTTGCAGGCCGTCACTTAGGGTCTTAACAAATGTGAGCCTCAACCGCCTTAGACTGCGTTAGAACTGACACAATCATCATCAGTCTGATGACTGATAGATAATTTTGGGCGTGAAAACATCTGAATAGGGGAATATGACCAACATGGCCAGATGTTCTACTCATCTATTGCTTGGAATTGAATTGATGAATATTTGATTAATGACAATAGGTTACATAGGGCACACCAATCACTAGGTTTCTCACGAAAGTGCTAACCTCAACAATGATCCAGCCTAACGATAGGGTTTCCCCGTGTTTTGGTTTATTATCTTCGATAATGAACCATTGGAATCGCCCAAAGAAAAAAAAATTTTAACCCCCCCTCAAAATTTGTTGGTTTACGTTTCAAGACACGTAGATTCAGAAAATCGAATAAAAAAAAATCCGTCCGTCCGCCGTACGCCGTCCCCCGTCCGCCGTCCCCCGTCCGCCGTCCCCCGTCCGCCGTCCGCCGTCCGCCGTCCGTGGCATTTTGCCCAGTTAGCGTTGAGCTAAAATTACGAAATTTGGTTTCTGGGTTTGGACCAGCCCCACAATGATCCTCGAAACTTTTCATAACCCTAGGTCAAGGGGAAGGGGTTCAAAACGAAATTTAAAATTTCGACAATGTCATATCTCAAAATATTTAACTGAAACGTGTAATTTTCAGTTCACTTTTGAATGACCTGAAAAATTACGAATCTTTTAAGACCAATTGGATTTTTGTGCGACCAGCCGTTCGTTCACAGTGAGCGCGCAAAGGTTTAGGAAAAACACTAATCTTTTGCGTCGAAAACGGCCGTTATGTGACCCAACCCTCAGACGCCCAGAATAAAACTACCTTTTGTCATCTTCCCGGTAAACTACAGTCTAGAAATTTTAACCGTGAGTGGGGGATAGACCACATTGCAATATTCACTCGGTTTCTCATCTGTAAAATTGTTTAAATAATACCTTTTTGTAATAATACAAATTAAATTTTGATGATGAGCTATTGACTTGAAATTTTAAAAATAGTTCAGAACTGGATCACAATGCAATATTCACTCGGTTTCTTGTCTGTAAAATTATTTAAATAATACCTATTTGTTTAAACAAATTAAATTTTGATGATGAGGTAGATACTTGAAATTTTAAATATAGGTCAGAAATGGATCACATTTCAATATTCACTCGGTTTGTATGACATGGTATGAGTATGGTATGGTATGGTATATTATTGTATGTATGATTTGGTATAGTACAGTATGGTAAGATAGAAAAGAAATTCGTATGGTATGGTATGAGTACGGTGAGAATATGATATGGTGCCGATTTGCAACACAGTCTGGTATAGACAGAAGGGTGATCTGCACAAGGAAGATAATAAACCGTTGTGTCAAGAATTTGCAGAGTTTTTATGGTATAGTATCACGACTGAAAGTCTTGCAACTTTCAAATAATTATCATAGAAGCAATATAATTCGTGTAGTGTTCCGAAGAATATGGAATAAGAAATAACGGGTGGACAAGAAACCAGAACAACAGACCAAACGAGCTTCTTTGTGACCGAGGAGGGTCTGAAGCTTCAAGTGATTTGTATCTTGTACCATCACATTTTTCCAATACCATGTCACGCTGCCATAGATTTCGTCCACTTCAACAGGTGTCTTTGTAAACTGTATCCACCATGAATTGTGAAAATGAAGGAGTCGACGTTTCAATTGGATTGTACAGCAACAACTATATACGTTTTCTTATATACAGCGCAGCATATCTGGGACTTTTTCCCAAAATTGACGGGAATCAAACGGCAACATCGCCTCCATAAAATGCTTTCATTTAATCGAGGTGAAAGATGTAATAAACGTACCTTTGCGCACGCAGGTTGAGAAAAAACTCCCCCTGCCAACAAGCCCTTCATTCATCCATTTTCATTACATGAAAAGAGAGTGCGAGGATGTGGGGTTGGGTTGGGCTGGTGGAGGGGTTATACGTAATCTTCTTGTTTTTTCCACGATTTTTTTCATTAATGATCAAGTCACTTTTAATAACAGTTAGCTCTCATTAACCCACCCCAGTTCTATTCACCTTCTTCCCGTTACATACTATAAAGCGAACTGACTTGCAATTAGAAATGCCTTTGCAAGAGCAATGCAGTCATAATGGATAAAAATCCGGTGTTGAATGAAGCCGCCAAGATCCCTTTCACCAGTCGGGTTAGGTGTTACTTGTACCTCCATCTCCTCATTCATACCCAACATTAAAACGGAGTATTAACTTCAGTGAATCCTCCTTTTTTTATTTATTCATTTTCAGCATGGAGCGAAGAAGAGATGTATAACCATTTCATGTCAATGAGGCTTACAATAAATTATTAAATGAAATACGGATTTTCAAACAACGGTTTATCGCATTATTGGGCATACTTTTTGAACCGCGGATAAATTACATCAGCGACATGTCCCACGACCATAGGTCATTGTATTTCACCTGTTCATTGTAATTTGCCAAACCGAGTAAAGCCTACCCTATGAAAAAAGTCTGAAACTCATTTGAAACATCAAACAAAGGTACAAATACAAAATTTTGGGGCTGTATTTTGTTCACAAATTGATGATTCGTTATTGGAGGGCGAAACCAACATGAATAAGTGATAAACATAGTTTTAGCAAATTGGCCTCTTTTCTTCCTACAATTACTGCTCACTACCTTCTCATAAATAACTCGAACTATTTGAGAAAATCATTGAAAACTATACACCACCAAACAACGAAAAATAGGGGTATTTCGACCTATGCGGCCATTGCAACCTTTAAAAAATTCCTATACAACAAAACTCCCGATATTTTATTGACCTCGCTCTTGATGTTGCTGTCACGACACTCAGTGCAGCACAGCATTTTTCTCCCCTCTACGTAATTTATAAATGGATGCAATGAACGTGAGGTTGTTCCATGTTACTCGGTAAGCTGACGCCCAAATAGGTGTTACATATGTTACATAATGAGATTAATGATTTATAACGGACATTTTTCTGGCAATTCTTTATACGAATGAAATCAACACCAAGGTAAAACCCAAGGTAAATATATTTATGTATTTAAAATTATGAAACACAAAATAAGCGTGAGTTCTCGAGTCACAAAATGAGGAAATAGTCCTTGGAACTTTTCGGAAACAGAAGTACCTAGTTGGAAGTTATTAAAAAATATATTGATATACCTTAGTTCATATGTTTAATGTTACCAATAATTTACTCAACTATAACAATTGCAATTAATGATTTCTAAAATATAACATTACGAATGAATTCACATCAGGTTACCTGAGAAAGTAGGAAACAGAGAAAATTTAGAAACCACTGAACGGAGTGTAGATTTACCGACTATTGGGGTTACCAAACATAGTTTAGAGAGTTTAAGATAACTGTTAGGGACCAGAATTCTTTGAATCCAATATTCTGTGACTAAAAAAGAGTAAGACTAGCGGTGATAAAATAACAGCTGACCATGGACAAACGCACTATGCTCGGGACTGCTGACTCTAAAACTTCACATCTTCTCGTAGCTACGCTCACCTCGTTCCCATTACATGGCACATGTGGGTTTTATTCAACATAGTAAAATATTCATCCCGCCGAAATCTATTCAACACAAAAATGAACCGTATCTCCTGGTTGATATTAGATGGCCTCTTAGATGGCCTGTGTAGCATTTTTCATTCATTGAATGTGATCTGTTGTCTGTTCCAGATTTGCAGTTTATTGAACGATTTTCGGGTTTGACGGAGCGGGTTTTTCTATAATTGTCTCTCTTTACAGGTTTTAGGCGCAAACTTTTTCTTTTCGGCTCACGTGCTCCTTCCATCTGGAAGGAGCCTACGTAATTTTCAAGAATCGGCAAATATTAGTAGTAAACAAACCGCATAAATAAGACAGTCCACTTTTTTTAATCGAATAATGGCAGCAGAATTGTGGGAGTACAAGTAACTATCAATCGAGCTTTTTTTCCGAAAACGTTCTTCCCTTCTCAATATCTCCCACCTTGAAATGAAATCGACATTCCCAAAGTTAGTTGCACAACCGGGCCCAAAATTGAATAGATCTCAACAAAAAAAAAACCATACAGCTGAATTTGGCCCAAACCAACGGATTGCACATGTGGTTATATTTTCTCTACTCAAACGGAATGGTATATTTTACTATTTTAACAATAACGTATGAGCCAGTAGACAAAAAATGTCATACCCGTGTGAAAGTAGGAAGGACGAAGTGGTTGAGATTAGAGTCGACAATGGACAGGACTACATGGACTATTTCAACGACTTTTGAATGGTATGGACAGATTACAATTTTTTTCGCATCTCAGACATCTGACTTCAATATAGAAAAGAGTATTTATTATTGACTATTTGCTTCAGGTTACTTTCACTCGCGCCCATCAACCAGATAACGGACTTGGAAGAGATAAGTCGTCAAATTGAGGAATCTCTAGTAGTAGATGATAATCTTGATTACATACACCCCCTTGAGTGTTGGAGGAGCAGGTTTAGGTACCCCAGTTACGGTGGTCGGTTATATTCAAAGATCCTAATCACCCTCTTTGATGGACTTCAATTGATTCGGCCCTTTTAATGGTACAGTGTCTTAGTATCCTAATATCGATCAACGGATTATGATGAAGATTTTTTGTTTTACAGCAGGAGTTTACCGTTAATAAAATTACTAGGCGCCCTAATGATAGTAATTGTTCGGTAGGAAGTTGACTGAAAATTGACGTTTCAACTTAAATCCAATCGAGCTTTGGAAGAAACTAACATGCCAGTATACAATAATACACGTCTCATGAAAATACTTCAAAACTTTTTCGGAGCAATAGTAATAAACAACCAATATCAACAGTGTCCGTCAGGTAAAGAGGCATTTGGGAATTTTACTAAGAATCATTATTAGATAACACATTAAAAAATCACTTAAAACGTGACACGTAACACATTTATATTACACACGTATTTCTTGTTGGTTTTACGGAATTTAGTGCATAATAATTATGCACTATATTCCGTAAAACCAACTATTCCAGAAAAGAAAAGTTTCAGTCATGCAGCATTAACAAATGAGAGAATTTTCGGTGTAACATACCTTAAACTACCATCAACCTTCTAATATATTTACATGGAAATGATCCACTGCTTTTGAACTATATAAACTAAAACTTGATCACTTTGTTGTCATGCAAACAATAATCTGTTGTGTAAATCGAGCTACTGGGGGAATTAATGTTTGATCATATTGAAACATTGTATATTCTTATGTGTTGACGTTGGGTGGAAAGGTTTTTTTTTCTTAGGCTTGGCTCCTGCCATAAAGTTGCAGATCGCGAGTATCAACATTTTCCACCATCTTGCGGTAGGAGGAATCCTAACAACAAAATCGCGACATTTTGGCTCTTAACATACCTAGATGGTATGTATGAAGGCTACACAATCTTCGAAACGGAAGATTGATCGTAACGAGCTGGCGTGATGTGTATGGGTTGGTCCTCAGTGGGCTCCTTTTGAGTCTCGTCGATCTCGGACAGTGATTTTCGTCTGTGCGTACGCAAAGCCGAACACTCTTGATATCGCGATTCGTTTAAAAGTCCTAAATATAGCCCCTATCGAATTGTCATTCGATTTCAACTGAGCATTGAAACACACAAGCAATGGGTCCTTCCAATGGTAAATGTTGAATAACTCCAATTATATCCGATTATATTCTCGATTATTTTCTCGAACGTATACCGAAGGTCATGTATATGATTCCATAATCAGGTTAGAGCAGATGAACCATGAAGAACATCTCACGTAACAACCACGCTTTTTCATCTTCAAAGTGCTCCAGTTTGAGAATGGAATAAGATATCGCAATTCTGATTTCACCATCGTGTTCAGCGTTAAAAAATCTTTGGAATGGGGTGTCACTTGTCAGACTTTCATTTTTTGTAATCTCCCCTTAAAATTTTCCAAAACCCCCCTTAGAGTGACCAGATTATGCCGACCTACGAAAATAGTCTTTCGATTGCCAAGACAGATTCTAACTAGGAATAGTGGCCCGGAGGGCGGACGGACGGACTTATTTGATTTTCTGAATCTACGTATCTTGCAAAGTAAACCAACGAATTTCGACGCAGATAATAAACCAAAGGACGAGGGAAAAAATCCCTTGGAAAGAGAGCCCTCGTGAAAACTCAATCAGTCCGGTCCCCAGTTGGATTCGGAAGGGTATATCTTGACTTGACCCCATGTGAGTCAGCATCCTCCAATATCCCTTATGACAAGCAGCGGTGAAGGGGGCGATGGCGAAGGCGGCTATGTGCCCCCAGAGACGGGGCTACCGACCTTTGATGCGCCAACCCCTTGTCACCTCTTCTACCCACTTCCTCGCTACACTTCTTTCATCAACTCTATCAATGTTAATGTTTTCTTTCTACGGTAATACTCTTCCTCCTACCGCTACGACGACCGACCCTTAGTGCCCTCGAAAAGTCGTTTTCCGCTGAAACCCAGACCGCCGGTCTTGTCACCCTTACATCGTAATTCCGACAACCATCTTTCCTGCCTCAATATTGCCACCAGTTGATAACTTTCGCTCGAACCATAACGACACTCTCACACACTATCACTTTTCGGTTTTGCTTGGAGATTTTCAGAGATGAACCATCGAAACCACCTGCGGAAGAAATACAAATTTTATCCTGCCCCCAACAGCGGAATCCAACAATCGAATACAAAAATCTCTTTCTCTGAAACTACTAAATCGATCCGTCGTCGCAAACAGTGCATTGCAAGAAGAGGGAATCAGGTAGGAGTTGAAATGTACAAAACGCCAAACACATGTAGCGTTGAGCGATCAGCTGTTAGTTCAAAAAAATCAACAGTCGTGCAGCATGGCTGTAAAAGCGAATCTTCGAAGAACTGGTTTCATGCAAAATGTCCTCCATTTTACTGGTTTTATAACAAATTTAGTCTCCTTTTTGCCGAGTTTCGCCTCATTTTATAGATATCTCATTCCGTTATCAGATCAGAGCAGATAAACCGAGAAGAACATCTCAATTATCACCCACGTTTCTTCATCTTCAATGCGATCCAGTTTGAGAACGGAGTAAGACATCGTAATTCTGACTTCACCATCGTGTTTGTCATTGAAAAATCATTAAAATGAGGTCACTTGGCAAACTATTTGATTTAGCGAATTTTCGAAGTAAAGGAAGATAATGTTCGCGGGCCAAAATATTTAAAAGTCAAATTTTCGAAACATTGTCATACCAAAATCCGTTCCCGACCATCCTGAATTCACTACCATAAGGCACAGGCAATAACTCTCGATAAGGGGGGTTTGGGGAGTTTGGAGGGGGGGGGATTACCCATAATATCCAAAAATGGAACAGTCTGACAAGTGGAACTGCATATTAAAGGTTAACCGCTGAACACGATGGTGAAGTCAGAATTGTTATAATTAAATTATTACCAACCCAGTTCGAGAATGGTATAAATTGTATACCATTCTCGAACTGGAGCACTTTGAAGATGAAGAAAGGTCGTTGATACTTGCGATGTCCTTCGTGGTTCATCTGGTCTGATCTGATAACGGAATGAAATATCGCAATTCTGACTTCACCATCTTGTTCAGCGTTGATTAATCTATAAACTGAGGTGTTACACTGCAAAACACGGAGACAAAATTCGCTCTTGCAGCCATGCTTTTGTTTGGCACCAGGGAGATAGGTAATATAATGCTCTTTCCAACGGTATCCTCAGATTTGAGATTACCTTGAAAACTAAGGTCGAAAACACGGAAAAAACTCGGGTTTTAAGTGGAGTACAAAATATGAGTCATGGGAAATTTTTAGTCACAAATCAGTTGTAAAATTCACCCCAACGGGATGTCCGCCCTTTCGTGAGACACCCTGTATGTATGTTTCAATGCGTTTGTATATATGTATGGAAACATATTATGTATGTTTGAGCGTGAACATATGTTGGTCTGACTTATATACAAGATAGTGGTTCATTTGGGAGTGCTAAACTATTCAAAACCAATTTTTGTGTTTTCAATGCATTTTGCATCGTCATTTGGGAATTTTCACTACACTCTTCGGGCTGGAAAAAAACTACTCCTAATCCTATTTCATATGGCATCAGATTAATTATCATATAAGAACAGCACCAAAAGTAAAATTTTTCCTACATCGCAAAAACTGCTCAAATTAACTTTTAATTGATGAAATTGTTAAATAATTATCAGAGAAACATCCAGGAGACGTGCAGTTTTATCCGTTTCAGTTATTTCAATGAACGGTATTTCTTTAGATGGTATTTTAACCTCCACTGAACCACTGTGGTGTTCTACAGTTCAATGCAACTCAACGATTAAATGGTACCAGATCCGGGTTTATTAAACGTATTGATTTTTCGCTGAAGTTGAAAAGTTTAATCTGGTATGTTGGATATGATTTGGAAACGTTTGGATTTGACTTGGAATTGTTAAGTAAAGCACATGTTTTTAGAACGGATCAGTGTAGGAAATTTAATTCAGAGTCGAACCGGAGACCGCTCGGAAACCCTGACAGTTTATTTGATAGATTTCGAAGAATACAATTTTGGAATGTCCTTCAATACTCTGGTGTTAGCTGCCACAGAATATTCAAAATCATAAATCAATATTTACATCATCAACACTACAAGAACCATAACAAATATTCTCCTTTCCCCACTCACCGTAAATAATGAGTAGAGTAATACGTCATATTGAACTGTACGACCGGTTTGAGCCGTTTCTGAGTCGCACTCGTGTAGATTTTCAACCACTGAGTGATAACCCTTATGAACGGGTTTTCCGTTCCGGAAAAAGCCGCAGAATGGAAAACAACATGTATTATGAATTCCCTTGATGGGGAGGGTTTGGAACTGAAACTTTAGGATTTCGGAATCATTGAATATGTCTACTATTATTAACCTCTTACTGTTGCCTGACAGATGTCAAAAATGTCCAGGATCTTACTTGGCCCAAATGGAATCCTCATGCCAAACTGCTGCTGTCTTTGTGGACAACTGCGTGCCAACTGCGTGCCAACTGCGTACGGATTACTATCAACCTAATTTTGGGATTCTACGTACTGTCAATTATCAACTTTTGAGAGGTCGCTAAATAAGATTTTTCTTGGATAATTCGAAACCTTCATTATTGAGTTGAAAAACTTTGCACTCTTCTTGATAACTACTGGTTTCAAAATATGAATTTGGTAAGACCATATACAATTGCATTCAAACCAGCAAACTTCCGTATTTAACCCTAGTGACTATACAGCGTAATAGAACCTTAATGTCATATCCCACGTGATAGATACAGTTAATCGGCGGAATCGAAAGTGGTTTTGTTCTTACCGAAACTAGGAGTGCACAACTTGTACATAAATTGATCGAACAAGAATAAGGGGTTTTTCTAATAACACCATCCTAATAACTCCTAGAAGATGAATTGCAACATACCACACTCATAACTAGATATGAGTTGTTATGATGATATCTATATGGATTTGCTAGACTTAATACAATATATAAGAATTCCAAATTGAAGGACGTTGGTGGGTGAATAAGATCGGTCTATGTGTGATGTACCCGATCATTCATGCTAACGTACCATGCCAAGAACACTTCATCATGGTAAATCAAATATCAAGAAAATAAAACCAACATAGACCAGACCTAGAAAAACTGAAAGAAGTGGAGGGATAATTAAAATAAAAAATTAATACCTCGGTAGCTGATACCAAGTATCTATTATATTCTAGGAAGGAGATTGATATGCTGTCCAAGGGGATACGGCAAGAGGCGAACCGCTCTTCATTAGAATAAACGACTCGACCGAGAAGATGCCATCAATCCATGTTTGGATCATCAACAATTAAATACACGTTCGTTAAGGGAACTAAATGTTAGTCAGTAAGAACTTCAGACACGCAGGTGAAGAGATTGCACCACACGTTTCTACTTATCAACAAAACTGATCGCATAAGAGATGTTATTGATGAACAGTTTAATTGCGTACCGGTAACACTTTGACAGCGTAAATCTACCATTGGAGGAATCTTGGAGAGGATACAAGGCTTATCAATAAAACCGGCGTATGAGCTCGAATAATTTAAACCATTCATAAATTGACAACATGAACACGTCAATTGTAGTGTTGATGTTCTTCTGTACACAGATTCAACAGCCGATGGTGTTTGAGGCAAATGATAATAATATGATTTATTTGACAAATTGTTATTGAAGAGTCGTGTAGAATATTAGGTTTAAGGCAATGCTTCAAGAAGTTGAGGAGCAACATGTCTAGAGGTTGAATTGTTTACTCACAGTCTTTCGGCATGTCGAGGAAGATTCTTGGGAACTTGTGTCAGCGCACGGCGAGAGCAGTCGACGGATAGTCCAACGCAGGAGCATGTCCACGGACAGGAGTTGAGGGATATACCGCCAGGACCTTTACCGGGGATGGGATGACCAGAAATCCGCCCTCCGAGAACGTCTTTCTGGGCTTGAGAAGTGGAGGATATCAAAAGAACCAGAAAAATCAGCATGTTGAGGCTCAAATAGCTTCGACGGCTGAGCATAATTACAAGAGAGTCATCGCTTGACAACGGGTCAAAATACGGATTTTTCAACCTGGGAAGAAACCGTGCGATGTTTCAGGGCTTTGCTTCGAAGAGTTGTAAGAAGAACAGAGCGGGTTGGTAGTCACAGACTGACTGGCTCTGGCAACTGAAGCTGGCGAGCGGGCAACAATCGAGTTCGCGCATCTTCCACCAGAGTTCAGACAAGAACGACGCGCTCCCTTCCTTAACCCATCAACCCACTCACCCTCAACAACATAGTTTTAGTTATATTCAAATTTACAAAACCTTCATTCACATCCTCATTTTAATGTCTAAATTTTCAAAAATGTAGGCATCCAATTCCACACATTCTCTTTACTCAGCCAGAATAGTTCAAACGGCACCCTTCGCGGGTGGAAGGAGGGCAACAGAAGAACAGGAAGAGAAAAGAAGACATTAAAACAACTCATTTATATTTTCAGGCTAGAAGCCACGGCAGCTAAAATACGTAGGTAGTGATTTTGACATAAATGTCTCAAGGGGGATAAGTCAAAAACGCTGCAAATTCTTGGACAATTGTTCATTATCTTCTGTAAAGATCACCCTTCTGTCGGGATCGGTTCATTTTACATAATTTAATAATGTAAATGAGTAATTGTACATTTATATTGTTGATAAACTATTTGAAATTATTTTCTATTAAGGTAATTCAGGGATTTTTTGTGGTTATCTAGTCCACCAAATACCGTATAAGAGTATCTTTATGGGGTAGTAACAAGTATGCGACATGAGTCATAAAATAAAATGACTGTTTACTCCAATAGTCGTGGGCTGTTGATATGATGTGCGATGGGAGATCGTTTTTTATTATTAGTTATGTTACAACTGTATTACAACACCTAGAAAAGTTTTTCCAATACATTAAAGCGTTTTTTGTGGTCTATAGATCCCTACCTACTCGTATATCCACTACACATCACTCCACACTAATAAGTCATGACGAGGTCCATTGGTTTTGTCCTCTTCAGTCTCCTCTGTTGTCCATTAGGTTCAATACTTCAACGTTTGGATGTTTGTGGAGCGGGAGCTCGTGCTCCATCGCAAGTTTTCTTATAGTTTCGCCAACAGTTTCTATCTGTAGGTCACGATGGAGATCAGCCGTTCGTATGTGCTTCGACAATACACTGCAGAACTAAAGTTTTGAAACGTTTCTATAGGTTGTACACTACTTTTCTTTGTGCAACCCCACAGTTGGCACCCGTATGTTCAGATTGGTTTGATTACTTGCTGGTATAGAAGCAACTTTTTGTGGGTTGATAGCTCAGAGTGTTACCCTATCAACCAGTACATTTTTCTGAACTTAAGTCGGGAGATGGACGAGGATAAAGTCCTCCCCTTCCCCACCTAGACTCCTTTACCTCTCCGCCCTTTTTCCATCAGCCGCATGGTAGAAAGTACACGGTGTAGTTCTTACAATTTCCTCAAATATCTGCGCAAACAGTAAAGTGCCTACGCTAATTTCCTCGCCTCGAATCTCCACCCCCGTCGAAGGGACTCTCAAGTGAGGCGACTACTACATGGTCAATTTCCCTTCATCTCTCTCTCTCTCTACTGTATAGGTAATGATTTTTTGTGCATTTTCTCATTGTGCATCTGTCACGGCCTTAAGATCCCCCCCCCCCCCATCTCCCACGACTTTTCTACGTACGCACAATGACTATTGGGATATCTTAGTTCAAATTACATTGAAAATGACGGAGAGTATGGGAAAAGGTGATCATTTTGTAATACGAAATAAAGTTTTGGATACTGAAAAATAACTGGTCCTACGTTTACGCTACGGCCAGGTTATGTGTGTGATTGCTTATAGGTGGTTATCACCCTGTTTGAGAACTACACTGCTTTCTTCTAATCAGACCTTCACAGCAGTAAACTCCGCGTCACACAACCCGCCTTTTTTCAACTCCAAACTTCTATTAATTGGAACAGATTGAACTATTGATCGTTTCTACGCACCATGAAACATGGTGTTGTGAGTGGGTGGTGGAGGGGGGTTAGTTTTTTATGGTCGATTTTTATGATCATTGAAATATTATGAACACAAAGCACAACAATTGTGCGAGCCTTTGTGTCAAACCACCATTCACATTCACATGAAATTTCGCTCGCCAATAATAACTACAAGTAAACCTCGATTGAATTTCTCAAAGATAAATTTTAGATTAAACTGCCACTCACGCGAAGCACAACTGACTCTTTGGCGGATCTTTATTTTTCCAACCCATGTTACACTGTCCCTTGGTAGTTTCATCATCGAGACACACTCAACAAGAAATACAATCCATAAAACGTTAAAAATCCGATCCCTACTAACTACAACCTCGGTTTTCAGTTTATTTTGAACTAAAATGTCTCCCGTTGTAATAGGTTGGCAGAGCTGTATACGCCAAAATAAATTCAAGACCCTTAATTCAGATCCTTAATCAGAGTAAATGCAACTCGACATGGAATAGTTTCTATCCAGCTTTCCTCCTAGCTGGATTTATAGTTTCTCATAGCAGGAAAACTAGGTACAATTAAATACAAACTAGATTCCACGATAAGTGGCCTTTTCCGACTCCCAAAAAACGAATACAAATTTTACTCTAACCCAGTAGTAGCCATAATTCGTTGGTTTCTCTCTCATTTATACCATTCTATTTTTTAACCACAAAGGATGAACCCAAAACTTTCTTTGCGTGCTAATATTTGCTAACAGCACAAGATCGAGGACGTCCTCATCACTTCGTCGTCAGTCATCATTTTGCACCAATGCACTTGAACTACTGCCCATATTCGCCGTTCCAACGCCGCACCTCCACCTCTTCTTTGCTACTTATGTGTGCTTCAAACTCACCGCTACGGCGACGCGCCTCAACCATGCCAACTTATGTGTGCAGAGGGCCTTATACGGGTTGTTCGGCACTTGGTGTAAGATGGGTAAAACTAAACTGAAAATGGAGTAGAAAGCCGCCAACCGCACCTTTCTGTCTCAATCCGTGAGATATGATTTTTTGAAGGTATTTTTTTTTTTTTCAGAAAACCACGTTTGTTGCTATAAAAACTCACGTTTCTTTACTTTAAAAAAACTTTTTTCTACTTTTGACAACATTTTCAGATTCAGCGTGATTTTCTACATACGCCTAATCCACATTTGTAATCAAAAACGAACTCCTAAGGACCGCAATTGCAGTTCAAACATTGACAATTTAAAAAAATTTTAAATTTTTGAAAATAGTTGTATGTTAACCGCATTTCCAAAAAAACGTGCTGGACGCTGGCCAATCGCAAAAAAACTTGCAAATTTAATCAGGTTTCTAATGGTATGGTCTACATTGCGATTCCTTATCGATTTCGTGGAGAAATTCAAGTTTGAATGCGGAAAAACAGTAGGCACCTACAAAAATACGAGTACCTACCAGAAAATTAAAAAACGGATTCTCAAATTTCCATGTTTAAAATTTCCAGACTCTGGATCATCATCCAACTTTAATTTGTTCAAACAAATAGGTCTTTTTTAAACAATTCAACGGTTAGGAAACCGAGTGAATATTGCAT
Source organism: Stenodema calcarata (assembly GCA_963920205.1). Classification (NCBI taxonomy): domain Eukaryota; kingdom Metazoa; phylum Arthropoda; class Insecta; order Hemiptera; family Miridae; genus Stenodema; species Stenodema calcarata. The sequence goes on along the minus strand of OY986048.1, from coordinate 32,894,503 downwards.
TGTCATTCATCATTCTCAAACTTCGATCCATGTTTAAAATTTCAAGTCTCTAGCTCAACATCCATATTTAATTTGTTTAAACAAATAGATAGGTATTGTTGAAACAATTATGAAGATAAGAAACTGAATGAATATTGCATTGTCATCCACTCTCGACCATGTTTAAAATTTCAAGACTCCAGCTCATCATCAAAATGTAATTGGTTTAAACAAATAGCTATTGTGTAAACCATTTTACAGACAAGAAATCGAGTGAATATTACATTTTCATCCAGTTCTGACTTATATTTAAAATTTCAAGTCTCTAGCTCTTTGGGAAAACCCAGTAGTGTAAATTATTATTGATTATTGTTAGTTGATCATAATGTTTATGAATTATTATTATCTGAAAACCATGACATTGTGCTACTCGAATCAGCTGGGCCAGTATGAATATAAATCCGACAGGCTGCCGCATGATTGATGTTGACGACTTTTGATCTGCTTCAACTTTGAGCCCTCAAAGAGTCCTACAAAGCTCCGAATGGTCTTGAAAATTTTAAAAAAATAAACTCTATTTAAATGTGAACGAAAAACTATACCATCATTTCAATTGAATTTTTTGAGATATGAAATTTTCAAAGGATCTGAATCCGTAAACCAAGGATGTGAATCCGTAAACCAAATTTCGTAATTTTACCAGAACGCTATCTGGGCAAAGTGCTGCGGACGGCGGAGGGACGGTTTTTTTCTTTATTCGATTTTCTTGAAACGTAAACGATCGAATTTTGAGGGGGTTAAAAGATTTTTTCTTTGGTCGATTCCGATCGAAGATAAAAACCAAAACGAAAGATTCATAACAACGTTATCTTCGATAATGAACCATTGGAATCGAACAAAGAAAACATTTTTTTAACCTCCCCTCAAAATTCGAGGGTTTACGTTTCAAGATACGTAGATTCAGAAAATCAAAAGAAAAAAAAAATCCGTCCGTCACCGTCCGCCGTACATTGCCCAAATTCGGTTCACGGGTTTGGACCAACCCCACAATGATCCTCGTAGCTTTTCATAATTTCAAATCTCGAAAGATTCAAATGGAATGCTATAGTTCAGATTTAGATAGAGTTTATTAAGTATTTAGAATTTTTTAAGGCCATCCCCAGCTTTGTACGTCCAGCCGTTCGTTCACAATGGGGGCTCAAAGTTGGGGCAGATCTGCTCCGATAAGCTGCCTCACGATTCACTCTCATGTTACTGCTTGCAATCGATCGCAAGCCATCAACATGAGAATGAATCGTGAGGCAGCTTGTCGGGTCAACTTTCATACTGGCTCAGCTGATTCGAGCTGCACTTGGTTTTGAAATTTCGAGTTGATTAATAATAATTAATAATAATCATTATTAATGACCAACAATAATTGATAATAATTTACACTAAGTACTTGACAATAATAATTATTAATTGATGATAATTCATAATAATAGTTATTCTATCATTCAGTGATCTAGACAGAAGGGTAATCTGTACAAAGAAGATAATAAACCGTTGTGTCAAGAATTAGCAGAGTTTTTTTTGCCACTAAATGCCACATTTAAATTTTTTTTCGTGAAATCCGTCAATAAATTCAAATGTAGTCATACCGTTGGAAAGTGCGTTATATTTCCCATCTCTGCGATTCACAATCAAGATTTTTTGAGCGGGTTCATAGCGTACAAAACAAGACAAAAGTGCAAATGTTGAGATGTTCCAAAAATTTGACGTTTTTCTATCGGTTGCATCTCTCTAAGTCATTTTTCTTTCGGTGGGTCGTTTATGAGAAAAACATGTTTGAAATATCATCATTACAACGGTGTACTCAAAATAAATGATAATGACGTTTTAATGAAACAATGTTTTTATGAAAAAAAAAAAAAAAAAAACGGGAGATGTATCAGCATAATCGATGTTTGCCATTAAGATAGCATTTGGTTCAGATAGGATTGGCATGGTTGGTAGCATTAAATGTTCTACAATCCACTGTAGCGTTTTCATTCCAGGTAAGTAACAATAAATAAACGTCACCTCAATTGCGCAAAATGACCCCACTTGAAGTCCTGATGCACAATCAGGACTTTAATAAAAGCCCCTTTTTATACTGTAAAATCTGTCGTGTTTTTGCACTAAAATGTTATTTTCTACGTTAAACCAAGTCGCTAATCTATTTTGAGTACACCATAGGAAAGATGAGATTTCAAGGAAGTTTTCCCCATAAAATGATATTTGGGAGGCAGGGTAATTTTTACACGGAGGGGTTTTGTGGGGATTCTACTTAATCAAAAAGCGTTCTTTCAAATATTTTTTGGCTCATATATTTTGGTTAGTTATCTCCGTTACGGAAACCCCGCCGGCGAAAATAATGGCAATTACTCCTCGTTAACTTTTCGTCAATCAGTCCTGGGTAGTCAATCCATCCTCTTGTCCTCAACTCAACGAATGATTGGAGGATGTTTTTATTCCCCAACCCCGTCCACTGGATCTTTATGTCCAACTAATCTATATGGTACTAATCTGTCGTTTGGGGGATGTTTTTATTCCTCAACCCCGTCCACTCGATCTATATGTCCAACTAATCTATATGGTACTAATCTGTTGTTTGGGGGATTGAAATAAAAAACTCTGCAAATTCTTGACACAACGGTTCATTATCTTCTTTGTACAGATCACCCTTCTGTCTAGATCACTAATTAATTGATCACTTGAATTATCACTAATTATTAATAATTTTATAATGTACTTACCTAGTGAAAATGATTATAATTTATTTTTAGGTACTAATAATTGGTGTTGAGGGATGTCGAGGGTCGGTCAAATGTGACATTTGACCGACCCTCGACATCCCTCAACATCATTCTTGCTGACGGTCAAACTAAATCACACACACTCATTAATAATTGGTAGATATTTATTATCAGGAGCGTAGCGTGGCTCTGGAATGGAGGGTACCGCACTCCATCCCCCCCCTCCCCCCCAAAAATATCCCAAGTCTCCTACTGAATTTACCTACGCACATTATTCACTCCAACCAAGACAGAAAAGTAAAGCAGTTCTTAGCAAGCTATTTGCTCAAGGGAATTGTACAGTGTTATTATATTAGCCTTCAAACATTAGTTAGAAAATGAGTTTTGCTAACTAAAGTTTAGCTGAATAGAGTCGAATCTTTTGTAGGTTGAAACAAGATTCCAAATTTGCGTGTGTACTCACGATAACGTTCTTTTACGACTGCCGACATGTTTGGAAGCGGGGAAGTTGAACGGCCCAACCTGATGATCTCACATTTCTGTACAAAATTACGTGAACTAAACGATCGACTTACATTCGAGGAACAATTCACGCAACAGCTATCCATTTTCGAAGCTGAAAGCAGCAAAAAAGTCGCGTAAACAACAATGGCGTAAACAACACTCGAAAAAACGATGGGAGTGAAACAAATCGGCTCCCAAACAAATCGATTATAGCTTCGATAACATCGGCGTGATCACGACAGCCACCGCACAAAACTTGCGGTGACTCGGTGACTTGTCTACCATAGAAACTACACACACACACCCACCGAACCATCATTGTGAAGACGAGGAGACACACTGACACGCGGGCTCGGCCATTGACCTGTTTTCACCGCAATGGAAGTGCGGTACACCAAAATAAATCCATGCGTCATTTCTGCTTCTATGGATACTTCTTATCAGCTCTATCGATCAGTTTGTAGTATCGATTCAGACAAAGAAGTCATCGATCTCTGATTTGAACCTACCACGAAGAATCGATGAAACTGGTTTCTAATCGATTCCATCAGAATGCGCCCAAATTCAACTTTTCGGATTTTTATTCTTTGTGTAGGTACCTTTTTTCTTCTTTTCGTCAGGGGTACCGCCGCTACCCGCGGTACCCCTGAATCTACGCGCCTGTTTATTATTAATAATAATAATTATTAATTATGATTAATTAATACGATATCCGGCTGTTGGAATCGACTGGGTTCCTTTGTGCAGAACCTGAATGATAGAGATGATGAATTAATTACAAATAAAATGTACCGATATAATTCTGGGGTTTTTAATACTACGTCGGCAACAATTTTTCTATAAACGAAGTACCTACCAACAAACATACGAAATTACGTTCATTCCGTAGCACGAAACGTACCTCAGAACAAAAAACTCGACATCACTAAAACCATATGATGTTCCAAACAGCTCCTTAGTATGAAAATGGACCTGTATTTCAACAGTTTGATTCACGATCGAGTTGACAGGCCCAACCATTGAGCCGTCATTGTGAACGAACGGCTGGTCGTACAAAGCTGCGGATGGTCTTAAAAAATTCTAAGGAATAAACTCTATCTAAATATGGAATAAAAAACATACCGTTTGATGGAAGTTTTTCGAAATATGAAATTTTCAAAATTTCAAAATTCGTTTTGAACCCCTTTCCCAAAGCAAAAAATTTCGAAATTTTAGCTCAAAGCTATCTGGGCAAAGTGCCGCGGACGGCGTACGGACGGATTTTATTTATTCGATTTATTGCTAAAAACTAATTTGTTATGAACTAGAAAACAATTTTTACAGTACAACACACAAAATATTAACATAACTACGCGGTTTATAGTCATTACTGCATTGATTTTAGTGAATAGCCTACCAAAAAACTCCTTCCTTATAAAAATAATAATAATAATCTGCAAATTCTTGACACAACAATTCATCATCTACTTTGTGCATATCACCCATCTGTCTAAATCACGAAATGATAGATGAAACGTTTATAGATTATAATTAATTACAAATAATTTGTACCAATATGGTCTGGGGTTACTGTTTCCACCTACCTACTTCGGCAATAATTTAACTATTAATTATGATTGATTAATCCTAAGTGTTTAGAATTACTATTAATTATTCGTATTTATTATTGATTATTACCAATAATTATTATTTATCAATAAGATGTCTCAGTACCAAAGTGGTATTCGAATCAGCTAGGCCTTATGAACATGACCCAATATACTCGTAATTCACCCTCAGCATGAGGGGGGGAAAATCCGCAGTCATGCAGCATTGAATAACACCTCAGCTTATAGATTTTTTAACGTTGAACACGAAGATGAAGTCAGAATTCCGATATCTCAATCCGTTATCACATTAAAGGAGATTAACCATGAAAAACATCTGAAGTATCAACCACGTTCCTTTATCGTCAAAGTGCTCCAGTTTGAGAATGGAATAAGATATCGCAATTCTGATTTCAACATCGTGTTCAGCGTTAAAAATCTTTGAAATGGGGTAACACTTGTCAGACTGTTTCATGTTTTGGAATCTCCCCTTAAAATTTCCCAAAACCCCCCTTAGAGTTTCATTCTGGCTATTCATTTCAATTAGCTAAAAACCTTTGCTCAAACTTGTACTGAAATTTCAAAATTCGTTTTGAACCCCTTCCTCTTGACCTAGGGTTATGAACTTTCGTGGATCGTCGTGGGTGTTCTCCAAACCCGGAAACGAATCTCGTAATTCTTGCTCAACGCCAACTGGGCTATGTGCTACGGAGTGGACGGTGGGCGGACAGATTTTTGGTTCATCATCTTCGATAATTAACCATTGGAATCGACCAAAGAAAATTTTTTTTTAACCCTTCTCAAAATTTGTTGCTTTTCGTTTCAAGATACGTAGATTTAGAAAATAAAATTAAAAGAAAAAAAAATACTTTCCTCCGCCGTCTGCGGGACTTAGCGCAGTGAGCGTTGCGCTAAAATTACGAAATTTGATTTACGGGTCCGGACCAACCCCGCGTTGATCCTCGATACTTTTCATAAGCCTAGGTCAATGGGAAGGGGTTCAAAACGAATCTTTAAAAATTCATAACTCAAAAAATCCAAATGGAACGATTCAGTAAAGCGGTTTAATTTTTAGAACTTTCAAGGTCAACCGCAGCTTTTTACGACCAGCCGTTCGTTCACAATGAGGGTACAAAGTTGGAGCAGCTCAAAAGTCGCCAACATGAGGTGAATCATGAGGCAGCCTTACCTGTCGGTTTCATACTGTTCCAGCTCATTCGAATAGCCAATGTACGACGCGGCGTCCGCGGCAGTTGGCCCAGTTAGCTTTGTGATCAGGTGATCAATCACCCCCCAAAGTTATTAGTCTTTATAATAATAATTAGAAGAAAAAAAATAATTTGTTTAAAAATGAAATCGAGAAAGTGTCAAACGTCTCCGGGGGATCCCTCGGTAGTATCTCCTTCCAGGTTAATCACCCTCCAAATCAAAATCTAGGGACGCGGGAGCGTCCCGCCCGCCAAGAAAACCGAAGCCCTGAAAACCGAAGCGACTGAGACACTGATTACGCGACGGAACAAGTTGGGGTTTTCACCCTATCGTAGCTCGGTCCCCTGAGTGTCTCGAGAGTTGATTTTTTGTACACCAACTCTCCAGGGGCACGTGAGGACGTAAACCAAATTTCAGCTCTCGGGAACATCAGGTGTCGGGGGTATAACAGTTTTAAAACCACTATTTTTCACGTTTTTCGTGTTCTTCTTCTTGTCGTTGTCGTTGTTGTTGTTGTTGTTGTTCATTGACGGGGCTACAGCCCAGCAGACAAATCGGATCGAGCTGAAATTTTGCACACACGTTTGTTATGCTCCAAGGGAGTGCCTTTTGAACCTTTTTTCTCTCTCCCCCCATTTCCCCCCCAATTAGGGGGGAAATAGTAATTTTTAGGAATTTCAAATGGTCATAACTCCTTCAAAATTGAAGCTTTTTCAGATTTTCTTTCTTAGTTGTATTCAGCTTTCAAAACTATTTCATTTGAGATCAAAATGAGCTTTCTAAGGGGAATAATGAAGGAGTTATGGTGATTTTTGTATTTTCAACAATAACTGCCACCAAAATTGATGGAAATTGGTGCGGTTGGTCTTAAAATGTCCGCTAGGTTGTCTAGTATATGCTCAATAATTTTGAACTAAATCTCAATCGATTCGACTAATCTACAGCCAAAATTACGTGAATAAATTCCACATCCACTGATTTGGCTAATTTCCGAAAACATCAAAGTTGAACGGTGGTCAGAAAAATTGTCGTAGAGTGGCGCCTGTGTAAGGATCGATAGGAAATTTTATGGGCTTTCGAATGAGGGTAGCGCACTTTGTCACTTTTCCCAACGGTTCTCGAGTTATTCGCGATTTTTGGTATAAAAACGTGCGTTTTACCTTTTGCAAACTTTCTCTTTCCACTTTCTCTTCGACACCAATAATTACAATTATTGTAATGATTCTCAACAACAAAAATTTGCACAATCCCCAAGAAAAAATGCAACAAATTTTCAAAAAATTTCTAATTCAAATTCATTCAAATTTCTAATTCTTTCTATTTTTTTAAATTTAATAATAAGAATAATTGTTTTAAATTTTGATAATTTTCTTAAAACTGTTAATTGTTTTAATTAATCGAAAATTTTAAAACTACTATTTAGCCAATTCGCAAAAATTTTAAAACTACTTATTTTTCAAACACATTTCAGATAGGTAGGTAACAAACAATAATTTCCAAAAAATAATTATTCTTGTCACAAAAAGAAGAAAAAAACTCTGCAAATTCTTGACACAACGGTTCATTATCTTCTTTGTACAGATCACCCTTCTGTCTACATCACTAGGTCTAAATGTCTAGATCCTAAATGTTAGATTAATTATTATTATCAATTATCACTAATTATTAACAATTTTATCAAGTACATAGTGAAAATTGTTATAATTTATTGTTAGGTATTAATAATTCGTATTTACTATTAATAATAATAATTATTAATTATGATTAATTAATACGATATAATTCTGGGGTTTTTAATACTACGTCGGTAATAATTTTTCTATAAAAGAAGTACCTACCAACAAACATTCGAAATTACCTTCATTTCCGTAGCACGAAACGCACCTCAGAACAACAAACTCGACATCACTTAAGCCATATGATGTCCCAAAGAGCTTGTTAGTATGAAAATGGACCTGTATTTCAACAGTTTGATTCACGATCGTGTTGTGAGGCACAATCTTTGAGCCGTCATTGTAAACGAACGGCTGGTCGTACAAAGCTGCGGATGGTCTTAAAAAATTCTACGGAACAAACTCTATCTAAATATGAAATAAAAAACATACCGTTCTATATGAATTTTTCGAGATTTGAGATTTTCAAATTTTCAAAATTCGTTTTGAACCCCTTCCCCTTGACCTAGGGTTATGAAAAGTTTCGAGGACCATTGTGGGGTTGGTCGAAACCCATAAAAAAAAATTTCGTAATTTTAACTCAACGCTAACTGGGCAAAGTGCCGCGGACGGCGTACGGCGGACGGCGTACGGCGGACGGACGGATTTTTTTTTATTCGATTTTCTGAATCTACGTATCTTGAAACGTAAACCAACAAATTTTGAGGGCGGGTTGAAATTTTTTTTTCTTTGGGCGATTCCAATGGTTCATTATCGAAGATAATAAACCCAAATGAAGTACGAGGTACGCGGTGTAGGTGTGGGAGGGGGCGCAGAGACATAAAAGGTCTCGTCGTATGACGCACTAGTTGGCCTCCTGCCAGCCGTATTACGTCATACGCTCGTGCGTCATAGGCTCTGACGTACTTGTTGGCCTCCTGCTAGCCGTCTTACGTCATACGCTCGTGCGTCATAGGCTCTGACGCACTTGTTGGTCTGTTGCCAGCCGTCTTACGTCATACGCTCGTGCGTCATAGGCTCTGACGTACTTGTTGGCCACCTGCCAGCCGTCTTACGTCATACGCTCGTGTGTCATAGGCTCTGACGCACTAGTTATCCTGCCAGCCGTGTTACGTCATACGCTTGTGCGTCATAGGCTCTGACACAATAGTTGGCCTCCTGCCAGCCGTCTTACGTCATACGCTCGTGCGTCATAGGCTCTGACGTACTTGTTGGCCTCCTGCCAGCCGTCTTAGGTCATATGCTCGTGCGTCATAGGCTCTGACGTACTTGTTGGCCTCCTGCCAGCCGTCTTACGTCATACGCTCGTGCGTCATAGGCTCTGACGTAATGGCCCGCCGGTCGCTTGTGTTCTGACGTGATCTGAGGGAAAGGGTGAATCAAGGGAACAAATTTTTCCCGTTTCAGTTTATGTGCCAAAGCAAAGACATGAAAATGTCAAAAAAAATATGTAAATAGGTACCTAAGCCCAACTGTAATGTCAATTTTCTGACAATGAGTTTTCGACTATAGTTTTCATACCTTTTTACTTAAGTACCTACTTATTGCAATTTGAGACTGATAATGAGCTGTTTGCAAATAAAAAGTCTGATAACTACTTTATTAGATCTTATTAATCTATTTTCAAGTTCCGATTCACAGTTGAATGTATTTTATTTAGATGTCGTAAAATTCGAAAACGATGGAATGACGAAACCTGTCGACTACTGATTCAAGTGATACTGTCGACTTCTAACACATGTAGGTCGACTACTAGTGCAAAACCATGTCGACTACTGAAGAAAATGTTGGTCACTGGTATCGACTACTACCTAGAGCATTGGGATTTTTTACAAAACTTGTTTTTCCCTTTTCAAACCATGTTGAATAATATTTCCCGCTGCCAGGTCTTTTAGGGAAGGATCTTGGGTACACAATGAACAGGTTTGCAATGAGAAAAAAACCGAGTGAATATTGAAATGTCATCCATTTCTGACCTATATTTAAAATTTCAAGTATCTAGCTCATCATCAAAATTTAATTTGTTTAAACAAATAGGTATTATTTAAACAATTTTACAGACAAGAAACCGAGTGAATATTGCATTGTGATCCAGTTCTGACCTATTTTTAAAATTTCAAGTCAATAGCTCATCATCAAAATTTAATTTGTATTATTACAAAAAGGTATTATTTAAACAATTTTACAGATGAGAAACCGAGTGAATATTGCAATGTGGTCTATCCCCGACTCACGGTTAAAATTTCTAGACTGTAGTTTACCGGGAAGATGAAAAAAGGTAGTTTTATTCTGGGCGTCTGGGGGTTGGGTCACATAACGGCCGTTTTCGACGCGAAAGTTTAGTGTTTTTCCTAAACCTTTGCGCGGTCACTGTGAACGAACGGCTGGTCGCAAAAAAATCCGATTGGTCTTAAAAGATTCGTAATTTTTTAGGTCATTCAAAAGTGAACTAAAAATTACACCGTTTCATGAGAATTTTTAGAGATATGACATTGTCGAAATTTCAAAGTTCGTTTTGAACCCCTTCCCCTTGACCTAGGGTTATGAAAAGTTTCGAAGATCATTGTGGGGCTGGTCCAAACCCAGAAACCAAATTTTGTAATTTTAGCTCAACGCTAACTGGGCAAAGTGGCACGGACGGCGGACGGCGTACGGGGGACGGCGTACGGCGGACGGACGGATTTTTTTTTATTCGATTTTCTGAATCTACGTATCTTGAAACGTAAACCAACAAATTTTGAGGGGGGGTTAAAAAAATTTTTTCTTTGGGCGATTCCAATGGTTCATTATCGAAGATAATAAACCAAAAGGCAAATTAGTAGGCGTACTAATTTTTTACTAAATTTTGACTAGGATAAAACTTCATTTAGGAAAAAATTTACTAGTTACCTCGTAGGTACTTTTGTTAAATTGAACCGTATTGTATAAGTACCACTCAAAAACTAGCCATGCAAAAAGATGTGATATCCCCCCAAAAACAACTCCGTTGTAAAAACTGGCCCGCCAAAAAACCTCAGCCGCAAAAAGGAATGATATCCATTTTGCCCGCCAGCCACATATATAGGATGCTCGGTGCTTCGCACCTCGCTGTTGAGTGTGCATATAGAAACCTGATCCTCCTATCCCTAACCTCCACCGTCAATGTTTTCCTGTTCCCTGTCTCCTTCCCACAACCCCCTCTCACCCTTGGTCACCCTCGGTTTCACCTAATATGTTTCCTCTGTTACACCAGCAGGGAGCTTTACGCTTCTTTCAATGCTGTTGGCGGGAGCTTTTTGCCAGATGAACAAGCCTGAATTGAAGCATTACTTCATTATAGGTGTACCACCACTGATTACTCGTGACCGCCAGTAATACTTATAATATAGTAATGCTTCAATTCAGGCTTGTTCATCTGGCAAAAAGCTCCCGCCAACAGCATTGAAAGAAGCGTAAAGCTCCCTGCTGGTGTAACAGAGGAAACATATTAGGTGAAACCGAGGGTGACTAAGGGTGAGAGGGGGTTGTGGGAAGGAGACAGGGAACAGGAAAACATTGACGGTGGAGGTTAGGGGTAGGAGGATCAGGTTTCTATATGCACACTCAACAGCGAGGTGCGAAGCACCGAGCATCCTATATATGTGGCTGGCGGGCAAAATGGATATCATTCCTTTTTGCGGCTGAGGTTTTTTGGCGGGCCAGTTTTTACAACGGAGTTGTTTTTGGGGGGTCCTATTTACGCTACTGGTTCAATGCAAAAAATGTAGGTACGACATCTACCGTAAATTACTCGAATAATCCTAGTTATAAAATTACCTAAAATATAATTATAATATATTAATTATCCTAAATTAAACCTGTTTTACTTTCATTATTACCAACTTCAAAAATATTTAAAAAAAAAAAAAAAACAATTTTTTAAAATTTTACTGTTGAGTTTCCAAATAGGGATGGGAGAAATCATTCTGAGATTGAGGTATCTGGATGAAATAGATGACATTTACTCGCGACGGATTAATCACCGATGATTTGGTAAATACATTCAGTTGTTTATGAATGTAAACCATTCTAGGAGTGAGAACATCGAACATTAGGACATTAGTTGCTTTTCTCAAAAACTGAATTCATTGCTATGTTTATATTATTAAGGTACACGCATAAGAACCTCCCCATACAATGATGCGGTAAGTTAAGATGCTATGTATATGAGCATAATACTACATTTCAAGATTTTCTTTGTTAGCCTACTTCGAAGCATTTGAAAGTAATGCAAGGATTTCCCGATTTTATTGATCACTTGAGATGTTGATCTAAGTGAACACCCATATAATAATATTAGAATTCGATAATACGAGTATATTATATACTCGTATTATCGAATTCGGCCTTTTTATCTCCATGCAGCTACACAAGTTTCTTACTGCACCACAGTTTTCCTTGTACGCTTGGGATTTAGAGGCATTAAGAAGTCATATTTTTATTTATTGAGAAGGTAATGCATTTAGTTTTCAAAAAGGTTCATGGTGAGATTATTTCTGCTATACAAATGTGCCTTTCTTAGTTAAAAGCTCCATCACCACGTCAAGGTGAAGGCACTTCGATGGAGTCCTACTTACATACTAAACATTCATACTGCTTGGGGTCTTTACGACTGCGCTAGAGGTCCATTCATACAAGTCTATCTCTAAAAATAATTATTCCGTTTTTAGTGTTAGTGGGAGACGTCGTGTTTCCGGTAGGTATGTCTCTAAGAAATAGTTATACCATTTTTGGGCGAAATTAGGAAATACTGGGGATGCCGTGTTTCTGGTAAAAACATTTCCATAGATATATCTTATATATAACCTTACCTACCATTTTGGACATTGATTTAAGGGATTGCCATGTTTCCGGTAGGCGCATCACTATGAATCGTTATACCATTTTGGGCAAAATTAGGGACTAATGGGGACGCCGTGATTCCGGTAAGAACATTTCCATAGATGGTCATACCTACCATTTTGGGCGTTTAGGTTTCTGCCGTGCTTCCGATCGGTTACATGTTTTCCAATGGTAGCCCTCACAGACTCTTTTTAGTCCAATTAAATAGTGGTTTTTCAGCACTAATAGGACAGTTTTTTGACTGGAGGATACTGCGAATCATTATTACCAAATCATTTTGGACAGCGATTTATTGCTATCAAAAGAGCATTGCGGGGGTCTTCATATGTGCATCTGTAGGATGTTAGAGGATCATTATATCATTCTGTACTACCATGAATATTTACAATTACCTATCCTGAGTTCCATTCATACTGCTTGGGGGTCTTCACAACCACGCTAGAGGCCCATTCATACACATATTCTAAACGAGGTGATGATCGGTAAATTTCGTTACCTTTGATTGCAACGTAACAGGTTAGTTCGATCAGTTTTTTGTTAGCACATGTTTAGCATTATGTATATTGAAGTCTTAATGGTGCTATATTCGATGCGGATAACATAAATACAACATCTAGTACCTATATACATAAACTGTTTTTATACAAATATTATTTACAACCAAATTCTATTACATTATTTTATTTTATTTATTTATTTATTTTTAATGCTTTTGTTAGTGGGGGGTTTTTTTTCTCTCTCCAAGTTATTCCAAGTACCCATGGGCAACTGTTGATACGCCGTCCTCAAATATTTTTCTTTTAGTATCAAATGGGGATAAAGCTATTTTGTTAACTTGCGCAGTCAAAACGTTGTGTTGTTTCGATTGGATGACAACCATTTCCTTTCTAACTACGAGTATATTAGCCAAAAATAAGGAGTTGTAATAATCTTCGAATTTTATTTCTTTTTCAACTACATTCTTACTAATACCCTTGATTTTCTTTGTCTCTTCTCTGTCTTCAGTTAGAATCTCATAAATTTTCGCTCTCAGAGCTATAAAGTTTGCTATTATTTTCCCATTCATTTCATCTTTGAACTTACCGAGTACTTTTTTATTTTTTATAGAGAAGCAGGGATGATCTTGAGGATAATCGGATGTATCCATGTAGTCTATCACATTCAATATATCGAGACGCAGATCGATTGTTTTCATTGCATATATGAAACTATCTGTATCCATATAACAAAGTGTCAATCTTTCAGGTCCGAATCTTGGCAGCATTATATCATAATGGTACTCATACATTGTTGTTTTTGAAATATCAAGTATACTCATACCAATGTATATTGGCTTATTGAATGTTATTGATTTTTTAGCCATATGTACCGCAACTAGATTTTCACTGTAAATAGTTCTATCTAAAAACTCGGGTTTTGCAATGAGTTTTTTCAACTTTTTAGCATCTGACACAAGGTGTATGGTTAGACTATTCCTAATATTTTCCATTGTTTTGCCAAAAATTACATTATTCATCAACTTGAATAGGTCTTTTTCGAAATTGTTTTCGCATTCTTTCTAAATCCTGTATTCAAGGTGATGTAAGGTTGTAACCACTGGGATTGTTTGAATTTCAATACACGATGGATCTTCTCGACTTTTAAGCCGTGAGCTATGGCTTGCTTCAGTGTGATTTCCCATGTGTTTTCCGATCGCCCGTTATGTGATTTATGTAGATTTTTTTGGGGGGGGGGGGGGGGTACTCAATATCAACCTCCATAATATATCCATATTGATCATGTTCTTGAAATGAAATGAAATGTTTTATTTGTATAAGCCTTCCGGCGTTACAAGGTTGGCAAAAATATCAGTAAAATAATAAAAGAAGTAAGTGTGTCGCGAGTGATCTAATTCGTAAGTAAGTGTGTAGTAAATAAATTGAAAGGAAAAAAAGAAGAATATTACAATTTCCGCCTATGATTTAAATACAACAGAGGAACTACCAACTAAACAATTTTTAATAAAGGAAGCCTTCATTTAAAGAGAAAGCCCTTGAACGGATGCAATTACTAACAAAGAAAAATGCTTTCTTATATGAAGAAATATCCTGAAGGGACAGTATTGAGGACAGTTCGTGATGCGAAAAGTCGTTTAATTGAAAAAAAAGAAAAACGTTCGCCTCGGAGTACTGGGCATACACAAAGAAAATGCAAAATGGTATCTGGTTCGGATAAGTTACATAAAGGGCAAACTGCTTGACTGTTAAATTTAACGATAAATTTTGGAATGCTCAACTTGGAAAAACAATGGAGAGCAAGCAGACGAGAAAAGTACAGCCTAGGGAGCCTGGAGCCCTCCATACCGCACAACCTAGACCACCAACCCAGAGCCAATCCAACATCCCTGACCTCCAGATGAGGCAGACCCAGCTCAGTACGGATAAGATAGTCGGGCGTGTTACTGGGCAAGAAAAAACAAGATTTGAATGCCCGAAGTTGAATTTTCTCAAGATCCCCGCATAGAGGTATCCCCCACGACTCAACGGCATATAGAGATGATGACAGCACCAAGGCGTTCATTACAGCTCTCCATGAGGAGAACGGACCACCGCGGGCTTGATACAACAATGGAAGCAGTGCACGGGATGCCGTCTCCGCTCTACTGATACAGTCTTTAGCGTGCTGAGAAAAGCCGACAAATTTCACTCCCAAGTACGTGTAGGACTTGGCGACAAGAATCTCTTGTCCCCCACACATGAACTTGTAGCGAGCAGAAATTCCGCCCCCCCCCCCCTTCTGAAGATCAAAACATTTGACTTATTGTGGTTTATGTGTAGGGCGTTCTCTTCACAGTAGCTGTGAAGGGCTTCCAGCATTTTCTGCATCTCCACGTAGCTGTGAGACAACAAACAGAGGACAACAGGCATCGGCAACACGGTGATGCAACTCTTGCACGATTTATCGATACTTGGTTTCTTTATCGGTGGTGCATCAAGTATCGTTAAATCGTGCAAGAGTTGCATCATCGTGTTGCCGATACCTGTTGTCCTATTCATCAAAATTTGTGTCACAAATTGTCTCTAGAGTGCTCACAGCTGAAAAAAAACAGTCATGGCTGATGAAACAAACCAATTACTGCAAACCAATTACTGCCCCATTGCTAATTCAACCACAACGAAAAGGAAATTGACTATGTTGTCAATGAGCAAAAAGTTGAATTAATTAAGGCTGTCGAAGGCAGTCCCGGTAAATCAAATAACCAGTTTGCTAAGGAGTTTTGTATTCCTCCTGCAAAGATTTCCAGGATTCTGAAAGAGAAGCATAAAATCATGCAGGTGAAAGTGAAGAGGTGTACAGATTAGGAGGTAGTGGGTCTCTAAGTTTGTGGGGACGCGTTGGCACTATTGAGTGTAAATTGTTGGTGGATACTGGGGCCACTGCGACTTTTGTGTCTCCACTCCTAGTTGAGAAAGCCAACATCAAACTATGTTCTGGATCTGAGGGTTTGCTCCGCACAGCCACAGGGGAAACGTCACCTACAATGGGCCAGGCTATTATCCAGTTGGACGTAGGGGATGGGAAACAACGTGAGCAGGCAGCAGTCGTGGCCCACATAGGAGAAGATTGTATTCTTGGCCTTGACTTTCTGCGCTGACCACACAGGATACAGGCCTTGCAGAAATACGTCTCTATGTAGTCCCACCCAGTAAAATCTACGGTGCACCTTTGTAATAGCTCGCTTATAGCCAAAGTGACCCAATTGATGAACTTGTTGGAGTACCATTTCCCTCAGCACACATGGCACAATGATCTGTTTTACAGTGCGCTTTGGTGTCCCACCGTGGCTCTCCCAGTTTCGATAAAGGACTCCATCAATAAGTTCCAGGGAGTCAAATGCTGCCCACAATGCCTTTGTGGTCGCACTGAGGGGAGATACCTTTTCCCATTCAGGTCGTACTTCCCCAGCTTTCCATTCATGGACAGGGCAGATGTCTGGGTCCTTGATTTGTGCCTCCTGCCATTGGACATCCCGTTCTAGCCCTACTCGATCAACTTCCTCAATGGTAGCTGGAACAAGTGAACGCGGCTAATGGTAAAGTAAGTACCTGCGAATGGAATGAAGGAGTTTCTTTGATTTGCTGTTTATCAGTATTATCTGAGAGTAGCATTGTTGCTTCATTCGTGACTGAGGGAGTTGAAAAGCCGTTTTCAGATTTGGTTTCTAGTCAAACACTATCAACAGTCATGGCTGATGAAACAAACCAATTACTGCAAAGGAGCCCCATTGCTAATTCAACCACAACGAAAAGGAAATTGACTATGTTGTCAATGAGCAAAAAGTTGAATTCATTAAGGCTGTCGAAGGCAGTCCCGGTAAATCAAATAACCAGTTTGCTGAGGAGTTTTGTATTCGTTCTGCAACGATTTCCAGGATTCTGAAAGAGAAGCATAAAATCATGCAGGTTGCCATGCAGGGATATTCAAAAAGAAAGCGTCTGCGTCCTGCCAAGTATCCAGAACTTGAGAAGAAGTTGATGGACTGGATATGTAACGGCCAAGAAATCGAGGTTCCCATCACTGGGAAATGTCTGAAAGTAAAAGCCATGCAGCTGGCCTGCTTGCTCAAAATTGACAATTTCGTCGCGAGCAACGGGTGGTTGGAAGGATTCAAAAAACGCTGCGGCAACCGGAGGAATCTCACAGTCACTAGACTTAGCGAAAACGAAGCAGCCTCCAGATTCGTCGAGCAGATCTTGGAAGAAGGAAGCGAAACGCTTTGCGAACAAGACATCAACCCCACTGGTGAGTTTACGAGCGGGTTCAGTCCTGCTGAAAAGTCGCCTGTCGCAGTGATTCGTGTTGAGGAAACGCCGCGTATCTAAAAAGGATGCATCCAGATTGGGACTGCCACACTGCCATGCTGTGATGACCGCGAACTGTCGTTAGCCGTTCTGGAGCAAGACGAGATGTGGGGTGAGAAGATGGTGATTTCCTTGGATCCAGTCTGCGCGGACGTGGAGAAGGCAGAAACGGCAATCAAACAGCATAATGTCCCTCCTCATTTGACGCCACTCTTCTCAAAAATCACTAACTGTCTATCAGCAGCCCAACTCAACGACGTTCGACTACTTTTGATCGAGTTTAGAGATGTTTTTGCTACAGAAAAGACTGACTTGGGTCAGATAACGGAGGTCGAACATCACATTGAAGTGCTTACTGACACCCCCATTCGCCAGGTCCCCAGACGTATTCCGCCACACAGACTTTTAGAGGTTGACGGTTTGATAGCTGAAATGGAGAAGGGAGGAATTATTGAGCCATCAAATAGCCCATGGACGAGTCCGATAGTCCTTGTGAAAAAGAAGGATGGAACAACCCGATTTTGTATAGATTATCGACGGCTCAATGATGTTTTTTTTTTTTTTTTTTTTTTTTTTTAAATGCATTTATTCCAAAAATACAATACATAAAATACATACTGCTTAGTGCTACTTAATGCTACTCCCCTCTTTAAGCAGAGCTTGTGCTGAGGGGAGGAGTCGAATCCTCGCAGACAAATATGAATGAAACAATAAATACAAATTTTCAAAAATAAATACAAACTTTCAAAAACAAATACAAATCTTCAAAAATAAATACAAATTTTCAAAAATAAATACAAATCTTCAAAAATAAATACAAACCTTCAAAAATAAATACTAATTTCCAAAATAAAAGAGATTGATTTGCTATTGATAATTCTAGAATTGATGATAATATTTACAATGTATATACATAACAATGAACCAACCGCGACCCATCCAACTCACAGTGGTGATCCGGAGAAACGCCCCTTCAACGCCTTTTTGAAGGGGTCCAAGGAACCCATCTCTCTTAGATCACTGGGTAAATTGTTGAAAGACAACGCCCCCCTATAATCAAAACACCTCTGTCCCCAGCTGGTTGCACGGAATGGCAATTTAACTTTGTTTAGGTAACTTGATCTGGTCCCCGTATTTGTTATCATTTGCAGGTTACCCGCTATTTTCTCCCGTTGAATTTTAATTAGCGTCGCCCTTTCCACGAGTTCGTGCACGGTTGGTACTCTAAACTCTCTGAATATGGCCACCGTGGAGTATCTATTACTTCTTTTAAGGAGAATTTTTATAATTCTTGTTTTTGTGACACGTAATGACTCCTACCCCCTCCCTCACATCAACGATCTTCTTGCTGATCTAGCCGGAAGTCAGTGGTTCTCCACATTAGACCTACAGAGTGGATACTGGCAGATTAAGATGCACGAAGCTGATAAGGAGAAAACGGCGTTTTGCACACCAAGGGGCTTGTGGCAGTTTCGAGTGATGCCATTTGGACTATGCAACGCCCCTGCAACATTCCAAAGGGCGATGGGGAGGGTTTTGCACAAACAGATCAGCAAGGGGCGTGTCAAGGTTTACCTTGACGATGTCTTAGTTGATACGTCAACATTTGGAGAGCAGCTCATATGGTTAAGGGACGTTTTTCGAGAATTCCGGAAGCGAGGCATTAAATTGAATCCCAAAAAGTGTGAACTTTTCCGCCGTAGTGTTAACTATTTGGGTTATGTGATCTCTGCTAAAGGTGTATCAACGGACCCAGCCAAGACAGACAAAGTTCAGCAGTGGCCCACGCCTCAATCTGCAAAGGAAGTACGTACCTTTGTTGGACTATGTTCGTATTACCGGCGGTTCATCGAAAACTTTGCTGATAGAGCCCAACACCTATATAAGGCACAAAACGATAAAGGTGTTTCCGGTGGACTTCCGAATGTCAAGCAGCTTTTGAGGATTTAAGGGCGGCTCTCACCAACGCACCCGTGCTAGGACATGTCTTACCTCCTCTTCACCAATAATTAGAAACCGCTTTCCAACCAACCCATACCGTTTTGACTGTCACTATGACTATGAGAACAAAACCTGGTCGCTCCTTCTCTAGGTGGCCAGGGGGGCCGAGATCTCGATGTGACGGATGGACGGATTCATGAGCGTATAAGGTCTCCAAACAAAGTTACTTGCGACGTCCTAGGGTGAACAGGAGAAATTTTAAGTGACTCAGCCAAACCATGGCCAAACAGCAAAAGTATATACACAGACGGGTCTAAAATGGGTGAAAACGTAGGCTGTGCTTTTTACTCCCCGAGTGATGGAGTAAGATCAAAATATAGGTTACCGAAGGAAGCGTCAATTTTTTAGGGCTCAAAGTTGGAGCATAGCAAAAGCTGTCAACATGAGGGTGAGAGCTGTCAACATGCGGCAGCCTGTCGGATCACTGTTCATACTGATCCAGCTGATTCGAACTGCGCATGGTTTTCAGATATCGAAATTAACGTTTCTTCAGCCTGGGGGTACCTTGTAGTGGGTGGGGGGTCTAGATATTTCGATTATAATCTATGGGTTAAAATGAAAGCTGCTGACGAGGAGATTTGAAAAATTAATGTTTTTGAACAGGGGGAAACCCCCACCCACTATCAGCCGGGTGAGGTTATCCATTTTAATTAATGTATCTAATGTATCGGGTAATTAATTTATGTATTTTGAACCCTGGGGTATCCCCCCCCCCCATTCCACTATCATTGGGGGTTCTAGATGTTACGGTTATAATCTATGGGCTCAAATTAAAGCTGTTGACGAGGATATTTTAAAAATGAATGTTTTTTCGAACCCTATTCTCATGCCTACCAATAAACATACAAAATTTGCGTACTTTAAATAATAATAATCAAACTACCATTTAGTGATTTAGACAGAAGGGTGATCTGCACAAAGAAGATAATAAACCGTTGTGTCAAGAATTTGCAGAGTTTTTTATTCGATTTTCTGAATCTTCGTATCTTGAAACGTAAACCCTCAAATTTATAAGGGGATATTTTTTTTCTTTAATGAACCAAAGGTCTACAATCGGCCGGATCGACCCACGGTTAATCGAGGTTCTACTGCACGTATGATTCTAGTTGAATACCATGTTATTTCATGTTGTTATACGTCAAACGTGTTGTTTCGTTGAATAACCTTTGAATAGTTTTATAATACGTCTTTAAAATCATGTTTTTAAACGCTCATCAATAACTACAACTACAGAAACATCGATTTCAAAAGACGTGGAACATCGACGTTTCTGGTTCAAAGTTTTACTTAAAGCATTAGTTGCCGAATGTACCTACTAGTAGCGTTGTATTCCGTGTAGTATGCTCCATCCCTAATTAGAATTAGGTATTCGAGGGTCATCCAAATTCGTAATATTCTGCTATTTTCCCCGTGCTCGTGTTGTTCCAAATAATTTCTTCCTCATTCTCAACATTCTATATCCGCTATTCCAACATTCAGCAGACTACTGGCGATTCCCAGGTAGCGCTGAAATCATTTGAAGAGATAGAACTTTTGATTCATTTGTCATTGACACTAATTGATAATTGTAATTAATAATTAATTATAATTCATAATAATACTTAATCTATCATTTAGTGGTCGAGACAGAAGGGTGATCTGCACAAAGAAGATAATGAACCGTTGTGTCAAGAATTTGCAGAGTTTTCTCAACTGGAATGTTAACCAACTTATTTGGAGGGAAAGGAGGACAACTGGGGTGTTGGTCTCCTTCCAAGGTACAGCACGTAATTAGAAAGTTTCGATTTGGGTCCTTTGGAACTGATAGAAACAAATTGGAGTTATGAAACTAACAGTATTTTTAATTATAATTGGAGGAAGCCATTTTCATACAGGAAATAAAGTGATATAGTTCATTTTCCGCCACCGAGTTGTTTGTAGAGGATAGGACAGTAGTCATCCCATTCAGCTTGGAATAGGTTAGCAGCTATAGGGTCACCAAGCTTGTACTTGTCAGCAAGCTTCTGGATTGACGTCAGTCCTCTGTTATCTCCAGACCTGCAATAACACAACCAAAAACACATTTTTTGTCATTTTTAGCTGGAAATAATAGTTCTGTAATTGATAGTAAAACTCACTCACACAGGTCGATATTTAGAGGTCCTTATTGTGATGTATACAATGTAAGAGGAAACGTTTAGAAGGAGATCAGTGTGGCAAGGTCGTTTACGCAGTAAATATCATTCCCAGTTACTCGTCACCGCGATGGACCATCTTGGCACAAATGGAGCAAAAGGACGTTGAAAATTGATAGGGGGCTTATCTAGGACAGCAAGGAACGAATGAAATGACAGGCTCCATCCTGATCAGCTGAGTCACTTTTTTTTAAATTATTATTTCTTTATTGGCATTAACACATGTTTTACAGCCACATATCAGCTTACAATGTATACCTAAAAATATTATTATTATATTATATTCTTTATATTCATTCGTATCTATACATATCGTTGGAATGGATTTCCGTCCGGTTTTCGACCGTAGTATCTATATGGTGTGAGATATTTTGTTTCGAGGTTTGGTCAATGAGAACAATTTTTGGTTCCGACGTTTCGGCCGTTTATTCAGCCATCTTCAGGGAATTCAGTCGTACGGAATCAGGACATGGAGGTGATGCCTGGTTCATGCGCACTGTTCATGAACCAGGCATCACCTCCATGTCCCGATTCCGTACGGCTGAATTCCCTGAAGATGGCTGAATAAACGGCCGAAACGTCGGAACCAAAAATTGTTCTCATTGACCGAACCTAGAAACAAAATATCTCACACCATATCTATACATATCTATTTATTTTAGTGAAATTAATTCAGCTTCTCAAACATATACATTAATTTCTTCAATATATTCATATATGGCTTTATATATTCTAAAGTTATTCGTAGCCAATAAGGATGTGTAGTTAATGGGGGGGTTCACTTCTGGTGTGATTGTGTTGAACAGTTTGTCTCTCTCTGTATAAAACAAAGGACACGTCATCACAAGATGTTCTAAAGAGCCATCAGGGTCACCGCATCTACTGCACTGAGGGTCTTCTTGGCGGCCGAATCTATGCAGGTATGCGTCGCAGACTCCATGATTTGTCCTCATCCTGCTTATGACTCGGCAGACTGGTTTGGTTATTGAACTTTTAAAAACCAGGACCGAGATGGCACCGTCGGCTGTATGGTTTTATAAAACATTCCTTTATGAACGGATCTATAAATATGTTACCACTCTTTTTTAATTCTTCGTTTTATGATAGTGCAGAAGTCACTTGCAGGAATGTTCACTTTTTCTGTAACCGGTTGGTTGGCAGCACTCTTTGCTAGGGCGTCAGCTGTTTTATTTCCTTGAATACCAGAATGTCCTCGGATCCAAAGGAATACTATTTTGATGATCGCCGTTTGCGTCTCCCATAATGTCTTTATGAGTTCTCCGATGAGAGGGTCATCCATACGATTCATATTGGTTGCAGCAATTTTCTTTAAACAACTCATAGAGTCAGTGAGAAGTATCCAGGTCGGGGTATTGCAGTGCGTGTTTGGTGCAGTTAGAACGTATTCTAGTGCTTTTATTATAGCGATAACTTCTGCACTAAAATTTGACGCTTCCTTCGGTAACCTATATTTTGCTCTTACACTCGGGGAGTAAAAAGCACAGCCTACGTTTTCACCCATTTTGGACCCGTCTGTGTATATACTTTTGCTGTTTGGCCATGGTTTGGCTGAGTCACTTAAAATCTCTCCTGTTCACCCTAAAACGTCGCAAGTAACTTTGTTTGGAGACCTTATACGCTCATGAATCCGTCCTTCCATCACATCGAGATCTCGGCCCTCCTGGCCACCTAGAGAAGGAGCGACCAGGTTTTGTTCTCATAGTCATAGTGACAGTCAAAACGGTATGGGTTGGTTGGAAAGGGGTTTCTAATTATTGGGAAATTTTTGCGAGATGCAAGGGTCCATTTGGAGAATATTCACTCTGCAAGTCCAACCCAACAACTAGTTTATGGATTTTCCCTGGGCGACCCAGCGTTCCTGGGTTGTATGAGTGAGCTCAGTACGCTCATCTCTCTCCTAACTGGCCTATGCTGAGTACGAATGCCAGGGTGAGCCTGGCCCATCCCATCCTCACCATCTGAGTGAGCTTAGTAGCTTCTCTATGGAAAACTACTTTGTTTGGTTACCTACGCGGCAACACCCATAAATGGGTTTTGAAACATTTTTGCCAACATTTTTCAATAATCGACAGCATCTTCAAACGATGATCGCAAAAATCGATTGGAAAAAACGATCTATTCACAAGAAAATTCAAGCTGTTCTGAGTTCCAAAACAGACACCGATTCAAAACTTGTTGAAAATCAAATGATTGATAGCTAAAGTTTAGAAACACCTGATGAAATGGCTCTTTCAAAGGCTTGAAAGAAAAAACGGCCGAACTCAAAGGTAATACACAATAGGAGGTATATTTTACCGAATTTGAATCTAAGTATAATATGTCATCCAAATATAAAATAGCTTTCAATAATAATCTATCGAAATAATAGTGGACGTTTGTTTTGAACTGAGCCAGTGCGTATTCAAGAAGGTCTTTCAGTGGCAAAGGGGCCGCCTACGCCATTGGCCAGGAGCCCCCTTCGATTGACAGGTACTGTCTAGTGAAATAACTTTCGAATGTTGCTTACAGAGGTTGTAACTTATGGAATAGTCACAACTTACGTGTTGGGAAGGCGCTTCTCATCAAACTCTAGCTTCTTGGGCTGTTCATACACCAAAAAAATGTAACGGTGAAGCCCTGAAAAAAAAAAAATAATAATAATAATAATATTAACCTTTTGGATAAGCATTTCACAACTTTTTCAGATCTTGTGGAGTAAACAATTACAAACTTCCATTGGTTACCGTGCGTTCAATTTATTTACTTACCGTTGAATTGATTTGCTTACATACCGTTGAATTTATTCAATTTGCTTATTATTCATACTTATTCCAGTTGCATTGTAAACTACATCGAAATGTCATCCACTACCAGCGATAACACGGAAAGCGATAGTTTTGAGGACGGTTGTGAAATGTGTGGTTTGTAGGCGTTGAGGACGAGATCGTGGTAGTAGGATTTCGTCTACATCCACGAAAATCGAATTTTTTTAAACAAAATTGTGCCACGGTTCGACAACAAAGAGTTGTGTAACTATTCAGTATTTTCTGATTTTCGTGAGAGGTAAACAGAAAGCTCGAGTGTGATCATTCTACAGAATAACGCTTAGCAATCCTCATAATTGAATAAAATGCAATCAGAGATGTTTTAACAGTGAAAACTGCAATTATTCAATCAAAACGGAATTAAAAAAGCGTCGTTTTCGTGCAGCCAAAAAAATATAAACAGCTACAGGCTTCACGCTGTCTGAACTCATGAGAAACATCATCTTTAACTCAGTTAAATAAAAACGGCAATTTTCTCCTTGTTTCAAATATAACATGGCAATTTTACCGCGACCCACTGGCTGTGAAGTTCCTTTGCAGGTCTCTACCAATTCTTGTCAGAGACCTGAGGATCGTCAACTTCGAGTTATGTACAATTTATATTTGCTTCAAGGGTACACCAGCAGCAAAGGTAACACGAGTTGAGTAAGGTTGCAAACAGCTTGTCGGGTTATTCCACTTCCAGTTCTGAAATCGTTCGCAGTGCAGAAAGCGATTCTACAAGTTCCGGAACTCCCCGGGACTTTTCGTCCCAGTTCTGATGAATTCCGGAACTGTCAGAACGCGCACTGCGAACGAAGCTCAAGGTAGCTAGGCACGGAATGGTTTTCGATTTTGAGCATCACAAGGGATTTTACAGTGCCTCGTGTGATGATTTACCCGCTAAGCCATGAGTCCGCCGGCTGCTTCACTTTTCAATAAAAATATGCGTACCTACTCAACTATTTACGGCTGCTCCGTACACCTGAGCAAATTGTCGTGGTTTGTTCAGCTGGATTCATTTAGATTTCTCTTTTTGTGAGTTCAGCGAACTATTCAGCAAACTCGTGGCACGTAATGTGACTATTTCTGAGTTCGCCAGCGACCTCATGGCACACAAGGTGACTGTTACCCTCATGAGCCATGAGGGTTGCTGGACGCCTCAAGGCGTAACGTATGTATCCAAAGTGCAAGACTCATAACAAACACCCAGGTAAGAGATTATGTCAATAATATGACCAAACAAGTGAAAAGTACGCTTGGCACGGATCGATAATTTTCCATTTCAGGCTCTGGCAGTGAAAAGGTTAATAAGTAAGACTTGTTAAAACGTGATTTGCCAATAACATGATTTGGCCAACAATCACGATGTAGGTGAAGGGAATTATAGTCTGCGGGTCTGATCTCACATACAGCTGATGGGAATCATTCAAGAACACGAGCAGTTGCAATCGCATCCTTTCTTAGTATACCGTGTTTTGAAACGTTTTGATTGATTTCTATACATATTTTTAAAAAAAACCGTTGCAAAGTTCTCCACAATGGTTTATTATTTTCTGTATAGATAACCCTTAAGTATAGATTACTGTTCTGTATACAATATCCTTGGGAGTCCCATAAAAAATAGCAAATGTTAGGGGTAGTCAGCTGAAATATTACGTTTTGTAAATAGTTTGTTTGAGCAGGTGACCAGACGGTCATCTTTGACTGAATGGGGGAAGGAAGCGAACTAGCTCAATGATGATGTCTTCAGTTTTCCAAATTAATTTCGGGCCGATCTACTAATAATTAATTCATATAAATTATATAAATGATAAATTACTCAGGTTTACAAAAACTTGAACGTGAACCTACTTGTATTGGCAATAATTCATAACAAGAAGTACATAACAACGAGCATTCAAAATTACGAGGGTCACTCAATAAGTAAGGTCTCCAAGGTTGGAAGCAAGTTCGTTAGAAGAAGGTTGGCACGTTTGGTCGTGAAAAATTGATGTTCCACAAGATTTGTGCACGGTGGGTTCCAATAATGCTTTCTGAAGACCATGAACGCAAACGAATGGAGGCTTCTCGTCAACTTCTTGATTGTTTTACTAGAAGGGGAAGAGTTTTTGGATTCCATCGTTACGGGCGATGAAACCTGGGTGTCTCGTTAAACTCGAGAGACAAAACGTCAATCACTTCAACACCGCCATACGACCTCTCCAAAATCAGAGAAATTCGAACAAGGCCAGCCTGCTCGAAAAATGGCAAGTGTTTTTTGAGACCGAGAAGGTGTGCTCTTGGTTGATTTCATGGCCCGTGGAACAACAATAAATGCCAATGCATATTATGAGACGCTCAGAATGCATAAAACTGAGAAGAGCAATACAGAATCGCAAAAGGGGGATGGATGTTGACCAAGGGAGTGTCGCTACTGTATAACAACGCCCTCACACAAAATATCGGACCTTTTGAACCCGTTCGGATGGGACATTGTGACCCACCCACCCTACAGTCAGGAATTGGCACCGAGTGATTACCACCCTTTCACTCACGTACAAGAGCACCTGAGTGGCCAACGCTTTGACGATGATGAGGAGGTCAAGGAGGAAGTGCAACGCTGTTTTAGGGAGCAGGAAGGAGAGTTGTATGGCACGGGTGTATCAAAGCTGGTGGAAAGACTCCAAAAGTGCATTTTCGATTTTTTTTTAAATGTGGAGACGTTACTTATTTAGTGACCCTCGTACCTTCTTTCCATAGACACAAAATGTATCTCAAAACAATAAACTTGGCATTGTATTGTCAAGTCTTACCGACTGAATACTCTTACAGTTTCAACCGTTTGATTCACTCTCATTTTGACGATTTTTGTGGAGTTTTCAATTAATCATAATAATTCTCTCTTACATTTCAACTTGAACGTCAGAATTATATTGCGCAAGAAGTAGTAGCAATATTTGTCAATATAAATTACCTGTGCCTTTCGGTGGTCCCGATCCGATGTACTCACTCAAGACTTCGCCTTTTGAAACATCTGATCCAGGGATGTTTCCCACTAACCAGTGCTGCCATTCTCTGAACTTGGGTTCATTTCTGCTTGGAGCATCAGGATCTGAAGATGGAAAATTGAGATGTATAGACACATAATCAAGATTTTATTAGAGTTGATATATTTATATCCTACCGGTGTCAAATTTATATGGTTGCTACTACTATCAGTTGCATCTTGGAAGCTACAGCTGTATTGGACCAAGAGACCTTCTTCAATAAGTAGTCATGAAGGTTCTTGTGTTTCAAGCAATTCTGCTCGTTCATCTCTTCAAGTAACTTTTTGGATGAGATGTATGAATCTTCTACATAGTTATTCTTCTAAATAGCCTCTACAGCCGCATTTGATGGCCTCAGTGGTGGGGGCTTCCTATTACTGTACTTATGCTTATCCAAATGTAGAAGAGTGATGATGGAAGAGCGTTGTATCCCACATTCGTTTTTTTTTTTTTTTAATTGACAAACCTTCCTATTTTCAATAATGAAGCAAAATTGGATGATAGGGATGATTTTTTGTTAATTTCAATATTCATCCCTAAAGATGAATATTCATGTTACTAAAGATGAATTCATGTCTCAAAGGAATTTCTCTACTGTTTTATGTGCCTCAACTCTGAATGTCAATCAATCTTGAGAAATATGGAGTTTCAGCTTGGAGGTAGATGTGATTTCTTTAAGAAGTTGACAACTGCCACCCAGACCAATCGTGTAAACTGCCACCTAATTGACAACTGCCACCCCTAGCTACCCAAAGTGAACACTGCTACCCATTCGACAACACATATTAGATGAATTTGGATGATCACCCTATTATCAATGGCGAATAACATATAATATATATAAATAAATTACATATAAATAAATATGGGAGGGAGGGGGCAATAATAAGGTAGTTGTGATTCAGTCAACTTAATTTGTGTCCACTAAAAGTATATGACGAGTTCTTTCTCTCCAACTAAACTATATGTATGGGATCTGTGGTTTGGAGGAAGTTTTTTATTTTATTTTTGGCACTTGCGAGCATCCAGAGTGAGCACTGATCAAATATTAATAAACAATGTGTCCAACTGAACTTGAACGAGCGGTAATGGATACAATTATTATGTTTGCTCAGGTGGCTGTTGACAAACAATGAGCGCGTGAGAACCTAGGGTGGCAGTTGTTAAACGGATGGGAGTTCACACTATTGGAAGTTGACAACTTTTTAGAGCGGTGACAGTTGTTTTTTGCCCATCACCACTACGTCTTGCCATTCTCAAAGGAGCATGTAAGCTTCATTCTTCAGGATGGGTTATGTGATAGGTTACCTATGTGATCAAGTTTTTTTTCCCACTTATGACTTGGAAATAATGTCGTCCAAATGACCGCCTTAGCGGCTGATTGACATGTGGAGTCTTTTGCAGAAGATTTCCATGGCTCTCCTCTGCACACTGCTGTTTGGACGATTTCCTCCTCGATTGCCTCCTTTAATTCATCAAGAGTCCTACGGCGATTTTTGAAGACCTCACCCATGAGGACCTCACAGGAAGAAGTCACAGGGACTCAAATCCGGGTAGCGAGGGGGCTCCTGCAGGGAGATCACTTGACCAGGGAACATGTCCTCCAGAATCTCACGCGAACGGGCTGTAGCCCGGTCCTGTTGGAACCAGGAGTTCTCTGGGTCGTGCTCAATATTCCTCAATTTTTCGGCCGCGAAAAGTCCTTCAACATGTTGCAGTATTGTTGGGGCGTCACAGTGACTTGTGGGTCGGTACACTGTTACGCCGCCTTCTACAAAAAAGTAAGGGCCTATGATCCCTAGGCCGAACACAGCGCACCAAACAATAACCTTTGGGCTGTTAAGAGGCCTCCAATGAAGCTATCTAGGGTTTTGAGCGGTCCAGTAGTGGTAGTTTTGTTTATTAACGCAGCCCGACAAGTTGAAATGAGCTTCGTCGCTCAACCATAAAACTGCGGTGAGAACCGCATTACAAAATCGCCTCGAGAACCGCATTAAAACAATCCTGTCGGTTTCCCTAGTCAGCCGGAGACAATTCCTGGACCATAGCAATCTTGTACAGGTGTAACTTGAGGTCGCAGTGCAAAATGTGTTTCACATTTATTTCCGAAATTCAAAGAGCAGCTGCATGATTCAGTACAGAGTGCCTAGGAGACTGTTCAATTGGTGCCCTCACCCTGGCGATGTTTTCAGGGACCCTAGGCCATTTCGAGGAGCCTGGTTGCTTCTCTCCTACAGCTGATGACGTGGTCCAGAATTTGAGAACCCAACGCAAAATTGTGTTTTCGGGGACTGGATCTGTGAACTGCAAACTATAACTGGTTCGGAACACCCTCTTAGTGGCTGTAACGGATTCGCCATTTTTTATAAACACCTAGACAATGTACGTAAGATGCTCAAGTGACCAAAACATGGTGGCTACTAGAAACTTGAGCTCTCCCGGGTCGAACATCCCAAATCGCACCTCTCTCCTACCATCCCTTCAAGCGCAGTGATTATTTGAAAAGTGGGAAAACTAGTTGCCGCACCCTGTATACATTGGGTGGAACACAACCAAATCACCATTGAATCACCTGATTACAGGTGTATACAAACAGGCTGTTGATACACAGTGAGTATACACACAGGGTGGTTTGCTTGTGTACTACAAAAAACGCTAAGAAATGTCACGGGAGAACTCTGGGGGCCTGAGTAGTTTTAGGAGCGCCCAAGAGATGGCGCGGGCTGTGCCCTTTGGGCATCAGTTACCTTGTGTCTCCTCGATATTTCGGGGAGGTTTTCCAGTACACCGGTCCTTTCTACTCTCGGGCTCATCTTGTTCGGTTATCATTTAATTTTTCCCAATTTCTAGAAGGTGTAAAGTGGATATTGTGTTTTGTTGGTGATATTGTGTTGATATTGTAATTTTCAGAACATAAACATTTCCATCTCTCGACAAAGGCAATTTACTTAATTTATTCCGTCCCTGAACACTGAGCCCTTGCTCCCACGAGAGGCCAGTGGCCTGATTTATATGGTAAATTCCTTACAGAAACAATAACATAGGACAGACAACACCAATACAGGCACTATGTTCAACTTTTCACCAAATGAGCGGAATAATAGTTAATCCACGTCCACATTTCTAACAATTATTGCTTTCGAGCGTAGAACGCACCTGTCATACAGAGTAGATACCACTTGCTAGGATCAGCATCCCATTCAACAGTGGGTTCATCTTTAACTTGGGTAGGAGTAAGCTCATTTCCAAGATCGGCCGACACTCCACTTTTATACACAACCTGTGAAATCGAAATTTCATGCAATGAGAAATATTTCAAACTTATAAATGTAAAATGATACACAAGTGAAGTTGGAGGCAAACTCATAAATTGACAGCCTGTTTCCCTTGTCAAGAAACGTTAAGAACGATATAATTACGTCCACTATACTTGAATTCCAAACAAGTACTGGTCCAATTAATCATTCACTATGGTCAATTGTGAATAATATTTTTGCAATAAACTGTAACACTGCCGTTAATTCACAAAACATTGATTTTAAAAAAAATATATAACTAGATATACAGATCATCAATTTAAAAACAATTTATGAAAATACTTTGCATTGATCAGAGACTTTTGAGATTTCTTTTGTATTGGTAAATGGCGTTGCAATGTGGTTGACTAAGAAAATGTTCGAATGGACTTATTTTGTCTTACCAACTTGAAGCAGAAGAAAGAATTCACGTCAAAATGTTTAAGATTCCAACTGTGTGTGTAATGAACACTAAAAGGGGAGAAAAGGGCTAACTCGAATTATTTCAAGCAGTATTCTAATTTAAGATCAGTAATTCATGTTCCAAACACACTGGTGTGGTCCACAACTGAGAAAAAACAGCTCACGAGTGTTTTGTGTACAGTGTAAAAACAGGGTCCTCAGCAAAGTCGATCAGTATTTTGAGAAAGTTGGATTTCTACGGTTAAAATAATTTCGTTACCTTCTACTTTTTCTAGTGAATAATTATTGTGTGTCTATGAGCTGCAAATATCAACTACCAACGTACTCATATTGGTAGGTAATTAATAAACCCCACATTACATGCCACCAAATAGTTCGTCGCTTAAGTGGAAATATCAGCTATCTCATGTTTCACAAAAGCTGCATCAGCTCACAAGCTTTTTTCAAATCTGAATATTTTGTTAAAATGCAATGCTTGGAAACTCGGAAATCACCTGGTAATATGTAGGTACCAATTTTTAGATGGTTCAGCGCATTATCAATATTTTTCTATCTTGAAACTAGAAAAACCCAAGATAGGCCTTTCTTCTCCTGTAGCGTTCCGTCCCGCCAAGCAAATTGCGAAAGGCGAACGTTACCGAACGGTTTACCGGACGACACAAAACACGTTTTTCAAGTATCCATATCTCGGCTCGCTTTTGACCGATCAACTTGAAATTTGGATTGGATCTTCTTGGTGTGAATAATAGAAAGCGCTACGAATAGGTATTACTTGAATATTTTTGTATGAGTAAGCATGAATCAATTGGCATAATATAACTATATATTATATAGTTATTAATAAATTGTTAATCCTCCTAAGAACCAAAATTGAATATAAAATAAATTAGTTCGTAGGTATGTTACGGTTGTTGTTATCATTTAACATTATTATTTTTGTGCGTTGTTATTAGTGAATACAAAATTTGTTATTATTGTGCATGTATTTATATGAATGGTAATTGAACGGTATCATATTAATGGTTTAGAATTAGGAATTTAGGTTTAGGAATAGTACAGTTGTCGAAAAACGACGCGAACTCGCTTGACGGTCCTCCTATAGGACCAAGGCAGTGCATAGCTCCTTGTAACAAATGTATAAATAATGATTGGTGAAAAATAAAGCCCTACAAGTTTCAAGTCGGTAGTTCTAAAGAGAGCCGAGTTATATAACTTGAAAACAGCGGTTTTCGACCCTTACCTTGTTCTTCTCCTTCTCCTCATTCACTTAGGCAAGCATGACTGACTTGAAATTTCGCACTCTCTGTAGAGCTTCGTTTTAACTTCAGACAGGGCCTTTTAAAAGATTTAACCCATTACCTCAACCAAAAAAAAGTTTAGAAACAACAAACAGAAATTTTAGGCTACACTTTGACGTGTCTAAAGCCTGGGTTGGTGAACCCTGTGGTTACATATAACCCTGGGGTTGACGTTTTTTGGAACCGGTCCTAACAGGACCAATCGACTTGACATTTTGCGAATACCTTCTTTATAATATGAACCAGTGTCATTGAAAGATTCAACCGATTACCTCAACCCAAGAAAATTATAGGAACAAAAAACTGAAATTCAAGTTAATTTTAGCCACTTTGTCCGGTGCACAGCCTGGGTAACTGGACCAATCTATCTAAAAGTTTGCTTGAATCGTTCGAATGGCACTGGGTCATGTTAATGATTTCATAAGTCTTAGCCGGGAGTGATGGTGGCTGGGCAGATCGCCCCTCATCCAGTTCTGTGCGCCACTTGGTGCTACTGTCTTCATTCAAGGAACTGAACAAACACACTTGTGGATTATTCTACGTAATTATTCTTGCATAATATGCAAGAATAATTGCGTAGAATAATCCACAAGAATATTATTGCCTCTACAGTCTTTTCGACAAAAAGATCTGATATCCCCCAAAAACACTCCGTGTAAATATCACCCAGCCTCGCAAATATCATTCTACAGAGGCCGGAAAAAGTTATGATATCCACTTTCTCCGCCCGCCTTTTTCCTTCCAAGTAAAGAGATGTCCTAACCACTTCACAAGCACCGTACCCGTTTTGAAATCTCCCATCGGCGCCATGACGGGATGTTTTTATTACTACACATCTATGTATTATTAAATTATTAAAATTTTTATTAGTTGCCAGTGCAAGTTAGTTATCTATTTAAGGCGGGCGGGGAAAGTAAATATAACTTTTTCCGTCCGCTGTAGAATGATATTTTCGAGTTAGGGTGATTTTTATACGGAGTGTTTTTTGGTTTTCGTAACGGACAATTCTTAATTTTTAATTAATGGAATCCGTGGTTTAATAGGCTATTCGTGTCTATTAAACACACAGTTAAATTAGGTATGTGACAAAATCAAACCAGTAGGGACGCACTGATTATGGTTGATCAGACGCACTGATTATGATTATGTTTAATGCATGTTATGCATTATGTTTTAAACGAATGCAATGGATTCACAGTGGTATTTTTTCTATAGGTACAGGGTGTCAGGGTTAAGGTCGTACCACCGCCTAGGGATCGATTCTACAACTAATTTCTGATGAAGTGACCGATAACTTTTTTGGTTTATTATCTTCGATAATGAACCATTGGAATCGCCCAAAGAAAAAAATGTTTTAACCCCCCCCCTCAAAATTTGTTGGTTTACGTTTCAAGATACGTAGATTCAGAAAATCGAATTAAAAAAAATCCGTCCGTCCGCCGTACGCCGTCCGCGCCACTTTGCCCAGTTTTTTTGTACCGATTGAAATCCGACTTTTTTCACTTTCAAGATTATTGTTCGTGTTTTTTCACTAAAATGGCCATACGTCCATCATTTTTCAGTTAAAATTCAAATGTGATTACAAATTTGTATACCGTTGGAAAGACCGCTAAATTCCCTATCTCCCTAGTGCTAAATGAAACTTCTTAAAAAAGATTCCAATAAAGATCGTTCTGTAGGGAAGGAAGTGTTATAGTATGGTGAAATATGAGACCGAATAGTAGTCCCGAAAATGTACAGTTTTTTCCAACGGTATGATCAAAAAATTGTTTACAGTGTTTACACTGTAAACATGGTGTAAAATTTTCGTTCCCATGCCAAAACCGTGGCTCTCTCAGTAAAAATATACAAGTAAAATTTTTCGCGAAAATCGACATTTTTACCGTAAAATGTGTTTGGCATCAATCTTGTTCGCAATCGTTGTCTCGCTGAGTCAAATGATGACTCAAGACTTCTCGAATAAGCAGTAACTGATATCTTGTCCAATTTACTTTTCGAAAGTTGTCTTAATTTCTGTTGATTTGCATGGTAATTTAGTTGGACTAGGTAGGCCAAGCTAAACGTTACTATCGTTGACAATTAGGTCAATGTAGTATGTTTTTAATGTCCATCCCCCTCCACCCATCGTAATTGAACAAACCAGCCTACTCATAATAACACTAGGTTCCGAACATCATTAAGTGATCAGTTTGTGACGTGTGACTTGTCACATGGCAACTTTTTAGACTCAAGAATATACCGACATGCTGCTGGTATATGGTTTCACAAACCAAAACGCCAGTGAAGCTGTAGGGGAATACTACCGGCTGACTGTGCTGTTCATGTTCTGTGTTCTCTGTACGTCACTAACAAAGAGGATACGTAATTTCGCTCAACGGATTTCAAATGAAAGTATCGAATCCTCCCTTCAATAATTATGGCTTCCATCTAGTTAAAAGGCTTATCCCAATCTCAGCTAATGAGATAGGTTAACCCTTATCCTGGCAGAGTATCACTGGTGATACCTCGACTTTGACGATTTTTTTAAAGGTGAAGGGGATTTTTCGGAGGCCCCATCTTTTTTATGTGCATTCAGGGATATCTAGCGGAGAGGTTGGCAGCCCTTTTTCCCTTTTCTTATCACACACGCCGCCAGAATACGACTTCTTGGCCTCAGCGACCAGTTGTTCCTGTGATAATGGCGGCGCCCCAACGAATGGTAAGTTCTCCTATTTTTATTGAAAAAACAAGATATATTTTTACTGTCGGTAATTTGATATGTTGTAGCCTAGGATCTGTACAATGCATGGAAACGATGGAAAAGTCGTTCAGTTGAAAAATTAATTATATATCAACAAAAAACAAAAAGTATCGCAGGTGATACTCTGCCAGGATAAGGTAGTTATTGCGCTTGACGTATTTTCAAAAGCAGCAAGTCAAACTGATGTCTATTCTCGCAAGTTTCTATGATTTGAATAATGTTTGCTCGTCTAATTTACCTGTATTTGATATTCTAGAACACATTTGAATCCAGAGGGGCATATATCCTGAGTTTGGTTCCCCGAATCAGGCAGGACTCGCTGAGCGAAGACGAAGAGGCTGATAGTTCGCCAATTCTATTCATAATTTTTCCAACATGTTTCCAAATTCATGTTTTTCCAACATGTTTCACTGCAGCTCACGAAAAGTGATGAGAATTTTTTTACCATGTACTCGTCTTGTGCCTTATAGTTCGCCAATTCTATTCATAATTTTTCCAACATGTTTCCAAATTCATGTTTTTCCAACTTGTTTCACTGCAGCTCACGAAAAGTGATAAGTATTTTTTTACCATATACTCGTTTTGTGCCTTATAGTTCGCCAATTCTATTCATAATTTTTAATTTCTTTATACATTTTCATGACAAAAAAGCAAACATGACTAAATAGAGGGAATTTTTAACATAAATTCGTTGACTGCTCCTAGTTTGCTATGTGATTTTTGTAAGATACTAAGTCCCTAAATGAGGAATGTGATTCTTCCCAAATTTTTTAGAATTTATATATGTGTAAACAATGTTCCTTATTACGAAACCTTGATCTCTTGAAATTGTATTAAAATTTCAACCATTTTTTGTATTAAAACTGATTTTTAAAAATTTTTTGTTAATTATATTTTCACAACCCTATCCTGGCGGAGTATCATATATGATACCTTTGGTGTACAAAACGTACTATGGGGGGCCAAAAATTTTCAACCTCAAACTGTGATTATTGGAGGCTCCTAGAGTAGAAAATAACAAAAAAATTTTGAAAAAGTCCAAAATTTGATGTCTTGCCAGGATAAGGGTTAACGGACACTTTTCATCAGAAATTAGTTGTAGAATCGATCCCTGGCCGGTAGTACGACCTCAACCCTGACACCCTGTATAATAATAATTGCGGATTACACAGTGTAATTACAACTAAACTTAGGTACGCCTACCAACTGGGACGAAAAACGAGCCAAATTGGACTTAAGTATTGTAACGATCTGTTACACGTCCCACCGAGGAAAGGCTCGACTGCAAAGGTACCTAATTCCAATATAATCGAGACTCAACACAAGAACAAGTGAACCTTCTAACATTTTTGAACTAGAAACGATACCAGCTATGGATGTACTGAGACGGTAGCCATACATGATGGTTGGCACTTTCCCTGACTAATGATAGTTACGTTAGTATCAAAACAGAATGGTACGTACTTTCACGACTTTGGCCGGCGCCTTTTGAATAACATCAGGGACGACGAGATACTTGTCCATTTTGATGCGGCAGAGTCACGGCACGTCTGAAACTGCGATGAACGACGGACTGAGTGAAGGTTGGAGATATGACCTGCGGGTCAAGATCAGTAAATTGTAAAAAACAGAGCACCAGATCTGTTTGGAAAGAAGAAAATTGAAAAGATAATGCAATTATCTCAACGGCGAACGTTGAGAAAGCGAGTTACAAAAACAGGACGGCGAAGATTGCAGTTGATAACAACAACAGGTTCTTCTTTTCCTTCGGATGATGGTGGTTGTCGTTGAGTGGTGGTTGCGTGGGTCGTGGAGGAATAAGAATGGGGTGGAGTCCAGATCCATGGATTGTAGGTAGAAGGGAGCAAATGAGGTTTCTGAGTAAATCAATCCCCTAGGGAAGTGGCGATTAATTCTTAATATCTTTTTAGCGAATTTTCGAAGAAAAAGAAGCTAAGTATTGTTCTCGGCCCAAAATGTTTAAATCTCGAGTTTCCGATAATTTTGGTTTATTCTTCTCATTATTATTCTTATTCTTATTATTAGTCTTCGATAATGAACCATTGGAATCGACCAAAGAAAAAATGTTTAACCCCCCCCCCCCCCCCTCCCCCTCACGTTTCAAGATACGTGGATTCAGAAAACCGATGACTTGCGGGACTTTGCCCAGTTAGCGCTGTGCTAACATTACGAAATTTGGTTTACGGGTTCCGACCAACCCCACAATGATCCTCAAAACGTCTTATAATCTTAAATCAAGGGGAAGGGGTTCAAAACGAATTTTGGGATTTTGAACGGAAACGATTCTACAACTGATTTCTGATGAAAAGTGTCCTATAACAATATTTTTTTTTTTTTTTAGATTGAAATCCGACTTTTTTCACTTTTAAGATTTTTTTCGTGCCCTTTTTTTCGAAAAAAGTCACTATATCACTACGTCACTACCAAAATGGCCATAAGTACCGCATTATTCAGTCAAACTCAAATGTGATAATATGAACCTAGGAACCTAGTGTTATTATGAGTAGGCTGGTTTGTTTAATTACGGCGGGTGGAGGGGGATGGACATTAAAAACATACTACATTGACCTAATTGTCAACGATAGTGACGTTTAGCTTGGCCTACCTAGTCCAACTAAATTACCATGCAAATCAACAGAAATTAAGACAACTTTCGAAAAGTAAATTGGACAAGATATCAGTTACTGCTTATTCGAGAAGTCTTGAGTCATCGTTTGACTCAGCGAGACAAAGATTTCAAACAAGATTGCTGCCTAACTCATTTTACGGTAAAAATATCGGTTTTGCGAAATATTTTACTTGTCGATTTTTACTGAAAGATCCACGGTGTTTGGCACG
Source organism: Stenodema calcarata (assembly GCA_963920205.1). Taxonomy (NCBI): domain Eukaryota; kingdom Metazoa; phylum Arthropoda; class Insecta; order Hemiptera; family Miridae; genus Stenodema; species Stenodema calcarata. The sequence goes on along the minus strand of OY986048.1, from coordinate 32,856,450 downwards.
GGAACGAGGATTTTACACCATCGCTCCACTGTAAACAATTTTTCGATCATACCGTTGGAATACTTTTGGGCCAACTTTTTGGGTTACAGTATGCAAGTAACCGGCAGATTCATTTAGGCTCTCAAACGTTTGAAAAAACTGTACATTTCCGAAATTGTCGAGACATTCCTATTTGGGCTCATTCTTCAATACCTGAATCTTTTTTAAGTTTCATTTAGCACTAGGGAGATAGGGAATTTAACGTTATTTCCAACAGTATAATCACATATGAATCCCTGGCCGGTGGTACGACCGGTGGTTACACCCTGTATAGGTAAGAAGTGGATGATAATACAATATTTAATCGGTTTCTTGTTTGTAAAATTATTTAACGATTACCTATTTGTTTAAACAAATTAATTTTGGATGATGAGCTAGAGTCTTGAAATTTCAAACATGGGTCGAGGATGGATGACAATGCAATATGCACTCAGTTTCTTGTCCGCGACACTTTGCCCAGTGAGTGTTGTGCTGAAATTACGAAATTTGGTTACAGGTTCAGACAACACCAACGATGACCCTTGGAACTTTTCACAACCCTAGTTCGAGGGGAAGGGGTTCAAAAAGAATTTTGACATTTCAGTTCAACTGTGAACATGGTACGTCGCACCATGCGGCAGCCTGTCGGGTCATGTTCATACTGGCCGGGCTGATTAAAATAGCACATTGGTGTTGGGAAATCGAGTTAATAAATAATAATAATCGGTAATAATTAATAATAATTCTCAATACTATTGAAAAGGTAATCAATAATATTCAATTAATTATTGCCGAATTAGGTGGAGATGAAAACCCCAGAATCGTTATTTGTAATTAATCCATCATCTTTATAAACGCTTCATCTATCATTTCTTGAATTATACCGAAGGGTGACCTGCACAAAGAAGATATAAACCGTTGTGTCAAGAATTTGCAGAGTTTTTTTTAAAAGTACAATATAGAAGTAGAAGTATAATATACTCGTAGTAAAAAAGGTCAATTAAGTTCGTTGGAAGATAGGGGAAAGAACAATATGTTGGTGCCTAATAATAATGCTAGAAGAAGAGCCAGTGGATTTTTTTTTTTTTTTTTTTTTTTTTAATTGTTAGTTACATTAGTTGTAGGAAATTAGTGGAGCTGAACATTGTTTGAAATGAGATAGCTAGTGATTAGAGACTTCCAATTAACCTGAACCACAGATTGCCTGAGACTAGTAGGAAAAGTATTGAAAAATCTACAGCCTATAGAATTATACTGTCGATGAAAGAAACTGGTATTGCTTTTAGGGATTTGGCACATCAATTCAACCTGCGCTCTGGTAACTTTTGCATGGTTAATTGCAATTATTTTCTTTTCTTTCTTAAGTAAAGTAAATTGAATTTTAATTTCGGCATAAAATGCCGCCCGCGACCGCTCGAGGGAGTAAAAATTGAGTTTTAATTTCGGCATAAAATGCCGTCCGCGACCGCTCGAGGGAGTAAAAATTGAGCTTTAATTTCGGCATAAAATGCCGCCCGCGACCGCTCGAGGGAGTAAAAATTGAGTTTTAATTTCGGCATAAAATGCCGCCCGCGACCGCTCGAGGGAGAAAAATTGAGTTTTAATTTCGGCATAAAATACCGCCCGCGACCGCTCGAGGAGTAAAAATTGAGTTTTCATTTTGGCATAAAATGCCGCCCGCGACCGCTCGAGGGAGTAAAAATTGAGTTTTAATTTCGGCGTAAAATGCCGCCCGCGACCGCTCGAGGGAGTAAAAATTGAGTTTTAATTTCGGCATAAAATGCCGCCCGCGACCGAAGAAGAGCCAGTGGATTTTTTTTTTTTTTTTTTTTTTTAATTGTTAGTTACATTAGTTGTAGGAAATTAGTGGAGCTGAACATTGTTTGAAATGAGATAGCTAGTGATTAGAGACTTCCAATTAACCTGAACCACAGATTGCCTGAGACTAGTAGGAAAAGTATTGAAAAATCTACAGCCTATAGAATTATACTGTCGATGAAAGAAACTGGTATTGCTTTTAGGGATTTGGCACATCAATTCAACCTGCGCTCTGGTAACTTTTGCATGGTTAATTGCAATTATTTTCTTTTCTTTCTTAAGTAAAGTAAATTGAATTTTAATTTCGGCATAAAATGCCGCCCGCGACCGCTCGAGGGAGTAAAAATTGAGTTTTAATTTCGGCATAAAATACCGCCCGCGACCGCTCGAGGGAGTAAAAATTGAGTTTTAATTTCGGCATAAAATGCCGCCCGCGACCGCTCGAGGGAGTAAAAATTGAGTTTTATTTTCGGCATAAAATGCCGCCCGCGACCGCTCGAGGGAGTAAAAATTGAGTTTTAATTTCGGCATAAAATGCCGCCCGCGACCGCTCGAGGGAGTAAAAATTGAGTTTTAATTTCGGCATAAAATGCCGCCCGCGACCGCTCGAGGGAGTAAACACTGAGTTTTAATTTCGGCATAAAATGCCGCCCGCGACCGCTCGAGGGAGTAAAAATTGAGTTTTAATTTCGGCATAAAATGCCGCCCGCGACCGCTCGAGGGAGTAAATTGAGTTTTAATTTCGGCATAAAATGCCGCCCGCGACCGCTCGAGGGAGTAAAAATTGAGTTTTAATTTCGGCATAAAATGCCGCCCGCGACCGCTCGAGGGAATAAAAATTTATTTTTTATTTATTTATTTTATTTATTTTTTTTTCCCATTTCAATTACAAAATAATTACAATAATAAAATAAAATCATATTTCAAACATAAATGTACGCTTATATCATATTGTAGACTGGAAAAATTACTCTCTCTGAAAGGTTAAGAACCGCTTATAGAGAGAGGAGTCAGCAATACAAATCGAGGTAAACTCTGCCTCTTGTTTGTTCAAAAAATAAAATAAAAAATAGTAGAAGTATAGTATAGAAGAAGTACGATATAGAAGTATAAGTATAATATAGTAAAAAAGGTCAATTAAGTTTGTTGGAAGATAGGGGAAAGAACAATATGTTGGTGCCTAATAATAATGCTAGAAGAAGAGCCAGTGGATTTTATTTTTTTTTTTTTTTAATTGTTAGTTACATTAGTTGTAGGAAATTAGTGGAGCTGAACATTGTTTGAAATGAGATAGCTAGTGATTAGAGACTTCCAATTAACCTGAACCACAGATTGCCTGAGACTAGTAGGAAAAGTATTGAAAAATCTACAGCCTATAGAATTATACTGTCGATGAAAGAAACTGGTATTGCTTTTAGGGATTTGGCACATCAATTCAACCTGCGCTCTGGTAACTTTTGCATGGTTAATTGCAATTATTTTCTTTTCTTTCTTAAGTAAAGTAAATTGAATTTTAATTTCGGCATAAAATGCCGCCCGCGACCGCTCGAGGGAGTTAAATTGAATTTTAATTTCGGCATAAAATGCCGCCCGCGACCGCTCGAGGGAGTAAAAATTGAGTTTTAATTTCGGCATAAAATGCTGCCCGCGACCGCTCGAGGGAGTAAAAATTGAGTTTTAATTTCGGCATAAAATGCCGCCCGCGACCGCTCGAGGGAGTAAAATTGAGTGTTAATTTCGGCATAAAATGCCGTCCGCGACCGCTCGAGGGAGTAAAAATTGAGTTTTAATTTCGGCATAAAATGCCGCCCGCGACCGCTCGAGGGAGTAAAAATTGAGTTTTAATTTCGGCATAAAATACCGCCCGCGACCGCTCGAGGATCAAAAATTGAGTTTTAATTTCGGCATAAAATGCCGCCCGCGACCGCTCGAGGGAGTAAAAATTGAGTTTTAATTTCGGCATAAAATGCCGCCCGCGACCGCTCGAGGGAGTAAAAATTGAGTTTTAATTTCGGCATAAAATGCCGCCCGCGACCGCTCGAGGGAGTAAAAATTGAGTTTTAATTTCGGCATAAAATGCCGCCCGCGACCGCTCGAGGGAGTAAAAATTGAGTTTTAATTTCGGCATAAAATGCCGCCCGCGACCGCTCGAGGGAGTAAAAATTGAGTTTTAATTTCGGCATAAAATGCCGCCCGCGACCGCTCGAGGGAGTTAAAATTGAGTTTTAATTTCGGCATAAAATGCCGCCCGCGACCGCTCGAGGGAGTAAAAATTGAGTTTTAATTTCGGCATAAAATGCCGCCCGCGACCGCTCGAGGGAGTAAAAATTGAGTTTTAATTTCGGCATAAAATGCCGTCCGCGACCGCTCGAGGGAGTAAAAATTGAGCTTTAATTTCGGCATAAAATGCCGCCCGCGACCGCTCGAGGGAGTAAAAATTGAGTTTTAATTTCGGCATAAAATGCCGCCCGCGACCGCTCGAGGGAGTAAAAATTGAGTTTTAATTTCGGCATAAAATACCGCCCGCGACCGCTCGAGGAGTAAAAATTGAGTTTTCATTTTGGCATAAAATGCCGCCCGCGACCGCTCGAGGGAGTAAAAATTGAGTTTTAATTTCGGCGTAAAATGGCGCCCGCGACCGCTCGAGGGAGTAAAAATCGAGTTTTAATTTCGGCATAAAATGCCGCCCGCGACCGAAGAAGAGCCAGTGGATTTTTTTTTTTTTTTTTTTTTTTAATTGTTAGTTACATTAGTTGTAGGAAATTAGTGGAGCTGAACATTGTTTGAAATGAGATAGCTAGTGATTAGAGACTTCCAATTAACCTGAACCACAGATTGCCTGAGACTAGTAGGAAAAGTATTGAAAAATCTACAGCCTATAGAATTATACTGTCGATGAAAGAAACTGGTATTGCTTTTAGGGATTTGGCACATCAATTCAACTTTTGCATGGTTAATTGCAATTATTTTCTTTTCTTTCTTAAGTAAAGTAAATTGAATTTTAATTTCGGCATAAAATGCCGCCCGCGACCGCTCGAGGGAGTAAAAATTGAGTTTTAATTTCGGCATAAAATACCGCCCGCGACCGCTCGAGGGAGTAAAAATTGAGTTTTAATTTCGGCATAAAATGCCGCCCGCGACCGCTCGAGGGAGTAAAAATTGAGTTTTATTTTCGGCATAAAATGCCGCCCGCGACCGCTCGAGGGAGTAAAAATTGAGTTTTAATTTCGGCATAAAATGCCGCCCGCGACCGCTCGAGGGAGTAAAAATTGAGTTTTAATTTCGGCATAAAATGCCGCCCGCGACCGCTCGAGGGAGTAAACACTGAGTTTTAATTTCGGCATAAAATGCCGCCCGCGACCGCTCGAGGGAGTAAAAATTGAGTTTTAATTTCGGCATAAAATGCCGCCCGCGACCGCTCGAGGGAGTAAATTGAGTTTTAATTTCGGCATAAAATGCCGCCCGCGACCGCTCGAGGGAGTAAAAATTGAGTTTTAATTTCGGCATAAAATGCCGCCCGCGACCGCTCGAGGGAATAAAAATTTATTTTTTATTTATTTATTTTATTTATTTTTTTTTCCCATTTCAATTACAAAATAATTACAATAATAAAATAAAATCATATTTCAAACATAAATGTACGCTTATATCATATTGTAGACTGGAAAAATTACTCTCTCTGAAAGGTTAAGAACCGCTTATAGAGAGAGGAGTCAGCAATACAAATCGAGGTAAACTCTGCCTCTTGTTTGTTCAAAAAATAAAATAAAAAATAGTAGAAGTATAGTATAGAAGAAGTACGATATAGAAGTATAAGTATAATATAGTAAAAAAGGTCAATTAAGTTTGTTGGAAGATAGGGGAAAGAACAATATGTTGGTGCCTAATAATAATGCTAGAAGAAGAGCCAGTGGATTTTATTTTTTTTTTTTTTTTAATTGTTAGTTACATTAGTTGTAGGAAATTAGTGGAGCTGAACATTGTTTGAAATGAGATAGCTAGTGATTAGAGACTTCCAATTAACCTGAACCACAGATTGCCTGAGACTAGTAGGAAAAGTATTGAAAAATCTACAGCCTATAGAATTATACTGTCGATGAAAGAAACTGGTATTGCTTTTAGGGATTTGGCACATCAATTCAACCTGCGCTCTGGTAACTTTTGCATGGTTAATTGCAATTATTTTCTTTTCTTTCTTAAGTAAAGTAAATTGAATTTTAATTTCGGCATAAAATGCCGCCCGCGACCGCTCGAGGGAGTAAAAATTGAGTTTTAATTTCGGCATAAAATGCTGCCCGCGACCGCTCGAGGGAGTAAAAATTGAGTTTTAATTTCGGCATAAAATGCCGCCCGCGACCGCTCGAGGGAGTAAAATTGAGTGTTAATTTCGGCATAAAATGCCGTCCGCAACCGCTCGAGGGAGTAAAAATTGAGTTTTAATTTCGGCATAAAATGCCGCCCGCGACCGCTCGAGGGAGTAAAAATTGAGTTTTAATTTCGGCATAAAATACCGCCCGCGACCGCTCGAGGGAGTAAAAATTACTCTCTCTGAAAGGTTAAGAACCGCGCATAGAGAGAGGAGTCAGCAATACAAATCGAGGTAAACTCTGCCTCTTGTTTGTTCAAAAAATAAAATAAAAAATAGTAGAAGTATAGTATAGAAGAAGTACAATATAGAAGTATAAGTATAATATAGTAAAAAAGGTCAATTAAGTTTGTTGGAAGATAGGGGAAAGAACAATATGTTGGTGCCTAATAATAATGCTAGAAGAAGAGCCAGTGGATTTTATTTTTTATTTTTTTTTTTTTTAATTGTTAGTTACATCAGTTGGAGGAAATTAGTGGAGCTGAACATTGTTTGAAATGAGATAGCTAGTGATTAGACACTTCCAATTAACCTGAACCACAGATTGCCTGAGACTAGTAGGAAAAGTATTGAAAAATCTACAGCCTATAGAATTATACTGTCGATGGAAGAAACTGGTATTGCTTTTAGGGATTTGGCACATCAATTCAACCTGCGCTCTGGTAACTTTTGCATGGTTAATTGCAATTATTTTCTTTTCTTTCTTAAGTAAAGTAAATTGAGTTTTAATTTCGGCATAAAATGCCGCCCGCGACCGCTCGAGGGAGTAAAAATTGAGTTTTAATTTCGGCATAAAATGCCGCCCGCGACCGCTCGAGGGAGTAAAAATTGAGTTTTAATTTCGGCATAAAATGCCGCCCGCGACAGCTCGAGGGAGTAAAAATTGAGTTTTAATTTCGGCATAAAATGCCGCCCGCGACCGCTCGAGGGTGTAAAAATTGAGTTTTAATTTCGGCATAAAATGCCGCCCGCGACCGCTCGAGGGAGTAAAAATTGAGTTTTAATTTCGGCATAAAATGCCGCCCGCGACCGCTCGAGGGAGTAAAAATTGAGTTTTAATTTCGGCATAAAATGCCGCCCGCGACCGCTCGAGGGAGTAAAAATTGAGTTTTAATTTCGGCATAAAATGCCGCCCGCGACCGCTCGAGGGAGTAAAAATTGAGTTTTAATTTCGGCATAAAATGCCGCCCGCGACCGCTCGAGGGAGTAAAAATTGAGTTTTAATTTCGGCATAAAATGCCGCCCGCGACCGCTCGAGGGAGTAAAAATTGAGTTTTAATTTCGGCATAAAATGCCGTCCGCGACCGCTCGAGGGAGTAAAAATTGAGTTTTAATTTCGGCATAAAATGCCGCCCGCGACCGCTCGAGGGAGTAAAAATTGAGTTTTAATTTCGGCATAAAATGCCGCCCGCGACCGCTCGAGGGAGTAAACACTGAGTTTTAATTTTGGCATAAAATGCCGCCCGCGACCGCTCGAGGGAGTAAAAATTGAGTTTTAATTTCGGCATAAAATGCCGCCCGCGACCGCTCGAGGGAGTAAAAATTGAGTTTTAATTTCGGCATAAAATGCCGCCCGCGACCGCTCGAGGGAGTAAAAATTTATTTTTTTATTTATTTATTTTATTTATTTTTTTTTCCATTTAAATTACAAAATAATTACAATAATAAAATAAAATCATATTTCAAACATAAATGTACGCTTATATCATATTGTAGACTGGAAAAATTACTCTCTCTGAAAGGTTAAGAACCGCGCATAGAGAGAGGAGTCAGCAATACAAATCGAGGTAAACTCTGCCTCTTGTTTGTTCAAAAAATAAAATAAAAAATAGTAGAAGTATAGTATAGAAGAAGTACAATATAGAAGTATAAGTATAATATAGTAAAAAAGGTCAATTAAGTTTGTTGGAAGATAGGGGAAAGAACAATATGTTGGTGCCTAATAATAATGCTAGAAGAAGAGCCAGTGGATTTTATTTTTTTTTTTTTTAAATTGTTAGTTACATAAGTTGTAGGAAATTAGTGGAGCTGAACATTGTTTGAAATGAGATAGCTAGTGATTAGAGACTTCCAATTAACCTGAACCACAGATTGCCTGAGACTAGTAGGAAAAGTATTGAAAAATCTACAGCCTATAGAATTATACTGTCGATGAAAGAAACTGGTATTGCTTTTAGGGATTTGGCACATCAATTCAACCTGCGCTCTGGTAACTTTTGCATGGTTAATTGCAATTATTTTCTTTTCTTTCTTAAGTAAAGTAAATTGAGTTTTAATTTCGGCATAAAATGCCGCCCGCGACCGCTCGAGGGAGTAAAAATTGAGTTTTAATTTCGGCATAAAATGCCGCCCGCGACCGCTCGAGGGAGTAAAAATTGAGTTTTAATTTCGGCATAAAATGCCGTCCGCGACCGCTCGAGGGAGTAAAAATTGAGTTTTAATTTCGGCATAAAATGCCGCCCGCGACCGCTCGAGGGAGTAAAAATTGAGTTTTAATTTCGGCATAAAATGCCGCCCGCGACCGCTCGAGGGAGTAAAAATTGAGTTTTAATTTCGGCATAAAATGCCGCCCGCGACCGCTCGAGGGAGTAAAAATTGAGTTTTAATTTCGGCATAAAATGCCGCCCGCGACCGCTCGAGGGAGTAAAAATTGAGTTTTAATTTCGGCATAAAATGCCGCCCGCGACCGCTCGAGGGAGTAAAAATTGAGTTTTAATTTCGGCATAAAATGCCGCCCGCGACCGCTCGAGGGAGTAAAAATTGAGTTTTAATTTCGGCATAAAATGCCGCCCGCGACCGCTCGAGGGAGTATTGTATTGTATTGTATTGTATTCCTTTATTGGCAAAATAGTTAAGTATATAATTCAATCGGTATCATTTTCACAACTTATTGCCCACCGAAGAATAAGTTCAAGGGAACTTGTGCTCTTCGGAGGAGTTCATCTATCACTATTATAACAGCAGCACACAGGTGATGCAATAACCTAAGACATAAACGTTAATTAACAAAAACAAAAATTTATCATAGTAACAATGTAAAGAACAAGACAATACGAAAATTAAATAATTAACTTATACACAAGAAAACATTACGAGGACTTAACAATGCAGAATTATAAACAGCTATTTAATAGTTTTTTAAAATTTGACAGGCTGGAAAACGAAAAAATATTTATTTCTTTTTGGTATAGAGTTCTGAGGGCAGTTACATAAGCATTTCTCCTGTAGAACTCAGTATTTATATTAGGAAGAATGACACGGGAATTATTGTAGTTACGAGTAACAGACGAAGATAAAAGACGACGTGGATCAACTTTAGCGCCAAAAAGATGTATGCAAGATTGAAAGTGATAAATTTGATTAATATTTTTAACTTCAAAAGATTTAAACAAAAGTGAGGAAGAATATCTAGAGTTTTTATTTATTATAATTCGTAATAATTTATTTTGCACGATTTGCACTTTCTTAACAGCTGACTTAGGCGCGTAAAAATTGAGTTTTAATTTCGGCATAAAATGCCGCCCGCGACCGCTCGAGGGAGTAGAAATTGAGTTTTAATTTCGGCATAAAATGCCGCCCGCGACCGCTCGAGGGAGTAAAAATTGAGTTTTAATTTCGGCATAAAATGCCGCTCGCGACCGCTCGAGGGAGTAAAAATTGAGTTTTAATTTCGGCATAAAATGCCGCCCGCGACCGCTCGAGGGAGTAAAAATTGAGTTTTAATTTCGGCATAAAATGCCGCCCGCGACCGCTCGAGGGAGTAAAAATTGAGTTTTAATTTCGGCATAAAATGCCGCCCGCGACCGCTCGAGGGAGTAAAAATTGAGTTTTAATTTCGGCATAAAATGCCGCCCGCGACCGCTCGAGGGAGTAAAAATTGAGTTTTAATTTCGGCATAAAATGCCGCCCGCGACCGCTCGAGGGAGTAAAAATTGAGTTTTAATTTCGGCATAAAATGCCGCCCGCGACCGCTCGAGGGAGTATTGTATTGTATTGTATTGTATTCCTTTATTGGCAAAATAGTTAAGTATATAATTCAATCGGTATCATTTTCACAACTTATTGCCCACCGAAGAATAAGTTCAAGGGAACTTGTGCTCTTCGGAGGAGTTCATCTATCACTATTATAACAGCAGCACACAGGTGATGCAATAACCTAAGACATAAACGTTAATTAACAAAAACAAAAATTTATCATAGTAACAATGTAAAGAACAAGACAATACGAAAATTAAATAATTAACTTATACACAAGAAAACATTACGAGGACTTAACAATGCAGAATTATAAACAGCTATTTAATAGTTTTTTAAAATTTGACAGGCTGGAAAACGAAAAAATATTTATTTCTTTTTGGTATAGAGTTCTGAGGGCAGTTACATAAGCATTTCTCCTGTAGAACTCAGTATTTATATTAGGAAGAATGACACGGGAATTATTGTAGTTACGAGTAACAGACGAAGATAAAAGACGACGTGGATCAACTTTAGCGCCAAAAAGATGTATGCAAGATTGAAAGTGATAAATTTGATTAATATTTTTAACTTCAAAAGATTTAAACAAAAGTGAGGAAGAATATCTAGAGTTTTTATTTATTATAATTCGTAATAATTTATTTTGCACGATTTGCACTTTCTTAACAGCTGACTTAGGCGCGTAAAAATTGAGTTTTAATTTCGGCATAAAATGCCGCCCGCGACCGCTCGAGGGAGTAGAAATTGAGTTTTAATTTCGGCATAAAATGCCGCCCGCGACCGCTCGAGGGAGTAAAAATTGAGTTTTAATTTCGGCATAAAATGCCGCTCGCGACCGCTCGAGGGAGTAAAAATTGAGTTTTAATTTCGGCATAAAATGCCGCCCGCGACCGCTCGAGGGAGTAAAAATTGAGTTTTAATTTCGGCATAAAATGCCGCCCGCGACCGCTCGAGGGAGTAAAAATTGAGTTTTAATTTCGGCATAAAATGCCGCCCGCGACCGCTCGAGGGAGTAAAAATTGAGTTTTAATTTCGGCATAAAATGCCGCCCGCGACCGCTCGAGGGAGTAAAAATTGAGTTTTAATTTCGGCATAAAATGCCGCCCGCGACCGCTCGAGGGAGTATTGTATTGTATTCCTTTATTGGCAAAATAGTTAAGTATATAATTCAATCGGTATCATTTTCACAACTTATTGCCCACCGAAGAATAAGTTCAAGGGAACTTGTGCTCTTCGGAGGAGTTCATCTATCACTATTATAACAGCAGCACACAGGTGATGCAATAACCTAAGACATAAACGTTAATTAACAAAAACAAAAATTTATCATAGTAACAATGTATAGAACAAGACAATACGGAAATTAAATAATTAACTTATACACAAGAAAACATTACGAGGACTTAACAATGGAGAATTATAAACAGCTATTTATTAGTTTTTTAAAATTTGACAGGCTGGAAAACAAAAAAATATTTATTTCTTTTTGGTATAGAGTTCTGAGGGCAGTTACATAAGCATTTCTCCTGTAGAACTCAGTATTTATATTAGGAAGAATGACACGGGAATTATTGTAGTTACGAGTAACAGACGAAGATAAAAGAGGACGTGGATCAACTTTAGCGCCAAAAAGATGTATGCAAGATTGAAAATGATAAATTTGATTAATATTTTTAACTTCAAAAGATTTAAACAAAAGTGAGGAAGAATATCTAGAGTTTTTATTTAATATAATTCGTAATAATTTATTTTGTACGATTTGCACTTTCTTAACAGCTGACTTAGGCGCGTAAAAATTGAGTTTTAATTTCGGCATAAAATGCCGCCCGCGACCGCTCGAGGGAGTATTGTATTGTATTGTATTGTATTCCTTTATTGGCAAAATAGTTAAGTATATAATTCAATCGGTATCATTTTCACAACTTATTGCCCACCGAAGAATAAGTTCAAGGGAACTTGTGCTCTTCGGAGGAGTTCATCTATCACTATTATAACAGCAGCACACAGGTGATGCAATAACCTAAGACATAAACGTTAATTAACAAAAACAAAAATTTATCATAGTAACAATGTATAGAACAAGACAATACGGAAATTAAATAATTAACTTATACACAAGAAAACATTACGAGGACTTAACAATGGAGAATTATAAACAGCTATTTATTAGTTTTTTAAAATTTGACAGGCTGGAAAACAAAAAAATATTTATTTCTTTTTGGTATAGAGTTCTGAGGGCAGTTACATAAGCATTTCTCCTGTAGAACTCAGTATTTATATTAGGAAGAATGACACGGGAATTATTGTAGTTACGAGTAACAGACGAAGATAAAAGAGGACGTGGATCAACTTTAGCGCCAAAAAGATGTATGCAAGATTGAAAATGATAAATTTGATTAATATTTTTAACTTCAAAAGATTTAAACAAAAGTGAGGAAGAATATCTAGAGTTTTTATTTAATATAATTCGTAATAATTTATTTTGTACGATTTGCACTTTCTTAACAGCTGACTTAGGCGCGTAAAAATTGAGTTTTAATTTCGGCATAAAATGCCGCCCGCGACCGCTCGAGGGAGTAAAAATTGAGTTTTAATTTCGGCATAAAATGCCGCCCGCGACCGCTCGAGGAAGTAAAAATTGAGTTTTAATTTCGGCATAAAATGCCGCCCGCGACCGCTCGAGGGAGTAAAAATTGAGTTTTAATTTCGGCATAAAATGCCGCCCGCGACCGCTCGAGGGAGTAAAAATTGAGTTTTAATTTCGGCATAAAATGACGCCCGCGACCGCTCGAGGGCGTAAAAATTGAGTTTTAATTTCGGCATAAAATGCTGCCCGCGACCGCTCGAGGGAGTAAAAATTGAGTTTTAATTTCGGCATAAAATGCCGCCCGCGACCGCTCGAGGGAGTAAAAATTGAGTTTTAATTTCGGCATAAAATGCCGCCCGCGACCGCTCGAGGGAGTAAAAATTGAGTTTTAATTTCGGCATAAAATGCCGCCCGCGACCGCTCGAGGGAGTAAAAATTGAGTTTTAATTTCGGCATAAAATGCCGCCCGCGACCGCTCGAGGGAGTAAAAATTGAGTTTTAATTTCGGCATAAAATGCCGCCCGCGACCGCTCGAGGGAGTATTGTATTGTATTCCTTTATTGGCAAAATATTTAAGTATATAATTCAATCGGTATTGTTCGGCCCCAGAGTTCACCTCTGGAGACCTCAGCCCCATAGCTCAGAGACCTCAGCCCTAGTTCCCATTATTCCCGCTACTAGCGTCTTTCCAGTTTCTTCATCTCACTACACACAACTTCCTCCATACCGACTTTCTCCACACCGACTCCATAACAATTACCTTCATTTGCAATATTTACCGAATAAAGACAATTACACGATTTCCCCGACACACAATAATTTCCGAATATTATTTACCGAATTATAAATGCCAGTTGGGGTAGCATGCTGAGAGAAAGGGCAACAGATGAATTACCTTATGGATACTAATGAATATTAAGGTCGTGATGTGACCGCCATCTTGTCTCCCCCCCCCCCCCCCCGAACAGTCAGTCAGTCTAATCGCTTTACCAGTGTAACTTCGCGTTCCCCAATTTCGAATGTTTTCCAATAATACTTCCAAATAAAACACCGATTTACCGACGCAATTGTTTCGCTGACTAATCCCGAGACTACTCTACATGGTGCCGAAACCCTTTATACGGTAATTGCGCGTGTTTTTTCCGTGTGAATTTCCGTGATTGCCGTCATGGAACCAGTTTCCCAACCCAAAATGCCCGACGCGGGTTCTTTGTCTACCGATGCCCAATTGATTTGCCAGAAGCTTCGCCTCGATGTGAGTACAGAAACGTTTGCTAATAACGCCCGATGGGTGATGGAGCATTTGGGATCTGACAAAATTCCGAAATCAGCTTACTCGATGCTCAAGTCTGTGGTATCAACCCTCATCACGATAGATTCTATATCTGCGGCGGCCATGTGTCGACCATCTTTTCAACAACTTGAAAAATCAATTGCCCGACTCGATGATGTGATCAATAAGTTTCATTCCCTTGCTTTCTACGAACATTTTCAACACGTCGTATTTTCGAGGGCCGTTCGGAGATACGTGACTTTCCGATTCGAAGACGCAAGGGCGACGTTTGAGGATTCTCTGGATGAAACACTCGATCTTCCCAACGTCAACAAACTCCGGGCCCTACTACAAAAATTGGGACCTTCCCTACAACTATGGATTACGCCGCACATCTCAAATGGGACCCCATTTTCTCAAGTGTGGGATGAATTATTTGACGTCGTTGACAAAGCTGTATCATACCGCTCTCCCGCTTCCTCCCCTGTCCCTACCTCTAACCCATCTCGATTCGCTCGTTCCTCGCCCCAATCAGCCCCACGTGAGCAACCAGTTTCCCCCTCCTTCCTACCACGCAAACCGATGAAACCTACACAGTACTCCCAGCCTACTCAACAACGGACGCCATCCAAACCGACTCGGAATTCAGCGCCTGCCTCGCATCGTCACGTAAGCCCACCTGTTATCTCTCAAGCCATGTTACCCTTCCCAGAACGGCATGTAAACTTTTTCCTGCGACAACTCAGTTTCCATTACACAGACACACACCACACCAATAAGGTTGTTTTGCCTCGCTCCCGATTCATTACAGTAAATGTCCTTTTCCCCTATCGATTGCTATGTCTTCCTATACCTTCCTACATTCCCACTGCCACCTTTCGCCCCCGGGGTCCTCCCTTGGGGGGGGGAGGATGTTCGGCCCCAGAGTTCACCTCTGGAGACCTCAGCCCCATAGCTCAGAGACCTCAGCCCTAGTTCCCATTATTCCCGCTACTAGCGTCTTTCCAGTTTCTTCATCTCACTACACACAACTTCCTCCATACCGACTTTCTCCACACCGACTCCATAACAATTACCTTCATTTGCAATATTTACCGAATAAAGACAATTACACGATTTCCCCGACACACAATAATTTCCGAATATTATTTACCGAATTATAAATGCCAGTTGGGGTAGCATGCTGAGAGAAAGGGCAACAGATGAATTACCTTATGGATACTAATGAATATTAAGGTCGTGATGTGACCGCCATCTTGTCTCCCCCCCCCCCCCCCCCCCGAACAGTCAGTCAGTCTAATCGCTTTACCAGTGTAACTTCGCGTTCCCCAATTTCGAATGTTTTCCAATAATACTTCCAAATAAAACACCGATTTACCGACGCAATTGTTTCGCTGACTAATCCCGAGACTACTCTACAGGTATCATTTTCACAACTTATTGCCCACCGAAGAATAAGTTCAAGGGAACTTGTGCTCTTCGGAGGAGTTCATCTATCACTATTATAACAGCAGCACACAGGTGATGCAATAACCTAAGACATAAACGTTAATTAACAAAAACAAAAATTTATCATAGTAACAATGTAAAGAACAGGACAATACGAAAATTAAATAATTAACTTATACACAAGAAAACATTACGAGGACTTAACAATGCAGAATTATAAACAGCTATTTAATAGTTTTTTAAAATTTGACAGGCTGGAAAACGAAAAAATATTTATTTCTTTTTGGTATAGAGTTCTGAGGGCAGTTACATAAGCATTTCTCCTGTAGAACTCAGTATTTATATTAGGAAGAATGACACGGGAATTATTGTAGTTACGAGTAACAGACGAAGATAAAAGATGACGTGGATCAACTTTAGCGCCAAAATAATTTATTCAAGATTGAAAATGATAAATTTGATTAATATTTTTAACTTCAAAAGATTTAAACAAAAGTGAGGAAGAATATCTAGAGTTTTTATTTAATATAATCCGTAATAATTTATTTGGCACGATTTGCACTTTCTTAACAGCTGACTTAGGCGCGTAAAAATTGAGTTTTAATTTCGGCATAAAATGCCGCCCGCGACCGGTCGAGGGAGTAAAAATTAGTTTTAATTTCGGCATAAAATGCCGCCCGCGACCGCTCGAGGAAGTAGAAATTGAGTTTTAATTTCGGCATAAAATGCCGCCCGCGACCGCTCGAGGGAGTAAAAAATGATTTTAATTTCGGCATAAAATGCCGCCCGCGACCGCTCGAGGGAGTAAAAATTGAGTTTTAATTTCGGCATAAAATGCCGCCCGCGACCGCTCGAGGGAGTAAAAATTGAGTTTTAATTTCGGCATAAAATGCCGCCCGCGACCGCTCGAGGGAGTAAAAATTGAGTTTTAATTTCGGCATAAAATGCCGTCCGCGACCGCTCGAGGGAGTAAAAATTGAGTTTTAATTTCGGCATAAAATGCCGCCCGCGACCGCTCGAGGGAGTAAAAATTGAGTTTTAATTTCGGCATAAAATGCCGCCCGCGACCGCTCGAGGGAGTAAAAATTGAGTTTTAATTTCGGCATAAAATGCCGCCCGCGACCGCTCGAGGGAGTAAAAATTGAGTTTTAATTTCGGCATAAAATGCCGCCCGCGACCGCTCGAGGGAGTAAAAATTGAGTTTTAATTTCGGCATAAAATGCCGCCCGCGACCGCTCGAGGGAGTAAAAATTGAGTTTTAATTTCGGCATAAAATGCCGCCCGCGACCGCTCGAGAGAGTAAAAATTGAGTTTTAATTTCGGCATAAAATGCCGCCCGCGACCGCTCGAGGGAGTAAAAATTTATTAGTTATTTAAAATTTGACAGGCTGGAAAACAAAAAAATATTTATTTCTTTTTGGTATAGAGTTCTGAGGGCAGTTACATAAGCATTTCTCCTGTAGAACTCAGTATTTATATTAGGAAGAATGACACGGGAATTATTGTAGTTACGAGTAACAGACGAAGATAAAAGATGACGTGGATCAACTTTAGCGCCAAAATAATTTATTCAAGATTGAAAATGATAAATTTGATTAATATTTTTAACTTCAAAAGATTTAAACAAAAGTGAGGAAGAATATCTAGAGTTTTTATTTAATATAATCCGTAATAATTTATTTGGCACGATTTGCACTTTCTTAACAGCTGACTTAGGCGCGTAAAAATTGAGTTTTAATTTCGGCATAAAATGCCGCCCGCGACCGCTCGAGGGAGTAAAAATTAGTTTTAATTTCGGCATAAAATGCCGCCCGCGACCGCTCGAGGAAGTAGAAATTGAGTTTTAATTTCGGCATAAAATGCCGCCCGCGACCGCTCGAGGGAGTAAAAAATGATTTTAATTTCGGCATATAATGCCGCCCGCGACCGCTCGAGGGAGTAAAAATTGAGTTTTAATTTCGGCATAAAATGCCGCCCGCGACCGCTCGAGGGAGTAAAAATTGAGTTTTAATTTCGGCATAAAATGCCGCCCGCGACCGCTCGAGGGAGTAAAAATTGAGTTTTAATTTCGGCATAAAATGCCGTCCGCGACCGCTCGAGGGAGTAAAAATTGAGTTTTAATTTCGGCATAAAATGCCGCCCGCGACCGCTCGAGGGAGTAAAAATTGAGTTTTAATTTCGGCATAAAATGCCGCCCGCGACCGCTCGAGGGAGTAAAAATTGAGTTTTAATTTCGGCATAAAATGCCGCCCGCGACCGCTCGAGGGAGTAAAAATTGAGTTTTAATTTCGGCATAAAATGCCGCCCGCGACCGCTCGAGGGAGTAAAAATTGAGTTTTAATTTCGGCATAAAATGCCGCCCGCGACCGCTCGAGGGAGTAAAAATTGAGTTTTAATTTCGGCATAAAATGCCGCCCGCGACCGCTCGAGAGAGTAAAAATTGAGTTTTAATTTCGGCATAAAATGCCGCCCGCGACCGCTCGAGGGAGTAAAAATTGAGTTTTAATTTCGGCATAAAATGCCGCCCGCGACCGCTCGAGGGAGTAAACATTGAGTTTTAATTTCGGCATAAAATGCCGCCCGCGACCGCTCGAGGGAGTAAAAATTGAGTTTTAATTTCGGCATAAAATGCCGCCCCCGACCGCTCGAGGGAGTATTGTATTGTATTGTATTGTATTCCTTTATTGGCAAAATAGTTAAGTATATAATTCAATCGGTATAATTTTCACAACTTATTGCCCACCGAAGAATAAGTTCAAGGGAACTTGTGCTCTTCGGAGGAGTTCATCTATCACTATTATAACAGCAGCACACAGGTGATGCAATAACCTAAGACATAAACGTTAATTAATAAAAACAAAAATTTATCATAGTAACAATGTAAAGAACAAGACAATACGAAAATTAAATAATTAACTTATACACAAGAAAACATTACGAGGACTTAACAATGCAGAATTATAAACAGCTATTTAATAGTTTTTTAAAATTTGACAGGCTGGAAAACGAAAAAATATTTATTTCTTTTTGGTATAGAGTTCTGAGGGCAGTTAAATAAGCATTTCTCCTGTAGAACTCAGTATTTATATTAGGAAGAATGACACGGGAATTATTGTAGTTACGAGTAACAGACGAAGATAAAAGAGGACGTGGATCAACTTTAGCGCCAAAAAGATGTATGCAAGATTGAAAGTGATAAATTTGATTAATATTTTTAACTTCAAAAGATTTAAACAAAAGTGAGGAAGAATATCTAGAGTTTTTATTTATTATAATTCGTAATAATTTATTTTGCACGATTTGCACTTTCTTAACAGCTGACTTAGGCGCGTAAAAATTGAGTTTTAATTTCGGCATAAAATGCCGCCCGCGACCGCTCGAGGGAGTAGAAATTGAGTTTTAATTTCGGCATAAAATGCCGCCCGCGACCGCTCGAGGGAGTAAAAATTGAGTTTTAATTTCGGCATAAAATGCCGCCCGCGACCGCTCGAGGGAGTAAAAATTGAGTTTTAATTTCGGCATAAAATGCCGCCCGCGACCGCTCGAGGGAGTAAAAATTGAGTTTTAATTTCGGCATAAAATGCCGCCCGCGACCGCTCGAGGGAGTAAAAATTGAGTTTTAATTTCGGCATAAAATGCCGCCCGCGACCGCTCGAGGGAGTAAAAATTGAGTTTTAATTTCGGCATAAAATGCCGCCCGCGACCGCTCGAGGGAGTATTGTATTGTATTGTATTGTATTCCTTTATTGGCAAAATAGTTAAGTATATAATTCAATCGGTATCATTTTCACAACTTATTGCCCACCGAAGAATAAGTTCAAGGGAACTTGTGCTCTTCGGAGGAGTTCATCTATCACTATTATAACAGCAGCACACAGGTGATGCAATAACCTAAGACATAAACGTTAATTAACAAAAACAAAAATTTATCATAGTAACAATGTAAAGAACAAGACAATACGAAAATTAAATAATTAACTTATACACAAGAAAACATTACGAGGACTTAACAATGCAGAATTATAAACAGCTATGTAATAGTTTTTTAATATTTGACAGGCTGGAAAACGAAAAAATATTTATTTCTTTTTGGTATAGAGTTCTGAGGGCAGTTACATAAGCATTTCTCCTGTAGAACTCAGTATTTATATTAGGAAGAATGACACGGGAATTATTGTAGTTACGAGTAACAGACGAAGATAAAAGATGACGTGGATCAACTTTAGCGCCAAAAACATGTATGCAAGATTGAAAATGATAAATTTGATTAATATTTTTAAATTCAAAAGATTTACACAAAAGTGAGGAAGAATATCCAGAGTTTTTATTTAATATAATTCGTAATAATTTATTTTGCACGATTTGCACTTTCTTAACAGCTGACTTAGGCGCGTAAAAATTGAGTTTTAATTTCGGCATAAAATGCCGCCCGCGACCGCTCGAGGGAGTAAAAATTGAGTTTTAATTTCGGCATAAAATGCCGCCCGCGACCGCTCGAGGGAGTAAACATTGAGTTTTAATTTCGGCATAAAATGCCGCCCGCGACCGCTCGAGGGAGTAAAAATTGAGTTTTAATTTCGGCATAAAATGCCGCCCGCGACCGCTCGAGGGAGTATTGTATTGTATTGTATTGTATTCCTTTATTGGCAAAATAGTTAAGTATATAATTCAATCGGTATCATTTTCACAACTTATTGCCCACCGAAGAATAAGTTCAAGGGAACTTGTGCTCTTCGGAGGAGTTCATCTATCACTATTATAACAGCAGCACACAGGTGATGCAATAACCTAAGACATAAACGTTAATTAACAAAAACAAAAATTTATCATAGTAACTGTTGTGACTTCAGATGAAAATAGAGTTTGAAAATGAACGTATATTTTGATACTTCACGAGTTGACACAAAATTAACATGAGGTACGTAGTAATAATGATGTATGAAAAGAATAAGGTGTGTGTGTCCTGTTGTTGTCCTTGGGGCGGACATCTGTGTTTCACTTCACTACACTTCTCCCCCCTAAAATAATTAATATTTTCCCCCAAAAAAAAATAATACACTTTTCTTTCCCCTAACCCTAATCTTTAAAACGCTAATTGTCATTCGGGGGTCGTACTGGTCCTTGAACCGTACCAGTTTGGCCTCCGACGCACTCTCGGGGGTCGTTTCTGATTAGGAGTTGTACTGCTGAGCGGAGTCTGGGGTGTCGGGGTTTCAAAACCTCCAAAGTCGGGTGAGTGGCGGCCATTCCTTGGGCTGGTACACGGACGTTGTTGTTCTCCCCCCAAAGGGAGGTTTTGTTTGCCTTTGGGAGTGACTGGTAGCGGTGTCACAGGGTTCATGACTGATGGTTGGGTAGTCATAGCTGGTTGTGGGGTGCAGACATCTATCTTGGGTGATGAGTCCCCTAGGTCTTTGTGGCATCGCCACAGTTGGTTTAGATGTCTTTTCCACAGTAGACCATCAGACGTTTTTACCATGTACGTCTGTGTTCCCAATCTGTCTTGCACAGTTGCCTTTATCCAGGTTGGTTTGGCGGGACGGAAATCTTTAGCCCAAACCTGCTCATGAGTGTTGAATATTTCCCGTCTCTGGCCTCCGGCTATCCTCATTTTCTCGTGACGGTCTTCCACGTGTTCTTCAGGTGATGGTTTTAGCTGGTCAAACAGCGTTCGCGTCCTACGACGTAAAAGTACCTGCGAAGGAGCCTCACCAATAGCTTGGTGCTCTGTGTTGCGATATTGGAGGAGAAAACGATTGAGAGCCTGTGAGAGAGATGTTTTCTGGGAGTTTGCCATTGTTTTTAACACGCAACGTTTCACGATCTTAACTGCTGACTCAGCGGCGCCGTTGGATTGTGGATGGAATGGAGCCCCCACCATGTGTTGAATATTGAATTTGTCCAAAAATTCTGAGAATTCGTTCCCAACAAAGCATTTTGCTCCATCAGAAGTCAAAGAACGTGGTAGTCCAAATCTTCCAAAGACTTCCATCAGTTTGTCAATAGCGCATGTTGCAGTCATTGAAGGTACCTGGAAAGCTTCTATCCATTTGCTTGTAGCATCCATGATGACGAAAAAGTTTATAGTTTTTTGTATTGGACCTAGGAAATCCACATGGATCCTGGTCCAAGGCTGTTTTGGCCAAGGCCACGGCTGTAGCATTGCTTTAGGTGGTGCGGGGCGGAACTGGCAACAAATTTCACAAGCATTTGCTGTTTGCTCTATGTCACGATCCAAATGTGGCCACCAAAAGTAGCTACGAGCAAAACTCTTCATGTTGGTAGCGCCAATGTGATTGGAGTGTAGCTGCTCCAATATAGCCTTTTTAAATTTTTCTGGGACTATCACTCGATACCCCCACATGATACATCCATGATCGACTGTCAGCTGAGTTAGTCGTCTGGCATATGGTACAAACTGTTCCTGCTTTGCAGGTAGACATCCACCCCTCTGTATCACCTCACAAACTCTAGCTATGACTGGATCCTTCCTTGTTTCTGCTCGTATAAGTCGCCAATTAATTTTGAATGGGCAATAACCTAAGACATAAACGTTAATTAACAAAAACAAAAATTTATCATAGTAACAATGTATAGAACAAGACAATACGGAAATTAAATAATTAACTTATACACAAGAAAACATTACGAGGACTTAACAATGGAGAATTATAAACAGCTATTTATTAGTTATTTAAAATTTGACAGGCTGGAAAACAAAAAAATATTTATTTCTTTTTGGTATAGAGTTCTGAGGGCAGTTACATAAGCATTTCTCCTGTAGAACTCAGTATTTATATTAGGAAGAATGACACGGGAATTATTGTAGTTACGAGTAACAGACGAAGATAAAAGAGGACGTGGATCAACTTTAGCGCCAAAAAGATGTATGCAAGATTGAAAATGATAAATTTGATTAATATTTTTAACTTCAAAAGATTTAAACAAAAGTGAGGAAGAATATCTAGAGTTTTTATTTAATATAATTCGTAATAATTTATTTTGTACGATTTGCACTTTCTTAACAGCTGACTTAGGCGCGTAAAAATTGAGTTTTAATTTCGGCATAAAATGCCGCCCCCGACCGCTCGAGGGATTAAAAATTGAGTTTTAATTTCGGCATAAAATGCCGCCCGCGACCGCTCGAGGGAGTAAAAATTGAGTTTTAATTTCGGCATAAAATGCCGCCCGCGACCGCTCGAGGGAGTAATAATTGAGTTTTAATTTCGGCATAAAATGCCGCCCGCGACCGCTCGAGGGAGTAAAAATTGAGTTTTAATTTCGGCATAAAATGCCGCCCGCGACCGCTCGAGGGAGTAAAAATTGAGTTTTAATTTCGGCATAAAATGCTGCCCGCGACCGCTCGAGGGAGTAAAAATTGAGTTTTAATTTCGGCATAAAATGCCGCCCGCGACCGCTCGAGGGAGTAAAAATTGAGTTTTAATTTCGGCATAAAATGCCGCCCGCGACCGCTCGAGGGAGTAAAAATTGAGTTTTAATTTCGGCATAAAATGCCGCCCGCGACCGCTCGAGGGAGTAAAAATTGAGTTTTAATTTCGGCATAAAATGCCGCCCGCGACCGCTCGAGGGAGTAAAAATTGAGTTTTAATTTCGGCATAAAATGCCGCCCGCGACCGCTCGAGGGAGTAAAAATTGAGTTTTAATTTCGGCATAAAATGCCGCCCGCGACCGCTCGACGGAGTAAAAATTGAGTTTTAATTTCGGCATAAAATGCCGCCCGCGACCGCTCGAGGGAGTAAAAATTGAGTTTTAATTTCGGCATAAAATGCCGCCCGCGACCGCTCGTGGGAGTAAAAATTGAGTTTTAATTTCGGCATAAAATGCCGCCCGCGACCGCTCGAGGGAGTATTGTATTGTATTGTATTGTATTCCTTTATTGGCAAAATAGTTAAGTATATAATTCAATCGGTATCATTTTCACAACTTATTGCCCACCGAAGAATAAGTTCAAGGGAACTTGTGCTCTTCGGAGGAGTTCATCTATCACTATTATAACAGCAGCACACAGGTGATGCAATAACCTAAGACATAAACGTTAATTAACAAAAACAAAAATTTATCATAGTAACAATGTATAGAACAAGACAATACGGAAATTAAATAATTAACTTATACACAAGAAAACATTACGAGGACTTAACAATGAAGAATTATAAACAGCTATTTATTAGTTTTTTAAAATTTGACAGGCTGGAAAACGAAAAAATATTTATTTCTTTTTGGTATAGAGTTCTGAGGGCAGTTACATAAGCATTTCTCCTGTAGAACTCAGTATTTATATTAGGAAGAATGACACGGGAATTATTGTAGTTACGAGTAACAGACGAAGATAAAAGAGGACGTGGATCAACTTTAGCGCCAAAAAGATGTATGCAAGATTGAAAGTGATAAATTTGATTAATATTTTTAACTTCAAAAGATTTAAACAAAAGTGAGGAAGAATATCTAGAGTTTTTATTTATTATAATTCGTAATAATTTATTTTGCACGATTTGCACTTTCTTAACAGCTGACTTAGGCGCGTAAAAATTGAGTTTTAATTTCGGCATAAAATGCCGCCCGCGACCGCTCGAGGGAGTAGAAATTGAGTTTTAATTTCGGCATAAAATGCCGCCCGCGACCGCTCGAGGGAGTAAAAATTGAGTTTTAATTTCGGCATAAAATGCCGCCCGCGACCGCTCGAGGGAGTAAAAATTGAGTTTTAATTTCGGCATAAAATGCCGCCCGCGACCGCTCGAGGAAGTAAAAATTGAGTTTTAATTTCGGCATAAAATGCCGCCCGCGACCGCTCGAGGGAGTAAAAATTGAGTTTTAATTTCGGCATAAAATGCCGCCCGCGACCGCTCGAGGGAGTAAAAATTGAGTTTTAATTTCGGCATAAAATGACGCCCGCGACCGCTCGAGGGAGTATTGTATTGTATTCCTTTATTGGCAAAATATTTAAGTATATAATTCAATCGGTATCATTTTCACAACTTATTGCCCACCGAAGAATAAGTTCAAGGGAACTTGTGCTCTTCGGAGGAGTTCATCTATCACTATTATAACAGCAGCACATAGGTGATGCAATAACCTAAGACATAAACGTTAATTAACAAAAACAAAAATTTATCATAGTAACAATGTAAAGAACAAGACAATACGAAAATTAAATAATTAACTTATACACAAGAAAACATTACGAGGACTTAACAATGCAGAATTATAAACAGCTATTTAATAGTTTTTTAAAATTTGACAGGCTGGAAAACGAAAAAATATTTATTTCTTTTTGGTATAGAGTTCTGAGGGCAGTTACATAAGCATTTCTCCTGTAGAACTCAGTATTTATATTAGGAAGAATGACACGGGAATTATTGTAGTTACGAGTAACAGACGAAGATAAAAGATGACGTGGATCAACTTTAGCGCCAAAAACATGTATGCAAGATTGAAAATGATAAATTTGATTAATATTTTTAAATTCAAAAGATTTACACAAAAGTGAGGAAGAATATCTAGAGTTTTTATTTAATATAATTCGTAATAATTTATTTTGCACGATTTGCACTTTCTTAACAGCTGACTTAGGCGCGTAAAAATTGAGTTTTAATTTTGGCATAAAATGCCGCCCGCGACCGCTCGAGGGAGTAAAAATTGAGTTTTAATTTCGGCATAAAATGCCGCCCGCGACCGCTCGAGGGAGTAAAAATTGAGTTTTAATTTCGGCATAAAATGCCGCCCGCGACCGCTCAAGGGAGTAAACATTGAGTTTTAATTTCGGCATAAAATGCCGCCCGCGACCGCTCGAGGGAGTAAAAATTGAGTTTTAATTTCGGCATAAAATGCCGCCCGCGACCGCTCGAGGGAGTATTGTATTGTATTGTATTGTATTCCTTTATTGGCAAAATAGTTAAGTATATAATTCAATCGGTATCATTTTCACAACTTATTGCCCACCGAAGAATAAGTTCAAGGGAACTTGTGCTCTTCGGAGGAGTTCATCTATCACTATTATAACGGCAGCACACAGGTGATGCAATAACCTAAGACATAAACGTTAATTAACAAAAACAAAAATTTATCATAGTAACAATGTAAAGAACAAGACAATACGAAAATTAAATAATTAACTTATACACAAGAAAACATTACGAGGACTTAACAATGCAGAATTATAAACAGCTATTTAATAGTTTTTTAAAATTTGACAGGCTGGAAAACGAAAAAATATTTATTTCTTTTTGGTATAGAGTTCTGAGGGCAGTTACATAAGCATTTCTCCTGTAGAACTCAGTATTTATATTAGGAAGAATGACACGGGAATTATTGTAGTTACGAGTAACAGACGAAGATAAAAGGGGACGTGGATCAACTTTAGCGCCAAAAAGATGTATGCAAGATTGAAAATGATAAATTTGATTAATATTTTTAACTTCAAAAGATTTAAACAAAAGTGAGGAAGAATATCTAGAGTTTTTATTTAATATAATTCGTAATAATTTATTTGGCACGATTTGCACTTTCTTAACAGCTGACTTAGGCGCGTAAAAAATGAGTTTTAATTTCGGCATAAAATGCCGCCCGCGACCGCTCGAGGGAGTAAAAATTGAGTTTTAATTTCGGCATAAAATGCCGCCCGCGACCGCTCGAGGGAGTAAAAATTGAGTTTTAATTTCGGCATAAAATGCCGCCCGCGACCGCTCGAGGGAGTATTGTATTGTATTCCTTTATTGGCAAAATATTTAAGTATATAATTCAATCGGTATCATTTTCACAACTTATTGCCCACCGAAGAATAAGTTCAAGGGAACTTGTGCTCTTCGGAGGAGTTCATCTATCACTATTATAACAGCAGCACATAGGTGATGCAATAACCTAAGACATAAACGTTAATTAACAAAAACAAAAATTTATCATAGTAACAATGTAAAGAACAAGACAATACGAAAATTAAATAATTAACTTATACACAAGAAAACATTACGAGGACTTAACAATGCAGAATTATAAACAGCTATTTAATAGTTTTTTAAAATTTGACAGGCTGGAAAACGAAAAAGTATTTATTTCTTTTTGGTATAGAGTTCTGAGGGCAGTTACATAAGCATTTCTCCTGTAGAACTCAGTATTTATATTAGGAAGAATGACACGGGAATTATTGTAGTTACGAGTAACAGACGAAGATAAAAGATGACGTGGATCAACTTTAGCGCCAAAAACATGTATGCAAGATTGAAAATGATAAATTTGATTAATATTTTTAAATTCAAAAGATTTACACAAAAGTGAGGAAGAATATCTAGAGTTTTTATTTAATATAATTCGTAATAATTTATTTTGCACGATTTGCACTTTCTTAACAGCTGACTTAGGCGCGTAAAAATTGAGTTTTAATTTTGGCATAAAATGCCGCCCGCGACCGCTCGAGGGAGTAAAAATTGAGTTTTAATTTCGGCATAAAATGCCGCCCGCGACCGCTCGAGGGAGTAAAAATTGAGTTTTAATTTCGGCATAAAATGCCGCCCGCGACCGCTCAAGGGAGTAAACATTGAGTTTTAATTTCGGCATAAAATGCCGCCCGCGACCGCTCGAGGGAGTAAAAATTGAGTTTTAATTTCGGCATAAAATGCCGCCCGCGACCGCTCGAGGGAGTATTGTATTGTATTGTATTGTATTCCTTTATTGGCAAAATAGTTAAGTATATAATTCAATCGGTATCATTTTCACAACTTATTGCCCACCGAAGAATAAGTTCAAGGGAACTTGTGCTCTTCGGAGGAGTTCATCTATCACTATTATAACAGCAGCACACAGGTGATGCAATAACCTAAGACATAAACGTTAATTAACAAAAACAAAAATTTATCATAGTAACAATGTAAAGAACAAGACAATACGAAAATTAAATAATTAACTTATACACAAGAAAACATTACGAGGACTTAACAATGCAGAATTATAAACAGCTATTTAATAGTTTTTTAAAATTTGACAGGCTGGAAAACGAAAAAATATTTATTTCTTTTTGGTATAGAGTTCTGAGGGCAGTTACATAAGCATTTCTCCTGTAGAACTCAGTATTTATATTAGGAAGAATGACACGGGAATTATTGTAGTTACGAGTAACAGACGAAGATAAAAGGGGACGTGGATCAACTTTAGCGCCAAAAAGATGTATGCAAGATTGAAAGTGATAAATTTGATTAATATTTTTAACTTCAAAAGATTTAAACAAAAGTGAGGAAGAATATCTAGAGTTTTTATTTAATATAATTCGTAATAATTTATTTGGCACGATTTGCACTTTCTTAACAGCTGACTTAGGCGCGTAAAAATTGAGTTTTAATTTCGGCATAAAATGCCGCCCGCGACCGCTCGAGGGAGTAAAAATTGAGTTTTAATTTCGGCATAAAATGCCGCCCGCGACCGCTCGAGGGAGTAAAAATTGAGTTTTAATTTCGGCATAAAATGCCGCCCGCGACCGCTCGAGGGAGTATTGTATTGTATTCCTTTATTGGCAAAATAGTTAAGTATATAATTCAATCGGTATCATTTTCACAACTTATTGCCCACCGAAGAATAAGTTCAAGGGAACTTGTGCTCTTCGGAGGAGTTCATCTATCACTATTATAACAGCAGCACACAGGTGATGCAATAACCTAAGACATAAACGTTAATTAACAAAAACAAAAATTTATCATAGTAACAATGTAAAGAACAAGACAATACGAAAATTAAATAATTAACTTATACACAAGAAAACATTACGAGGACTTAACAATGCAGAATTATAAACAGCTATTTAATAGTTTTTTAAAATTTGACAGGCTGGAAAACGAAAAAATATTTATTTCTTTTTGGTATAGAGTTCTGAGGGCAGTTACATAAGCATTTCTCCTGTAGAACTCAGTATTTATATTAGGAAGAATGACACGGGAATTATTGTAGTTACGAGTAACAGACGAAGATAAAAGATGACGTGGATCAACTTTAGCGCCAAAAAGATGTATGCAAGATTGAAAATGATAAATTTGATTGATATTTTTAACTTCAAAAGATTTAAACAAAAGTGAGGAAGAATATCTAGAGTTTTTATTTAATATAATCCGTAATAATTTATTTTGCACGATTTGCACTTTCTTAACAGCTGACTTAGGCGCGTAAAAATTGAGTTTTAATTTCGGCATAAAATGCCGCCCGCGACCGCTCGAGGGAGTAAAAATTGAGTTTTAATTTCGGCATAAAATGCCGCCCGCGACCGCTCGAGGAAGTAAAAATTGAGTTTTAATTTCGGCATAAAATGCCGCCCGCGACCGCTCGAGGGAGTAAAAATTGAGTTTTAATTTCGGCATAAAATGCCGCCCGCGACCGCTCGAGGGAGTAAAAATTGAGTTTTAATTTCGGCATAAAATGCCGCCCACGACCGCTCGAGGGAGTAAAAATTGAGTTTTAATTTCGGCATAAAATGCCGCCCGCGACCGCTCGAGGGAGTAAAAATTGAGTTTTAATTTCGGCATAAAATGCCGCCCGCGACCGCTCGAGGGAGTATTGTATTGTATTCCTTTATTGGCAAAATAGTTAAGTATATAATTCAATCGCTATCATTTTCACAACTTATTGCCCACCGAAGAATAAGTTCAAGGGAACTTGTGCTCTTCGGAGGAGTTCATCAACCACTATTATAACAGCAGCACACAGGTGATGCAATAACCTAAGACATAAACGTTAATTAACAAAAACAAAAATTTATCATAGTAACAATGTAAAGAACAGGACAATACGAAAATTAAATAATTAACTTATACACAAGAAAACATTACGAGGACTTAACAATGCAGAATTATAAACAGCTATTTAATAGTTTTTTAAAATTTGACAGGCTGGAAAACGAAAAAATATTTATTTCTTTTTGGTATAGAGTTCTGAGGGCAGTTACATAAGCATTTCTCCTGTAGAACTCAGTATTTATATTAGGAAGAATGACACGGGAATTATTGTAGTTACGAGTAACAGACGAAGATAAAAGATGACGTGGATCAACTTTAGCGCCAAAAAGATGTATGCAAGATTGAAAATGATAAATTTGATTAATATTTTTAACTTCAAAAGATTTAAACAAAAGTGAGGAAGAATATCTAGAGTTTTTATTTAATATAATCCGTAATAATTTATTTGGCACGATTTGCACTTTCTTAACAGCTGACTTAGGCGCGTAAAAATTGAGTTTTAATTTCGGCATAAAATGCCGCCCGCGACCGCTCGAGGGAGTAAAAATTGAGTTTTAATTTCGGCATAAAATGCCGCCCGCGACCGCTCGAGGGAGTAAAAATTGAGTTTTAATTTCGGCATAAAATGCCGCCCGCGACCGCTCGAGGGAGTATTGTATTGTATTGTATTGTATTCCTTTATTGGCAAAATAGTTAAGTATATAATTCAATCGGTATCATTTTCACAACTTATTGCCCACCGAAGAATAAGTTCAAGGGAACTTGTGCTCTTCGGAGGAGGTTATCTATCACTATTATAACAGCAGCACACAGGTGATGCAATAACCTAAGACATAAACGTTAATTAACAAAAACAAAAATTTATCATAGTAACAATGTAAAGAACAAGACAATACGAAAATTAAATAATTAACTTATACACAAGAAAACATTACGAGGACTTAACAATGCAGAATTATAAACAGCTATTTAATAGTTTTTTAAAATTTGACAGGCTGGAAAACGAAAAAATATTTATTTCTTTTTGGTATAGAGTTCTGAGGGCAGTTACATAAGCATTTCTCCTGTAGAACTCAGTATTTATATTAGGAAGAATGACACGGGAATTATTGTAGTTACGAGTAACAGACGAAGATAAAAGAGGACGTGGATCAACTTTAGCGCCAAAAAGATGTATGCAAGATTGAAAATGATAAATTTGATTAATATTTTTAACTTCAAAAGATTTAAACAAAAGTGAGGAAGAATATCTAGAGTTTTTATTTAATATAATTCGTAATAATTTATTTGGCACGATTTGCACTTTCTTAACAGCTGACTTAGGCGCGTAAAAATTGAGTTTTAATTTCGGCATAAAATGCCGCCCGCGACCGCTCGAGGGAGTATTGTATTGTATTCCTTTATTGGCAAAATAGTTAAGTATATAATTCAATCGGTATCATTTTCACAACTTATTGCTCACCGAAGAATAAGTTCAAGGGAACTTGTGCTCTTCGGAGGAGTTCATCTATCACTATTATAACAGCAGCACACAGGTGATGCAATAACCTAAGACATAAACGTTAATTAACAAAAACAAAAATTTATCATAGTAACAATGTAAAGAACAAGACAATACGAAAATTAAATAATTAACTTATACACAAGAAAACATTACGAGGACTTAACAATGCAGAATTATAAACAGCTATGTAATAGTTTTTTAATATTTGACAGGCTGGAAAACGAAAAAATATTTATTTCTTTTTGGTATAGAGTTCTGAGGGCAGTTACATAAGCATTTCTCCTGTAGAACTCAGTATTTATATTAGGAAGAATGACACGGGAATTATTGTAGTTACGAGTAACAGACGAAGATAAAAGATGACGTGGATCAACTTTAGCGCCAACAACATGTATGCAAGATTGAAAATGATAAATTTGATTAATATTTTTAAATTCAAAAGATTTACACAAAAGTGAGGAAGAATATCCAGAGTTTTTATTTAATATAATTCGTAATAATTTATTTTGCACGATTTGCACTTTCTTAACAGCTGACTTAGGCGCGTAACAATTGAGTTTTAATTTCGGCATAAAATGCCGCCCGCGACCGCTCGAGGGAGTAAAAATTGAGTTTTAATTTCGGCATAAAATGCCGCCCGCGACCGCTCGAGGGAGTAAAAATTGAGTTGTAATTTCGGCATAAAATGCCGCCCGCGACCGCTCGAGGGAGTAAACATTGAGTTTTAATTCCGGCATAAAATGCCGCCCGCGACCGCTCGAGGGAGTAAAAATTGAGTTTTAATTTCGGCATAAAATGCCGCCCGCGACCGCTCGAGGGAGTATTGTATTGTATTGTATTGTATTCCTTTATTGGCAAAATAGTTAAGTATATAATTCAATCGGTATCATTTTCACAACTTATTGCCCACCGAAGAATAAGTTCAAGGGAACTTGTGCTCTTCGGAGGAGGTTATCTATCACTATTATAACAGCAGCACACAGGTGATGCAATAACCTAAGACATAAACGTTAATTAACAAAAACAAAAATTTATCATAGTAACAATGTAAAGAACAAGACAATACGAAAATTAAATAATTAACTTATACACAAGAAAACATTACGAGGACTTAACAATGCAGAATTATAAACAGCTATTTAATAGTTTTTTAAAATTTGACAGGCTGGAAAACGAAAAAATATTTATTTCTTTTTGGTATAGAGTTCTGAGGGCAGTTACATAAGCATTTCTCCTGTAGAACTCAGTATTTATATTAGGAAGAATGACACGGGAATTATTGTAGTTACGAGTAACAGACGAAGATAAAAGAGGACGTGGATCAACTTTAGCGCCAAAAAGATGTATGCAAGATTGAAAATGATAAATTTGATTAATATTTTTAACTTCAAAAGATTTAAACAAAAGTGAGGAAGAATATCTAGAGTTTTTATTTAATATAATTCGTAATAATTTATTTGGCACGATTTGCACTTTCTTAACAGCTGACTTAGGCGCGTAAAAATTGAGTTTTAATTTCTGCATAAAATGCCGCCCGCGACCGCTCGAGGGAGTAAAAATTGAGTTTTAATTTCGGCATAAAATGCCGCCCGCGACCGCTCGAGGGAGTAAAAATTGAGTTTTAATTTCGGCATAAAATGCCGCCCGCGACCGCTCGAGGGAGTATTGTATTGTATTCCTTTATTGGCAAAATAGTTAAGTATATAATTCAATCGGTATCATTTTCACAACTTATTGCCCACCGAAGAATAAGTTCAAGGGAACTTGTGCTCTTCGGAGGAGTTCATCTATCACTATTATAACAGCAGCACACAGGTGATGCAATAACCTAAGACATAAACGTTAATTAACAAAAACAAAAATTTATCATAGTAACAATGTAAAGAACAAGACAATACGAAAATTAAATAATTAACTTATACACAAGAAAACATTACGAGGACTTAACAATGCAGAATTATAAACAGCTATTTAATAGTTTTTTAAAATTTGACAGGCTGGAAAACGAAAAAATATTTATTTCTTTTTGGTATAGAGTGCTGAGGGCAGTTACATAAGCATTTCTCCTGTAGAACTCAGTATTTATATTAGGAAGAATGACACGGGAATTATTGTAGTTACGAGTAACAGACGAAGATAAAAGATGACGTGGATCAACTTTAGCGCCAAAAAGATGTATGCAAGATTGAAAATGATAAATTTGATTGATATTTTTAACTTCAAAAGATTTAAACAAAAGTGAGGAAGAATATCTAGAGTTTTTATTTAATATAATCCGTAATAATTTATTTTGCACGATTTGCACTTTCTTAACAGCTGACTTAGGCGCGTAAAAATTGAGTTTTAATTTCGGCATAAAATGCCGCCCGCGACCGCTCGAGGGAGTAAAAATTGAGTTTTAATTTCGGCATAAAATGCCGCCCGCGACCGCTCGAGGAAGTAAAAATTGAGTTTTAACTTCGGCATAAAATGCCGCCCGCGACCGCTCGAGGGAGTAAAAACTCTGCAAATTCTTGACACAACGGTTCATTATCTTCTTTGTACAGATCACCCTTCTGTCTAGATCACTAGGTCTAAATGTCTAGATCCTAAATGTTAGATTAATTATTATTATCAATTATCACTAATTATTAACAATTTTATCAAGTACCTAGTGAAAATTATTATAATTTATTGTTAGGTATTAATAATTCGTATTTACTATTAATAATAATTATTATTAATTATGATTAATTAATACGATATAATTCTGGGGTTTTTAATACTACGTCGGTAATAATTGTTCTATAAAAGAAGTACCTACCAACAAACATTCGAAATTACCTTCATTTCCGTAGCACGAAACGCACCTCAGAACAACAAACTCGACGTCACTTATGCCATATGATGTTCCAAAGAGCTTTTTAGTATGAAAATGGACCAGTATTTCAACAGTTTGATTCACGATCCTGCAGTGAGGCACAATCTTTGAGCCTTCATTGTGAACGAACGGCTGGTCGTACAAAGCTGCGGATGGTCTTAAAAAATTCTACGGAACAAACTCTATCTAAATATGAAATAAAAAACATACCGTTCTATATGAATTTTTCGAGATATGAAATTTTCAAAATTTCAAAATTCGTTTTGAACCCCTTCCCCTTGACCTAGGGTTATGAAAAGTTTCGAGGACCATTGTGGGGTTGGTCGAAACCCATAAAAAAAATTTCGTAATTTTAACTCAACGCTAACTGGGCAAAGTGGCGCGGACGGCGGACGGCGTACGGCGTACGGCGGACGGCGGACGGCGTACGGCGTACGGCGGACGGACGGATTTTTTTTTATTCGATTTTCTGAATCTACGTATCTTGAAACGTAAACCAACAAATTTTGAGGGGGGGTTAAAATTTTTTTTTCTTTGGGCGATTCCAATGGTTCATTATCGAAGATAATAAACCAAAATTGAGTTTTAATTTCGGCATAAAATGCCGCCCGCGACCGCTCGAGGGAGTAAAAATTGAGTTTTAATTTCGGCATAAAATGCCGCCCGCGACCGCTCGAGGGAGTAAAAATTGAGTTTTAATTTCGGCATAAAATGCCGCCCGCGACCGCTCGAGGGAGTAAAAATTGAGTTTTAATTTCGGCATAAAATGCCGCCCGCGACCGCTCGAGGGAGTATTGTATTGTATTCCTTTATTGGCAAAATAGTTAAGTATATAATTCAATCGGTATCATTTGCACAACTTATTGCCCACCGAAGAATAAGTTCAAGGGAACTTGTGCTCTTCGGAGGAGTTCATCTATCACTATTATAACAGCAGCACACAGGTGATGCAATAACCTAAGACATAAACGTTATTTAACAAAAACAAAAATTTATCATAGTAACAATGTAAAGAACAAGACAATACGAAAATTAAATAATTAACTTATACACAAGAAAACATTACGAGGACTTAACAATGCAGAATTATAAACAGCTATTTAATAGTTTTTTAAAATTTGACAGGCTGGAAAACGAAAAAATATTTATTTCTTTTTGGTATAGAGTTCTGAGGGCAGTTACATAAGCATTTCTCCTGTAGAACTCAGTATTTATATTAGGAAGAATGACACGGGAATTATTGTAGTTACGAGTAACAGACGAAGATAAAAGATGACGTGGATCAACTTTAGCGCCAAAAAGATGTATGCAAGATTGAAAATGATAAATTTGATTAATATTTTTAACTTCAAAAGATTTAAACAAAAGTGAGGAAGAATATCTAGAGTTTTTATTTAATATAATCCGTAATAATTTATTTTGCACGATTTGCACTTTCTTAACAGCTGACTTAGGCGCGTAAAAATTGAGTTTTAATTTCGGCATAAAATGCCGCCCGCGACCGCTCGAGGAAGTAAAAATTGAGTTTTAACTTCGGCATAAAATGCCGCCCGCGACCGCTCGAGGGAGTAAAAATTGAGTTTTAATTTCGGCATAAAATGCCGCCCGCGACCGCTCGAGGGAGTAAAAATTGAGTTTTAATTTCGGCATAAAATGCCGCCCGCGACCGCTCGAGGGAGTAAAAATTGAGTTTTAATTTCGGCATAAAATGCCGCCCGCGACCGCTCGAGGGAGTAAAAATTGAGTTTTAATTTCGGCATAAAATGCTGCCCGCGACCGTTCGAGGGAGTGAAAATTGAGTTTTAATTTCGGCATAAAATGCCGCCCGCGACCGCTCGAGGGAGTAAAAATTGAGTTTTAATTTCGGCATAAAATGCCGCCCGCGACCGCTCGAGGGAGTAAAAATTGAGTTTTAATTTCGGCATAAAATGCCGCCCGCACCGCTCGAGGGAGTAAAAATTGAGTTTTAATTTCGGCATAAAATGCCGCCCGCGACCGCTCGAGGGAGTAAACATTGAGTTTTAATTTCGGCATAAAATGCCGCCCGCGACCGCTCGAGGGAGTAAAAATTGAGTTTTAATTTCGGCATAAAATGCCGCCCGCGACCGCTCGAGGGAGTATTGTATTGTATTGTATTGTATTCCTTTATTGGCAAAATAGTTAAGTATATAATTCAATCGGTATCATTTTCACAACTTATTGCCCACCGAAGAATAAGTTCAAGGGAACTTGTGCTCTTCGGAGGAGTTCATCTATCACTATTATAACAGCAGCACACAGGTGATGCAATAACCTAAGACATAAACGTTAATTAACAAAAACAAAAATTTATCATAGTAACAATGTAAAGAACAAGACAATACGAAAATTAAATAATTAACTTATACACAAGAAAACATTACGAGGACTTAACAATGCAGAATTATAAACAGCTATGTAATAGTTTTTTAATATTTGACAGGCTGGAAAACGAAAAAATATTTATTTCTTTTTGGTATAGAGTTCTGAGGGCAGTTACATAAGCATTTCTCCTGTAGAACTCAGTATTTATATTAGGAAGAATGACACGGGAATTATTGTAGTTACGAGTAACAGACGAAGATAAAAGATGACGTGGATCAACTTTAGCGCCAAAAACATGTATGCAAGATTGAAAATGATAAATTTGATTAATATTTTTAAATTCAAAAGATTTACACAAAAGTGAGGAAGAATATCTAGAGTTTTTATTTAATATAATTCGTAATAATTTATTTTGCACGATTTGCACTTTCTTAACAGCTGACTTAGGCGCGTAAAAATTGAGTTTTAATTTCGGCATAAAATGCCGCCCGCGACCGCTCGAGGGAGTAAAAATTGAGTTTTAATTTCGGCATAAAATGCCGCCCGCGACCGCTCGAGGGAGTAAAAATTGAGTTTTAATTTCGGCATAAAATGCCGCCCGCGACCGCTCGAGGGAGTAAACATTGAGTTTTAATTTCGGCATAAAATGCCGCCCGCGACCGCTCGAGGGAGTAAAAATTGAGTTTTAATTTCGGCATAAAATGCCGCCCGCGACCGCTCGAGGGAGTATTGTATTGTATTCCTTTATTGGCAAAATAGTTAAGTACCTATATAATTCAATCGGTATCATTTTCACAACTTATTGCCCACCGAAGAATAAGTTCAAGGGAACTTGTGCTCTTCGGAGGAGTTCATCTATCACTATTATAACAGCAGCACACAGGTGATGCAATAACCTAAGACATAAACGTTAATTAACAAAAACAAAAATTTATCATAGTAACAATGTAAAGAACAAGACAATACGAAAATTAAATAATTAACTTATACACAAGAAAACATTACGAGGACTTAACAATGCAGAATTATAAACAGCTATTTAATAGTTTTTTAAAATTTGACAGGCTGGAAAACGAAAAAATATTTATTTCTTTCTGGTATAGAGTTCTGAGGGCAGTTACATAAGCATTTCTCCTGTAGAACTCAGTATTTATATTAGGAAGAATGACACGGGAATTATTGTAGTTACGAGTAACAGACGAAGATAAAAGAGGACGTGGATCAACTTTAGCGCCAAAAAGATGTATGCAAGATTGAAAATGATAAATTTGATTAATATTTTTAACTTCAAAAGATTTAAACAAAAGTGAGGAAGAATATCTAGAGTTTTTATTTAATATAATTCGTAATAATTTATTTTGCACGATTTGCACTTTCTTAACAGCTGACTTAGGCGCGTAAAAATTGACTTTTAATTTCGGCATAAAATGCCGCCCGCGACCGCTCGAGGGAGTAAAAATTGAGTTTTAATTTCGGCATAAAATGCCGCCCGCGACCGCTCGAGGGAGTACAAATTGAGTTTTAATTTCGGCATAAAATGCCGCTCGCGACCGCTCGAGGGAGTTAAAATTGAGTTTTAATTTCGGCATAAAATGCCGCCTGCGACCGCTCCAGGGAGTAAAAATTGAGTTTTAATTTCGGCATAAAATGCCGCCCGCGACCGCTCGAGGGAGTAAAAATTGAGTTTTAATTTCGGCATAAAATGCCGCCCGCGACCGCTCGAGGGAGTATTGTATTGTATTCCTTTATTGGCAAAATAGTTAAGTATATAATTCAATCGGTATCATTTTCACAACTTATTGCCCACCGAAGAATAAGTTCAAGGGAACTTGTGCTCTTCGGAGGAGTTCATCTATCACTATTATAACAGCAGCACACAGGTGATGCAATAACCTAAGACATAAACGTTAATTAACAAAAACAAAAATTTATCATAGTAACAATGTAAAGAACAAGACAATACGAAAATTAAATAATTAACTTATACACAAGAAAACATTACGAGGACTTAACAATGCAGAATTATAAACAGCTATGTAATAGTTTTTTAATATTTGACAGGCTGGAAAACGAAAAAATATTTATTTCTTTTTGGTATAGAGTTCTGAGGGCAGTTACATAAGCATTTCTCCTGTAGAACTCAGTATTTATATTAGGAAGAATGACACGGGAATTATTGTAGTTACGAGTAACAGACGAAGATAAAAGATGACGTGGATCAACTTTAGCGCCAAAAACATGTATGCAAGATTGAAAATGATAAATTTGATTAATATTTTTAAATTCAAAAGATTTACACAAAAGTGAGGAAGAATATCTAGAGTTTTTATTTAATATAATTCGTAATAATTTATTTTGCACGATTTGCACTTTCTTAACAGCTGACTTAGGCGCGTAAAAATTGAGTTTTAATTTCGGCATAAAATGCCGCCCGCGACCGCTCGAGGGAGTAAAAATTGAGTTTTAATTTCGGCATAAAATGCCGCCCGCGACCGCTCGAGGGAGTAAAAATTGAGTTTTAATTTCGGCATAAAATGCCGCCCGCGACCGCTCGAGGGAGTAAACATTGAGTTTTAATTTCGGCATAAAATGCCGCCCGCGACCGCTCGAGGGAGTAAAAATTGAGTTTTAATTTCGGCATAAAATGCCGCCCGCGACCGCTCGAGGGAGTATTGTATTGTATTCCTTTATTGGCAAAATAGTTAAGTACCTATATAATTCAATCGGTATCATTTTCACAACTTATTGCCCACCGAAGAATAAGTTCAAGGGAACTTGTGCTCTTCGGAGGAGTTCATCTATCACTATTATAACAGCAGCACACAGGTGATGCAATAACCTAAGACATAAACGTTAATTAACAAAAACAAAAATTTATCATAGTAACAATGTAAAGAACAAGACAATACGAAAATTAAATAATTAACTTATACACAAGAAAACATTACGAGGACTTAACAATGCAGAATTATAAACAGCTATTTAATAGTTTTTTAAAATTTGACAGGCTGGAAAACGAAAAAATATTTATTTCTTTCTGGTATAGAGTTCTGAGGGCAGTTACATAAGCATTTCTCCTGTAGAACTCAGTATTTATATTAGGAAGAATGACACGGGAATTATTGTAGTTACGAGTAACAGACGAAGATAAAAGAGGACGTGGATCAACTTTAGCGCCAAAAAGATGTATGCAAGATTGAAAATGATAAATTTGATTAATATTTTTAACTTCAAAAGATTTAAACAAAAGTGAGGAAGAATATCTAGAGTTTTTATTTAATATAATTCGTAATAATTTATTTTGCACGATTTGCACTTTCTTAACAGCTGACTTAGGCGCGTAAAAATTGACTTTTAATTTCGGCATAAAATGCCGCCCGCGACCGCTCGAGGGAGTAAAAATTGAGTTTTAATTTCGGCATAAAATGCCGCCCGCGACCGCTCGAGGGAGTACAAATTGAGTTTTAATTTCGGCATAAAATGCCGCTCGCGACCGCTCGAGGGAGTTAAAATTGAGTTTTAATTTCGGCATAAAATGCCGCCTGCGACCGCTCCAGGGAGTAAAAATTGAGTTTTAATTTCGGCATAAAATGCCGCCCGCGACCGCTCGAGGGAGTAAAAATTGAGTTTTAATTTCGGCATAAAATGCCGCCCGCGACCGCTCGAGGGAGTATTGTATTGTATTCCTTTATTGGCAAAATAGTTAAGTATATAATTCAATCGGTATCATTTTCACAACTTATTGCCCACCGAAGAATAAGTTCAAGGGAACTTGTGCTCTTCGGAGGAGTTCATCTATCACTATTATAACAGCAGCACACAGGTGATGCAATAACCTAAGACATAAACGTTAATTAACAAAAACAAAAATTTATCATAGTAACAATGTAAAGAACAAGACAATACGAAAATTAAATAATTAACTTATACACAAGAAAACATTACGAGGACTTAACAATGCAGAATTATAAACAGCTATGTAATAGTTTTTTAATATTTGACAGGCTGGAAAACGAAAAAATATTTATTTCTTTTTGGTACAGAGTTCTGAGGGCAGTTACATAAGCATTTCTCCTGTAGAACTCAGTATTTATATTAGGAAGAATGACACGGGAATTATTGTAGTTACGAGTAACAGACGAAGATAAAAGATGACGTGGATCAACTTTAGCGCCAAAAACATGTATGCAAGATTGAAAATGATAAATTTGATTAATATTTTTAAATTCAAAAGATTTACACAAAAGTGAGGAAGAATATCTAGAGTTTTTATTTAATATAATTCGTAATAATTTATTTTGCACGATTTGCACTTTCTTAACAGCTGACTTAGGCGCGTAAAAATTGAGTTTTAATTTCGGCATAAAATGCCGCCCGCGACCGCTCGAGGGAGTGAAAATTGAGTTTTAATTTCGGCATAAAATGCCGCCCGCGACCGCTCGAGGGAGTAAAAATTGAGTTTTAATTTCGGCATAAAATGCCGCCCGCGACCGCTCGAGGGAGTAAACATTGAGTTTTAAATTTGGCATAAAATGCCGCCCGCGACCGCTCGAGGGAGTAAAAATTGAGTTTTAATTTCGGCATAAAATGCCGCCCGCGACCGCTCGAGGGAGTATTGTATTGTATTGTATTGTATTCCTTTATTGGCAAAATAGTTAAGTATATAATTCAATCGGTATCATTTTCA
Organism: Stenodema calcarata; assembly: GCA_963920205.1. Classification (NCBI taxonomy): domain Eukaryota; kingdom Metazoa; phylum Arthropoda; class Insecta; order Hemiptera; family Miridae; genus Stenodema; species Stenodema calcarata. The sequence goes on along the minus strand of OY986048.1, from coordinate 32,815,840 downwards.
CAACTTATTGCCCACCGAAGAATAAGTTCAAGGGAACTTGTGCTCTTCGGAGGAGTTCATCTATCACTATTATAACAGCAGCACACAGGTGATGCAATAACCTAAGACATAAACGTTAATTAACAAAAACAAAAATTTATCATAGTAACAATGTAAAGAACAAGACAATACGAAAATTAAATAATTAACTTATACACAAGAAAACATTACGAGGACTTAACAATGCAGAATTATAAACAGCTATTTAATAGTTTTTTAAAATTTGACAGGCTGGAAAACGAAAAAATATTTATTTCTTTCTGGTATAGAGTTCTGAGGGCAGTTACATAAGCATTTCTCCTGTAGAACTCAGTATTTATATTAGGAAGAATGACACGGGAATTATTGTAGTTACGAGTAACAGACGAAGATAAAAGAGGACGTGGATCAACTTTAGCGCCAAAAAGATGTATGCAAGATTGAAAATGATAAATTTGATTAATATTTTTAACTTCAAAAGATTTAAACAAAAGTGAGGAAGAATATCTAGAGTTTTTATTTAATATAATTCGTAATAATTTATTTTGCACGATTTGCACTTTCTTAACAGCTGACTTAGGCGCGTAAAAATTGAGTTTTAATTTCGGCATAAAATGCCGCCCGCGACCGCTCGAGGGAGTAAAAATTGAGTTTTAATTTCGGCATAAAATGCCGCCCGCGACCGCTCGAGGGAGTAAAAATTGAGTTTTAATTTCGGCATAAAATGCCGCTCGCGACCGCTCGAGGGAGTAAAAATTGAGTTTTAATTTCGGCATAAAATGCCGCCTGCGACCTGTGACGTGGAGGTCACTCACAGGACCTGATGAGTTAAAGCCCACTACCCCCCGTACCTACCCCCCCCCCCGCGGCCCCTCTCCTTAAGAGAGACTGGAGAGAGCAATCAGTTAGTTACGATCGCCGCATCGAACAAGTTCCCTCCCGGCCCCCGTATTTGAAGTATTCTACATATTTAATTGTATGAATAAACCCAGTTTTCCCCCCCTTACTTTTCGTCATCTATGACTTATACCCATCGCCCACTACTAACGGTACGTAAGTCGTAATACTCCGTATTCACATATTACATGGTAGCAGAGCGTAACGGTTGATCCAAACCTAAATTGTGATGCATGTGTACCCCGTCAACCGCCTCCAATGCTGAAGGTTTTCCAGCGAACTCGAACGAGCAGGGACGGTTTTTCCCTAGTGATAGGTATGTCCCTCAAAACATAAAAATTTTAAAAAACTTGCAGCCCAAAACACCCTTCCGCCCTTTTTCAACGGAGGGGGAGTGTGACGTGGAGGTCACTCACAGGACCTGATGAGTTAAAGCCCACTACCCCCCGTACCTACCCCCCCCCCCCCCCCCCCGCGGCCCCTCTCCTTAAGAGAGACTGGAGAGAGCAATCAGTTAGTTACGATCGCCGCATCGAACAAGTTCCCTCCCGGCCCCCGTATTTGAAGTATTCTACATATTTAATTGTATGAATAAACCCAGTTTTCCCCCCCTTACTTTTCGTCATCTATGACTTATACCCATCGCCCACTACTAACGGTACGTAAGTCGTAATACTCCGTATTCACATATTACAGACCGCTCCAGGGAGTAAAAATTGAGTTTTAATTTCGGCATAAAATGCCGCCCACGACCGCTCGAGGGAGTAAAAATTGAGTTTTAATTTCGGCATAAAATGCCGCCCGCGACCGCTCGAGGGAGTAAAAATTGAGTTTTAATTTCGGCATAAAATGCCGCCCGCGACCGCTCGAGGGAGTATTGTATTGTATTGTATTGTATTCCTTTATTGGCAAAATAGTTAAGTATATAATTCAATCGGTATCATTTTCACAACTTATTGCCCACCGAAGAATAAGTTCAAGGGAACTTGTGCTCTTCGGAGGAGTTCATCTATCACTATTATAACAGCAGCACACAGGTGATGCAATAACCTAAGACATAAACGTTAATTAACAAAAACAAAAATTTATCATAGTAACAATGTATAGAACAAGACAATACGGAAATTAAATAATTAACTTATACACAAGAAAACATTACGAGGACTTAACAATGGAGAATTATAAACAGCTATTTATTAGTTTTTTAAAATTTGACAGGCTGGAAAACAAAAAAATATTTATTTCTTTTTGGTATAGAGTTCTGAGGGCAGTTACATAAGCATTTCTCCTGTAGAACTCAGTATTTATATTAGGAAGAATGACACGGGAATTATTGTAGTTACGAGTAACAGACGAAGATAAAAGAGGACGTGGATCAACTTTAGCGCCAAAAAGATGTATGCAAGATTGGAAATGATAAATTTGATTAATATTTTTAACTTCAAAAGATTTAAACAAAAGTGAGGAAGAATATCTAGAGTTTTTATTTAATATAATTCGTAATAATTTATTTTGTACGATTTGCACTTTCTTAACAGCTGACTTAGGCGCGTAAAAATTGAGTTTTAATTTCGGCATAAAATGCCGCCCGCGACCGCTCGAGGGAGTAAAAATTGAGTTTTAATTTCGGCATAAAATGCCGCCCGCGACCGCTCGAGGGAGTAAAAATTGAGTTTTAATTTCGGCATAAAATGCCGCCCGCGACCGCTCGAGGGAGTATTGTATTGTATTCCTTTATTGGCAAAATAGTTAAGTATATAATTCAATCGGTATCATTTTCACAACTTATTGCCCACCGAAGAATAAGTTCAAGGGAACTTGTGCTCTTCGGAGGAGTTCATCAACCACTATTATAACAGCAGCACACAGGTGATGCAATAACCTAAGACATAAACGTTAATTAACAAAAACAAAAATTTATCATAGTAACAATGTAAAGAACAGGACAATACGAAAATTAAATAATTAACTTATACCCAAGAAAACATTACGAGGACTTAACAATGCAGAATTATAAACAGCTATTTAATAGTTTTTTAAAATTTGACAGGCTGGAAAACGAAAAAATATTTATTTCTTTTTGGTATAGAGTTCTGAGGGCAGTTACATAAGCATTTCTCCTGTAGAACTCAGTATTTATATTAGGAAGAATGACACGGGAATTATTGTAGTTACGAGTAACAGACGAAGATAAAAGATGACGTGGATCAACTTTAGCGCCAAAAACATGTATGCAAGATTGAAAATGATAAATTTGATTAATATTTTTAAATTCAAAAGATTTACACAAAAGTGAGGAAGAATATCTAGAGTTTTTATTTAATATAATTCGTAATAATTTATTTTGCACGATTTGCACTTTCTTAACAGCTGACTTAGGCGCGTAAAAATTGAGTTTTAATTTCGGCATAAAATGCCGCCCGCGACCGCTCGAGGGAGTAAAAATTGAGTTTTAATTTCGGCATAAAATGCCGCCCGCGACCGCTCGAGGGAGTAAAAATTGAGTTTTAATTTCGGCATAAAATGCCGCCCGCGACCGCTCGAGGGAGTAAACATTGAGTTTTAAATTCGGCATAAAATGCCGCCCGCGACCGCTCGAGGGAGTAAAAATTGAGTTTTAATTTCGGCATAAAATGCCGCCCGCGACCGCTCGAGGGAGTATTGTATTGTATTGTATTGTATTCCTTTATTGGCAAAATAGTTAAGTATATAATTCAATCGGTATCATTTTCACAACTTATTGCCCACCGAAGAATAAGTTCAAGGGAACTTGTGCTCTTCGGAGGAGTTCATCTATCACTATTATAACAGCAGCACACAGGTGATGCAATAACCTAAGACATAAACGTTAATTAACAAAAACAAAAATTTATCATAGTAACAATGTAAAGAACAAGACAATACGAAAATTAAATAATTAACTTATACACAAGAAAACATTACGAGGACTTAACAATGCAGAATTATAAACAGCTATTTAATAGTTTTTTAAAATTTGACAGGCTGGAAAACGAAAAAATATTTATTTATTTCTGGTATAGAGTTCTGAGGGCAGTTACATAAGCATTTCTCCTGTAGAACTCAGTATTTATATTAGGAAGAATGACACGGGAATTATTGTAGTTACGAGTAACAGACGAAGATAAAAGAGGACGTGGATCAACTTTAGCGCCAAAAAGATGTATGCAAGATTGAAAATGATAAATTTGATTAATATTTTAAACTTCAAAAGATTTAAACAAAAGTGAGGAAGAATATCTAGAGTTTTTATTTAATATAATTCGTAATAATTTATTTTGCACGATTTGCACTTTCTTAACAGCTGACTTAGGCGCGTAAAAATTGAGTTGTAATTTCGGCATAAAATGCCGCCCGCGACCGCTCGAGGGAGTAAAAATTGAGTTTTAATTTCGGCATAAAATGCCGCCCGCGACCGCTCGAGGGAGTAAAAATTGAGTTTTAATTTCGGCATAAAATGCCGCTCGCGACCGCTCGAGGGAGTAAAAATTGAGTTTTAATTTCGGCATAAAATGCCGCCTGCGACCGCTCCAGGGAGTAAAAATTGAGTTTTAATTTCGGCATAAAATGCCGCCCGCGACCGCTCGAGGGAGTAAAAATTGAGTTTTAATTTCGGCATAAAATGCCGCTCGCGACCGCTCGAGGGAGTAAAAATTGAGTTTTAATTTCGGCATAAAATGCCGCCCGCGACCGCTCGAGGGAGTATTGTATTGTATTGTATTGTATTCCTTTATTGGCAAAATAGTTAAGTATATAATTCAATCGGTATCATTTTCACAACTTATTGCCCACCGAAGAATAAGTTCAAGGGAACTTGTGCTCTTCGGAGGAGTTCATCTATCACTATTATAACAGCAGCACACAGGTGATGCAATAACCTAAGACATAAACGTTAATTAACAAAAACAAAAATTTATCATAGTAACAATGTATAGAACAAGACAATACGAAAATTAAATAATTAACTTATACACAAGAAAACATTACGAGGACTTAACAATGGAGAATTATAAACAGCTATTTATTAGTTTTTAAAATTTGACAGGCTGGAAAACAAAAAAATATTTATTTCTTTTTGGTATAGAGTTCTGAGGGCAGTTACATAAGCATTTCTCCTGTAGAACTCAGTATTTATATTAGGAAGAATGACACGGGAATTATTGTAGTTACGAGTAACAGACGAAGATAAAAGAGGACGTGGATCAACTTTAGCGCCAAAAAGATGTATGCAAGATTGAAAATGATAAATTTGATTAATATTTTTAACTTCAAAAGATTTAAATAAAAGTGAGGAAGAATATCTAGAGTTTTTATTTAATATAATTCGTAATAATTTATTTTGTACGATTTGCACTTTCTTAACAGCTGACTTAGGCGCGTAAAAATTGAGTTTTAATTTCGGCATAAAATGCCGCCCGCGACCGCTCGAGGGAGTAAAAATTGAGTTTTAATTTCGGCATAAAATGCCGCCCGCGACCGCTCGAGGGAGTAAAAATTGAGTTTTAATTTCGGCATAAAATGCCGCCCGCGACCGCTCGAGGGAGTAAAAATTGAGTTTTAATTTCGGCATAAAATGCCGCCCGCGACCGCTCGAGGGAGTAAAAATTGAGTTTTAATTTCGGCATAAAATGCCGCCCGCGACCGCTCGAGGGAGTATTGTATTGTATTCCTTTATTGGCAAAATAGTTAAGTATATAATTCAATCGGTATCATTTTCACAACTTATTGCCCACCGAAGAATAAGTTCAAGGGAACTTGTGCTCTTCGGAGGAGTTCGTCAACCACTATTATAACAGCAGCACACAGGTGATGCAATAACCTAAGACATAAACGTTAATTAACAAAAACAAAAATTTATCATAGTAACAATGTAAAGAACAGGACAATACGAAAATTAAATAATTAACTTATACACAAGAAAACATTACGAGGACTTAACAATGCAGAATTATAAACAGCTATTTAATAGTTTTTTAAAATTTGACAGGCTGGAAAACGAAAAAATATTTATTTCTTTTTGGTATAGAGTTCTGAGGGCAGTTACATAAGCATTTCTCCTGTAGAACTCAGTATTTATATTAGGAAGAATGACACGGGAATTATTGTAGTTACGAGTAACAGACGAAGATAAAAGATGACGTGGATCAACTTTAGCGCCAAAAAAATGTATTCAAGATTGAAAATGATAAATTTGATTAATATTTTTAACTTCAAAAGATTTAAACAAAAGTGAGGAAGAATATCTAGAGTTTTTATTTAATATAATCCGTAATAATTTATTTGGCACGATTTGCACTTTCTTAACAGCTGACTTAGGCGCGTAAAAATTGAGTTTTAATTTCGGCATAAAATGCCGCCCGCGACCGCTCGAGGGAGTAAAAATTGAGTTTTAATTTCGGCATAAAATGCCGCCCGCGACCGCTCGAGGAAGTAGAAATTGAGTTTTAATTTCGGCATAAAATGCCGCCCGCGACCGCTCGAGGGAGTAAAAATTGAGTTTTAATTTCGGCATAAAATGCCGCCCGCGACCGCTCGAGGGAGTAAAAATTGAGTTTTAATTTCGGCATAAAATGCCGCCCGCGACCGCTCGAGGGAGTAAAAATTGAGTTTTAATTTCGGCATAAAATGCCGCCCGCGACCGCTCGAGGGAGTAAAAATTGAGTTTTAATTTCGGCATAAAATGCTGCCCGCGACCGCTCGAGGGAGTAAAAATTGAGTTTTAATTTCGGCATAAAATGCCGCCCGCGACCGCTCGAGGGAGTAAAATTGAGTTTTAATTTCGGCATAAAATGCCGCCCGCGACCGCTCGAGGGAGTAAAAATTGAGTTTTAATTTCGGCATAAAATGCCGCCCGCGACCGCTCGAGGGAGTAAACATTGAGTTTTAATTTCGGCATAAAATGCCGCCCGCGACCGCTCGAGGGAGTAAAAATTGAGTTTTAATTTCGGCATAAAATGCCGCCCGCGACCGCTCGAGGGAGTAAAAATTGAGTTTTAATTTCGGCATAAAATGCCGCCCGCGACCGCTCGAGGGAGTAAAAATTGAGTTTTAATTTCGGCATAAAATGCCGCCCGCGACCGCTCGAGGGAGTATTGTATTGTATTGTATTGTATTCCTTTATTGGCAAAATAGTTAAGTATATAATTCAATCGGTATAATTTTCACAACTTATTGCCCACCGAAGAATAAGTTCAAGGGAACTTGTGCTCTTCGGAGGAGTTCATCTATCACTATTATAACAGCAGCACACAGGTGATGCAATAACCTAAGACATAAACGTTAATTAACAAAAACAACAATTTATCATAGTAACAATGTAAAGAACAAGACAATACGAAAATTAAATAATTAACTTATACACAAGAAAACATTACGAGGACTTAACAATGCAGAATTATAAACAGCTATTTAATAGTTTTTTAAAATTTGACAGGCTGAAAACGAAAAAATATTTATTTCTTTTTGGTATAGAGTTCTGAGGGCAGTTACATAAGCATTTCTCCTGTAGAACTCAGTATTTATATTAGGAAGAATGACACGGGAATTATTGTAGTTACGAGTAACAGACGAAGATAAAAGATGACGTGGATCAACTTTAGCGCCAAAAGATGTATGCAAGATTGAAAATGATAAATTTGATTAATATTTTTAACTTCAAAAGATTGAAACAAAAGTGAGGAAGTATATCTAGAGTTTTTATTTAATATAATTCGTAATAATTTATTTGGCACGATTTGCACTTTCTCAACAGCTGACTTAGGCGCGTAAAAATTGATTTTTAATTTCGGCATAAAATGCCGCATGCGACCGCTCGAGGGAGTAAAAATTGAGTTTTAATTTCGGCATAAAATGCCGCCCGCGACCGCTCGAGGGAGTAAAAATTGAGTTTTAATTTCGGCATAAAATGCCGCCCGCGACCGCTCGAGAGAGTAAAAATTGAGTTTTAATTTCGGCATAAAATGCCGCCCCGCGACCGCTCGAGGGAGTAAAAATTGAGTTTTAATTTCGGCATAAAATGCCGCCCGCGACCGCTCGAGGGAGTAAAAATTGAGTTTTAATTTCGGCATAAAATGCCGCCCGCGACCGCTCGAGGGAGTATTGTATTGTATTGTATTGTATTCCTTTATTGGCAAAATAGTTAAGTATATAATTCAATCGGTATAATTTTCACAACTTATTGCCCACCGAAGAATAAGTTCAAGGGAACTTGTGCTCTTCGGAGGAGTTCATCTATCACTATTATAACAGCAGCACACAGGTGATGCAATAACCTAAGACATAAACGTTAATTAACAAAAACAAAAATTTATCATAGTAACAATGTAAAGAACAAGACAATACGAAAATTAAATAATTAACTTATACACAAGAAAACATTACGAGGACTTAACAATGCAGAATTATAAACAGCTATTTAACAGTTTTTTAAAATTTGACAGGCTGGAAAACGAAAAAATATTTATTTCTTTTTGGTATAGAGTTCTGAGGGCAGTTACATAAGCATTTC